>CM068742.1:79848614-80448614 GCA_035084275.1 Hydrolagus colliei
ATAATATCCAGGCTTGACTATGCAAACTCCTTGCTTGTTGGCCTCCAGAACTCCTCCTTCCAAGCCCTCCCCAACTCCTCCCCCAGTCCCTCTGCCTTACCCGCTCCCTTGCCTCTTTCAAGACCAGCCTCAAGGCCCTCATCTTTGACCATGCTTTCGATCAACCTCTGAGATGTTCTCCTGATATGAAATGTGCTGTATCAAATGTACAAATTATTAAGAAGATTGTCAGTTTCTATATAATGATGTGTTTAGAAATAGTATAGTGTTGGTTGTCAGTTGGTAGCATGCTCGTCTGTTGGTCAGAGAGTTGTGCCTCATGCCAAGTTGTTCAGCTCACAATACATTTGCTCGTCAGTATTCATAAGGGAACTGTAAGCAATGAGTGATATGTCCATGTTAGTGAGAGAGCAGTGATTGTTAAAGGCAAGGACCAAGGCAGTGAAATATTTTTTTTTCGCATTCAGAGTTTGATGGCTGTTCTGATATTCTGTTCTGACATAGAAATGTATGGCAGACATTACAATGTATAATGTCAGACTGGTTTGAAATGCAACATGACATATTACAGTGAAAAATGAGAGTGTAATTCAAAGTAGGTGCTTGACATGGGTATAGGAGAAGGTTTGATGCTGGATGGCAATAATCTATCTGTATTAGGAAATCATTGCTCACTTATTAATTTTTAAAAATATTTTAGTTCATTCCATGATTTCAGTAATGAGCATATGTTTACACAGGATCCTGCAATAACATGTACTACAATGCGGACAAGTGGCAGCTTGAGTCAGCATAATGTGCTACGATGAAGTTGTGGTGATATGTTGGATTATCTGGAAGCATTGTACTTTAGATGAGACGTTAAAACAAGGTCCCATCTGCTTGTTTGGGTAGACTTTAAAGATTCTGTGGCACTTTTCAAAAAGAGAAATAAAATTCCCCAAATAAATATTTGATCATTCACTTTGTGGTTATTTGTGGGACAAAGCCTATCTTTTTCTTGTCATTTCTGAGCAGAAACACAGCTATTCCACCTGATCCCATTCTGAGATCTATTGCTTTCACCAATTCATCCATTAAGCACCTTCTTGCAGCACAACTGTAGAAAAATGCATCCTTTACATCCTTTAAATGCATCCAAATCCAGAAACTTCTGTAAAATATTAATAATAACAATAGTATTTAAATCTGATATAGCCCTTATCACACCATCAAAACTTCTCAAAGCTCTCCACAGGATTGTAAAACTATTGTAGAGTGTAATGACTGTGTACAATATTTGAATTTTGAGTATTTGAAGGTGCAGAAGTAAATGTTGCAATATCAGGACAGTTTTGTATGGATTCAGTGCCATATGTTTCCCTATACAACTAGATTTTTCATTCTTAAATCGGTTAGCTTGAAAAGTGCCTTGAGGTAGGTGAAGTGCATTATATAAATTCAGATTATTATAAATATTTGTCACTTTCAATAATGTTGAAAGGTTGAAAATGTAAGGATTATTATGTCAAAGAACGGGCAAAAAAGACAAAGAATACAGTTAACATTTGTATTCTTATCCTCATTCCCAATTATGTTATTTAGCCTTGATTACATTCCTCAATATTACATTTTTGTTTTGTCAGCCTGGTGTCTGACACACACGGAAACTAATCACCATGTTTAGGAATATTCAAACCAGATTGAGAGTGAGTGGAAATTTCCTGCTGTGTGGAAAGGAATGCACCCTCCCTCTGGAGGGCCGTACCCTTCTTATGTAATCCCGGAAAGTATAAGGCTCAGGTTGGCAAGAACCAAGGCTTGGGGACCCTGGAGTATGTGTTTGGTTACTGCTTGGGTTTAACAAGCTCAAGCCCTGTAGCTTGCTATTGAGAACACTATCTAGCATGCTTCCTGCTGCTTGTCCAGCTAGTGCCACCTTATCACTTAGCCACATTGGTTTGGCTTACAGAGTATCAGTAGCTGAGTAGGAAGCTTCACTACCCTTAATGACTGCTCTCCAAAATTGTCTGATGTAAGCAAAAATAGGTGAAATGAGTGAGATGGACACTCGACTGCATAAATTTATGGATAGGAGCCATTCAGTTTCTAGACAACAACATTATTCTGGCCCAACTTCCTGAAGCTAAATTTGTGGTCCATAAGGGTAGCAAAGTGTGGAGTCTTACAGAGGTAATGCACTACTACACATTAACAAATTGCTTTAAATACCACTTGGTGCTTCACATTTTTAATTGCTGCCCCTTTATAACCACAGGAAAACAACCGTTCCATTCGTGTAACAACCTTAAATCAGTTATAAATATTTATTGGTTCCATTTGATGTGAAAATATATGCAGCAATCAGCTTTCTGTTGGTTTCCAAGTTCAGTTTGTTTGGCTTTTTGGAATGAACAATTTAAATTTCATTTGGCTTTGAAAGCCAAAGCTGTAAAACATACTGGATTTACAATACATTAAGTGGAGTATTTGGAAACTGTGTCGCTAAATCAAGCTGGTAAACTTATGATCTCATATTTTATTAGTAGTGAGACGAACGCTAGTCTGTGCTTGGTTATATATAAGCACGTTATCCTCCTGTTTGGTGGTCTTCTGGTGGTGACTGTGGTTGTAACCTCTTGGGGGAAATTTTTTGTCAGGTCAAAGGTTTGTCGAGAGAGATACACAAGACAGCTGGTGTCCTCATATGGATGGCAAAATACAGGACCTGCAGTAATGTGCAGAATGGAGCGTCTCACTGCAGGCCAGGTTTCTAAAGATTTACTCAGTTCTAAACTACACACTTACTGTGATATGGGAAACTTGGAAAATGAGCTGACCCCCTGGTGTTTGTTTACACTTTGGCTTTGCTGTGTACATTTGGCTTCCACGGTCTGTAAATAAAAAGGCGTCAGAAAAAAGTCTGTTTAGATTTTTAGATTGAGCTTGGTATGGCAAGGCGGTGTTTTAAGACTTTGTGTGGGAATTTCTTGTAATGTGTTTGTGAACAGTAAGATATTAAAGAAAGAAAGCAACATTAAAAGAGAAAAACAGCAATTTTTGAGTAAATTATACATGCAAATAGTACTTACTGCCAATCTCCAAGCATATCTGACTCGGGTGATCAATTTCCCAACGTGTCTACATGTCATGTGATAATTAATGGTTGAATAGATTTCAACTCTGTCTTGTACAGTTCTGCACTGGAGGCCAGAATCCTGACGTTACCCTGGTAAAAGATTATTGGATTTGGTTCCAGTTATAATTGGGCACAGTCCTTGGAAGAGGGTGAAGTAACATTAGTGGATTTCATGCTAACTTTATATTTCACTCTTTTTCTTGATTTATTTAGAGAAAAAAACAAATGTAATATTGTTGTTGTAAATGTTCTCTTTGGTTTGCAATTTCACCTAATTTTCTTTACCTTGATGTCAGCTTGATGCCTTGAACCCAGGCCACTGTTACCAAGTCACTGCCAATAGCGTATATTAAATCAGCAGCCACTTGGCTCTGGCGTCCTGAAGTAATTCTCCTGAGTTTTCCTTCTGGAAAATACCACAAACTCCAGTCAGCATCTCCCCGCTCAGTGTGGCCCAACCAAGATTGGAGGGAAGTAATCTCTGTGGCTAACATACAGGGATACAGCTGGGCTCTCAGTTTGATATCTATAGACCCTAGTTTTTTTCAATAGTGTTTGTTACATTGTGAGTTTAGCTATCCAACAGTGCACAATGAGGCAGTGTGATAGAAAACTGACCTGCTTCCTTGGTAGGTTTGCGGAATGTTTCCTTAGAATGTCTCAATCCAACTTCTAGAAGAAGCAAGTTCACTGCACCAAAATATCAAAAATGCAGAACCAGTTTAACTGTCTTTTAATGTTGGGAAGAACATAGAAAATCGGACTAAAACAAGTCATTTCGGTTCCATCCAGGGCTTTGCTTGATGTGTGCTCAGGAGCCATGTAATTATTTTCACATCTCTCTCACTGCCTCTGAACTACACATTCACTCTTTCATTACATCCAACTTAGACTTTTCCAGCACATTCCCCACTGTTCTCCCTAGCTCCAACATTCAAGACTAGTCATCCAAATCTCCGCCTCCTACACGTGCACTGATTGTCTCGGGTCTTTCTATCACTCCAGTCCTCGCTAGTTTCCAGTAGCTCCTTACCTCTCAGTGGATCAATTTCAAGTTCCTCATTCTTATGTACAATTCCATCCACTCTATGGCATCTCCTACCGTATTCTGCATTGCCATTAGTGGCCAAGTCTTCAGATCCTGCACTCTTACCTCTGAAACTCCCTTCCTCTACCACTCCATCTCACCCCCTCTATTTCAGTCCTCATGTGACGGTTCCTCTCCAAACATGCTTGTGTGGGATATTGTGTGGGAGCTATATAAATGCAACTTGTTGGAAGTTTAAATAGAGCGAAATGTAAATATACTAGTTTGAAAGCAAAGAGCTTTTTGCTTTTCTAAAGCTTGAAATCATAATGCCATGCTCTCCGAGACATGATTAATGGATGAGGCCACCTGCCTTCATAAAATATAACAACTTTGAAAGTTGTTACAGTACAAGAATATTTATGCATGATTTAATTTCCTCCGGTGGTGTATTAATGGGAGTTGTGTTATTTTTTTCTAGGTGGAAATAACCCTGCAAGATATCAATGACAATCCACCTGTATTTCCTACTGATGCTCTGGATCTAATTGTTGAAGAAAATATTGGGGACGGATTTCGAATATTGCAACTGTCTGCCACAGACGCAGATGAGGTTGGTTGTTACCAAATCTCCTAATTTATTATTTATCGCTAGTTTAAATTTTGTTTAGTGTTTTGCCATTTTGTTGAAGTTCTGAAATACATTTTCTACTTTCCTTTCCTCGGTTATCCCGAGCCACTGATCATAAGTGAGCTGTGTAAAAACAAGTGCACAGACGTCTGCTTGGGCTGCTTTGAAATAACCATCTCATCCAGAGCAGGACATATGGCGCAAGAAATTAGAGACAGAAGGATGGTGTGGGGAATTGAACTTGTGTCTCACAGAACTACTGTGGTACCGGACATAGTTAGTACCCTCTACTACCATGGCAGTAGGCGTTTAATGGTGGCTGAAAAACAGGTAGTGGACTAGCGAATTACTACTGACAACTGTGACCAGAATTGATAGTACGTTAGTTTATAACAGTGCTTTCCCATGTAGTAAGTTCCTAGATTGGTTTCTGAAATGCAGCCCACGTCACAAATCGTAACGGCTATCCAACCAGTAGGGTCCGTCGATATGGAAATTTTCCAATTTAGATATATCGATGGGCTCATATCGAGATATACCGAAATATCAATATTTTCGGGTTTTTCGTACTGCACATGCGCGCGCGGTGCGCGCATTCGGGGCCTATCTCCTCAGGAGGTAAATAGCTTTCTCTCTCGGTGTCTCTCACACTCACTCTCTCCATCTCTATGTTTTTCTGTCTGTGTCTGTGTGTCTCTCTCCTCTCTCACATCCCCCCATCTCTATCTATCTGTATATTTTCACATCCAACCCATCTCTCCCCCCACCCCACCCCACCCCACCCCCACACCGGCGTCCCTCTCTTCCCCCCCCACCCCCCCCAGCTGTCTCTCTCCCCCTCCCCCCCCCCCCACCGTCTCTCTCTCCCTCCCCCAACCCCCAGCCGTCTCTTTTCGATATATCGATATGTTTGAAATGCCTATATCGGCGTATCGATATGAAAATTATATCGGGTTTTAGCGATATATCGAAATATCGCCAGACCCTACTAACCAGATGTGTGTCTCACTGACCACATTGATACTGGAGTTTTAGTTGCTGGAGTTGCTGTGAATGGATGTGACGCACATCTGGCAGAAATTTCTGACGATAATTCCTTTTATGAATTTTAGACCCTAATAAATGGATGTCAGCCATGTCCTCACAGAGAAAGAGGCTTCTCTGGCTGCCTTCCTCTCACTCTTTAGCACGTTATTAAGAGAACACTGGGTCTAACTGTTCACCTGACCAGGGGAGAAGCACACAGAGATACCTATAAGGGAGTGGAGCGCATTTTATTCTTTAAAAAAGGACCAAACAATAGAAGGAAAGGAAATCATCTAAAACAGTTCAACTTACCGCTGTGCACAATTGACTGCTGTGTTTCGCCCACAAAGTGTATTCTGTGAAGCGCTTTGAGACATCTAGAAAATGTGATAAGTACTATATCAAATGAAGGATTATTATTATTTTGCTGTTGTCAATACGTGGTATGAAGAATTTCAAAACCAGCACTGAATGGATTGCTGTTTCAAAGAGCCAATTCAGACTTATTGGCCAACACAATTTCTTCGGTGCTGTAAATTTCTATGGTTCTATGTTTGCCTTAATTTTCCAGCAGGTTTTAAGAGCTTTGTGTTTTAGGAGAGTTTTCAAGCTTTGCAGATCCTGAGTCCCACAAATCTGTCTCAAAGTGCCTCTAATTCACAGGGTTCTCTGTGTATCTTGTTACATTAAATCAAAACTTGGAATTTTGAACCTTGTAATATTGAGACTTGGAGCAAGTTCCAAGTTTCTAATGTTCCTTGAAGCTTGCATATTTGTTGAAATATTATGCAGTATTCAATTGGCAATCAACAAGAGTACCTTTGTCTGATTTTGCCCCATAAAGTGGATAAAGTGTTCTCTGTGTATTCAATATTGTATGGAAAATCCAGAAGCGGTGACAAATTGTGGTATATAAAATGTTCAATTAATCAGAATTATTCAGCACAGAAGCCACCATATCAGAACCTTGATCTCCTAATCTAGGCTGACATTCCCAAAATATTGCTAAGCAGTAATAAACTCCTTTACAGTGAATTCCATGAATCACTTTGAGACATCCTTCTGATATGGAAGATGCAACATCAAATGCTAGGATGATGATATACAGTACTATTATTTTGGCCCATTGTTATTATATCAGTTCTATGTTAAAGCTACATGTGTTGCCCCACTCCATTGCCTTTATCCTATACCCTTTTTATCTCTGTTTTGAGGGCTATTTCTAACAGGACATTTCACATCTCCATAACAACAAAAACAACAACAAAATTACATTTGTATAGCGCCTTTCACATCAGAAGGACGTCCCAAGGTGCTGGACAGTTATTGATTCAGACCCAAGCTGAGGACATGGGGGGGAACTGTAATAATAGAATATGTCAAGAAAATTTTCCCAAACCTTCCATTTGCAATTTTAGTAATTATCTGAAATTTATGTCTCCATTTACTGAGAATATAATAATAATAACAATAATAATAATCCTTATAGTTGATAAAGCAGCTTTCATTTCTGGAGGATATCTCAAAAGCGCTTCACAAGAAATACTATAAAGAGTAGTAACTGTGTATTTTGTAGGCGAAAATTTAAGAACATAAGGTATGATAATTATGAAGGATGTTCATTGGGAGGAGGTTGAGGATACAACGTATGCAATATTGTGGCCTGAATTGCTGTTGCCACTAAAAATGTAAGCGCATTCTGCTGACAAAATGTAATCCTGCTCCAGGAATAAGTGTTTCAGTCAGCAAAGTGCTGTTAGTCATACTCCAACCCTGCAGCTCGTGTCTCTTAACAAATCAAATTATAAACCTCAAGCCTAGAAGGAAGCAGTTTCATAGTTGCATTCCTTGTAAAAAGTGAAAAAGCTAATTCTGAAGTAAACCTGAAAAACAGCCTGTTATCCTGCCCAAAACACAGTTATTTATTCTGTGAGTTGGGCTTCATGCTGGTGCAGTATCTTATTCCAAATACTGTCTCATATGTGAACTCCTACAACTCGCTACTATTGTCTATAGTTCCTTTTTTTTTACTGAGTAACATTACACACCAGTATCAATGCAGCTTGAATTGGTTTTACTGGGGTCAAGGACTGTGAGATATTCAGTGTTATGCATAATTTCAACTGGCCTCATTTACTTTTAATAAGAATTCATAATAATCCTTGCAGTTGATATAGCGCCTTATCACGTTTTTGACACATCTCAAAGAGCTTCATAGAATAAACTGTAAAGTGAATTGACTGTATATTTTGTGGGTGAAATAATAATAATAATAATCCTTGCATTTGATATAGTGCTTTTCACATTTTATCAAGATCTCAATGCACTTCACAGAATATGCTGTAAAGTGAATTGACTGTATATTTGTGGGCGAAACGTGGCAGCCAATTGCGCACAGCAGTGTCCCACAAGCAGTCGTGGATTAAAGTGACCAATTTTATTTTTGTGATTTTTTTGAGGGATTATTATTAGGTGTAAATGTAATGCAACTGAATTGCACCTTTGTTGTTCTAAGAAAGAGAGACGAATTACCAAACATTCCCAAAGTAAATCCTGCCAGATTATACAGCTAGTCTGATATATTTCTCAATTTTTAATTTTTTATTTGTTACAATCTTTCCTTGTCTGAAAAAGTGTCGCCACCTACACCTTCATAAAACGGGCACTCCCAAATTTCAGCCCCTTGCAGTGTGAGAGTGCTTTTATAGCTGGTGCTCATTACAACAAGAATGAAACAACAACAACTGAGCTGTGAGGCATGAAAGACCACGAAAAATGTGAATGTCCAAAAAGCCTTGTTCAGATCTTTCTGTGACTGTGCTGAAAAGCAAGTGCTTCATAAAGCAGGGACACCTGTATACACAAACCCAAGCTTAGCACTGCTGGAAAAGAAAACTGAGAAGGTATAGAAGAGAAATTATAACTGACACTAAAAATATTCAACTGCATCTGTTATTGGTTTAGAACTAGAGCATTGCAGCTGTAAAAGTCACATTTATGGATGAAGGTTGGATTAGTTTAGCACACACCATATTGATGTAGAGTATATATTGTTTTATTTATTTTATCTGTAATCCAATAGTGAAAATTCAAAGACATCCCTCAATATTATGCTGAGACATTTGGCTTCGTGGAGCTTCAAATCTTAGGTTTATGTTTCAAATTCAGGTTGTATCACTTTCCACTTTTCTTCCTTCCTCTCTTGAAGATGTTGTCTTATGCCAGACACTGGTCCACAAACACTGCGACCCTCTCGATCTTGCTCATGTCCTATGTTAGAGTACCACAACCATCAGCTACTCTCTGTACCTTCCTCAAAGGGACCTTCATTCAAATATTCCCATATTTGCATACTGGAAGTATGCAAATATGGGAATGTTGTATAAAAAGGATTGATATAGTTGTATATCAATCCTTTTTGTGAACAAGGACGAAGCACCATTTCCAGCACCCGTTTGTTCTGCCATGTTCTGCCATGTTCATGCTATTTGTGTCCGTTTTATTTGGTGCTTTTCCCACCTGCTTTATCGAAGGCAAGTTGAAATTGAAACAGATTTTACAACCCATTTAGTTTTACGCAAAAACAATGGGCTGCAAAAAATGCAGGTTATATGCAGGATAGTGTTCAGCCCCTACTGGAGTACACCACTCCAGCCAAATTATAGCACTTTTATTATACCATGTACAGTAAATGCTTGTTTATTCGACACCCTCGGGACCAGACCGGTGCCGGTTAAGTGAATATGCTGGATATTTGAGTGGCAAGTTGCCGAACATCCTACACAAAAAATTAACTTATTTTAAAACATACCATATTACAGTAAAAGCCCATTGATCCGGCACCTTCAGAACCTGGCCAATGCCGGTTAAAGCACGTGGCGAATGTTCGGCTGAAAACTCAAATTTTTAAAAATGCATTTTTCCGGATAAATTCCAGTTAATCAAATGCGGATTTTTTTTGTAATGCCGGTTATACGGAAGTTACGATTGATCGGGTCACGGATAAACAGACTTTTACTTACTGTAATAATAGACTAAATAATAACCCAGAATATTGTATGGATACTTACCAATAAAGCATTCCAGTACACTCAGTAAAATGATGTAAAATTAAAATTCCAGCGTTCGTTAAGTTTAATAAGTGCACACGCATTGCATGCATGCGCAAAGTGAGCATACTCGCGAGTGTCCCGGATGGCTCCGGTATGAAATCCGTTTGCTGGAATGGTGAATTGTATTGGGAGGTACTGGTTGGGGTTGAGCATTCCAGTTGGTTGGGAGCCGGATAAATAAGCTTTTACTGTACTATAATGGCATTCAATGTAGCTCTGCCTCATTTGAAGCATGAGTCTGCTTTGGAAACATAGCACAACAGACACTTACACTGACGAGCCAATAATCGCATCAAACAGCATTTGATTTGCCACTTGTGTCACAATCCGCATGTTATATCTGCAGGAATTTTGCCCTGACATCACTTCAAAAGAAAGTGACATAGGAAGTAACATTAGTGGCTGAATGTTCCAGCAATGTCTGGATCACTTCAGGATTTAAAGAGAAAACTTGGTGCACACCTGTGGGTTGGGGAATAGAGGAGAATAACATCTAGGGGCTCATGTGGAGTATAAACACCGACGGAATAGTTAGGCTGAATGGCCTGTTTCTGTGAGTGCTATATGTATACTCTTATGTAAGTCTTCGATATGAGGTCTGGCCCTCTGCCTGTGAAGGTGAAGTGCCTAGCGATCGCTTTGGATGCCTGTGTGTCTCTGGGAGTTTATGAATTGTGTCACAGCAACCTGAACATCTCAAATTCAATCTCTTTCTATGTTCAATAGCGCCCTAAAAGATTTGACATACAGTTGGCTGGATTTTGCGAATGTCTTGGCAGTAGGAGGTTTTAGGAATAAAAGGTCACCAATTGAATCATTAGCCTGACGCAGACTAACTGCAGACTGCAACACGTCGCGTGCAAATTCATGAGCAGTATATTTTGATCCTTTTCAAAAGATCACAAGAGATTTGGCTGAAGATGAAGACGTCCATTAGGCTCAACTGACTTTAACCTTCCAAAATCCCAACTTTACTGTCTCTCCTTGATGTGACCAAGCTGTTCTTTCAGTTCTATAAATAAATATGTCCTAATGCATGACCTCAAATGGCCCAAAAATTAGCGCATTGTTACTGCTGCCTTGGCATTATGTGAATTTGTATTTTGTTTGGCTTTATTTTCTGAATTTCATTTAGCATCTTATATACCTCTGCAAGGTGCCTTCCTAGATGTATCCAAATAAAATTGGTTGTATGTAGAACATTGTTGGGTGCAAATAGGATGTCTTGTTTGCCTACAAGTACATAGTCCCTTCATATTAAATCCTGTGAAGCGCTTTGAGACATCCTCCCGACATGAAAGGCACTATACCGAATGGAAGGATTTTGTTTTTATGACTGCACAGAGGTTTATTGTTATCATGAAGTCAGTCTAAAAGAGGTTTGTTACATACATTATGAATTCTCCCGTTCACTATTTCACTCACTACAACACACTGTTGACTGTTTGCAGGGCCCAAATGCCCTTGTGACATACACGATTATCAGCGGAGCGGACAACAGTTTCCAGATTGATCCAGAATCCGGAGATCTTGTGGCCACCAAGCGGTTAGACAGAGAGCGACGGTCGAAATACTCCTTACTCATTCGAGCTGATGATGGACTACAGTCCTCTGACATGAGGATTAACATCACTGTCAGTGACGTCAATGATCACACACCTAAATTCACCAAGGATGTCTACTCATTTGACATACAGGAGGACACTGCTCCAGGTAAGACAGTAAAAGAACTCGGAATCTGGCATCAGTAAATACTATAGATCTTTTCTTCTGACTTTCACTGAGAATAGCTCGTAAGTTTTTCCTCAACTGAGATTTTGGGGAAGGTGAATGTATTGCAGATTTTGTGTATCTCCAGGGTTCAGTTGTATTTAGGCAGAGTTGTTGGGCAAATCCGTTGAATTGGAAAAATTGGCAGTTTTCGTCCATTTTGTTTGTGCATTATTTTTTCTGTCATGCAGGAATCTCTATATGTGTACAGTGATGTCTTATGATTAATAATCCTTACATGTCAGGAGGATACCTGAGACATTTTGACAGGATCTACTGTAAAGTGTAGTGACTGTGTTTTGTGGGCGAATGCAACAACGAATTAAACAATGCTGAATGCCACCCCAGAGAACGTGGGTCATGTTTCTCAGTTAACGGATAAATTGTCCAAAACAAGAAGCTGAGCACAAAGGAATTCCAAAAGTTCAACACAGCCTCATGTTGATTTGTGCTATATCTGCTTTGCCTCTGCATTGTGTTGTGCCAATTAGCCGCTTTTGGGCAGCAACCCATAGTAGACAAGCTCTCAAGCTTTCCGGGGATATCCGGTATAAATGTTGTGGATAAATAAATACATTGGATTGCTTGAAACAGTGTCTGTGGTAAACAATAAGTAAAATGTTTCAATCCATTACTCCTTTCATGAAACTTTATGCCTTTCATTATTCTGAACTCTTATTTTCTGTAATAATAATAATAATAATAATCCTTGCATTTGATATAGCACCTTATCACATTGTTGAGACGTTTCCAATCACTTCACAAGATATACTGTAAATTGTAGATGAAACGCTGCAGCCAATTATGCCTAGCAGGGTCCCACAAACAGTCATGAATTCTCTTAAAAATATATTTTTATACTGTGTACTACCATCTTTGTGGAAGAGATTTTTGAAGAGCATGGTTTGCCCAATTATTTTTGGAAAAGATACAGGAAGAGGCAGAACAATTCTGACCAAGACTAGTTGCTCCTGAAAGAGAATGTAATACTGGAGGTTCGGCTCATGACTGTTTGTGATCTGCTGTGAAATGTGATTGGTGTCTATTACTAATCCTTGCATTTGATAACTTGCGAAAACATCACAAAACGTTTCACAGAAATTATTGTTCAGTATAGTGATGGTCCATTTGCAAGCAACATAGCCATTGTACATTGATCACTAAAAACAGTGATGTTTTCTTGATTATTTGAAAACAATGCAATCCATATTGCATTTGTATAGGGCCTTTCACGTCAGGGGGTTGTCCTGTCATGAAACATAATGTGTTAGATCCATCAGCAATAAACAATGAAATCGTAGCTTTCTCACAAGCAGGATATCTCAAAGTATTCAAATGTGATGCACAGCTCACTGCAGAATCCCCAACAGTTCCCCAAATAGCATTTTTCACTCACTCCTTGGCTGTTTGTGGGATATTGCTGTGTGCAAATTGGCTGCTGTGTTCAACAACAATTTACATTTATAGAGCGCCTTTCACGTCGGGAGGACGTCCCAAGGCGCTGAACAGGAGGCGTGTGACCCGAGCTGGGAGGGGAGTTCACCTACAAAGCACACCCATTTCAAATTACAGTGTATCTTGTGATGTCTCGACATTGTGAAAAGGTGCATATCAAATTATATCAAGTAAATGGAAAAGTATTGTGTGCATTGATGAAAGCAAATCTTTTGATCAACAGGGTGTCTGACGGACTCCCATCACCATGCTTAAGTGTATCCAAACCAGACTAAGTTGTCCACATTCTCAACCTCCTACAAATGGAAAGTTCCCTGTGTCTGGAATAAAATGCATGCCCAGAGAGACTCACGCAGCTTATATAACTCCTGAGAGTATTAAGTACAGGTTGGCGTGAACTAAAGCTATTCATTTTAATCAGGGCTGATCAACTGTATTTTTTTAGCATTTTGATATTGAATGATTGTACAAAAAGGAAATTGTTTTCAAGGAAGAAAGCTGCAAATACCAGTAGAAACAAAAAGGTGTCCCATTCTGTTAAAATGAAAATTACCTCATTGTGGCTGCTTGTTTTTTTTAAAAGTTTTTCTTCATTGAAGAAAAACAGTGTCTGCGAGTTGTTTGAAGTCAGATTTCTAATTCCTGTGTTTTAATGCCTCAGGCTCCATTGTGGCCGCGATCCTGGCCAGCGATGCTGACTCCGGTGCTAATGGAGAAGTCACGTACGTGGTGCAAGAGGACGACGAAGACGGCATGTTCTTCCTCAACTCAATAACTGGTGTATTCAATGTGACCCGCCCACTGGATTACGAGAGCCAGCGGTATTATATTCTCACTGTGCGAGCAGAAGACGGCGGCGGTCTGTTCAGCACAGTGCGAGTTTACTTCAATGTGCTGGATGTCAATGACAATCCTCCCATATTTATTCCGTTGTCCTACAGCACCGCGGTATTGGAGAACCTACCTCCTGGAGCAAGCATTCTGACCGTCAATGCTACAGATGCAGATGATGGTGGGTGTTCTATTACATAACATTCTGGCCATACTGATAGTTGCCAACCGTGTGATTCCATACAAATTGATTTTCAGAGTAACTAAATAAGTATTTTTTACCGAAGATTGAGGCTGTGGGAAAGTAAGCGTACAAAAGGGGAAGTAGAACAATTCAATGGGATAATTACAGAGAGAAATGAAAGTGGTATTTAAAAAGTTGACAAAGCTCTAAGTGGAAAGATCACAAGGTCCTGACCAAAATAGGAAGGATGAGGAAGGATGTCATTTTGGTAGCCCACTTAATGGATCATGTTGGGTTATATACAGGAGTTTTGCTTCTGTAAACTCATCATCAACAACAACAACAAATTTACATTTGTATAGTGCCTTTCATGGCCGACTAGTTGCAAGCATCCCTGGGATTTCTGCTATAATTTGCTTTGACCTTCTCAGGTCCAGTTGAGAAGTAAGAATGAAGTGAGAAGAAATCAATGATGTTTGCTTTCTGGCAAAACAGGTCGCTTCATGCAAAATTCATCCAGGGATGGACTGTGGTTGGAGTTTTAGGTTGACTTTTTTTTATATGGGGAATGCAGAAGTAATATAGACTCTCCATTGCTATTTGTATAGAGAATTGGAGCCCCAAATTTCTCATGTTCTTCTTTTGTATTTGAGACAATTTGTTTCCAAGTTTCCAGCTTGGGTGAAATTTTGGGATATGGTCTCAAATTCAGCTTTGATTTAAAAGCTAAAGAGAGAACATAATCAAAGGTTGTAAGTTAGCTTCAATCTTTTTGGTCTGGAAGGAGGAAATAATTGGGGAATAGGCGGTTTGCTTCATAGTAAGGCTGAAAAGAGTTTAAAAAGCGTAAGCACAATATAATACACCCCACCCATAAACTATGGTTTCTTCATGGAATCCCAGGTGCATCATGTGAGATGTTGCCTCCAGGTTGGAGTTACACACTATGATCAGTGGATATGATGTATGTAACAGGTTGCTTAGCAAGCCCTTTTCAGTGGTTATATGGTGATTATGCCATTTCATTGCTTTTTTCACCCTCAAGGGTACTCCATTTGAGGTGTAAGAGTAGATGGTTAATCACAAGGCCAGTTTAATGGTATTTTAGCAGTTTATTACTGTGCCAAATATATACAGAAAGCACTCTCTCTCACCCCACCTCACCTTCCCCTCCCCGTCCTATGCTCAATGTGACATCTGGATGCTGTGCCTATAGCATTGGATTTATGGCTCATAAAATACCAAATAACAGGAAGTTTCCAGAATATGCTGTATTGTAAAGTGAATTGACTGTATATTTGTGGACAAAAGGGACAGCCAATTCCACACAGGAGTGTTCCACAATCAATTGTGGATTGAAATGACCACTTTATTATCGTTTTTTTTGAGGGTTTATTATTAGGCATGTGGAGTAAGGAAACTTGCCCAAGGTTTTGCCCTGCTGGAAATTTAACCCAGGTCTCTTGCGTGTAAGGCAAGTGCTCTAACCACTGAGCAAGAGGACTGCATTATCATTATTTAATACATTAAATGCATATGAATGTACCATTAAACTGACACAAATATTTGAACAGATTGTAGACTTCTAAAACTCACTGGCAAATCAAATGATCCTTTTGGTAGGCAAATGAAAAGCTTTGTTGTTTCTTTCGATTAACGCACATTCACTGTTAAAAGGATTTGTTCCATGGGGAAATTAAATTCATTATATTCCTGGGTTCCTCTCATGTAAATGTACCAGCAAAGTAAATATAAATAAACTCAGGATTTGCAAGCAGAAATGAGATTTGTTAGCTGGAGATTATGCTGGGTTGGATTGGGCTAAATTTGGAGCGGACCCAACATTGTTGCAAAGCTTAATGGCTGGAAGAACATTTGCAGGGTCGGGTTGGGAGCAGTGAAATTAGTTTTGCACTAATAAGTAGATAAGATCTGGAACCACGTAATATTAATTTCAAACTTTGGGTATGTAATGTAAAATGTGATAAACAGGCTAGGCTGTCTCTGGCTGCCCTGAGTTCCATGACTTTGTTATCATGGCTGGTCTGTGCAGGACCTTCCCCACAGCAAGGAATGTCCTTGGCTACTGAATGATGTTGCCATTCACAGGTTGGTGTTCTCAATTCCAGTGTAATCAGGGCAATATCCACAGCGCCTGCTGCCTGAAGGTACCTCGGATCCGCTGCTATTTGAACCATCTCTGCAGTTCGCCACAATGTAAACACAGCATTAATTTTCACACATAAACACTCTTAACCATTGGAATGTCAAGTATGCCATTGAAAATCAAGAGAGCTTGGGGCCAGGTTAGGAATGATAATTTTAACATGGATTTCATACCAGATTACTTTTCTTCTCTTTACCAAACACGTTATTAAAAATACAACCGTAGGCTTATAGGGCATCGTGTCTGAATGCTAAAAACCGTGAGAAATAGCAATTTATTCAAAGGCAAAACAATAATCCATTTTACGGTTAACAAATCAGCGCAATTGAAAGAAACCAAAGAACTGTTTCATGGATACATTACACTCCCATTCAGCTGCAGTGTATCTACCCTCAGCTTTTGTGCATATCAATATATTGTATCAACTCTAAAAGCATTATTGTTTCTCCTTCCCGGCATGTTAACCTTGTCTAAAGTCCAAAATGGGCCTTCTGTGATTTGTGTGACAGTAGAGAGATAAAGATCTGACAGGCTGTTGATGGGTTGTTGTTTATTTGTGGGAATTGGAAACTCTGAGTGGAAGAAGTTGTTTACAGCATTCATGCTTAATGATCCAGTTAGTCTAATTAGTCAGTGTTAAATGCAGCATCAGACTTAAGATAAGACTGGTGATATATTGGCAAACATGACTGTTCCCTAGGATGGACGAGTTTCATAAGATTTCCTGTCTTTCATCCTTCCAACACACAATAGCTTCTTATATCCCATTTACGCTGCCAAGCATGTACTGTTTCAAATCTAGCCTTGTCCCCACTGTAGAACAGACCTGGTAGTGTGCACCTCCCATATGGGTACCAGTGAAGCATCAATCCCCTGCTGAGCGTGGGTTAAGAGCTTTATTGCAGGATTTTGGCAGTATAAATGGGTGACCTTTCTGCCATTGAAGTGAGTCTATAACGTTCATCCTTCTCCCCCTCCAAGTCTCAAGGAAACTCAGCAGTGGGTACTGAACCATTAGACTTGCAAGTCATTACAGCGCTAAGAGAGGCTGTGTGCGTATACATTTTGTCAAATGCTTCATATTCTGAGTGGAAATTTCACTTTTTTCTACATGATGCTACTAAATATTCCCATTTAATTTATTTTTATTAAAGGATAAATTTACATGCTGGTTTTAGAGTTAAACTTGTATGGTACTTTCAAAAGGATCTCATCGACGCTGGTCTAACACCTAACACGATCGGGTCACCTAAACATTGTACCTCCGCCAGTTCAAAATTAGTTTGTATGGGCTTTGATTGGGGTACAAAACCTTAGGCCATGGCATGATTTGGTCCAGTGAACAAACCAGTAATGTCTATGGGACAGCCTGGTAAATATCTGCTTTGTGTAATTCTATAACTATCAGGCAAGTTTTATTGAAGCTGAGTTCATAACAGCACTTGAGTTGAAATGGGATAAGTATTAAAGGGTATGGAGGAAAGATCAGGGGAATGGGATAAGAATATATAATTGCTTTGGGGAGAGTTAAGCCCATCACACATAAAATGGCTGAATGGCATTCATCTGTGCTGTAAACATTCGGTGGGACTGACCTGGTTTGAAATATCAGGGGAGTGGTTTCAGTATTACCACCCGATTCTTACAAATAGTAATCATTTCTCCACATGTTTACCAGCAGGGGTTCCTCTATTCAGTAACAGCATTTGTATAGCCCCCTTCACGTAGGGTAACATTAAGGAGGAGGCATAAAAAAAAATTGTGCTTCATGTCCTAAACGTTTTCAAGGCAAGCCTCAAAGGAACTGGGTATCTTGCACAACAGCCAATAAACACTATGAGACACGTCCTCCTGACGTGAAAGGTTTTATATGAATGTAAATAGGATTGTAATAGTAGGAGAGTCTGTTACTGTTTCACTCTATTTCTATATCTATCATGATGCATTCCATTTTGAGGTTAACCTCTTCTGTTGTCTTACTCAGAAACAAAAAGGAGAGCAGTGTAGGCTAGCTTCAAAAAGCATTGTAATTCTTGCGCAATAGCCAAAAAAAAGGGAGTTTCCCCCAATGTCCCATCAAACAATCCTTCAAATAAAATTGGTCACTCATTTAATGTCGGTTTGTGGGACAATGATGTGCACAAACTGGCTGTTGCATTTGCCTACACATACAGTAACTGCATTTTACACAAAAAAACTGTGATGCACTTTGAGACATTTTGATGACACGATAAGGCACGACATCCAATGCAAGAATTATTATTATTATAGAGGCTGCGTATGTGTGTGGGGGAGTGGGGGAGAGGGGTGGGGGGGAGAGAAACTTTACTTCCCTAGCCTCTGATGACTGACTGTCTGTCATAAGCCCTCATGATGGGATGTCACATTTCAAAGACCACTAGATTGCTACTTGTAATAATTAAAGCCAGAGCCATCTCTGCTATCACAAACCTCTCTGTTCAATTTGGTATCACGTTGTTGAGCCACAGCACACCCTTATTCTGCAGAAAGTATCAAAGCCCATGCTACGCAGGACGTTTTGGCTTTTTCCAATTTCTCTGCATAATTAGCTTGACCTGAAATGCTTTTTGTAAGCTGTGTTTCAGGTCCAGTGGTATGTGCAGCAAGTACCCAAACAAAAAGAAAGTAGACTGCAGTTATGGTCATGGATGAGCAGCGAGTTCATTTTCTTATACCCTGTATTGCTTCTCTGTTGCCTTGTAGCCCTGCCAGAAACAGTAATCACACATGTATCATTCCACTGCTCCTTTTAAAAAAAAACATCCCACATATTTATGTTTTTATTATAGAAGTGAAATAATGCTTCTGAAAATATCATCAGATAATGGGTGGCCTTGTGGAGGAAGTTTTTCTCTATCTAACAGGAAAAGCAAGGCACTTCAGATCATAGTGAACTGAATTCTGTACTGACTCCCATTCTCTTTCCATTGTAGCATCAAGAGGCTGTATTAAATGAGTCCTGCAATCTGGTCTCAACCTCTCTTCTCACTTGCTTCATCTCATTCCTAATAGTCCTTGCCCCCACTCTATGGAACTCCATCCCGAATTCCCTTTGACTTGTTTCCTTCAATGTCCACCTCAACACCTTCTCTTTGAACATTCTTTCAGCCATCATTCCCCCAGGACCAAAATAACAATAATAATAATCCTTGCATATTGTCACGTCTTTGAGACGTTTCAAAGCACCTCACAGAATATACTGTTAAGTGAAACGCAGTGACCAACAGCAATGTCCCACATACAGTCATGGATTTAGGAACAAATTATTATTGTGTTTTAAATTGGAAGGAGTTATTACCTTGGAAAAACGATCTGCCAGTTGACTATCGGCTGGGTTCCCATTTATGCGAGGTAAACAGGAATGTGGAGTAAGGAAACTTTTTACTCTGTTGAGAATTGAACCCAGGTTTCTCGCTTGCGAGGACTAACCACTGAGCTACAGGACTCCATGTAGCCATTGGACTTGTTGCCCAACAGTTCATTGCATTAGAGTGCTGGTTTACAAGATACTGTCTTAACTATGATTTATTTTTGATTACTCTAAGCCAATATCCAACTAACTGGCTCTTTGCTTTGTCAGTAAATCTATTGGTAACCCTATCCAGCCTCGAACAGAGCGATTGAGTGTCTTGTTGTTGTTGAATCACACCCGAAGTCGGACTTCTTATTGACTGGCCATTTATCAGCCATGTGATGATTATCAGCGGTCATATTTATCACATTACACATCCATAATGTTTGCCTCACACTTCTGTTTAAAATGCTGATCACACTACACTAGAGCATGTTGATTTGTACAGCAGAGTTCAGAGGAACCCATCGCCATGAGTTATAGAAACACAGTACAGCTTAACCTGTGACATCGTGATAGTCTTTGAATCTTCCCAGAGCCATTCAGTAATGTACAGCGTTTCCTGTGCCTGACCCTGATTGGTCTGTGCCAGCAATGCTGTCTATCCTGTATGCTTGTGTGGTACAATGATAAAACGAGTGTAGGATTTTAACAATCAAAATGCTGATGGGAGTCAGGACCCCATAGGACCTGAGGTTAGCATTTCTTCTGGATTACAGAATAAACAACAGTAAATAACCTGCTGGATCTCAGACCACACATGTGGCAACACTGCTGGAAAAGCTCACTCAACAGGGCAGGCACGTTTAATTGCTAGTGGAGCCTGGGATTCAAACTTACAACCCTCGTGTAGGATGAATTGTATGCTTTGTTCGGCTGTTCACTGATGCATCTCCATGTGAAGGCCATTTCTGGCCAACCTCTTGCATACAGATTGCATACGTGGCCTTTGGGAGGTTGAGTTAGGGTATCTGAAAGAGAGACTCAAGTTTTTGCTCTAGATGCTCAAGCATTCATTCTTATTCAGCCAAATTTCAATGCTTTACTGTGGGGGTAAGAGGGGCAAGGAGAGGTCAGCTCAAAGTGTGGGAGGTGGTCTTATCTTAGTGCGTAACTAGCAGTCCACTAGTGGAGCAGAAAGCGAGAACAAGATGGCTGAAGTGCCTTTGCAGATCCCATATCTTTCCTTTAAAGCTGAGCTTTGATCCGAAACTGATTTGAGTTGGTGCATTTCATTTGCGATTTTTTTGCCTGCCAGTCTCTTAGCTTTCTTTTCTTTCTCCCTGTTATGTTGTACCGTCTGACCGTTCGGCTTCAGAGATTAAACTACGCGTGTTATCTGTGTGTTTCCTGTTGTTTACAAAGTTGTTGTTTGGCAGAATGTGGTTGAAGCAGGCTGGTGCCACTTGAGTCCAGAGAGGTTTAATCTACTGCTGTTTACGTCCCTGAGTCTGTTTCAGTTTTCCGAGATCTTCAGTGGTGTTTGATTTTGTCCATTATTTGTAGGCGTATATGTATGTGTTCAGCCAATGGCAGATCAACCTCCATGGTTCCATCCTCCACCTCATCAAGTCAGTCAGGAATCTAGTAGTCTTGTTCGATCCTCAACTGTCTTTCCTTCCCCACATCCAAGCCATGACCCGCTCTGCCTTCCCTCACCTCCACAACATTGCCCGACTCTGCCAATACATCACCCTTCAGGCCACTGAAACCCTCATTCATGCCTTCATCACATCTAGGCTTGACTATGCCAACGCCCTATTTGTCAGCCTTCCCAATTCCTCCCTACATAGGCTGCAGATCATCCAGAACTTTGCCTTCCGTGTCCGCTCCAAGCTCTATGACCCCATCTTCCACATTCTCACCCGACTCTTTTAGCTCCCTATCACCCAGTGGATTCAATTCAAGATCTTGGTCCTCACCTTCAAAGCCCTCTACTGCCTCTTCCGATCCTACCTTTCGTACCTCGTAACCCCCTACCAACATGCCTGCTCCCTCCGCTCAGTGGGCTCCGGCCAGCTCCATGTCCTCTGTACCAACATTGGCGGGTGAGCCTTCAGCCACTCTGCCCCTATCCTCTGGAATTCCATCCCACAGCCCCTCCATCTCACCCCCTCCCTAGCCTCCTTCAAGTCCCACCTCAAGACCCTCCTCTTGTACAGTCCCATCAGTTACCCCAAAACCCTTCCTTATCCCTTTGCCCTCCCTGATCCCAAGTCCAGCTCGGGTTTGAAACAATGACTGTCCATCACCTTGGGACGTCCTCCCAATGTGAAAGGTGCAATATAAAAGCAATTTTGTTGTTGGTATCTCTGTATCTGTGTGTTCGCAGAATTAGGAATCCTGTAGCTCAGTGGTTAGAGCATTCGTCTTACAAGCGTGAGACCTGTGTTCAAATCTAGGTAGATTAGGGCGAAACCTTGGGCAAGTTTCTTTACTCCACACGCCTAATAATAAACCCTTAAAAAAAAAGTAATAAAAATTGCTCACTTCAATCTACAGCTGTTTGTGGGACACTGCTGTGCACGATTGGCTGCCACATTTTACCCATAAATATACAGTCAATTCACTTTACAGTATATTCTGTGAAGCACTTTGAGACGTCTAAAAATGTGAAAAGCGCTATATCAAATGCCAGGATTATTATTATTATTATACTGTCAGGACTTGAGGGGCCTTGTATAACGGTGCAGTGAAGCTATCCTACATAAACTGCATCTAAATCCTTTTTGACTGGATTCTGATGGATTATGTTTCAAAGTAATTTCTGTTTCAAGGGATTTTAGTGCTTAGTGCAGAGCCCAATAAAAGCTTATTTCCACGTCCTCCCCCCCAACCCCCCCACCCTCTGCTTAAATTCCAATCTGCTACTTGAAGAAAAACAAGCGATTTTCTAGTAATTACATGTTCTGCACTGCCAGCACCCATGTTCTAGTCTTGTAGCACACACAGCTCCATACAGTAAATCTCCAGATTATTTGATGTGGTGAAATCCCTTGACCTGCCGAAATAGTCGGAGGGTAAGACATTTCTCTAGCCACTAAGTGCAGCCACTTAAATGGTGTGTACTCAGGGGAAAATCCCATTGTAGGCCTGCACCATATTCACTTAGATCCAATGGAAATTTGTTTTTACAATAAGTAAAGGGGAACTGAGGACACTGACATTACAAGAATTTAATTTAAGCACATCACAGTGAAACATATAATTTGTTATCTGTGCCTGTTACAGTCAGCATGAAGTAAGTGGAATTTTGATAGATGTATAGTGTTTGCATTAACATCATGATAGTTCTAAATAGCTTGGTGATTTTGCTGTTTGTATATGCCAGTGTCCAGATCTCCTGGAATCCCTATGAGAAATACACATGTGCTTTGTCAATAAGGAATGAATCATGTATGTCTGTGACAATACTTTCAGATACACCATAGCAGAATAAAGAGGACATGGGTATAGGTTGGCAAAGGGCAATTTCAAGTCAAACACCAGGAAAATAAATGTTGTAATCCAGTAGACAATTAACAACTGAAACAGTTTATCAGGAAGAGTGGTTGAGGCCAAGAGGATGCACTCATTCGAAAACAGCTGTGCTGTTGCTGTGATGGGAGGGTGGGTGTTCTGAATGGGTAAATGAGGGCTCTTCCTTTCTGATAGAAGAGATCCATATAGAGGAGAGGAACTATCTCGAAGTGTATAACATTATAAACAGGATAGAAAAAGTAAACTCAGATGAATACTTTCAATTGCGATAGAATAAGAAAACCTAGGTTTAGAGTTGTAAAAGAGCAATTACACGACATTTTTTTTACTCAGGAGGTAATTAAGGATTGAAGCAGGTTACTGCCAGGGTGGTTGAGGCTAGATCACAGGACTCATTTGAAAAGTAGCTTGATCTTGTGATGGGAAGATGATAAGATGGGTATTCTGAAATAATAAGAGAATGTGTGGAGTCCTGTAGCTCAGTGGTTTGAGCACTCGCCTTGCAAGTGAGAGACCTGGTTTGAATTCCAGGCAGGGCAAAAGTTTGGGCAATTTTCTTACTCCGCAAGCCTGATGATAATCCCTTGATAAAATAACAAAATTGATCATTTCAATCCTCGATGGTTTGTGGGAGACTGCTGTGCGCAATTGGCTGCCACATTTCACCCACAAATATGTGGTAAATTCACTTTACAGTATATCCTGAGAAATGCTTTGAGATGTCTAGAAAACGTGAAAAGTGCTATGTTAAATGCAAAGATTATTATTATAAGATCAGATGGGGTAAATGGCTTTCTTCATCTAAATCAAGATGTTGTGATCCTGTGAAATGAACCAAAATGACTTTGTTTTCATCTCAGCCACTCTTGTACACAATTTCATTGAAGTTGAAGTGGACTAAAGTCTGAATTGCTATGTGTTGGAAATGCAGTATACAGTACTCATAAGTAACTCTCTACTTTTCTATTGACAGGACTCAATTCTCAGTTGGCGTACACCATTGCTTCGGGGGATTCCCGGGACCATTTCAGTATCAGCAATGATGGCATCCTGAGTGTTGAGCAACAAATGGATCGGGAAAGTCAGTCATTCTATAACCTTATTATTAGGGCTCATGATTTAGCTGAGCCCCCGGGGATCCGGCTGACAACTACAGCGCAGATATCTGTTATTCTGCTCGATGTCAACGATAGCCCGCCAAAGTTTATTTCCTCCAAGATGACGTACGTACAGGAAAACTCTCCCCTGAACACAATTGTCTACAAAGCCCAAGCCACTGATCCCGATAGTGGACCCAATAGCTATGTAGAGTATAGCGTATGGACATCATCAAGGACCAAGTTCAGTATCGGAACCATTGATGGAGAGCTGCGACTGACAGGCCAACTGGACAGGGAAGATGTCTCCAATTATACTTTGACTGTGATCGCCACAGACAAGGGTCAGCCATCTCTCTCCTCCTCTATGGACATCACAGTCATCGTGCTGGATGTGAATGATAATGTGCCTGCTTTCCAGCAGTCCGTGTACGAGGTAGAGATCAGTGAAAACACGCTTAGCGGCATCGATCTCATTCAAGTTATTGCCACTGACGCAGACGAAGGGAATAATGGACAGGTCCGTTACTCTATTGTGAATGGCAACCTGAACAATGATTTCCGAATTGATTCTGTGACTGGTATTATATCAGTTGCGAAACAACTCGACCGGGAGACAAAACCTTCGTACTCATTGACCGTGCAAGCCAGTGATCGTGGAAGCAGCCCACAAATGGCCACAGTTCTCTTCAATATAAATCTCATAGACATGAATGATTTTGTACCATCCTTTGAACTATCACCCTACATAGTGCATGTGGAGGAGAATGTACAGCACCTGCCAAAGTCCATCCTGCAGGTTGGTGCTATCATATCTCTTTTTTTTTAAATGCTTATAATAATAATAAACCTTGCATTTGATATTACACCTTATCATATCTTCGAAACATCTCAAATCGCTTCACAGAATATTCTATAAAATGAAGCGTCTCAAAGTTATTTTTGTTTTGATTTTCCAATGCACTGCTGAGACCCAAACCAATTGGGATAACTGATGCTGGCAGTTGTCACAGGATAGCAATTCATTCAAAGTTTTATTGTGTCGTAACATAAGAGAGCGAAGCTCGATCAGTCCATAACAATAGAATTTATGGACCACATTTATTGGCTGATAATGATTGCCAAGCCTATGTACAATATACAGAGACGAAGAATGTGACATTCAGTTTATAACAAATAATCCTTGTATTTGATATAGCATCTCTTTATAGACATCTTCAAGATGTCCCAATATATTTCATACAATATACTGTAAAGTCAATTGACAGTTGATTTGGGGGCAATTTTCACTGGAAACGCCTTTACAGTCTCCTAGCAATGTCTCAGTTGATGAGTGACCCCAACAAAACCTGTTTCTCTTTACAAATGCTGTAGTGTTAAAGGGTCTTCAATGTGCTGGTATGAAATGGATTTCAAATTAAACTGAGATCTAATAATAATTTGGTTACTCAATCCACGAGTGTTTGTGAGACACAAAATACACAGACACAAAACGTTACAGTATATCCTATGAAGAGCTTTGAGATGTCTCGAAGGCATGATAAGGTGCTATATCAAATGCAATAAATATTCTTATTATTCTTATTATCTATTGCCTCCTCAATTTCTCCAGTTGCTTCTCTATCCAAGCATTTCAATCCTCAATTCGACATCTGATCCACTTCATTGAATGCATGGAGCAGAATAACATCTTGCCTCCTTTTGCCTCCTACATACATATAGATATTCAAAAGTATGAAACCACATCTAGTGCGCAACTTGTGATATCGCAGATGCCTGCGAGTTGCGTGTCGATATAATTTCCCTGGGTTTACATTGCTTTGTATGTTTGTGATGCAGGTTGTCGCTCGTGACGATGATCAAGGATTGAACAGTCAGCTGAGTTACACCATTGTAGATGGAAATGAAGATGGTGCTTTTTCTTTGACACCCGGTGGCCAGCTCAGCATGGTCCAGAGCCTGGACCGTGAGACAACGACACAGTATATCATGACCGTCATTGCCATGGATTCAGGTAAAAGCAACAGTGCCTGGCCTAAATTGATCATTCGCATACTTTAGACTGATTAATAGGGATGGATGGATGGATGGAGGCAGGGAGGGAGGGAGGGAGGGAGGGAGGGAGGGATGATGTCAAACTCGCCTTGTTTGGACCTCATAACTTTGGTGATGTTTTGGAAGCACTCCGGGACTCTACTGCACATGAAGGTCCCTGTATAAATGTAAGTTGTTGTTATTGGAATTGGAACTTTGTTTTTATGACAAATGTGATGGAAATCTCTGAGAGTTAGGAATGGACAGAGTGGCTGAGTCTTTCTTAATCACTGCAACCCAGTGTTGTTGATCACAGGCTCTTTCACCTTATGCTATTACTGCAATTATGTCTACAGATGCTATTCCAGCTACTACCTGCTGTAGAAGTACAAACATTGAATTCTGCACAATATTATTCAAACCTTAAAGACTGCTGCCCAGGTAGCAAGCCCATATGGGCCAATTTGGGTTGATCCATGCCCATATGGGCCCCACATGGGCTTGCTACCTGGGTGTCGATTGATTAGTATTGTACCTTAATAAGAAACTGAGAACCATGGAGGAAATGGAGCCTGCAATATTCAAAGTTCTAGCAGTTCTTTACTACTTTGATACCTGTACAACATTAACTGGGTCTGTTGATTGTAGAAGTGTCCTACCCAACAAGTCCCACAGAATATACTGTCAAGTAGAGTCTGGTGATATATCGATATATCGCTAAAACCTGATATAAAAAAACGATATGCCGATATAGGCATTTCAAAAATATCGATATATCGAAAAAGTCGATATATCAAGGGAAAAATTCGGAATGCGCGCACACTGAACTACAAGACCCAGCATGCTCATCTCTATACACAATGCACAGACCGAGGTGCAAAGCCGCCATATTGTATTCATAATCCTCGAATACAATATACAGGTATGCAAGGGGTGGGGGAGAGAGATGGCGGGGGGGTGGGTGGGAGAGAGGAACGGCGGCGGGCGGGGAGGAGAGAGGGATGGCGGGGGTGGGGGTGGGGGGAGAGACGGGGTGGATGTGTTAGATAGAGATGGGGGGGATGTGAGAGAGGAGAGAGAGAGACAGAGAGACACAGACAGAAAAACACAAAGATGAAGAGAGTGAGTGTGAGAGACACAGAGAGAGAAATATATTTACCTCCTGAGGAGATAGGCCCCGAATGCACGCGCACCCCGAATGCGTGACCCCCCCCCCACCCCCCGAATGCGCGCACACCCCGAATGTACGTGCCGCGCGCGCATGCGCAGTACAAAACCCCCGAAAATATCGATATTTCGGTATATCTCGATATGAGCCCATCGATATATATAAATCGGAAAATTTCTATATCGACGGACCCTACTGTGAAGTGATTTGACTGTATAATTTGTGGGTGAAACTGCGTGGGTATTTCATTTAGTTAGGCAAATGGGGATAAAATGCCATTGATCTTGCAAACTCAAATGGACACCAATTGCAACAGACTGTTGACCAGTTTATTTTTATCTTTCAATTGAAATAGGGTGCGTTAGATTGACCTTCCTGCAGCCATACTTTGCAAACAAACAAATCAATTTCTTCTAATCCCTAGACAGCTAGTTGCAGAGTCTAACAGCTAGTTATCAGCCAGTTACCCTCTCCAACAGCTGGTTACAATCTCTGGACAATCCATTAATATCTCTGGCATGCTTACAGTCTCTGATAGTTCATTACAGCATGTAACAATCTGTTACAATCAGCCATCCGCCAGTTTGTTGTAATTGCTGAGAGCTGTTAGGGTACCTGAAATTCTTTACAATCTTTGTCAAAGGAGAGAAGTACAGTGAAACATACTCAACTAATCACAACATGCCTCCCATGCCTCAGTCAATTTGCATCAATTCTAAGTGGCTGCAAAAGTGTGGATAATGGTGCAAGACTCGCTCCCAAAATACAGTTTGTGTTGTTTGTTACACGCTGTGCAATCCCGAATTTAAAAAAATTGAGAAACGACAGCAGCTTCAGGGAACCTGTACAAATTTTGTGGACAGACCATGTTCGCAACGTTTACAAGTTGGTTTATATCGTACCCCCGATCTCTCATGTCTCACTCTGAAAAATAGATCTTTCTCCCCTTGGGGACCAGGTAGGTCAGAGGATCGGTAAACAAGCAGATCTGGCAGCCAGTCAGGAGCTCCCTAAGTCTCCTCATTATTTTTTGGCTGGATAAACAATGTTTGCATTCCAGATGTTTTACTTATTGGTGACATACAAGTAATACTGCAGTATAGCCTGCAATACTATATTTCTGCTATTTCATTTTAAAATAACTGCTGCTCTTAACTCTTTACTCTGCTTATTTGTCCGGAGAGAATTCAGTAATAGACATGCATCTGAATGATGGGCTCCAGCTGTTATGACTACACAATACAATGCTAAGGGCTACTGCTGTTGTCTTTTTTGTAAATTCATCAAATAGAAAACTACCTATTGTCCAGGGATTTGGGGGAGTCTATTTTGTGCGTCAAAAAAGAGAGAAGATGGAAGAGGAGAGATACTCATTAAAACGCTTAACAATTAATTACATTTTCTACCCGTTGAAAGTTAGTCAACCTGAGCTTAGTTGGTAGCACATTCGTCTCTGAGTCAGAAGGTTTGTGGGTTCAAGCCCCATGTCAGGACTTGTAATTGATGTAGTTTAAGATGATACTCCATTGCAGGGATGTACAGCATTGATGAAGATGCTGTTCTTCAGATAAGACGTTAAATCGAGATCCCATCTGCCTGATCAGGTGGATGTTAAAGATCCCATGACATGATTCAAAAAGACAATCGAGTTTCCCATTGCCCTGGCCAACAATCCCCTAAATAGAATTAATCATTCACTTCATGGCTGTTTGCTTTGCACAAATTGACTGCCAGGTTCACCCATAAAATGCACACAGTGAAACACTTTGGACATCCTTCCAAAGTGACATCCTTTCCGAAGTGAAAGGCTCTATATCAAATGTAAGGATTAATATTAGTCAAGGAGCAGCACAGCATAATTCCTTGAATTTATATTGAGGCCTTCACACATGATAGTTTCTAGGAGAACAGTATAACTAGAAGCAGCTCCTTCACACTCTCATTGCTAGCTAGTAATATGAGCAATTCTGAGGCTCAGTAACGTATTCGGGCACCAACAACTGGGCACAGCTACTGTACAAGTGATAAATCATTTCATTCCAATTGTTGTATGTCATAAGGAATCAAGAAAGTATTGAATGAGCGCATTTAGCCACACAGCATGTACAATAATAATTCTTGCATTTGATATAGCGCCTTATCACGTCTTTGTAGACATCTCAAAGCGCTTCCCAGAATAAACTGGAAAATTATACATATTGTGGACAAAATAATCTACCCTACCCCTTATCATTTCTTTAAACTCAAGGAATGTTTCCTAGTTCTTAAAGGTAGTCCAGAAAAAACATTTTATTCCCAGATATACTGTCCGGTGGTCGACTGGGTTCCCTGGGCATTCCCCCCCCTCCAACCCCCGTATTCAAGGTAGTTTCAGGAACTGGCCATTTTACAACACAATATAAATAGTCCTTTAGACACAGACATTTTTTTTATTTCCAGTGTTATGCAGACCGACGCCAGAGGTAGAAAAGGAAAGAATTCCTTGCAAATGCAGTTTCTTTGAGACTGTTTTAAAGGGATTGCACATCAGACATTGTGAAGTGCTAAAAGAATCTCTTAACACATGCTTTTGTTGAGAAAGGGCTGGTCACAGGCGAAGACGCTGGGAAGCTCATTATTCTGACTAGCGATATTAAAGAATGAGGATAGTAAAGATATTAACACACAAAATGTGAAGTGTGCTTCACTTCTGATTCCTTTAAATCCAATTAGATGGGCAGAACTATACTCGGGTTTGTTTGGTTGCTGATGGTGTCAGTGGCTTGGATTTTATGCAGTGCTAGTTTGCCCTGATGCCATACAGCAGGTAGCAGACTTTACTTCAAGATGGTTAGTGCTGGTATGAGACATGCCTGCAATGTGCAGATGTTGGAGTATGCAAGCCTAACGTGTGCAGTTGAGCTGGTTAACAAAGAGCAACCAAAATGGAAATACATACTCATCACATTTGACACAGTTTAATACCAGGAATATATTTTCTAAGAACTTGAACTTGTCCATCTTGTTATCTCTTTCGTGCAGCAATAATCCTATGTTCTAGCACAGTTTTGTTGGAAATCCTGCCTGACTGCATTTGAGAATGACAGACTGTGAACTATTGACCCTTATTTACACTTGTAAACATCAATTTTCTGGAGTTACATTAGTCTGTAAACTCAATCTGATGTTTAATTGAACTACTTTTGTTTTAAAAGTATGAACCAATTTAAGCCAGTAATCCTCAGAGTCACTGCCATTACAGTACATACTGTGAACCACTTTGAAATGTCTTCCCGATGTGAAAAGAACTTTGATGTAACTCATTCTTTGCAGAAGTCATATTAAATGTAGGGTCTCAACTGATATGATTTATGCAAGGTTTACCATGGTGCATTGCACATAAGGAAGATGTCTCGAATAATGAAAATCGTCTGGTTTAAAAATTACTTGGGCATTTAGTGATCATCAATTTTGTTCCGGTCCATTGTTGTACAGGTCAAGGGAGATTTTTTTTCAATAATCTGGCAGCAAAAGTCTCTCAAGTGACATTTAATCCCAGTTGCACAAATACGACCAGTAGCCAAAATGACTTGACTGGTATTACACAGAGGTCAGGCAACACTAACCATACGCGAGGTTGACTGGAGTGTTTAAAATCTGTAGAGAATCTCAGTAAGTACTTTTTCATTAAGTCTCTCTTTAAAGTGAAGTGAAATCAATGCCAGGCTTACCTGTTGTTTGTAGCATTATAAGTGGTAGTTTATCATGGTTTTGGTGCCTGTTAGCCCAGTGAAGCCCACACGCACATTGGAATGAGATGAATGTCTTTTCCATAACAGCTGTAAGGGTCTTTAGTGAACTAAATTCTTAACCAGGTAACAGTGAATGTGAGTTCACAGCACAAAGTACCCATTATTTGGCACTCAGTTGGGAATCTATAGTGAGCATGTGGTATAAACCATATGTAAACTCACTTGTATTATGGAATTACACATAGTTGGCAAGTCATATAATTCCTAATATCCTATTGGATTGACTTTAAGATCCAAGTCCTAACCTTCAAATCCCTTCACATTCCCGTTCTACCCTATTATGCAATATCCTCCAATCCTGTTGGCAATAGCCTTGTGCACACACACACACACACACACACATACACACTTTTAGTTCTGGCCTATTGTTTGTTCCACAGTGTTGGCATCCCACAGTTGATTGTTGTCTCTTCAGCACCTGTGCCGCTGCCATCAAGATTTTTTATCCAAATTGTTTTGCCTTCAAAAGGCAAAATACTGGAGATGCTGAAAATCTGAAATAAAAACAGAAGTCGCTGGGAACACGCAGCAGGTCAGGCATTTATGGAGAGAGGAAAATGAGTCAACGTTTCAGATCAATGACAAAGGGCTGTTTCAGATCCTACTGATGAAAGATCATCGACCTGAAAATTTTAACTCATTTTCATCTTACCATAGATGCTGCCTAACCTGCTGTGTATACCCAGCGACTTGTGTTTTGCCTTCTCTCTGCCTTTCTCCCAATCTTTCAATTTCTTTTCAATTAAGCTTTTAGTTAATATTCTTCGTAAAAAAAATTTCCATTGACATTGGTGCAGTGTCACTTTGCATGTTTGACATTGGCACTTGGCATTGATGCTGGCATTTTATGTCTGGTCAATGTCCTGTATTACGAGTATGGGCAGGCAGTTTGTGAAAAGATTATCTGTGTGGAGAACTTGTTACTATTATTAATAATAACCCTTGCATTTGATATAGCACTTTTCACATCTTCTAGACATCTCAAAGTGCTTCACAGAATATACTGTAAAATGAATTGAATGTATATTTGTTAGCGAAACACAACAGCCAATTGCATATAGCAGTATCCCACAAACAGTCGTGGATTGAAATGACCAATTTATTGTAGTTTTTGTTGAGGGATTATTATTAGGCGTGTGGAGTAAGGAAACTTACCCGAGGTTTCGCCCTGACCTGGATTTGATCACAGGTCTCACACTTGTACGGTTGAATGCTCTAACCATTGAGCTACAGGACTCCACATGCACTAAGTGCAATTTTGTTGTTGTTGTATGAACAAGAATTCTCACAAGGATATAAATACAACAACTTACACTTATACAGCACCCTTCACATGTGGTAGTGTCTCAAGAGGATCGGTAACATATAATAAAATGTTCCACAGGAGGAATAAAAAGCAATCGAAAAATAACAAATAATTCTGTAAAAGGAAAAATACTAGAATAAGACAACGAAAATGGCTAAAATACAACATATACGAGATATTTTGAGGTTTTTGTATTGACCGATTATTAATGAAAGAAAGCATATCAACTGATCATTGATGGACACACAACTAAGTTTAAGGGTGATGATGGTGTCATAATTTTCTTTGAAGCTGGACCACGCCAACTCAATAAACTTTACCAGCTAACCATTAAATTGGGAAACAGGAGCTATGTGGGAACACTTTCACACATAATGTCAAAGCTATTTTAACCATATTTATACAATAAAACATTTCAATTTACTGTGAGAACTAAGCACCAACTGTATTTATATTTTCAGCATGCAATAAGCAGGAAACTGTCCAACATCTGTTGATCATGCACAGCTGGAATTGTGTTTGACATCCAATATTAACAAACAGATCACTCTTGCGTGTTAACCAGATTTGGACTTCTCATATATTTGTATATCCGCTGACAAGATGGAAAATGAAATCCACCTACCTAATATCTTCTTAATGTATCCTAATGTATCAGTGCCTTGCGATGTCCTCCCTACATGAAAGGTGCTCTACAAATGTAATTGTGTTGTTGTAACATCTGTTTCAAAAGACAAAATGGCAAAACATATCTTTGAAGCCTTTTAATAATCATAATCCTTACATTTCATATAGTGCCTTTAATGTCGGGAACATTTCAAAGTGGTTCACATACTGTGAAATGTAGTGGCTGTGCACTTTGTAGGTGAATGCAGCAGCCGATTATTGTGCACAGCAGTGCCCTACAAACTGCTGTAATGTGAATGAGGTGTAAAGTATAAGTTTACAGGCTGTACCTGGAAACTGTGGTGTACATTTCTGGTCAATGCAAACTAGAGACCTGGAGACGATACAGAGCAGAGGATAATCTTCATTGTTAGAGAAATTTGGGATAAATGATTAGTCTTGAAAGAAGATGTCTCTAGAGGGATCTTATAGAGGTATATAAGATTTAATTGGGATTGAATCAATACACCGAGAACTGAATTTTCAGATATGCCAGTGTAGCAAAACAAGAGGACAGCAGTAGAGTTGCGAAAGGCAGCTTCAAGAGTGGCATCAGGGACTCGCCATTCCAGTAGTTGAATAGTTAAAGGGTTAATGTATTTTCATGTTATGTTGTGGGCCAATTCATAAAACTGCACAAAGTCTGTGTACAGGAATCAGTGACAGTAGCACCATTTAGCAAGTAGGGTGAGCCACAGCCTGGATACAGCACAGTTGAAGGCCACTAACGTGTCAAATTAACTTCAACCCTAAACCTCTACATTTCATACAGCTCTCTGCAACCTACTCTGATTGTCAACAGTATCTAGCAGTCTTACTTTCCTTGTTGATATGAATTCAACCACTTATGAGGCCCCAAAAGACCACTATCTTAATATAATACATTTTAATCTTGCAAAGTCCGGCATGAAGGGTGCTATATAAATTGAAGTTGTTGTTGTTGTTATCTGATATACAGTATTGTCTTATCATGTGGTTGAAAATGCCTTAAAGGGTGTCACAGGAATTGAACTGTATTTTGCAGATGAATATTGTACAAAAGTTTGGAAAATTCTTCAACTTAATTTGGAAGCCAATTTTACGTTTTTTTAACAAAGTTTTGCACAATCTTACAATCCAGCTCAATGGTGTTAAGGGTAAGATCATGAGAATTAGTGATTTCCACATGTAAATATGAAGTCAATACAAACTAACTTGAAAAAGCCTTTATTGGAATTTTATGGCAACAAACAAATTTTGAACCCTAGTTATAAATTGAGTGATGTGATCAAGCTAAAGAAGGGAAACGTTGAAAGCTTTGTCTAATACGTTATTCAAGATTATTCAGCCCGAAGACTGGGCTCACACTTACCCCCTGTTTTGTTTGTACAAGTACTTTAGCGGCTTGGGTTAATGAGCTTGACTGAATTCACAATCAGAGTGGCTGAGATGAGAATTTGCTCCTGTAATAAACCGCTGGATGTGTTCGCCAGCTTTCTTTGTATTTTCTTACTCTTGACTGATTTCATGTTGGTCTAATGCTCCAATCCTTTCATTTCCCAGGGGTCGAACCTCAATACTTCATAGTCAAACCTCAGTGGTTTATTTCCCACTTAAAAGGCGGTTTGTTGTACCCAGAAGCAGAACTATAGACTTTTTTAAAAGCTAAAATAAATAAATGGAGGAAGTGCTATTGTTTGGTGGTGTGGCGATAGCAGTAGCATTGGCACAATGGGATAAAAGACAATAGAGCTGGTGCAAAGAGTGTTTGAAATAAGACAAGGTGTGAATAGGTGATGTTAGTGAGACACCACCGTAAGCAGCTTTCTTTTTGAGCTTCTTGTGGTTGACTTTGTAGTTCAAAACACATAAGAAAAAGCCTATACACAACAGCTCCTCTAAGGTACGCATGACTGGGCATTTGCCAAGCAGGTTGGCTCAGCCGCGTTCTCTTGCCCCCTTTCTTTCTGTAGCGCAGCTTTGGTGTGTGAAAGCCGCATTTTATTTCATTACATTTGGCAAACTAATACTATAAGCTCACAGACCGACTTGATCCGCTGCTCAAATGCATCCATTCATTCCCCAACCTCTGCATCCATACTGAGCTTGTTGCGAGGCAGCAAATTCATGTTGGTAAAAATATCTCACAGGTCTGTGTGTGTGTATGTCAGTGTGTGGGTTTTTAAATCAAATGTTTAACAACAACTTTGATTTATATAGCGCCCTCAATGCCAGATGGCGTCTCAGAGTGCTTAACCATCGTGTCCTCTAAGGGAATTTATCTTTTTCTCTTGGAGATAGCTTGAGTTTCGTAGAATCCTGGAGGAACAGCAAATCTGCATAACAAGTGACAAGATGTAGGTCCACAGCTAAGTTTCTCCGTATTTCCAATATTTCAAGCTCACTTGGGACATCTGAATGAGCCACAGTGAGAGGCCAGAAACTCTCCTGCAGAGAAGTGTGGAAAAAAAATCCATCCAACAACAACAACTTTGATTTATATAGCGCCCTCCACGCCGGACAGCATCTCAGAGCACTTCATCCCTGTAAAGATAGTTGCTTCAAACTCAGTTGAGGCTTATCCTAGTTAAAACTTGAGTTCAAGCAACTCAAATCTTCTACTTGCATTGCTTCCCACAGTCGTACAGCTAACTGCATTTTGAGTTTCTCTATCAACAACATCTTACATTATATTGTGCCTCTTAAGTAAGGTGGACAGTTCAAAGTGTCAGCAGGCCTCATCAAGCCTCGGTGCGGGAGGATTTGAAAACATCGTCAAAGAAATACATTTGCCAAGTAATTTCGAAAGTGGGGAGAGATGGTGAAAAGAGAAGGGGAGAGCGCATTGTGCTTGAAAGCTTGATCATCAATGGCAGGACTGACAGAGTGAGGAATTAGTAGTGGAGCAGAATCAGAAGAGCTGTCCCATACCCTAAATGAAGTTAAAGGAATCTCCCAATTTAATTGCGACCTATTTACACAAAATAAGCTTCGGGACCTGCAGCTCTACTGAAGCATCGTTCAGACACTGTTACAAAGTGTGTGTTCCAGAGGTTGTGCTACATTCCCCAAAGGTTCCAAAGATTGCAATCCTTAATCCAGGGCCGTATGGCAGATTATACTGTTGTGACTGCTTCTCCAGCTGAGGTCAGCTAGCTCAGCAAAGGCCCATTTAAATTGAGAACCATTTCTTTCCTGTAGCTTCACACTTTGAGCTGACATAAACTAGACTAATATTCCAAACACCCACATCAAATTGATCAGTTAATTGCCTGTTTCTGGTCATTGTTGTGCATAAGCACTCCCATGTTTCACCCACAAATATACAGTCAATTCACTTAACAGTATTTTATTATTATTTTGTGAAATTCTTTGAGACATCTAGAGGACGTGAAAAGTGCTATATCAAATGCAAGGTTTATCATTAAATCGGCTGCCATGTGTATCAATAAAATATCCATTCACTAAACTGTACAGTATATTTGTGAAACACTTTGGTACATCCTCCCGACATGAAAGGTGCTCTACCAAATTCAAAGATTATTATTATTACTCACTGGATGAACTCGAGATACTGAGTTAAAAGGATCTTTATATAGAATCCTTACTGAAAATAATTCAAAATTACGATAAATCACAATTGCTGTGAAAATACCTAGTGAGAAAATAATGAACATTGTCGCTCAGTGTATCGCTCTCAAGTGGGTCAAGCAATTTCTACACTCTGCTCTGCAGACCTTTTTCTGGATTTCAGCAGGGCATAATCAAGCCTCTTTTAGGTTTAGAGTGATTGCTTGTTCAGTCCCATCTTGAACTGTGCTCAGACATGACCATATGTTATCCCCAGACACTGGCTAACACAGAGGGGTGATGGGAGTGGGATTACACTGGTCAGAGAAATAGATGCCTTTGGTAAACATATGCTACTGAATGGGCAACAGGTGTTGTCAGTGACAAACAGATGGCTGCTTAACACGAGCTTAGCTCAAAAAACATTCTGTGCCACAGTCAGACAGCCACCTGGTTCACTGAGAATTCTTCTTCAAATTCAATGCAGGTGGGAGAAGAGTGATGCTTCCTCCACAGGAGGTCAGAAAGGTCAAAGCTACAAAATATGTTTCCTTCAGTGACATATACAAGTAGGATGTTTTGTTGCATCCTGGGTTAAAAAGTTTCAAAAACGTCTCAAAAAAGAGAAAATAGACCCATATGGTGAATATCCTTCTACCCGAAAGCAAATCTATTACTCACAGTGAACTCTGACCAGAATCAGAGTGTTGCAGTAATGATTGAATGTGTTGTTTCAGCACTGCTCTTGTCCATGGTTGTGCTCGGTCACTGCAGGAGGTTGAGGAGGCCACTATTTTGTTCAATATAACAACAAACAAATGACATTTGTAGAATTATAATCACAAGCAAGAGGACCTGGGTTTGATTCCCAGCAGGGCCAAAAGTTGGGTAAGTTTCCTTACTTCACACACATCTGTTTAGCAAGCACTAAGCAGGAACCAGGTTGCTGGTTCCTTCTAAATAATTCCTTCTAAACTGAATCCATGACTGTTTGTAGAATACTGCTGTGCAAAACTGGTTGCCATGTTTCTCCCACAAAGTCCCAGTTTATTAACTTTCCAGTGTATACTGTGAAGTGCTTTGAAACTTTTCAAAGATGTGATGAAGCGCTATATCAAATGCAAGGATTATTATTATTATTAACATGACAGTATGACAGCAATCAGGGAGACACAGTGAGGACCACATAATCTTTTAAGATCAACATCAGGGAAGCAAGGGATCTCTGAGATTTGAAAAGAGATGGGCCAAGAGGTCAGCGTATCATTGAAATCAGATTATGCTGCAATGAAGGAACAGTCCAGGATTGAAATACTCTCAGTAGGATTTAGGTGAAGCATTGGCACATTGTGCTGCATCATACTAAAGCAGCAAAGGGCTTCAAAAATCAGGGACACAAAACCCACAGCATCGATCAGGATGTGCCTGACAGCTTTAGGAAAACAAAAGCATAGCAAATGTAAACTTTCAGTTTATAATGAGAAGCGAGCAGGGATTGTACTTAAGGTCACACAGATAGATTTTGCAAGTGTTCCCCAGACTGTTCTGTAATTAGAATTTATGGAATTCACCTCAAATTCACAGGAGATCAATTGAAGAAATGATTTTGCCTGTTTTAAATTAGGTGTTTAAATATGTAGTTACACTTATAAATAATCCTGCCGATACACAGAATTACTGCCATAAGTGGCGATGCTATGCCTCTCACAAGCAAAGCAGATTTCTACTCCAGAGATAATTTGAAGTTTTAAGAAAGTTGCTGAAAAAAATCTGGGGATGACTTGGTTGAAATGACCAATGATACAGAAACTCAGTTCAGCGCTGTCTAAATTCCCTCAGACCTGCCCCATCAGATGGATATGGTTCCAGTTGCTGCTGCAGGGAATGCGTCCAGTGTCCTGGACTACAGTTCCGCAGATTAAAATCATGTCATGGCTGTTTGTTCGATATTGCTATATCGCTCTGCACAAATTGTCTGCACATGTTTGCCTAAAAAATACACAATTGTTCCACTTCATAGGAAATCCTGTTTAGAATTATTAGTTTTTGTCTGGACGTATAATGTAAGTAAAACAGGCTAATAGTAGGTGGAATTTCAAGCCTTTATGTGGAGTACCAACATTTAATCTTCGGAAGTTGTTACCCAATGTTATCTACTCAGATACATGAAATAAAAAAACAGTGAAATAAAAAGAAATACTGTACATAGTCCAAGGTAAAGTGCACCCATTACAAAATATCACTAGTTTGTTGGTTTAAGAATGTAACATCTGAAGGTTCAAACGAAGGTTTGGGGCATGGTGCAAACCAATCCTTTAAAGTACAACAGCATAAATTTTAACCTGAAGTGGTACATGCAGAACAAAATCAGAAAACAACCACACTATCTGCGTGGAGGACACTTATATAGTGTCCTCCACGCAGGGTAGCATCTTAGAGTACTTAACAATGGCAGAACTTGATTCCGAGCCAGTGGGGAGGTGACCATAAGCACGGTTTTCAGGCGGGACTTGAAAACAAGGGAGAGCGCGGGCAAGATGGTGGGATTGAAGGAGAGTGTTCCAGAGTTTAAGTGCGTAGTGGCTGAATGCGCAACTCAGGTAAAAAATGATATTTTAAAAATCCAAGTTCATTGGTTCCATTTAACTTGGAAAGTATGCTATTTTGTGCTTTGGTAATTTTGTAGCATCTCCAGTTTGATTTTTAACTTACATTAACAATAATAATAATATGTACCTTTGAAATAGTGCCTTTCACATTAGGAAGATGTCTCGAAGGATTTGCTGTAAAGTTCAGTGACTGCATTTTGCAGGTGAACACAGCAGCTGATTTGTGCACAGGAATGTGGCAAAGACCTGATGAAATTATTTTCACTTTTCAAATAAGACACTGGGATCTTTAACATCCACCCAATCCGACACACTAGACCTTCATTTGCATCTTATATTTAGCGCCTTGGGACGTCCTCCCGACGTGAAAGGCGCTATATAAATGTAAATTGTTGTTGTTATTCGAAAGCCAAATTATCCAACAATGCAGCAAGTCTCCAGCACTGCACTGGGAGTATCACCTAGACTTTGTGAGTTCAAAGTTTCAATATGAGGCTTGAGCCCACAACTTTCTGTCACAGAGATGAGAGTACAGCACTACCAACTAAACCAAGTTAACTTTTAAGGCTTTTGTCCACATTGAAACAATTAGATAAACTAATAGGGAATACCTTGTATAAGGGATTCTAAATTCTCCTTTGTACACCCAAACAATTTGGCTTATAGTAATAATAATAATAATCCGTGCACTTGATATAGTGCCTTTTGGCGCCCTCCACGCCAGACAGTTTCAGAATAGCGGAGGCCGAGCCAGGGGGAGAGGGATGGTGACAGTAGGTGCGGTCGAACATCGAACAAAAACCACACCCTGAACAGGCAGACAGGACCTTGGTTTAATGTCTCACCCAAAGGACGGATTAGTACATTAGTAAAACTAATGCAACAAAAATTCTGCATGTTATAATAATTATGCTGTGTTGTCTTTAAATTATGAGCAACTCAATCTTTGGTAAAAAGATGAGATGAGGTTATTCTCTCACTCATTTTTATTCTTCTCAACCCAAGAGTATGTGTGATGAAAATAAGTCGTCAGATTTTCTTGTTTGGTTATTTTGACTCCTGATGAGAAAGGCGCTATGTAAATGCATTTGTTGTTGTTTATTTAGCTGGCGAGCCACAGCCAGCAAAGTAAGAACTGCTCTTTAAAGAGGGAAGCCGCTGTATCTCTTTGAGGGTTTCAAGCTCTCTGTGTTAGTAGATAATCGGGGTATGAGACCGTTTATCTTTCTTTCAGTTCCCTTACCTCGGAAAGCACAGAAGTTATTAACTGAGCGAGCATGTCTTATTTGCAGCTAGATTTACTGACACAGATAATGCTTTTTCAAAGGTTGGCAAATTTATCATCAGGCAAAGATTGAGCCCCATGCTCTCTCTCTCTCTGCTCTTACTGGGCTCATTGTTATCCAGTTATATGTTCAGTGTCTGTAATAATGCCAAGCCATGAAGAATTGGAGTGATTCATTCTTAAACAAGAGCTTTTGCGCCTCTATTGCAAGAGCTAGGGAGATTGATGCTGGTTGTCAATCGCAGAATACTATTTGCAATTCCGTGGCTCGGCGAGTCAAGAAAAAAAATGGCTCATTATCTGAGAAAATTGGAGACGCAACAGCGAGTCAAAGAGCCCAGGGGAAAAATAAATCCCTACTGTGCTGTTTAAAGTGGCAAACTGCAGAAGTTAAATGTAACCAAAGTTGTAAATGTCAGCAATTCTGGAGAAAAATAAAAGTATAAAATATAACACTGAAATATTTTCCCCCTATGTTTCAAATTACACTTGCGTCTGATTCCATTTAAAAACCACTGAGCAAGTCTCTTTTTTCGACTGTGCCAGAAGTGCCTATTGCTTTTATTTTGCTTCAGCCTCGTATAAAAGTTTAGCCCTGGAGATTCCCAACGCAGCACAACAGGCTTGCTGCGCAGGAAAGCCTTCTCTGACAGGACACCTGTGCAGAGCAATGTAAAGGCCACGATCGCTGGATCCTAAAGCCACAATCTCGACGCAAGAGAGTCTGGAGAGAATGTGCCAATATGAACCTCTCGGTTTCCTAAGATTGATGTGCGGACAGCTGTTTGACTAGCCAATTTAGAATGTTTCCATTATACTGTCAATAAATAATTTAAGATAATAACTTGTTTTGCACCCGGGAGGCTGCAAACCTTTATCCTTCCTTTGAAGAGGTGCAATTTCTTGGGACATCCTCCCGACGTAAAAGGCACTCTATGAATTCCACCCTATGGAATGCCATCCCTCAATCCCTCCGTTTCGTCTCTTCCCTTTCCTCTTTCGAGGCCGGTTTGAAGACTTTCCTCTTCGATCGTGCCTTTTGTTCCACCCCGAACTCTTTTACCTCCCCTTCGTGTTTCACCCCTTCCCAAACACTCCCCTCCCAGCTCGGGTCACACGCCTCCTGTTCAGCGCCTTGGGACGTCCTCCCGACGTGAAAGGCGCTCTATAAATGTAAATTGTTGTTGTTGTTGTTGATTTCGTTCACAATTCTGGCATTTGATAGGCCTCAAAGTGGAAATGTTGAGTAAGAAAACTTAAAAACAAAAGCAAATTGCAATTTGTATTGCCATTTAAAAAAAAGATAAAAATAACAAATAGTAATTTTGATTGCTATGTCAATACAACAACAAAATGATATTGATAGAGCATCTTTCACGTCAGGAGGATGTCCCAAGATTCTGAACAGTCGGGTCGGGACCTGAGAAAGGGGGAGGGTCAGTGTAGAGAGTATACTCAAGGGAAAGGTCCATAAAGGGTATGATTCATAAATGGCACATGTAGAAGAGAGTTTCTTCCAGTGTCCTGGGCAACAATTACCCCAAGTAAAATTCCCTTAACTACAAACTTCACGGCTGTTTGTAGGACATTGGCTTATCCAAATCGCCCAAAAGGTACACAGTCAGTTCACTTTGCAGCATATCTTGTTTAGCATTTAAGGGCATCCACCCGATATAAAATGAGCTATGTCAAATGTAAGGACTATTATTTCATTGTTATATCAAATTAATTCAGCGAGTCAGAAAGGGTGACCTGGCACCATGGCCCCCCAAAAACCTGGGAGTTTTTGTGTTGTAATAATCCTTGCATTTGATATAGGGCCTTGTCATGTTATGAGACCTGTGTTCGAATCTAGGCAGGCTGAAATCTTGGGCAAGTTTCCTTACTCCACATACCAAATAATAATCCCTCAAAAAAAAATTGGCCTTTTCAATTCATGACTGTTTGTGGGACACTGCTGTGTGAAATTGGCTGCTGCGTTTCGCCCACAAATATACAATCAATTCACTTTACAGTATATTCTGTGAAGCGTTTTGAGACATCTAGAAGATGTGAAAAGCGTTATATCAAATGCAAGGATCATTATTATTATATCTTCAAGATGTCTCGAAGCGCTTCACAGTATACACTGTGAGGTGAATTGATTGTGTGTTTTATGTTAATCAGCACACTTACACAAGTGCATTTCTTTTGTTGCCTTTCCAATCCTCGGAATTCAACGCCACTGTGGTTCAAGAAACTTTCTGCAAGAAACATTACTTGATGGGAAGCACATTTGTTCCTCAGAAGGAAGCAGAAAAAATACCCTTCTGCCTGGAGTCAAATTTGATTTAGGTTTTGTTGCAGGTCACGGTTTTAAACATTTCCAACCATGTAGTGGTGAGTTAATTAGCTAGAGAGCGATCTGATTTTTTTTAAATACACAAATTATCCCGAATATATCGTGGTGAAATTGCAAAGTTATTGCCAAAGGAATGTTTGCCACGTTAGCGAGGGATTAAAAAAATACATTGGCTGGTTTTGAATTCTGAATGAGATATGGTGAAATGAGAACAGGAACTTTCCTGAAAAACATTATCCAGTCTTTGTCATCGGTTTCAGTTGGATTATCAAGATTCTTATTCTGTCCTTGTCCTACCTCCAAGTGCAAGCAAAGTGCAATGTCTGCTCTGTATTTTAAAGCCTTGGGTGCCAAGTCATGTTGGCTTCAATCAACTTGACTTTCCAAAATATTAACTTGATAGCAGCTTCCTGTTAATCATACATGAAGACTTTTGCATCATGGTACACTTCTGCAGCTGAAACTATATCTTGCAAGTCCTTCACTGTGCTCCGAATTATATTCTGGGTGTATCCAACAGAATTCTGCTTCGCCTCATGTTTTGGGGGAGTTTGACTCTCACATATCTGTATCTGATGATGGACCTGAAGCCATTGTGATGAGATGCATCAATGCACTGTGCTGTGAGCTGGTAATGTGACATTGCTGCCAAAGAGCATACAATAACAAACTGTAATGTAACAGTAACCATCTTTGCATTTGGTATGGTGCTTTCCACATTTAGAGCGTGTCTAAAAGAATATCACAAGATTTACTGTGATGTTCAGTGATTGTGCTTTGTAAGCTTTGAAAGTGGAAAAACGCTTTAGTCCTTTGATTATGGTACATGGAGTGGGGATGGAGGGCAACGAGAGAGCTATACAGGCAGAGGGGGAGAAATAAGGTGTATTTTTGAAGACCAAGTTATAATGGCAGCGATTTGTCATTTGTGACATTCATGTAGAGAGAAGGAAGGCAAGAAGGGTGTATCTTTGTCCAGCAGCTGAAGGGTTTGTTTATTCTGTGGCTACCAAAAAGTTCTGAATGCTCAATGGTATCATTCAATTCCTCAATGTTGCCACATAATATTCAACTGTTGAAATTTACTGAATGTCATCTATTACAGATGTTACATGATCAGAAACACATGCCTGTTTTGAAACAGGAGAGAGCAACCAGTAGAGATGGCGGGGGGGTGGTGGGGGGGAAGCATGTGGGGGTGGTGGGGTTGGTTGGGGGATAGCGAGAGAGAGAGGAGAGAAGGAACAGCTGTGAAGAATGCCTAAGAGAGGGACTGAATTATGCTAATAGAAGGGTTGAGTAAATGAACAATGCTAAGTGGTATGTCAACAATGAACGTGCCATTTATCCTTGGGTTCTCAGCCAGCATTAATTGTTCAGATGTTGCTTTGCATAAAATGCTTTGACTGGAGATAACCATTAAAAATTATGTCTGTCTGCAAAGACCGTCTTCATGCTTGAGCCATGGAGTTGCTAATATAGAAAGTTTACCTACAGATGACCAGATAAGTAGGAGCAAATTGAATCGCTGTGTGTGGTAGGTCAAGCTGGTTGAGAGGATGCTATTCACCACAGCTGAGAGATTTCAAGGCTTAACTTTGAAATTCAAGGCCATGTTAAGCAATTGTAACTAGTTTTAAAGCCATCACTTGTATGTTTCTCATGCTTAGTCTTTGGTTTTATGGGGGTAGACATGAGGTGGCTGAGAATGCAATCAAATATAGGTTTTTAGATGAGTTTTAAAACAGAGAAGGAGAAAGGGAGCAAGTTGAAGGGTTTGTGGAGAGAGAGCCCTAAAGAGACGGGCAAAGTAGCTGAAAACTCGCTACCAAAACTAGCTACCAAAAGATGGAGTGGGCGGAGAAGTGGTTTGAAACAGGCAGAATAGACAGAGTGAAGGGAGCACAGAGGGAATGAGACCTCGGGAGATCCCAGAGATAGTGACTGCATTGGAGAGATATGAAATGTCACTGGTTGGGATTTCCCCTCAGAAGCTCCATTGCTGTGGTTAGTAACCTTCCTTTTCAGGGGAGTTTAACCCATTGTAGCACCGTGTCTGGTAGAAAGTGCGGGGGCAGTAAGAACATAGTGAAGCAACATAGCTCGGATCCACAAAGTGGTTGGGATTTGGGTAGCCAGATGTACTTTGCACACCCAGGACTTCAGCACTCTCCTCCCTCCCTTTCTTTCTATTCTCTCTCCATCTCATTTCACCTTTAAACTTGTAACATGCCACGTTGCTCATTTCTGTATCTTTTCCAAAGCAATTCCTTTTTTATGTGAAGCATCTCACCTAAAATTGAATACAGTGGTGTTTAAGAAGCATTCCCACAGCATGATTCAGTCAAAGCATCCTCACTGGTTTGGATTGTGTGTTTTTTTCTGCAGGGAATCCTGCTGAATTGTTCCAAGTTCTGAGCCAAAAGTTAACAAGCCAGAGTGGGGTTGAACAGAGTGGGGTTGAACTAGCACATTAGTTTCAACTGCATTGTTCCAACAGTGGTGCAGTTTGGTGCTGAGCTAGAGCAGCAGAATCTTACAGTTCAACTTGGATGTTACTACTCTGCCTCTGCTTCTTCGTGTATAACTTGTGCTTTTGAGTCAGACAGTATTGCTCTTGCTCTAGGTTAGTAGTTTGTTTGTGGGTTTAAGTCCCACATTGGGACTTGGGCTCTCCATCTGTCTCAGCTGACAACAAGTGCAGGGTTGGGGAAAAGCTGCATTGCCAGAAGTGTTGATGTTAAACAGCAGGAGGGGACCCTACTCCACGCTAAAGGGCACTATATAAATGCTAATTGTTATTGTTTTGTGATAAGGGACATTTAAATAGTTGACCGAATGAATGGTGAAAGGTAAGAGGAAGGACTTGAGATGAATTTTGAAATAGGTGAGGTGAAGGGATGGAGTGAGGGAAGAAAGACTGAAGGTTTGACAGCTAATGTTGGGTGTGGGCAGGGCAGGGACATGCAGTAGACAGGTACTGGCAAGTTGAAGGAGTGGGTGAGTCTGTAAAGTTTAGGCAGGTCACGGAGGTAAAGACAGTGGAGGGCATTAAAAGTGAGGGTGATGATTTTGAACTCAACCATTTGGCAGATGGAGACCCAGTGGTTTCAGACGAGGATGGAGATGATAGGGTCACAGTGCCTGGTGTGGGAGAGAGAAAGAGCTGCAGGGTTTTGAATAGTCTGCAGCTGGTGGAGGGAAGAGTTGGAAAGACTGACAAGCAGAGAATTAGAAATAGTCAAGCCTGGGCATGAGAAAAGTATGGATAAGGGTCTCTGTGGCCTGAGGGGCGAGATACTGGATCCATCATTTAAGCCATATCACGTTTGACTTTCATAATACACTTAAATAACCAAGTGAAAGGTATCATAAAATGCTGGTTCATTTGACATAAAATGTTAAGTTAATAACTTGTTATATACCTTCTTTGACACCGTGCTGTTACCTCCAGAAATGTGCAAAACTTTTTTTTCATTGGGAGAAGGAGAAATACAGCTTGTGGCAAGAAGGAGAGGATGATGGATGTTTTGTTGACATCAGAAGTAGTACTTTTCATGCAGATGAAATCAAAGGTTTGATAAAACATTGGCCAGACTGTGTTTGCACTTCTCTCACATAGATACACAGGGGATGTGATTGGTGACATAGCCCTAAACCCACGGACTCCTAGCTGTTCCTTCTGGCACAGATAATTGGTGGGAAGGAAGGAGATTTTGATTTCAGTTTACATTCAGTCCACAACAACAGTGCTTATGTTTTGTCCTTTTCACCCCTGGCTGTGGTTTGGTAGGTCACTGACCTGTTTGTGGAGGCACACAGAATAGATGATTACTAATGCAGCAGAAATGCTGGGAAGCCAGCCTGACCACAGCACAAACTTTCCTCACTTCAAACGGGACCTCTGCGTTCTGTGAGAGTTGGACCTGGTCCACGGTCACTGCTTTTTCATGCGTTCATGATTGGGATACTCATGCTGTGCGTTGCTGAAGTGCTACACCACCTCATTACATGCATCTGTCTGCTCAACACTTGTTGAGCTTTGTGAGTACTCATTTAAAAATGCAACAGACGCAAGATCCTTTGTTCCTGACTTTCTGCAAATTGGCCTAAATTGACTTAATAAAATGGTAGATGTGCTCTGGTGTGCTACCCTGAGTGAGGGGTGCTATATAAATGCAAGTTGCTGTTGTTGTAGGTGACTTTGATTCCCTTACGTTTGAGATTCATTGAAGATTCTGCCAAATTTCCTTATGTGAAATTCTGAGGCTCTTTTGCATGTTACAAATCATTGTTGTTTTATTGTTGTTACCATTATTGTTTAATGCTGATTGTTTAAACTAGGTAAGACATACCAGACTACATATGCACCTCAGTACTCTGCAGAAATAATGCCTGTTTCGCCACCAGAGTTTTGTGGGAGGAAATTAATGAGTCTTTAATCTTAAAACACCCTATATATATTTACATGCATTAAAGTATACCAACTGTCCAATATTCCAATGCCAATGACAGTTCAAGTTCCATCAGTGAATTGAAACTAAAACAAACATTCTGTTTAAATTGTGCACAATTATAAATATTTTTAATATGTTTACGCAATATGTCATTGAACATTCTACAAGTTGTAGATCATTTCAAAGCTGTAGAGGGTTTTTCGGATCAACAAGGGACAAGGTGTGTGAAATTCCTGGATTACTCAGCCAAGTATCCGTATTCCAACACCATGCCCAATTTTTACTGACTTTTACTGACTAAACATATACAACACCCCACAGGGAAGCATATAGATAAGAAATAGTAAAGGATCAGGGATAGAGTTCCACTTGATTCAACTTTATTCAGCATGTTTCACATACCTCAGCTGCTAGTATTATCTTACATCGAATAGTTCTGAACATGAGGAAAACATCAACATATCTCTAAATAAATATCTATATATCTATCCAATAGGCTGCAAATCAAGGCAATTCGAGTCATAAAGTACTGGGTTCAAGCCCCACGTTGGGACATTGAACTTCATTACAGTACTAGGCAGCACTTCATTGTTGCACGTGACGGCTTTTGGATATGACATTAAACCAAGGTCCATCTATCCATTCAGGTGGACAACAACTTGCATTTATGTAGCATCCTTTATGCTCAGAGCACTTCACAATGGCGGAACCCAAGACCAAGCCAGGGGGAAGGGGAAGGTGACCATAAGCACAGTTGAGGGCAATAAAGATCCAGTGGCACTCTTTGAAAAGAGATTAGAGTTTGTCCTGATGACCTAGCCAACAATAAAATTGGTCATTCACTTCATGGCTGTCTGTGGGACTTACTGTCCACAAATTGGTTGAAATGTTTGATTACAAATATGCAATTACTACACCTAACAATAAAATCCTGTGAAGCGCTTTGAGACGTCTCAATGATTTGGTAACACATAATATTAAATGCAAGGTTTATTGTTGTTAATTGTAGCGAGTATACGTAACCCACAATATTATTCCCAGAATTATATTGTGCGTCATCATGACTGGGAAGTTGGTGTCAATTTGGAATTGAATTAACAGATTGAATAATGTAAAGTCCTGAGGATCAATGGTTAATATACAGTCAATTCACTTTACAGTATATTTGGTGAATCAAATATCTTGAATATGTGATAAGGCGGTATATCAAACGCAAGGATTACTATTATTATATGAGCCTATTACACATGATTATTGAATAAATCAGCATTGCCAACATCCCTACCAAAGGCTAAAAATTCCACAATGTCTTAAATTTTAAGACTTCTGTAGAATTGTCGATTTAGTCTTAACTTGGAAGACCTTTCTTTTTAATAAATGCAGAAGACTGACTTGCAAATTGAGTCTTCATTCTCCTCCATTTTACATTTCAAGACAACATGGCTATACAGGCGAACACGAGGTGGAATTTCAGACCTCAGATTGGTTCCAAGTACATGTCAAATCAGGCTTGTTGACCCTTCACCTTTGCATCTCAATTTTAAAGCAAAGGATTTCCTTACCATATTTTGTTTTAAAAACAGCATAATTCTGCATTTAATATTGTTGGTTTGGGCCTAGTGACCTAGGACCTATCAATGTGTGGGGTTATTAAATTACAGATGAAGTAATGGTAGAATATAAATGAAGACCAATTCTTCCGTCGTTAGCAGAGCTCGTCTCAAATATCAGCTCCTCTGTCAAGATGGACATACCACATACTCACTTTACAGTCTGAGAGCAGTGGCATTGGCATGCACGCACAAACTCAGATGAATCATTCACATTTACAAAGGAAGTAATGTATACCGGTAAAAGACCTAGGGGGTCAATTTTCTGCTTGTCAACAAATTTACCAACCTTGGTGGGGTGCATGTCTGTGATGGAAAAATTCCCATAGATTGACAAGCAGAAAATTCCCCCACCCTCCACATATACACACACACACAACCCCACCCCCCACCTCACACACCTCCTGGGGCAATCTGAAACGTGTTACGTGGAAGCTTTTAGAAACAACAGCAGGAGTACGTACTATCCTTCAGAATGAAAGCAGGAGAAGGACAATGAGGTTGATTATGGGTGATCAATATATGACTGCTTCAAAAAACCTTCTCATTACACACATATCAAAATCCCATCATGAATAGGTACTGAAATCACAGCTGTTTTAGCGACAGGGACATAATGGATCCCATGTGGAGACCATAACTCACTCTTGGGTTTGCATTGCATTGAAAGTGAGTCACACTCCACTGCCAGCAACGATGGAACCCTCCATAAGTGTGGGACAAGCCACACTGCTTGCTGCTTTATTCTGCATAGCATGAGCTTGACCAGGGCAGAAGTTTCCAACAGCAACAAGAATAAATCACCAAACAGAAAGAAAAATATTGCAGCTGTTAGAACATAAACACGATTATAAAGCAGAGTGAGGCTGAAAAGTTGCAATTTGCCTGCTACAGTTTGCCAGAAAGATTTAGTGGACCAGGTGACTCCATGAGCAGCATTTTAATTGTGTAGGGAAAGAACCCCATGTCTAATTATTTTAATTCTGACAGTAACGTAGTTATAAACAGTGAAACTCCAGCTGCCTGACCCGGTGAATTCATTGACTTAAGACTGCTATAAATTCTAATTTTTTTTATATTGCACAAATAAACGAGCACTTTTTAATTTTTAAAAACTGCATATGTATTGGAAAAACTCACGGAAAATGTGTATTCGTTGGGCTCAAATATGGGAACAGGTATTGAGAAATCTGCACTGGATGCGTTTAGGTCCTAAACTATCTCCATCCACAACAAACAACAGAAGCAAGTGTTAACAGTTTGCCAAAGGCACCAAGCCATTCCATAATTTTTCCTTACAATCCAGAACCTCATAATAATAATAATCCTTGGATTTGATGTGGCGCCTTATCAAGTCTTCGAGATGTCTCAAAGCAGTTCAGAGAATATACTCTAAAGTGCGTACTCTAAATTTGTGGGGGCAAAATATGGCAGCTAATTGAGCACAACAGAGACACATGTGGATTGAGTGACCAATTTTTAAAAATGTATTCCCCACCGGAAAAGCGATCCACCAATCAAATAACAACTGTGTTCCTACTGCTAGGCAACCAGAGACATGTGGAGTAAGGAAACTTGTCCAAAGTTTTGTCCTGCCAAGAACGGAACACAGGTCTCTCTCTTGGGAGGTGACTGCTCTAACCACAGAGCGACAGGCCTCCACAACCTCTATTGAAAGTTGTCGAATCTTTTCTGTTATGTACAAGACATGTGCAGCATGCAAGTGTCTTACTTTAAGTTCCTGTATTGTGCAGACTTGCCACAACGCTTAATGATAATCTGTCCAAAAATAAACACAATAATAAAAATGAGTAATTTCAATCGACGACTGTTTGTGACACTGCTGCGCAAAATTGGCTGCTGCGTTTCTCCTACAAATGTACAGTCAATTCACTTTGCGGTGTATTCTGTGAAGTGCTTTGAGACGTTAATAAAATGTGAAAAGCGATATATCAAATGCAAGGATTAGTATTACTATTATTATTATAAGACTGCTTTCCTATGCTTCCCCCCACCTCTTCTAAATACAGTATTTCACTTCTGTCCATGAGTTGCAGTGTTGTGAGAAGTGCCATCATGATAGGTCAGCAGAAGCTTTGGGAATGGATGGGAACTGAATTTGTTGGGCACAGTGGTTGTAAGTGTTTTTTATATAATAGAATGGGAAAGCAATGATCTGCCCAAGTCTGTAACCCACTGAGTGACAGTCAATAGTACTCCAGGGGTCTGCTGATAACAGGCGAGCCAACTTGGCCCATTAGTCGAACTTGAAGAGGTATGCTGGTCACTGAGGGCAGTGTTTCTACTCACTCAGCCTGAAATACAATCGTTTCAACAGCATGATTGTTGGGCAACGAAACGTTGCGCAAGTTTCCTTACTCAACGTGCCCCTGTTCATCTAGCAGCAAGTAGGTATCCGGCTGTTAATTGGATCGCCTTTCCAAGATAATAATCCCTTCAAAATAAATAAATAATAACTATTATTATTAATCCACTCAATCCAAGACTGTTTGCGGGACACCGATGTACGCAACTGGCTGACGTATTCTGCCCACAAAATATACAGTCCACTCACATTACAGGATATTCTGTGAATCGCTTTGAGACATCTCAAAGACATGATATACCAAATGCAAAATTTGTTATTATTATGAAAAGGCGCTACATTGAATGCAAGGATTGTTATATTAGTAGCATGCAAACATGAATTACAAATCTCTCTTAAGCATAGTGATAGGTTTTCACACATGTCAAACACCTGGCTGACCAAATTAATATTGAGCAGTTGCCTGAGTTCTCAAATGCCAGGGACGTACGGGATTCCCGCACAGAGTGGGGAATCCAGGCTCACTCAGCACAAAACAGATTGAGTCACTATTCATTTTACACTTCCTAAGAATCTCTTTGTTCCTTCTCTTGAGTCTGAAGAAGACGCCTGCTGATACAATACATAGTGACATTTCATGCCTGACTGCTGGTGTATAACCATCAACCAGGAGATGTGCAAGTGCAGCTCAGGGTGACACCTCCTGACTTTGTCTTCCTTCCTGTTGAGAAGTGGCTGTACTGTGCCCCAGACTTTTACCCTGAATGGCTAGCTAAGACCTGGAACTTGTCAACTGGGAATGTACATTTCGGTTTTGATCTTCGTGTTGAAACAATTGATCAGTTCAAATCATGCAAAGGTTCCTGGTTTCAATTAGCATTATTGGACAATCCTACATCAAGGCTTCAGGGGGTCAGAGTTGGGAAAGGATCAGTGCTTAGGCCTCTGCTGTTTATTTTTTAGAATAAACTAATGATGACCCTGAGTCTGCAGCCCACTGAGAATGTTCACATATGTTCCCGGTGCAGAGGATGCTGCAGTAATATTGGTCATTTACTTCACAGCTGTTTGTGGGACATGACTGGGCACAAATAAGTTGCCGCATTGCTCTTGAAAATACACGGTCGCTGCACTCTACAGTGAGTCTTGTGAACCTCTTTGAGATGTTTTGTTGATGTACGAAGATGCTATATCAAATGCAAGGATTATTATCATTATAAGCTTTGTTCCTGCTAACTTCAGAATTCAGCGGTTTGTGAAGCATTTTCTAGCGGCCGATTCTCTCTTAAAGGGGAAGAAAAGTCGATAGTGAGTTATTGATGTTCAAATTATTTCTCTCTTGCTCCCACCATCAAAAAGACTTTATTAAAAGTCTTGTTTAGCTGAGGTAATAATCCTCATGATTCTACAGTAACTTACCCACTGTGTTGTATCTTATACAGTAAATCTCACATAATTCGTATCAGTTGGAGTTCAATTCCTAGCAGGCCGAAATCTTGGGCACGTTTCCTTACTCCACATGCCTGATAATAATCTCTTGAGAGAAAAAAAAAAGATAAAAATTGGTCACTTCAATGATTGTAACTACAACAACAACAACTTTGATACATATAGCGCCCTCCACGCCAGACGGCGTCTCGGAGCGCTTCACAGTAGCGGATCCCGGGACCGAGCCAGTAGCAGGGGCAGGAAGGTGACCAAAAGCTCGGTCGAAGAGAAAGGTCTTCAACTGTGACCTGAAACTGGGAAGAGAGGGGGCGAGGCGAAGCGAGGGGGCGAGGCGAAGCGAGTGAGGAAGGGAGTTCCAGAGCCTCGGGGCATAGTGGCTAAAGGCACGGCTGCCGAGGGTGGAGCGGAGGACTTGGGGGACATGGAGGAGGCCAGACCCAGAGGAGCGAAGGCAGCAGGTGCTGGGTTGTGGGGAGAGGAGATCAGGGAGATAGGGGAGTGCAGAGGAGTGGAGGGATTTGAAAACAAGGGTGAGGATCTTGAAGTTGATCCTCTCTGGGATAGGGAGCCAGTGAAGTCTAGCAAGGATTGGGGTAATGGGGGAGCGAAGCTTAGAGCGGGTGAGTATGTGGGCGGCAGAGTTCTGGATAAGCTGGATTTTGTGGATTTTGGTGGAGGGGAGACCGGCGAAGAGGGCATTGCAATAGTCCAGCCGAGAGGTGACAAAGGCATGGACCAAGGTTTTGGCAGCTTTTAAGGTGATGTATTGCTGGAGACGGGCGATCCGTCGGAGGTGGTAGAAGGCAGTGTTGGTGATGGACCAGATGTGGGGGAGGAAGGACAGATTCTAATTGTGAGACACTGCTGTGCGCAATTGGCTGCCACGTTTCGCCCACAAATATACAGTCAATTCAATTTATAGTACATTGTGTAAAGCGCTTTGAAGTCTAGATGATGTGAAAAGCGCTATATCAAATACAATAATTATTATTATAGTTGGGACCATATATTTAACGTGACTTATGCAAAATATGAGTTACATTGTATCTTATGATTTATGCAAAACTCTGTGTAAATTGTATTTTATCATTACTTACATATAACAAACACACAAGTACTGAACTAGCTGGTGAAGTCATCAAGGCAAGGTTTCAAAATAGAAATTTCAATCCCATCAGTGGGAGTATGTGAATTATTTGAGTTGAAGGGGTATGTTAAGAGTCTACTGAATTGCCTCAGTCGGAAAGAGTAGCCTCAGTATAGCCACTTTTCAGCTATCAATTGGAAATAACCTGCAAGTGAGTATAGCACTACTCTTGCAGCCTTGTATTCCAGTCTTAACAACAACACAACAACAAAATTCCATTTATAGAGCGCCATTCTCATCGGGAGGATGTCCAAGGCACTGAAATGAATAGGTGTGAATAGGCATGAATAGGCGGGGTTTCTATTCAGTTGCATGAATAGACAGGGTTCCCATTCATAATACACAATAATGGATCACCCTTGATCTCCAAATGAGCAGGCATTCCCCGGCCCTCTTGTGATCAGGTGATTCTCTTTCCTCTCACAAGTACAACTTGGGTGTTATAACATTGGTACAGATCAGATTTAGGCGAGTTTTACTATAGTTAGATATCGCAGAGCAGGACCTATTGGATAAAAATTAAATAATCCTTGCATTTCGAGTAGTAGAGTGCACAAAGCTTGCACGGTCTGAGAGCTGATCTGAAGCCACGCAAAGCACATTACTAGGTGGCAAACTTCCTGTAATGTATTCTAATCGTGGGGAAACTTCAGCCATCCAATTCCCATCCCCATTAAATGTGATGCACTTCTGTCATTAGGCAGCTATTTCTTAAATATATCCATCATACTAGCCTCTACCACCATTTCCAAATAACCTATTCCAGCTGCCAACTATCTGCTACAGAAAAATTACTTCCTGGTGTCTGTCCTAAGATTGCCCTTTGCAATCCTAAATTGATAGCCTCACGTCCTATATATGTGTCTGCAATTATTGTTCTGCGTTACTTTCTCAATCCCAATCAGTGTTTTACAGAATAATGGAATCTTACAGTGCAGAATAGTTCATTCAATCTCTGAACTGTTCGTCTGTGCCTTTTTCTACAATTACTTAATTTAATCCACATTCTTGCTCTCTATAATAATAATCCTTGCATTTGATATAGCGCTTTTCACATCTCCTAAATGTGTCAAAACACTTCTCAGAATACACTGTAAAGTGAATCGACTCATTTGTGGGAGAAACGTAGCACATAGCAGTCATGGAATGGTGTGACCAATCTTATTATTGTTTTTTTTCTGCTATGCATATTTGCTATACAGATTTGATCGTTATTCTCTTTAACCACTACCTAATTTCCTTTAAAAAATAATGAATGGACACTGCTTCAATACCAAATTGACATAGAAAGTTTTGCACAGAAAAGGGGGTGATCAAAGACACGGTCAAAAAGGAGGTTCTTGAGACTGGACTTTAAGGAGGTAAGGGAGGTGGCAAGGTGGAAGAATTCCAGGATGGAGCTCCAGAGGGTGGGGGCGGACTGGCTGATGGCCCTCCACCCCCCGCCAATGGCCAGGCAGACGTGGCGGGGAGTGGGAACTTGAAGCCAGCTGGAACCCACTGAGGGGAGAGCGCGGGCAGATTAGTAGGGGATTAGAGGTTCCAAAGGTGAGGACAGGATCTTGAACTGTATACTCTGGGAAGTCAGTGGAGTTGGGTGAGGATAAGGTAATAGGGTCACAGAGCCTGGTGTGGGAGAGGACACAGGCTGTAGAGTTCTAGCACTGTCCAGCATAGTGGGAGGTCCACCCGATGTGAAAAGCACTATATCATTATAAACTTGCATAATGCGCCTTATCACATAATCACAATGTCTTTCACAGGATAAACTGTAAAGTGGTGTAACTGTTTATATTTTGTGGGTGAACGAAACAGCCAATTCTCACACAGCAATGTCCCACAAGCAGGCATGCATTGTGTGACTAACTTTATTTGGGTGATCGTTGCCAGGATAAATTTGTTCTGTTTTCGAATAACGCCAAAGGATCTTTAACGTCCACATGAACATGTAGGCAAGACTTTGGTGTAACTTCTACTTCAAAGGACAGCAACAACAGCAACAACCCAATTCTATTTGTATAGCGACAATGCAGTATATACTGTAAGAGTTCCATCTGCTGATGTAGGACTTGAAGCCCACAACCTTCTGACTCAGAAATGAGATTCTGTATTGTGAAATTGAGCCGTTTCGCTAGCCAAGTCTACTTGCTTGACTTGACCATTCCTTTTGGTTGCTAAGGATCTGCTGTAATGATAGAACAGTTAGCCAACCATGTCTTTGTCAACTGGGCACAAGAGGTATATAATCCGTATAAATCCTTAGAATCACTGCAGCATGTAAACAGATCCACTAAGAAATATGTTGATACACTGAGAGTGGATACACGTTTCATTATTTTGAAACACATCTGTTAGAAATACTCTTCAAAGTTAATCAGAACCATACAGCAATGGTTTTAACTGAATTTTTATGTGTTACCCACAATCCAGCGTACTAGAAAAATCTGATAATCTAAACATTGTGTTGTGCAATTCTTTTGACCAAAATTGACGACGCTGTGTGAAATGCATGATTTTATGGCACTGCATTCGCTGCAGCAGGATGACAATTCTCATGTCAGAAAACTGCTCGTCAGCAAGATTTGTCTTTGATAAACTGTGGCATGATCTCCCAGGGAGATCGATTCACTGAAGAATTTCTAAAATTAGTACAGCAGAGTGAATACGCTGCTAAAATGTCTTCCTTTTCCTTTTCTACAGTTGTGTGTTCCTTTTCTATAGTAGTGTACCAGATCACAGGGTTAATTAAACAGACATCTTCAAAGCCCTCCATGGACTTGCTCCCCCACCTCTCCGATCTCCAAACTCCATATTAGACTGTTTGTTCCAACCACTTGGCGGACACCCTCCTTCTTCAGGCCCTCCACACTTCCGGCCCAAACATTGGTGATTAGACATTCAGCATCTCTGCCCCCACACTCTGGCACTTTATCCCACAATCCCTCCATCTCATTACCTTTCTTGCCTCTTTCAAGTCATGTCTAAAGACCTTCCTCTTTGACAGAGCATTCAACAACCTTCATGAAATGGCAAAAGCAATTAATAGGATATGCCTGAGTTCCCATTATCTCTCCAACTACCTCGTTCACTACATGTGCTTGCGCATGTTACTAGCATTGAGACCAGTGACAGGCATGATTGTGTTCCTGCATGCTGGCAATGGAGGGTTACGTTGGATAAAGACAGACAACTGATTAGACTTTCAGACGATTCTGTTTTCCGTAAACAATACATGAAAAGCTATTGTGACACTGGCTCAACCATATCCAGTGACCAACTAACATGATTGTATTATTTTTCTGCAGAATTAACCTAGTGTGACATCTTCATGTCAGCAGCAATAAATGACCAATTATGACACATTGTTGGCTCAGCGAGAATAAAGACCTCACTGTAAATTGCAAATTGGCTGCAGATCTGCTGCTTTGTTTTTTAACCGTCCCCTTGATAATACTGTGTGGTGTAACAGGCTGTATCAGATTGATTGGAAGATGCAGTAATCTGGGCACAATTTACACAGGGGCCCCTCAACAATCAGTACTTCCACTGTAAATTGATATTGTTTCGGAGAAGACTTAGATGTAATGACTTAATGGTTTTCATCATCCAACATGTTGTGTATTGTACACATTAATGGCATTAAGGCACTTCTGTGCTTACAACTAAAGATCTGTTTCACTGGTATAAAAGGCCGAAAGGCTTTGTGACGCAATATGCAGGATTTATTAATAAATTGGTAGTCTCTATTCCTTAATAAGTTTAGTCTCCAATTGGGGATTCTTTCTGCTAAACCAGAGGTATGTTAACCCACTTGCAAGAACTCTGTTCCAAAAGTAGGTTGCGCCATAGCAAAATTCCCATAAAAGACATGATGTACTTCTTGTTTCCTTGACTAAAGAATTCCATTCGAAAATGACAATGATTAGGGCTGCCAGTTACCCTGGCAGAATAGAATGGGCAAATGACAGTCACATATACTGACTTCTACTTGAAGAGCAACATATCTTAATCTTTGCTAGGCAGCAATGCTCTTTTTTCTAGTGTTTTTCATCCCATCTGTTGATGCCAATAAGTGTCAACATGATTCGATTGATAGCACTACTCCTCCTGAATCAGAAGTTTGTGGGTTCAAATTTCTGACTGGATTTTGAAGTCATGGTCGAGGCTGAATTTCATGTACAGTGTTGGGAGGTGTGCTCTTGTCGGAGATGCTTTCCTTTCCACTGCCTTGGTATGTCTTCCCAGCGTGAAAGGCTCTCTACATTACAAAATAAATGTAATTTTGTTGTTATTTGGTTGAGACATTAAATCCATCTGCCTGATCAGAACTTGTGGCACTGATTGAGAAAAACAAGTTTCACTCAGTGTCCTGGACAATATTTATAATAATAATAATCCTTGCATTTGATATAGTGCTTTTCATGTCTTCTAGGCGTCTCAAAGTGCTTCACAGAGTGTACTGTAAAGTGAATCCACCATATATTTGTGGGCTAAACACAACAGCCATTTGCGCACAGTCATGTCCCACAAACCGTTGTGGATTGAAATAACCAATTTATTATTTTTTGATTTTTTGATGGATTATTATTAGGTGTGTGGAATAAGGAAACCTGCGCAAGGTTTCACCCTGCCTGGATTCAAACACAGGTCTCACGCTTGAAAGGCGAGTGCTCTAACCACTGAGCTACAGGACTCCCCAGATAAATTAGTCACTAACTTCCTGTCTGTTTGTGGGACAACAAATTTACTGCCACGTTTGCCTACAAAATACATACTCACTACACTTAACAGTAATTACTATCAGACATTTTGTCTTGATAAACATTCTATCAGATGCAAGGTTTATTATTATATTATGATCAATAAACTTGAGTTGTCAGTTACAACTCCAACAAGCCTATATTGGGATGGAATAATCTCTACAAAAGGAAGGTATTCATCCAGGCGGCTGGAGGTATAGGAGCAAGGCAGGACCAGCATCCAAGGCTGCGTGTCTCAGCAGACATAATAAAATGACAATAATAATATCCTTGCATTTTATTTAGTCCCTTAAATGTCTCAATATTACTTTACAGGATTTTCCGTAAAATTTAATGACCATGTATTATGGTAGACAAACGTACAATGTATAGTTAAATGAAAATATGGTTTGTTGCACGTAGCTTGTAGCATGAATTTTTCATATTTGTGAGTGGAACAGTGTGTGTTCAATTAGTCAGCTTGAATTGACTGGCTGGATTTTCCTATGAGCAGATCTAATGTTTTGTAGAAGGAGAATTACCACCAGATTGTTTTTTCCAGAGTCACTATTAATGATCACTGGTAATAGTTACCACAAGAGTCATTAAATTCAAGTTACACCAGAAATGAAGTGGTGGGAAATGTGCTCAGTTCCAATTTCTAAGTACAATTTTCATTACAGTGTTAAGTAGCCAATTTGAAGGTATCCTTGACACTGCCAGAAGCATATGTATCGCAGGAACGTGTCTCGAGATAGCTGTAGAAAAGAGGTTGTGGGTTCAAACCCCACGTTAGGACTTTGAATTCACGGGCTATCCTGACATTCCAATGCAGCATGCTGAGTGTGTTATTCTGGCCAACAATCCCCCCAGGTAAAATTAATCACTCATTTTATGTCTGTCTTTGCACAAACTAGCTGCTGGGTTTGACCACAAAATCTGCATTCACTACACTTTACTGTGTGTCCTATGAAGCGCTTTGTGTCATCCAGACAGGAGCCACATCGAATGTAAGGATTGTTATATTGAATAGAAGTGTTTTCTGCAGACTTCCCCCATATTCGCCCCAAAAGCTTTCAACAGCTTATCAAATGCAAAATCCAAGCTGTCGGTATTTCCTTGCACTTTGTCCTTTCATGTTTAAAACAGTAAAAGTATAAGAAAGGTAGTACAGTAAAACCTTGTTTATCCGCATTTATTAAACTTACCGAACGCTGGAACGCTTTTTTACCGATCATTTTACCGAGTGTGCTGGAATGTATACCGTAGCTTCTCTATGCAAAGAGAACCCAAACATATTGTAAAAGTAACAGAAGGCAGCATTTAATGTGAAAGATGTATTGAAAGATATCAATCTTTGCGTTACTGCTTCATGCTATGAACTTGTTTTGATCAGCCGGCTATCTGACACATGGGGACACCATCCATTAAGAGTACAGTATGCAAACCGGACTGAATTTTACATATGAAGAATAATCCTTGCATTTTGTATGCTGCCTTACAATGTCTTCTTGATACTCCCTGCTCAGCTAGTTTCTGAAAGTATTTGCCACAGACTCGCAGGAGCCAAAAATTCGGGACCCCAGAATGTATGTTTGAGTACTATTGTGGAGTCTTGCAGCTCAGTGGTTAGAGCACTTGCCTTACAAGCAAAAGACCTGGGTTTGACTTCGGCCAGGGCAAAACCTCGGACAAGTTTCCTTACTCCACATACCTGATAATAATCCCTCAAAAAAAAATGGGGTCCTTCAATCCGTGACTGTTTGTGGGGGTATACCACTGCAGGGTTCACAGCAACTGGGCAAGAAGAATCCCTGTCTGCCTGTTCAAGTACTGCCTATCAGACGACCAGTTGGTCTGTCATCAACTTGCAGACTGTGCTGGAAAAGGCATGAAGTGCAGTGTAACAGGAGAGGTTTGTTTTAGAAGGGAAGAGGCAGAGAAATGCAGTGAGTGTTAACCCAGACTCCAATGGCTCCCCAGTTGATTGATGGTACACTCAGGCAAACATTCAGTATGTACTCCTTAGGAAATTATTTAGTGTTAACCCAATTTCGATAGTTGCTCTACAGATTCCTTAGAAATATTTCAGAAATGGGGCGATACATTTCTAAACAGTTGAAAAATATTTAAGAGGATCTGATATTTTTAACATTTTGTTAGGCATGAGCTGATTTAAAAAGCACAGAACCTGCATCATTCAAATTAACCACAGTGATTTGTTCGACAGCAATTTCACACAGTTTAGGTTCAAAGGAATAAATTGTTCCGAGCTAAAGCAACACCTCTCATCAGTTTCCTGAAGCTATCACATTCCATGTTAAAGTTACTTGAGAGTTCTCAAGGAATTAATTCTGATCTAGCTGTTCTTTCTAGGGACAGGAATGTCTGCGGGAATTTGTGCAAATGTAATTGCTGGAGTCCTATGGCTCATGTTCACTTTGCTCCTCGTTTGTCGTTCTGTGTTTTGCTACAGGGTCCCCAGCCCTCACCGGCACAGGTACCATCAGCTTGATTGTGGATGACATCAACGATAATATTCCGGCGTTTGCTTTCAATACCTTTCACACCTCCATTCCCGAGGATGCTCCCACAGGAACTGACGTCCTCTTCGTCAACTCCACAGATGCCGATGAAGGTTCCAATGCTGTCATCAGGTAAAGGTCCTTTCCCCTCCAGACAGATGTCAATGTTTTCTTATCTGTGGCTGTACAGACCAAATGTACTCAGGTCCTTTTGTTGATTACAATAATCCTTGCATTTGATATAAAAGATTCACATCTTCTAGAGTCTCAAAGCGCTTCACAGAATATACTGTAAAGTGAAGTGACTATATTTGTGGGTGAAACGTGGCAACTAATTGCACACAGTCCCTCAAACAATTGTGGATTTTTGACCAATTTTTTTTTCTTGAGGAATTATTATCAGGCATGTGTGTTGTAAGGAAACTTAACTAAGGTTTTGCTCTGTCTGGAATTGAATCCAGGTCTCTCGCTTGCAAGACATTTGCTCTAATCGCTGAGTTACAACTGTGACTGGCACTGAGTGGAGAACAGGGAGGGCCATGGTTGGAACGGCTAGGTTTTCAGGGAACTGGGAGTGGGGGGTGATGGTGGGGGCAAGGTGAAATGATTGAAGGAAAGATTTCCAGAGTGTAGCAGCTTAATATCTCAAAGCTCAGCTGCTGATAGTGGAGTAGAGCGAGCGAGTACTTGCAGCGGACCCATATTTTATGAAAAGAAAAGACGAGCAAGTGAGTGACAGTGGTGGAGGAGGAGGTTGCAGAGGTAGGGAGAGTTGCGGGTATGTAAACTTGTAGGTGCACATTTTGAACCAGTGGAAGACAGGGAGACAGCGGAACATGGTAGGGGTACAAAGTATGGTGGCTAAAGTATGCGGGGAATAAATTTTGGACACAATAGAATTTGTAGATAGTAGAGCTGGAGAAACTGGTGAGGAGGGCACTGGAGAAGTCCAGTGTGGAGATCAATAGCTTCTCTTGCAGACAGGTGTGCTTCAGCCTTTGTCAGTCCTTAATTGGATCAAAACTCCCAATTGTTAGGCCCTTGAATTACCAATTTGGAAAAACAAAAAGTAATGATGATGTTAAGTGGTGGTGACAAGTGGTCCAGAGGACGGCTCGACGGGTTGTTGGATTTGTACAAAATACTGCATTCTCTCCATTAGTCATAAGCTTCTTCATGCTGTTCAGAGCAACTTCATACATTAATCTTTCCCAGTGAAGTCTTACTGCTTCTGTAAGTGCTTCTCACAGGATATCCACAGTAGGTAAGTGGAAGCGAGCTTCGTTTACAGTTGATTTTGTCTAATTTCCTGGATTTTTCACTTTGATGATAGTCGCACTATTTCCCTTCTGCAAAAATCAATTTGGCTGAAGATACAAAAAAAAGCCTGCAGAATTCCTCTTTTGGGAATGAGGGGTTTATTGGAACAAATTATCTTAGAGCAGAAAACCTCTTCTACAGAAATCAAACAGACAATACAGCAGAGCCCCATTGTAACATATTCAGCACAGAAATAGACCTAGTCATTCTAAACATCTGCAATCAGGGCTCTCTTTGCCTCCTTGTACCCCTCGACATCTCTACCACCTTCAACACTATTGACCACTCCATCCTCCTAGGCTGCAACTACTCTCAGCACAATCTTCGTGGATCTGCTCTTCCCTGGTTCGAATCTCTCCACTTTGTCGCCAGCAAAGGCTTCTTTTCCACTGTCACTTGTGGCATCCAACCAGGGCTCTATCCTTGGCCCTCTTCTTCTAAACATTTATATGTTCCCCCTTGGTGACATCATCCGCAGTGATGGGGTCAACTTCCATATGTATGTGGATGACACCGAACTATCGTTCTGCCTCCACCCTCGATTCCAGGCCCATTGCTATCCTGACAGACTGCCCGACATCGTCCTGGAGGAGAGCTAACTAATGCCAACAAGACCGAGGCCCTTCTGATTGGCTCTCGCTAGCACCTCCTTATCCCAGGCAGTGTTAGCATCAACCTCCAAGGATGCACACTCCACCTCACCAAGCCAGTCAGGAGCTTAGGTGTCTCTTTTGATCCACAACTATCTTTCCCCCACATCCATACCATGCTCTGCCTTCCCTCACTTCCGCAACATTGCCTGACTCTGCCAGTACCTCATCCCATAGGCTGCTGAAATTCTCATTCATGTCTTTATCACGTCCAGGCTCAACTACGCCAACTTGTCGGACTCCCCAACTCCTCACTCCATAGGCTGCTGATCATCCAGAATTCTGCAGCCCGTGTCTTCTCCCCCACCAAGCTCCACAACACTTCCACTCCCTTCCCTCCACCCTCCCCAATCCCGAACCCTGCTCGGGTCTGGAACACTGACTGTCCAGTGCCTTGGGATGTCCTCCTGACATGAAAGGTGCTATACAAATGTAATTTTGTTGTTGTTGTAAACCGTGATTCCATGGTGTTTGTTTATCCTGTGAAGTGCTTTGAAGCATCTCTACGATGTGATGTGGCACTAAATAATAATCCTTGCATTTGGTACAGCGCCTTTCATGTCAGAGGATATCACAAAGCAGTTCACAGGATTTACAGTGAAGTGGAGTGACTGTATTTGGTGGGCAAATGCAACAAACAATTTGCACAGACCAGTGTACCATAAACAACCATGTATTGAATGTTCAAATTTTATTTCGGGGATTGTTGACTGGTACACAGGGAAAAACTCCCTTTTCTGCTCAAATAGGCCTGGGGATGTTTAACATCTTCCTGAACAGGCAGACGGGTCCTTGAATTAACGTCTCCCAACAATGCAGCACACCCAGAACAATGCTTTGCAGTGTCAGCTCAGACCATATGAGTTCAAATACTGATGTGGCAGTTGAACTCACAATCTTCTGACTAAGAGGCGAGAGTGCTACCAACGAGCCAGGCTGACGCACAGATCACATCCGAGGCTTGTAATTTTTAATATCGCACCATGAAATTATCTGATGTGGAGCCAGAAGTAGACTTGTAATCTGGACATTTTTCTATTAAAACTCCCTGGAAGTGAGAACAAAGGAATATCTATAAACAGTAAACAGTCCATGAATCCCCCAAACTGTTCATTTTCGGTGGTGTTTGACCGCTTTTAATCTGTCTTCTCACTCTTCCTCTTAATGGCTTCTCTGAAAGTCTATCTAATTGCTGGTTTCCATGTATTTCTTTGCTGATTTGAGCTGCTCCGTTGCTAGTAATTGCTGGGTTTCTTTGGCTAATGCCCATGATTCCATGTGGTGTACAGAGGTAATTAGTGAGCCAGTGAAACAAAACAGGAATTAGCATGAAGCGCCGGACAGCCAGACTCCTTCCTAAACTTTTGACAAATCTACTTTAGCTTCTTTTTAAGTGAGCGATTTATTTCATCACTTTTTTTTGGCAATCCTTCTAGGATTGCAGAGCCAGAGCAGCAGCTGGAGTGCTCAGAGGGGAAAGTGCTGGATTGTCGAGTGGGAAGAGAATGGCACATGACTGTTAACTGGCTATTGGTTCATCTGGCTAATGCAGGAAGCATTATTCATGGGCATAATGTGTAGGTTGTTGTCCACTCCTCTGCACCTCCCCACCTCCCCCCACCCAACCACCTCCTCTGAGGCGCCGTCCAGTGTGGAAGGCGCTATATAAGTCAAAGTATTGCTGTTACTTTACAGTACATTCTATGAAGCGCTTTGAGACAGCTCAAAGACATGAAAAGGCTCTATATCAAATGCAAGGATTATCATTATTACTGACTAAACAGAGGGATATACTCCAAGAAGTATGTCTTCTACAAAATTTGGAACTAATTTGAGTTTGTGTGAGATATAACCACACTGAGTTTAGAGGACATGAATTGACTGAGGTTCTGATATTAGATCGGGAAACCTAACACAAGGCTGAGCTCCTAACACTAGATTGGGATCCTAACACTAGGCTGGGCCCCCATGAACTTTGACATGTTGTCATAATGCACTTCTTTCACAGGTGAAGTGGTGCTGGAGGCAAAAATCAACTCTCTTGATCAGTGGGGTACATACAATGCACTTTGTGACCCCTCTCACCCACCCTGCCCTAAGCAGCAACAAAAACAAAATTGCATTTGTACAGCAGCTTTCACTTGAGGTGATATCCCAAAGCACTGGACAATCAGTGTTTCAGACCCAAGCTGGGCGTCAGGATTGGAGAGAGTGGAGGGCAGGAGAGGAATCAGGGTAATCGAAGGCATGGTCAAAGAGGAGAGCCTTGAGATGGGTTTTGAAGGAAGCGAGCAAGGGAGTGAGGCTTGGGGATTGAGGGTGAACTTCCGGAGGGTGGGGGAAGAGTGGCTGAAAGTTGTGGCGGTTGAGATGGGGGATGTGAATCAGGCCACAGCCCACTGAGCAGATGTAGCTGGTTGGTAGGGATTAGGAAGTCGCAGTGGGGCAAGGCCATGGGGGGCTTTAAAGGGGAGGACCAGTATTTTGAACTGTTTTTTCTGTGTGATGGGAAGCTCAATGTATTTAGGCTGTGATTTGAATTAATACATTTTAAAATCGAATCAAAACTGCTCTTTTAGAATTGTATCAACTCAAAAAGCAGATTGAATTGCCGCTAGCTGCAAAATTTAAACGTACGAATGTCCATAGAATATCACTCGAAAAACTTGAATTCAGAATAGAATTCCAGCAAGAAATATTCACCATTTCTGGAAAATTGTTTCAGAATGAATATTTCTATCATCAAAACACTGTCCAGAATACACAGCTGCCAGGATTTCTATAAGTGGAATTGTAATCCATTTGAATATTTCTGTGTCAGCATGACTCAGTTGGCAGCTTTGCCCTCTTAAGCAGAAAGCCATGGGTTCCAGCTGCATATTGGGGCTTTCAACTCACATGGACTAAGCTGACACTCCAAAGCAGTGCGGAGGTGTGTCGCATTGTTGCAGGTGGCATCTTTCAGCTGGGATGTTAAGCCAAGGTCCCATCCCCCTGTTCAGATGGAGATTAAACATCTCATGGCCAATCTCCTAAGGAATGTTCTCCCGATGCGCTGGTTAATAATGCTCCCAAATAAAATTGCGTCATTCACTTTATGACTGTTTATGTGTTATTGCTGTGCACAGTCATACGCAGTCACAACTTTTGACAGTGTAATGCTTCAAAACATCTCCATGTGAAAGGGCAGTATATCTAATACAACTCTTCTGTTATCAGGATGTCCCACAGTTAACAGCACAAGGATCTTTCCATCACCCATTTCTCCCACAAAACACACAGTCAATCAACTTTACAGTGTATCCGGTGAAGCGAGTGGAGATGTCTTGACAACGTGATAAGACGTGATAAGACGCTATATCAAATGCAAAAATCATTAATATTATTAATAAAACTTACTCCGCACATCGGGCGCTGCCAGCCTCAACATCCAAGGCAGCACTCTCCACCTCACAAAGCCAATCAGGAACCTCAGCATCATGTTCGATCAAAAACTTTCCTTCCTCCCCCACATCCGCGCCTTGACCGGCACCGCCTTTTCCATCTGCGCAACATTGCCAGGCTCCGCAACTATCTTACCCCCCATGCTGCCGAAATACTTGTGCATGCTTACATCACCTCACGGCTGGACTACGGAAATTCTCTCCTAGTCGGCCTCCCCAGTTCCTCCATTCATAGGCTGCAGGCAATCCAAAACTCTGCAGCCCGTGTACTATCCCGCACCCGCCTCCGTGACCACATAACCCCCACCCTCGCCCGTCTCCACTGGCTCCCCATCCTCCAGAGGATCGAATTTAAGATCCTCGTCCTCACCTACAAGGCCTTACACGGCCTTGCCCCATCCTACCTAACGGATCTACTCTCCCCCTACACGCCCACCCGGACCCTCCGTTCAACAGGACTTGGCCTGCTCCAAGCCCCCCGCCCGAACCGCCCCACCATCGGAGGCTGGGCCTTCAGTTTCTCCGCTCCCACCTTTTGGAATGCCATCCCTCAATCCCTCCGTTTCGCCTCTTCCCTTTCCTCTTTCAAGGCCGGTTTGAAGACTTTCCTCTTCGATCGTGCCTTTTGTTCCACCCCGAACTCTTTTACCTCCCCTTCGTGTTTCACCCCTTCCCAAACACTCCCCTCCCAGCTCGGGTCACACGCCTCTTGTTCAGCGCCTTGGGACGTCCTCCCGACGTGAAAGGCGCTCTATAAATGTAAATTGTTGTTGTTACTCACAAGCCTTTTTCCATACTTTCTGTATTGGTGACAAGGACCCCCTCTCCCTGTCTAGGTGGATATTAAAGATCTCATGGCATAACTTGGAAAAAGCGAATTTCTCCCAATGTCCTGGGCAACCATCAGTGAGATCAAATTGGTCATTTACTAAATTGCTGTTTGTGAGACATTACTGTGCACTTAATACATGAGTCATGTATTTACAGAAATTTGTACAGAAACTTTACAGAAACTTTGTAAAGAACTTTCAGCTATTCTTCATTTTGTAGGCTGCGTATCAAATGCAACATTTATTATTATCGTTTTTATTCCTCCATCATGCTTCTAAAATAAATTACTCTTTAAAGTGAGTCTTTGTTTGCCACAGATGGATGAAATGCAGAACGATAGAGATCCTTATGCAAATGGAAAAATATTTGAATTCCACTACAGAAGTCAAGATTTATAGTGAGCTCCTCAACGTGATTATTCCAGTGGATCAAGAAAGAAAATCTTTTAAAGTATTGAAGCGTTTCTGAGTAAAATGGTCTGTGCAAAATGGCAAAGCAACATGGCATAGCAAGAAAAACTAAAATTATATATATTGGACCAATAAATGGCATATAGTTAGTCAATTATAAAATACTGACATTAAATACACTGGTTGATGTGGAACAGTAGTGCTCAGAATGCACTGAGAATTTTTTTTCAGTATTTTTTTTCAGTATTGCCAGAGAATCTGCTGAGAAAGCAAAACATATCCCTTGTTTGTATTAGGAAAAATGCAACCACTAGACATGTCCTCAAGTCAGAAAAGCTGCTATATTATTATTATTGTTATTCAGCCTTGCAAAAAGGTAATGTATTGAGGATTAAACAATCTACCCTAATCTAATAAATGGATGGGTCTGATGGTCTGAACTGCCTTCGCCTATTCATGCTTTCCTATTTTCGGTATTTCAGTTTCCCCAAGTTTGATAAGTGTTAGTCTCACCAACAAAATATGCAGTCAATTCATTTTACAGAATATTCTGTGAAGAATTTGGGGACGTCTCGAAGATGAGATAAGGTGCTATATCAAATGCAAAGCTTATTATTATAGTTATTCCACATTAATTATTTTAATTTTGTTTCTGTCTTTCTCTCTCTCTCCCAAACAGCTACAGCCTGGTGGGGGGTAACTCTCAATTCTCCATAAACCCAGCTACGGGACAAATTATCACAAGTGCGCTGCTGGACAGAGAGAACAAGGAATCCTACACACTAGTTGTCATTGCTACCGATGGAGGTGTACCTCAAGCCACGTCCAGCTCAGCCACTGTATTTTTGACGGTTTCAGACATCAATGACAACCCTCCTAGGTTTCGGCACTTCCCTTATGTCACCCATATTCCGGCGCCCACAAGTGCAGGTAACAAACTATAACAGAATTTCTCTGGAGTGTTTTATTTGTGTTTCTTCCAACTTGCCACACAATTCGCTGTGCTACTGACCCTTTACACCACCACCTCCCTAAACCTTACATCCCCGTATCTCTGCTCCCACAAGGCCAGGTAACGATATATAGAATAAAGTCTTTGTGTAATTTTGGGATGCTTTTTGTGGCGCCGGGACAAATGTGCAATCTACAAGTTTGATGTATATACAGGAAATCAAACCTGGGTCCAAATGGCACCTGCTTTTTAAGTGACCCAGCATTATAATGTAGCCCCGTTAAAACCCTTACTCCAGCCATATATCCCAGCAATGACTACAAAGACAATAATAAAATTAGATTTGTATAGTGCCTTTCATGTCGGGAGGATGACCACAACAACAAAAATTTTTGATAATAATGCAATGCACATTAATTCCTGCTATGTGCATATGAACCTTTGGAAAACGCTGGTTAGGCCTCAGATAGACTATTGAGGCACAACACTTTAGGAAATAATAATGTCCATAATAATATTAATGCTTGCATTTGATATAGCGCTTTTCATGTCTTCTGGATGTCTCAAAACGCTTCACAAAATATACTGTAAAGTGAATTAGCTGTATATTTGTGGGTGAAACCTAGCAGCCAATTGTGCACAGCAGGAGGATGCCTCAGAGCATGTAACAGGATTGACTGTGAGTGTTGTGACAGTATGTGTTGTAGACAAACAAATTAAACTAAGGCATTGGAGACATTGTCAAGGCATTGACAGGCTAGAGAAACTAGAATTATCCTTGGACAGAGAAGGTTACGAGGAGACAACATTTTGAGGGCATTCGATAGTGTGAACAAGGAGAAACTATTTCCACGGGTGAGTGAGTCGATAACCCGAGGACACCGATTTAAAATAGCTGTTAAAAGCAAGAAAGACGGCAACACATTTTTTCACACAATGTATTGCCTGAAAGGGTAGTGGATGACAATTCAATAACAACTTCTAAGCGAGAAATAGATAATTAATTGTGGAAGACAAGTTTGCAGGGCTATGTGGAGAGAGCGGAGGAATAGGATTGATTTGGACATCTCTTTTCAAAGAACCGGCACAGGCACAATGGGCCAAATGGCCCCCTTCTGTGCTGTACAATTCAATGATTCTAGCCTTAAACTCATTGCCTTAAAATTTTAAACCACGCATTCTTGTAAATGATAATAATCTTTACATTTGATATAGCATCATTTACATCAGGGGGTGCCTCACAGCATGTACCTGTAATAGGATTTACTGTAAGTGTTGTGACAGTATGTGTAGATGAACAAATGTTAAAAAAGTCAGTGTTATTTGACAATGGTATAGATATGTTGAAAGAGACTTTTGAGAAGTTGGAGGCATAAGATAGATGAACCAGTACTCTTGCCTGAAACTCTTGCAATATTAAACAATATTTTAAAGAAAAGTAAAAAAGTAAGGTAAGGAGGGGTTGGGGGCATCTGGGAGATAAATCACAAGAGAAATGCTCGATTGTTAATGATCTTTGAAAGAATCTGTTCCAGACCGCAAAAGATAGAGACTAAAAGCAGATACAAGAAATATTTGCAATGAGCTTTATTTTGATATATTGATGCCCACTGTCATGTACTTGACATCCCCTACAGTCATGGCTGTTAATTATTTTATGGGTGTAGGATGAACTATGATTTGTGTTGTGAGTCTGCTGCAAATGACAAAACACATTGATTTAGTAGGCGGGTGGTTAATGTACACCATCCTTCTGCAGTAATTGTTTTCTTATTAGAGATCAGGAAGAATTCAAATTGTTGGCAGCAAGCCAGGCTAGCCACTTTGACACATCATTGATGTACAACCACATTACTGATGTTACCAGAGAGTTTCATTTAAATGAACAAAACCATTTGTCAGTGTAAATCTAATTTGTTCCACTATTTATTTCAGTTCTCCAGGCTACTAAATAACACAACGGCGCCAATTGATGTACCCCATAACCCAAGCCCTGGACAATTGAGTCCAATTATAGCACCCCTCCAAATTTTGAGTTCAGCTGTGTCAGCACAGATGGGATTCAAGCTTGCAACTCTGCAATTGGCATGTACTTGCTCTCCACTGGCCCTGCATGCCGCACTAGCCCTTATCCACTACTCAAGGGAGTTTGTGCTGGAACCTAAAAGCAACAGTCTTAACATTAAAAGTACTCACACATGCCAACACAACAAAACGCCAGCACAGAACTAGCCAAATGTGATTAGAAGCGTGAAGGATAAATCAGGATTGCTGCTCCACATCGCTCCGCTGTTGGAAAGGGATACCACTTTGCTTCAAGCATTATAAGCAAGCCATTGTTGTAAATAATGAAGAATAGTGTGCTTCATCACATTATTGTACTGTGGTGTGGTTAATAGCACTGCGTGGTTATGTAGTTCTTAATGCTTAAAGTAATGACATTGGACAATCATAAAAAGTCTGTCACTTGAGCTCAGAAGTGGAATCTACAGGAAACCTTTTTTTAGAATTCATCACTCACACTGAAATTATCCCTACAGATTATGCTGGAGCAGATAAGATATTATTTTACCATTTCCTGTGATGAACCAGCTGTTCTTCACTCTTGATCTTAGCACGCCTCAGTCAGTCACTGATTTCATACCACATCCCAGTCATGGGGAGAAAGTCAGCTCTCCATGGAGAGGGAGGCACAGTTGTTGTACAGCACCTCTCTCAGACACTGTAGGTTATGTTGTGAAAAGGCAAAGAAGGGGATGAATTTATTCTGCTCTTTGCAGTCCAGAGGCTTCTAAAACTTCCAATAGAAATGGCACCACTGGAGCCCTGTAACTTAGTGGTTAGAGCTCTCACCTCGTATGCAAGAGAACCCGGGTTTGATTCCCAGACAGGGCAAAATGTTGAGCAAGTTTCCTTACTCCACATTCTTCTGTTTACCTAGCAGTAAGTAACTAATGCAGTTGTTAGTCAATTGACAGATTGGATAATAATAATTCCTTAAAAATAATAATATTTAAATAATATTAATTTGGTCACTCAATCCACAACCGTTTATAGGACACTGCTGTGCTCAATTGGTCACCACGTTTTTGCTCAAGACGTATACAGTCAATTCAGTTTACAGTATATCCTGAGAATTACTTTCAGATGTCTCGAAGACATGATAATATCAAATGCAAGCATGATTATTAAGTATTACTACATATCAATCTCAACCCTAACCCTAAATAGCAACGCTGGAAAATTGAGCTCAGATTCATGAGTAAAGAACAGAACTGTTTAATTTATCCTCCAGGTTTAACCACATTGGTATTATAAACCTTTACCAAATGTGTTGATTGTTTCAAATATAACCATGCATTGGTTCACAGCAGTATAGGTCTCCAATCAAGAATTCCTTTATATGTGCATGTCAGTGAGCAAGGGATAAGGTCTCAAAACCAGTAAATAAAAATATAGGAACATAAGAAATGCTAGACAAAAAAAAGACTAAGGTCTATCCAGCTTGCCTTCCACCTTCCTGGCACTTGCATGTACATATGTCTGGAACTGGAGCTCTGGAACTCCCTTCCTCAATCCCTTTGCCTCACCTCCTCTCTTCCTAGTTTCAGATCTCAGCTGAAGACCTTTCTTTTCGACCGTGCCTTTGGTCACGTTTTTCCCCCTGCCCATGGCTTAGGCTCGGGATCTGTTATTGTGAAGTGCTCTAAGAGGCCATCCGGTGTGGAGGGCGTTATATGAATCAAAATTGTTGTTGTTATGTCCCAAACTACCTATGTACAGTAAAAGCCCGTTTATCTGGCTAATTATGTCGACTAATTGACTGTGCCGGACGGCAAGCTGCCAAAAACCCAACATAAAAAATTTACTTATTTTAAAACATACCATGTTAATAATACACTAAATAGTAACAGAATATTGTATGGATACTTACCAATAAAGATTCCAGCACACTCGGTAAAAAGATCGGTAAAAAAGCATTTGCCAATCAGTAAAGACCTCCAAATTCATAAGTTTAATAAGTGTGCATGCACGCGCATTGCATGCATACACAAAGTGAGCATACTCGCGATTCCTGAAATGGGGAATTGCCCCGGGAGGGGGGCGAGCAATCCGGTTGATTGGGTCACAGATAAACGGACTTTTACTGTACTATGTTATTTACTATGTTACTTATATACAGTAATGCCAGTTTATCCAGCACCCTCGGGACCTGGCCAATGCCGGTTAAAGCGCATGCTGAATATTCAGCCGGAAACACACAAAAAAATATATTTTTAAAAATAATGCACCGTGCCGTATAAATTCTGGTTAATCAAATGCAGACCCTTTTTTTGAGGTGCCAGTTATACGGAAGTTACAGTTGATCGGGTCACGGATAATCAAGCTTTTACTGTACTATTGCTATCCCATAATGGTATTTCCTAAAAGAAAACTATCTATCTGTGATTGAATCCATCAATTCTTGGAGAGCCTGTTCCACAGGTTCACTATATACTCACTGAAATATTGTTTCCATAGATTTGTTCTGAATTTACCCCCCATCAATCACAGTTCGTGTCCTCTGGTTTTACTATTCTGAAATTAATGTGAGGATTAAGGGCCTATGCATGATCCCTGCTGTTTTTGGTGGGAATATTCATTGGCAATCTATTTATTACAAAATTAATGTGAATTCATTGAAAAGATACTATACCCCAAATTCCACCGACATGGATTATTCTTCTGCACTTAAACAGACCCGCTGCCAAATTAGAAGTGAATTTCAGTGTATTCCAAAAAATTTGCTCAATTGTAAATTTTAAGATAATGGTTTGAAAGACTAATATGAGGTGAAGTTTTAGGTTCACTGCCTACAAACAATCCTGCCTCTGAGCCATTGGGTATTTAAGCATACAGACCAGACTGACACAGTCCTTGGCTGTCTATTCAGGTGGATGATAAAGATCCCATGGTACAATTTGAATACAGAAGGAAGTTTAATTTCTTTTTTTCTCTCTTTCTCCCTCTCCGCCTCACCCCCACCCCCCCCACAAAGCCTCCCAGAAGCATGATTGCGTCTGTGCTCAAGAACCACATGTCCAATGGCCTCACCAATACGCTGCCCACTCCTTCACTCACACATAGCCTCACCAATACACTGACTGGCCCTCAGTTGCAGAACAGCCTCACCAGGACACTGCCCTCCCACTTCCCCACACCACTCAGTTCTGTGGCCAACCCCTGTTATATTTCTGTCTCTTTATGGATCTCTCATTTTTCCACACAGGTTCATTTGTGTTTGCTGTAACCGTGTCGGATGCTGACACTGGCACCAATGCAGAACTGCATTATTCCTTGACGGGCCACAATGTGGAAAAATTCCAAATTGATCCAATCCGTGGTGCTATCATGACCGCTCAATCGTTAGCCGGAGGCAGCGATATAACGGTCACTGTCAATGTGAAGGACAGTGGAATGTATCCTAGGTCTGATTCCACCACCGTCACAGTTAGATTCGGAAATAAGGCCGACTTTCCCCAAATCAAGGCTGGGCGACAGACATTCCTATTTTCGGAAGCCCAGAAGATCGATGCCCACATTACGACAGTCTCAGCCTCTTCCACAAGGAGTCACGTGAGCGGGCCTCTCTCTTACTATATAGCTAGCGGCAACTTTGGTGACGTCTTCCATATTGACCAACTGACAGGAAAGCTCGTGCTGACTAAGCCACTAGATTTTGAAGCTGTGGAGAAATATGTGCTGTGGATTGAAGTCAGAGATATGGGCTTTCCTCCTTTCTCCTCTTACATGAGGCTGGATATAACCGTGTCAGATGTCAATGACAACGCGCCTGTTTTTACGCAGGATCCTTTTACTGCAAATGTAATGGAGAATACCTTCCCCCATAGCGTGACAACTGTAACAGCAGTGGATGAGGACAACGGGCCCAATGGTCAAGTGGAATACTCCATAATAGATGGGAACAAAGCTAACACTTTCAACATAAATAGAGTGACGGGTGAGATCAGGTGCACCGGCCAATTGGACAGGGAAAGAAGCGCTCAATACACACTAACTGTGCGAGCAATGGATAAAGGAGCCACTCCGAGGAGCTCTTTATGTCGCGTCATCATTAATGTCTCAGATGAAAATGATAACGCCCCAAGGTTTTCGCAGATATTCAGTTCTCAGGTGCCTGAGGACGCGGCGGTTGGTTACACGGTGACCCGGGTCACCACTTCAGATGAGGACATTGGGGTGAATGCTGTCAGCCGGTACTCCATAACAGACATCAATCTTCCGTTCTCTATCAACCCAAGTTCCGGGGATATCACAGTGAGCAGGCCTCTGAACAGGGAAGATGTGGCACAGTACACAGTCAGAGTCTACGCCCATGATTCTGGGTGGACAGTGAACACAGACATCACTGTCTTTGTCACAGATGTAAACGACAATGCCCCACGTTTTAATCGCCCTTCTTACTACCTCGAGTACCCGGAACTCACAGAAATTGGCTCCCGCGTTACTCAGGTCTTGGCCAACGATCCCGACATCGGTCTCAACGGACAAGTGTTTTACTTTATCAAGTCACAGTCTGAATTCTTCCGAATAAATTCCAGTACAGGGGAGATTTTTACCAAACAATATTTAAAATACCACAATTTGACAGGCTCCAGCAACCTAAACATAAATAGGCACAGCTTCATTGTGACTGCCTCAGACCGAGGTAGTCGACCCTTAATGAGCGAAACCACAGTCATTGTCAATGTCGTGGACAGCAACGATAACGCTCCTCAGTTTGAATCCGAGAAGTACTTTACTCCGGTCGCTAAGAAGGTCAGAATTGGCACGAGGTTAATTAAAGTCACGGCAGCAGACAACAAAGATTTCAACCTGAACTCAGAAATTGAGTACCACGTGTCTGGCGGAAACAGTTCAGGTCTTTTTGCGCTGGACAGGAGCAGTGGTTGGGTTTCTGTTGCTTCCTCTCTGATGACCCACGTGTATAAAGAGTACTTAATGGAAATCACAGCCACGGACAAAGGTAACTCGCCACTCTCGTCAACATGCACTGTCCGCATGCTGGTGACCGAGGAGAATATGCACACTCCCCAATTCTCTCAAAGCCACATCAGTATCACAGTCCCCGAGAGCCTTGCCAGGGGAACAGTTCTCAGAACTGCTTCAGCCAGGGATAAAGACACTGCCATGAATGGGCTAATCAGGTACAACATTTCTGAAGGAAATGAGGCTGGTTTGTTCTCCATTAACAATTTAACGGGCGCTGTAGTTCTCGCCAGACAACTGGACTACGAATCGAAGCAAACTCACAAGCTGACCATCAGCGCTGAAGATGGTGGTTGGGTGAAGCAAATTGGTTATCTCAGCATGAGTATTCATGTCACTGACTCGAACGATAACGTGCCGCTGTTCAGCCCAGACAACTACTTCCCGGTCATATTTGAGAACGCCCCCAGTGGCACAATGGTGGTGCAGCTGAATGCCACGGACGCAGATTCAGGAAGTAACGCAGTGATAGCTTACGCAATCCAGACCACGGACAGTGATCTTTTTGTTATTGATCCAAATACTGGCATGGTTACGACTCATGGCTTCTTGGACTTTGAGATCAAACAGCATTATCATTTATATGTCAAGGCATTTAACGTGCCGGATGAGGACCGCTTTAGCTTTGCTCATGTTTACGTGCAGCTCCGGGGTGTGAACGAGTACGTGCCACGCTTCGTGTCCAGACAGTACATCTTCCAGGTCTCCGAGGCTGCCTCCGAAGGCACAGTTGTCGGGGACGTCTTTGCAAGTGACCGAGATCTCGGGGTCGATGGAGACGTTAACTACCTACTTTTCGGCAAAAGCAGAAGGAAGGGGTTCAGTATTGACAAAAAGTCCGGCCAAATTTATGTCTCGGGCCAGCTGGACCGAGAAATAGAAGAAAAGATCTCGCTGAAGGTGCTTGCTAAGAACACTGGCAGCATCCGTGGATTCGATGTGGATGAAGTTCTTGTGAATATCACCATACTGGATGCTAATGATCCTCCCGTGTTCACCTCTGAAGAATACTCCGTGCAGATCAATGAGGGAGCCGCGGCTGGGACACATGTCGGTTTTGTAAGTGCCTTTGATTCTGACTCCATTCCCAGCTGGAGTCGGTTTACTTACCACCTTGGGGCTGGGAATGAAAAGGGTGCTTTCTCCATCAACCCTCAGACAGGGCAGGTTTCTGTCGCTGCAGAATTGGACCGTGAGGCCACACCTGTGTACAACCTCTCTGTTTTAGCAGTGGATTCAGGAGTACCTTCAGCCACTGGCAGCGCATGTTTATTAGTCATTCTAGACGACATTAATGACAATGGACCCACTTTAGCCATCACCAGTGGGGAGGTCATAGAGAACCAAGGCTCAGGGGTCACAGTGATGACTCTGAGTGCCACGGATCCCGACCTTCCTCCTAACCAAGGTCCATTCACCTATCACTTACTTAGCACTGGGCCCGCCACCACCTACTTCAGTCTGAGCTCTGGAGGAGTCCTTACTACAACGAGAGAGATTGACAGAGAGCAGATCAGTCATTTCAACTTGTCAGTGGTCACTCGGGATAGCGGTATTCCTCAGATGTCCTCGATAGGAACAGTGCACATCACTGTGCACGATCAGAACGACAATCCTTCTGAACCCAGGGTAATGGAGATCTTTGTCCACTACTTTGGAAACCTGTTCCCCGGTGGGATGCTGGGCAGCGTGAAGCCCCAGGACCCAGACATATCAGATATGTTCCGTTGCACTCTCACCACTGGGGCCACCACACTCTTCAGTATCCCAGCCGGCACGTGCCATCTGAACTCCCAGCCGAGGTCGACAGACGGAACATTCGACCTCACGGTCCGCAGCAGTGACGGCTTGCACAGTGCTGTGAGCAACAACGTCCACGTGTTCTTCACAGGATTCAGCAACATAACCATAGACAACAGTATCCTTCTGCGCCTGAACGTGGCATCAGTCAAAGACTTCCTTACCAACCATTACCTTCACTTTCTGCGCATCGCCAACTCTCAGCTGGCGGGTATGGGCACAGCTGTGCACATCTACGGCCTTTACGAGCAGGAGCAAAAAACCTATGCGATAACAGCCGTGAAGAGGATGAGCAGCCAGTATGTGAGCCCCAGTGGGGTGGCCACTTTCTTTGAAAGCATCAGGGAGACGATAAACAAGCAGAGTGGGGTGCAAATAGATTCCGTGGACCACGACCCCTGCACACACAATCCCTGCAAGAATGGGGCGAGCTGCATGAAGCGACTCGCCGTGGATGCAGCCATGCAGACCGTGGAGAGCATGCCGGTGGTCATCGTGTCGAACAGAGTTCTCCCCCCATTTGTGTGCCGGTGCCTGCCGGGATATGCGGGCCATTTGTGTGAGACCGACATAGACGAATGCCTTCCGTCACCGTGCCACAACGCTGGCTCCTGCCACAATCTTGTGGGCACCTTTTCGTGCACCTGCCCCGAAGGATTCATGGGCACTGCGTGCGAGAGGGACGTCAACGAATGCCAGTCGAATCCTTGCAAAAATAGCAGAGGGTGTCAAAACTTCCCGGGAGGATTCAGCTGTGCCTGCAAAGCCGGATACACAGGTATCTCTTCATCTTTTGGCGCATTAATCAGTGACCATTGTAACAATAAAATTACATCCAGGGTTATTCTGGCTCACTTCACCCTAAGGTAGAGAACGTTGAAGTATACTCATGTATATGTCGAGTTTACTGTTCTGCTTCCATTCGGTTGTACAAATTGTATCGCCCTTGGCTGATTCACTTATAATCCACTTCACAGAGCTGAGCACAGCAACCTCATAGTTTCCATTCCTTTTTTTTATTTAGAATCCCTGTTGGTTTATTGGGTATTTGGTGCTGGGGATGCTCTGTGTTCCTGCAGGTGCTGTTGAGAGTTGAGAGATTAAACCAATTAGTCATTCACCTAATGGATGTTGGTCTGGGAAGGAAATTGGCTATGAAATCCTATGTAGTACTTTGAGATAATTCGATGAAGTTCTAAGTATTATTTATTGTTCCTTTGAATTTATGATATTTGGAAGAAGTAGGAGCTCACAGTGTAGACAGACACTCCAGTCAGTGTGAGGTTGCTCTGCATAATCAGAGGTACGTCCTTCAGAAAATATGTTAAACCTGTTCAGGTGGAATCCACAATACTGTTCAAAAAGAGTAGGGAATTTCCACTCGTGTCCGGGCCAAAAATTGGTCAATCATGTCCTGGCATTCAAATTGGAGTTTTCCTGTGTAAATCGAAATTCTATCTTCCCATCAACCTGTGGAAATTACCATAGATTAAATCACAGTGATCTCTAGTGGTAAGGCATTGATTTTGATGGTGAGGGGTTGCATTTGAATGTTCATGCCATCACAGAATTACTTTCTACTCTTCGGTGCTTGAGGTATTTTCAAAATACTTGCGCTATAAGTGCAATTCTGACAGGTTAGATTTTACCAGCTGCTTTGTACACTTTAACAACTAACCCATTCTATTATTTATGAAAGTTGGGAGAATGCAGGAACCCTCACAACTTCGGTTAAATCAGTCAATGATGAGTTTGGAGATATTTGCTTCTCCTGTTGAAAGACAATGTATTTTCTCAAATTGACAAGAGGTGAATAGCTTTCTACCGCTAGGCAAACAGGTTAGAAAGTTAATGTTTTGAACAATGAGAAAGGAAACTTGTCTTGAAAGTCACAGACCTTAGTGGAAATGAGCACTTAATTATAAATACTGTAATCCTTACATTTGATAGTTCACGTCAGGAGACTGACCCAAAGCTCTTCTCAGTGTATTGACTGTATATTTTGTGGGTAAATGAGATTAGCTGTGTTCATCGCATTTTTTTTTGTTTCAGGCAAAACCTGTGAGTCGACTATTAACTATTGTGAGTGCAACCCCTGCTTCAATGGAGGAACCTGCCAGAATCAAGCAGACGGCTATTATTGCCATTGTCCATTCGGTAAGCAATTAAACACAGGTGGGGATGTGCACAGCTACACATATACACACAGACACAGTATGCACCATTTCTTGCATGCACTCACACACATACATAGTGGAGTCCTGTGTCCTGTGTCCATAGTGTTTGGAGCACTCGCCTAGCAAGCAAAACACCTCGGGTTTGATTTCTGAGTTGGGCAAAACGTTGGGCAAGTTTCCTTACTCCACATGCTTCTGTTTACCTAGCAGTATGCAGGAACCTGGTTGTTAGTGATTGGTTATTGGTTATTGGTGATTATCCCCTTTTCTGGGGATAATAATTCCTTTAAATAAAAATAATAAATTGGTCACTTCAACCGGATGTTTGTGGGACACTGTTGCGCAAATGGCTGCCGTGTTTCACCCACAGAATATACAGTCAAATCACTTTACACTATATTCTGTGAAGCACTTTGAAATGTCTCAAGACGTGATAACCCACTATATCAGATGCAAGGATTATTACATTTGTGTAGTACTGATAAAAAAAAGTCTGAAGCAAAACAGAGGGCACCCCTTTGTAGCATTCAAGTCTGTATTCAATATCCCAAATGCCATGTTAACAGAGAGCTTACTGCAACAGCTCACTAAAGCTTATTAAAGTTAGCTCCCAGTAAGCCATGCACTTGTAATGTTGGTGGTTCCACTTCCTTTATGATGCCCATGTGAAACACATGTCAGTGATGTTAGGAAAGAGTGGACAGCAGGAAGCAATGTTCAGAGGCGCTTTCTGAACATAGACAGACATTTGTTACTACGGAAAGTCAGCCAATCTGTTCGAAATCCAGAAGTGCTTAAAACCACTTTAGTATTTAAAACTGACCCAAGGAAACAGAAGTTGCAATTAATGCAACATGTAGATTTTGTGAATGTTGAATAGATCCTGTAGAAAAATAATTGAAGATATTTATCAAATATATGCGTATGTATGTCAACTTTTCACAAAAAAATTATCTAACATAACTTAGCAAATGAGACTGATCTAAGTGAGACTTATCACTAAAAACTGCCATCTTTTGTGCTAAATCTTGATACAGTAACAGGAAAAGTCATCATTAATTAGTGAAAAAGATAACTATTTTCAGATTAAGCTAGTGCATGAGTTAGCTGTTACTGCAACATTGCTGTGCAAAAATTGGCTGCCAGGTTTTTCTGCCATATACACGGTTATCACAAGTGTGCAGTTAAGCAGAGATCATTCATTCCCTGATCCTAGCAACACTGGAAGCTGAACTCCCTGTGGAACACAAATTCCGGCCTTTGTAATAGCACAAAAATGTACTTCTGTTCAATCTTGTGGAAGTTGAAATTGATTGGGGCGCATAGTGTTGCATTTGCTTTTTATGAGGCATGCATTTAAATCACAATAATTAGTAATCTGCAAATCACATGGAGTCAAAATTATGAAATGCAGGCAACATAGCTGAAGATACCAGATTGGTTTGAGATGATGACAGCTCCTTTGAAATGCTTTGGATTATCCTCCAAACCCAAATGGTGCTATATAGATGTAAATGTGTCGTGTATCCAATTAGTCCCATTTCCCCAATACCCTTTTAGAGTTTTCCTTTCAGATATTCATCTAATTCCCTCTTAAAAGCCAGTATGGATTCTGCCTTCTACCACATTCCCAATCTGGGGCATTGAACATCCAAACAACCCTCTCAAAAGAATCTCCTTAATTCTCCCTGTGTTCATTTAGTAAGTATCCTAAATCTTTCCACTCTGGTTTCCAAATCATGGAGTGGAAATAATTTATCTTTCTTTCCCTTCAAAATTAAAAAGAAACCTTTATCTGATAACCTCTCTACCTTGCCTGATCTACAGAAAATAGCCTCAGCCAACCCAGTCTCTCCTCATAATTTCATGCCTTTTATCATCCCAGAGAATATCCTCTGTTTTTTTCATCAGCTGGATGTTTTGACACATGCAGAAACTCATCGCCATGTTTAAGAGTATCTAAACCAAGCTGTGATTTCCACCTAAACCAACAACAACAAATTACACTCGTAAAGATGCCCCAGAGCACTGGATATCTCAGAGATAGATTGTTGGAATGAAATGCGCACTGTCTCCCTGGAGGGATGCTTATCTCAGCGACCCCATCTCCCTCTTTCTCGCCTGACTCCATTGGTTTCCCATCACCCAGAGGATTCAATTCACGACCCTTGTCCTCACCTTCAAAGACCTCCACGGCCTCACCCCACGCTACCTTTAGGACCTCCTAGTCCCCTAATAACCTGCCCACCCACTCCGCTTAGTGAGCTCTGGCCTGCCCACCCACTCCGCTTAGTGAGCTCTGGCCTGCCCATGTTCCCTGACCCACCCACCATCGGCAGGTGATCCATCAGCCACTCTGCCCCAAACTTCTGGAATTCCATCCCAAAGTCCCTCTGCCTCACCCCCTCCTTAGCTTCCTTCAAGTCCCGCCTCAAGACCCTCTTCTTCAACGGTCCCATTGGCCACCCTAAATCCCCACCCTCCCCAGTCCCGACCCCAACTCAGGTCTGAAATATTGATTGTCCAGAGCCTTGGGACATCCTCCTGATGTGCAAGGCCCCATACAAATGTAATTCTGCTGTTGTTGTTATCTAATTCCAGAAAGTATGAAGCACAGATTGGCAAGACTTGGGGACCCCAGAGTGCAATATGCAGTCCTGTAGCTCAGTGGTTAGAGCACTTGTCTCACAAGCAAGAGACCTGGGTTCGATTCCCAACAGGGAGAAACCTTGGACAAGTTTTCTTACTCCACATGCTTAATAATAATCCCTCAAGAACCAAAGCAATAATAAATTGGTAACTTCAATCTACAACTATTTGTGGGACACTGCTGTGCGCAATTGTCTGTAGTGTTCCACCCAAAAATATAAGTCAATTCACTTTACAGTATATTCTGTGAAGCGCTTTGAGAAGTCCAGAAGACCTGAAAAGTACTATAATAAATACAAGGATGATTATTATTATGGTGCTGCTGGAGTCTCACCAGCTAAAATGACATAGGTGAGCTTTTCTGCTGTGTGTCCAGCTAGGACCCATTAGGGCTTTGTCGCTTGCAGGATTAACGGCAGCTAAGTAGGATGACTACCTGACCCCAATGGGTCTGCCCTTCCAGGTCCTGCCGATGAGCCAGGCTGGGCTGTACTGTCATCAGATGGAATACTATAGACCTGCTTGGCTCAGTAACCGGACAACTGAGACAGCCAGAGAGGGCAGGTTCAAATCCAATATTCCATTGCCAGGCATGTCATCTTGGAGCCAATTCAACTCCAAGAAAACCGTGTGTACTTCCCCCTCAAGAAGGATGCGTCATTCTATGGCCTTGATTTCCTTCCGAGAGTGGAGTGCCCCAAATTGGTCAAAATACTGCAGCCTAACATATATGATTTATACAGGTTTAATATTACAACTGTAATGATAATAATCCTTACCTTTGGTGTAGTGCCTTTCACATCTGGAGCATGTCTCAAACTTTTCTGTAACATGGAATGACTGTGTTTTTTGTGGGTGAACTAATGATTTATACAGGTTAAGTCTGAAGCAAAACCATCCCTCCATTGGAATGCCGTTTTGCAGGATATTGCAAGATTAGTTTAGATGAAGAAGGTCCTTCGGCCCATCCGATTTTATCCCTCCGGGAACATTACCATTCAGTGCCACCCAAATTGATGTAATCTGCAAATTTAACTATCTTACATTGAGTCCGCAAATCCAGGCGATTAATATATGCAAAGAACAGGAGGAGTCTCCAGATTCCTATAGCATATCCCACTTAATACCTCCCTGCATGGTGAACTTGCTCCCCTAATGCAAGTATTATTAACAAAGTCCCATTGCTTCCTTCCCTTTAGCCAATTTCTGAATCCTTGTCCATGTCTTGTCCTTGATAACCAGTGACCACAATTTGTGAAGGAGTTTTGCACATTGTACTTTATCAAATGCCATTTCAAGTCTAGATACACTACATCATATGACTTCTCACAGTAAATATAGGCTATCACCTCTTCATAGGAATCTATGAGATTGTGAGACGAGAGCTTTCCTTTCTGAACCCATGTTAACTGCCAATTATCTTAATTTGTGTTAATTGACCAATTAATGTCTGCAGTTGTGGACTGTCGGCCACCATGGGATTTGTGAGGAATGAGCCAACGATCATCACACGTAGCACATCACAATTTTCATCAATTTATCAACTCTCAGACTTAATAAGCAGCCTCTCCCGTATGCATACACTTGACATAACTTGGATGACATTTGGCATCTGAATTCCTAAGTAATCTGAGATCACATTTAGGCTAAAAACACTGAGGATCAAACTACTGCACTTCTGATGTGCCATGAGGAAGTACGATACAATCTAACAGCAATTTTGTTGCTTGTATAATAATGGACTCCTTTAGGCTCCATAAGAGAATGTTTACGTCTCAACTTCTCCCTATTTACTTTCATTGGACAAAAAGTATGTCCCGAATTACATGCACAAGATTTCTTGTAAATCCTACACCTCAAAGCGGATACAAGATCAGAGCCATGTGGGTCTGAGATTCACCTTCAATGAATGGGGTGGTGGAGTCAGAAATATATCTATATCGCACTTATATAGAGCCTTTTACGCCAGGAGGATGTTCAAAGGTGCTGGACAGTTGAGGGTTTGCAACCGAGCTGAGGGTTGGATTAAGGAGGTGTGGGGTGGGAAGATGACCGAAGGCATGGTTAAAGAAGAAGGTTCAACAATTTAAAGGTTTAAAGTTGGCCAACTGAGCACAGCACTCCAAAGATTCTCATGTTCCCAGTGAAAATTACGATTGGAAGCACACGTACTAATAGCTTTCCAGCTCTCCCCACCCACTCCACCACCCTCCATACCCCCCCCTCCCCCCCCAACCCCACTCACCCCACTCCCCCCCAACTCCCATCCCCAGTTTCTGAAACATCTGGAAAAATTTTCCTAATCATTCTGTTTGTGCTAAAGGCAATATGCTAACTTGTACAAAAACTGTTGCCATCATTCATTAAAATTAAGTATTAAATGTTGAAATTGTTGCCAGTTTGCATTATGGCAGACCACCAGCAAGAAACGAAGGTGATTCAAACCACATTGAAAGCTGATGTATATTAAACGTTGAGAGCAGCTATTATTTTCCGTAATTTTATTCAAGACTAATCTCAAACACCCATCCCATCTTAGGGTCACTTCTGAGTGCGCAAGCTAACACTCCAGTAAAGCACCAAATGGGAAGTAACAAGGTAGATTTTATAGGCCAGATATATAATAATTCTTGCATTCGACAAAGCACCTCAGGAGGACGTTTCAAAGTGCCTCGCAGAATTTATTGCAAGTTGTTGTGATCGTATATTTTGTAGGCAAACATATACCTCGTTGAGCAGAAATGATGCACAACGTATGGTAAACTCATCCGAACATAAGAAAAGAAGTGAAGGATGAGGAAAGACTGTTACGTCCACTAAATATCATTGCTGTAGGGGTGTCTGCTTGCCAATGTGGATGTTAAGGAACCCATGGCACTATTAAATAAAGGGAGTTTTTCCCTGTGTCCCAACCAATGATCCCTCAGATAAAATTGGTCATTCATTTCATGACTCTTTGTGTTTTGTGTTCTGCCTAAAAAGTACACAATATACTAAAACGTGTTAAAGCCCTCCACAACCTCGCCCCACCCAACATGGTCCGTGATCTCCTATCCCCTTACCATCCTACCCCTCCATTCAGCACGGGCTCTGGCCTGCTCCGCATCCCCTGATCCACCCGCCCAACCATTGGCAGACGAGCCTTCAGTCACTCTGCCCCCAACCTCTGGAACTCCATACCAAACTCCCTCCGCCTTGCCCCCTCCCTGGCCTCCTTCAAGTCTCACCCCAAGACTCTCCTCTTCGATGGACCCATCGGCAACTCCTGCCCCCCCCCCCCCCGCCCCCCCACACCCCCCCAAACTGTCCTCAGCTCGGGTCTGAAGCAGTGTCTGTCCAGCACCTTGGGATGTCCTCCTGATGTGAAAGGTGCTATACAAATGTAATTTTGTTGTTGTTGTTGCCTTGCAGAATTTAGCTGCTGTATTCAATTCAAAATTTAGGATCACCATTCATCATAAAAAATCCTACTATGCTTTAGGCATCTCGATGACATTAAAAGAGTTCTATTTTATATGCAAGGATTGTGTATTAGTATTATTATTGTTGTTGCAAACCTTTGCATCATGTTCAAAGGGCCAATACATGAATGCAAGTTGCTGTCGTTTCCCACTCAATGAAATTGAAAAATGCACTCACTCAAGTAGCCAGCGATATCACTGCTGCTTTGTTCCCTCAACATGAAATGGCTAGCCACGTGGACTGCATTCTCTACTCTGAATATTGCCCGTGTCATTCCATCTCACAGGATCTTGGTTCCAAGAAGCTCTTGGATCACAGCCAGGACCTCAGGAGTTAGCCTGACGTGTCAGAATTTCCCTGTGAGACACAAAATGCATTTTATATCTCGCAGCATGTTCTCAAGTGGGAATGGTACTGGCATCATTACCATTTTCCAGAGTAATACTTTTTTACCCTGTTTCATAAAACAATTCTTTCTAACATCTGTTTTAAACTGTTAGGAACTATTTAAAATGTATTCCCTGACTATGCTTTTCCAGGTTCAACCTATCTATACCATTTACTGTTTTCTTCATTTACTTAGGAAACCTTCACAATTGCATTCTTTCTATAGCAGAAGTTAAGCTTGTTTGGTTTAAAATCATAGCTGAACCCCTTTACATCAAGAATGAGTATTATTGCTCGTCTCTGCACTGTCTCCAAAGCTCTGAAATTGGTCTGAAATCCAGTTGGCAGTGCTTTTTACAATGCATCCAAATCTATTCCACTGTGGCTGGACTTGCGTACCATAGCTGAACAGACTGGAGGAAGGAGTTGGCTGTGCAACAGATGTTGTGTTAATGCTAGCACTGGAAATCTAAAGTGGCAAAATCCTCATTCGCCAAGCTTGGCATTTCAGAGCGAAATGAGGACCGCTCACTTCCGCTACATTTTCTTTTGACCTAGAGTTCTTTCCATTCTCCCTGTGAGTTAGAGAACGAAAGGCTGTTCATTGTGTCAAAAGCTCTTACCCAATCAATCTCTTATGATTGGTCTCAATTTACAAAGTAAAGCACAAAACTGTGGTGGCAGAAAATACCGAAGGCTTAACCATCAAGGGTGGTCATTTCCGGTTGCAGTAACTAATATACATAGCTGCTCCATGTCCAGTAACAGCAAGACCATTGCCATATTCCTTGTGAATACAGCCTTCAGTACAGATACCAGGCATTGCCTGTTCCTGTTCTATGTGTCTCAATGGTACAACACACAATACATTTACCGACTGAGCTATCATTAGTTATGAACCCAAGACCTTAAAATTGTTGTTGTCAAGTTTTTGAATGGCAAAAAGTGTTATGTTCATTTGAGTCGAATTGTGAAAATGTGGTTACAATAGAAATTTCAGAGTGAGGTAAAGTTTGCTCAGTTACAACTGTCAAAGGACTGTTTTGAAGAAACTCCTTTTTCCATTTAAATAGTGTAATGGGATCTGTAACCTTCAATTGAATCATCAAATGGGAAGTCAGTTCAATGCTTCATCTGAAGAATGGCACTTTCGACAATGCAACACTCCTCAACACATATTGTCAAATGTGAGGTGATAGTCCCAATTTGAAACTTGAACCCATAATCTTCTGACATGGAGATTAAAGAGCTATATTGTTACTTTTGAAGGTTAGGTGTCAAATTCTTCCCTGGAAATGTTACCATGGTACAATATTGTGTTTGCTGGTAGTTCTAAACAACAATCTGACTGCAATCCATGTTCTTATATGGAGCTCCTGTGGCTTAGTTTTAGAGCACTTGTCTTGCAAGCTGGGGAGACCAAGCTAGGGAGACCTGTGTTCGAATCCAGGCAGGTCAGAGAAAAACCTTGGTCAAGTTTCCTTACTCCACACGCCTAATAATAATAATAATCCGTCCAAAAAAACCACAATAGTAAAATTGGTCATTTCAATCCACGACTGTTTGTGGGACACTGCTATGTGCAATTGGTTGCCGCGATTCGCCCACAAATATATAGTCAATTCACTTCTGTGAAGCGCTTTGGGACGTCGATAAGATGTGAAAAGCGCTATATCAAATGCAAGGATTATTATTATCAAAACCAGGTTCTTACATATAATAATAATAATCCTTGCTTTTGATATAGCGCTTTCCACACCTTATCAACATCCCAAAGCGCTTCACAGAATATACTGTAAAGTGAATTGACTGTATATATTTGTGGGCGAATTGCGGCAGCCAATTGCGCACAGCAGTGTCCCACACACAGTCGTGGATTGAAATGACCAACTTTATTATTGTGGTTTTTTTGGAGGGATTATTATTATCACACCGCATTGAAATATGTGCCAAAGTGTTTCAATTAGACTGAAAAACTCCAATGTCCTTTCATAGATGGATGAAAGGGGTCGTAACAATTCTACATCCTTCTAGATTTAAGCTGTTGCAGCGTTTCTGATAATCCAGAATTTGACAATTTTTTCAGTTTGATCTAAAACCAGTTTGCTGTAAGTCCTAAATAGAACTTAAGGAAAGTAGTTTCAGAATTAAGGTTGCTTAAGAATTTACCAAAGAATTTCTGGATGTTATGATATGCTAAGAAAATAGAGTAATAATTGTAATAATCTTTGCATTTGAAATAGTGCTTTATCATCAAGATGTCTCAAGATATATAAAAGTGGTAACTGTGTAGGTGGCAGCCAATATATACACAGCAATGGTCCATAACAGTGTCGGAGTGAGTGATCATTTTTATTTGTAAATCTAGATGCTGTGGAATTTCTACCCTGCTAAATTAGATCTTGAGCACATGTTCTGAGTGTGCTGGTGTGATTGCAGCCATCTCATGATTATTAAAAACAGCAAGGTTAAAGAAAGGGTTCACCATTCTTCCCTTTCCACTGCCACAATTTGAAATACCAACTACTTTTGTGAGCCTAATTTGAAAAAAAACATAGGTTGAGACAGTTAAGCATGATTTCCTTTGCAGGCACTGCAACCAAAGTGCCACAAACCATTGTTTTCAATGTGAAGTGTTGAGACCGCTTACAGATGCCCCTTGGCTTCTCCATGTCACAGGTTTTAGATTATAAAGTGTTCCAGCTTCTAAAGTGGTTTTCTGGCAATGATTGACAAAACAGTCCTACAATATTTTTTGTTTTGTTTTGGTCAGCCAGGTGTCTGACACATACAGAAACCCATAACCATGCTAAAATGTTATGTTAAACCAAAATGAGAGCTCCCTCCATCTCACCTATACATGGAAATCCCAGAGATAGATTGTTGGAATGGAATGTGACTCTCTCTGGAGGGACGCTTCCTGTTTACCTAATGCCGAAAATATTAGGTGTAGGTTGCTTGGGGACCTTAGAGTATGTATTGGGAGAATGATGGACGAAGCAAAGTGACGGTGAGCTGGTGTGATGATGGTGTGTTGGTAGGAGAGAGTTAGTGGGGTTGGGGAGGGGTGGAAGAAGCACAGTAGCTGAGTTCTATCCTAGGCTGTTTACATCCTATTCAATATTGGTTTCTTCAATGCAAGATGTCCAGAGAATGATGAAGAACTGCAACACCTTTTGACTTCCAAAGCCAAATTTGGCTACACCCAGCGAGAATTCAGACTCCTCGCATCTCATGAAAAGTGGAAGAGGTACGAAAATGAAAGTTTTGGGCTGTTTGAGTCAAAATATGTTTTTTTTTGTGGATTTTCAGGTGTCTTCAGCAAGCATTGTGAGCTGAACAGTTATGGATTTGAGGAGTTGTCGTACATGGAATTTCCGAGTCTGGATGCCAATAACAATTACATCTACATCAAGTTCGCCACCATTAAAGACAACGCCTTGCTGGTGTACAATTACGACAACCAGACGGGCGAGCGAGGGGAGTTCCTGGCCCTGGAGGTCGTGGAGGGGAAGATGACGTTCTCCTTCAACCTGGGAAGCGGGACGCAGAGACTGGTGACAGTCAAGAGGGTCTCGGATGGACAGTTTCACATTGTGGTTGCACGAAGGGCTGGGCTGGTAAGGAACAACAATAAATTACCCTTGTACAGTGCCCTTCACACCGCAGTGTACAGTCAGGAGTTTTTGGACCTGAGCTGGGAGTTGGGGCAGGATGGGTGGAGGGCAGGTGTGATCGGGGTGGGAGGGTAATGTGCACACTGAGCATAATCCTATTGCTCAGTGTTTAGAGCACTCGCCTTACAAGCGAGAGACCTGGGTTCAATTCCAGGCATGGTGAAACCTTAGGAAAATTTCCTTACTCCACATGCCTAATAATAATCCCTCAAAACAAAATTGGTCATTTCAATCCACAGTTGTTTGTGGGACACTGCTGTGCACAATTGGCTGCCATGTTTTGCCCACATATATACAATCAATTCACTTTACAGTATATTCTGTGAAGCACTTTGAGACATTTAGAAGGCGTTAATCAAATACAATGGTTATTATTATTATTATCACAAAGGCTTCTGGAAAATAGAACTTAAGTATGCACTGAGTATTATGTGAGTGTGCACTGTGCACTAAACAATATCCGTGAATGTTTGACTTTTATAAGTGCTAAATCAAATGCAACAATATGTTTTATGTGAAAATCCAGACAAGGTCTGTTCAATCTTGAGAGAAAATACCTCATAGAGCTGTGGCCAATTTTTAAATTGGATTGAAAATGTAAATCCATATCAAAACTTTAGGATGCACCAAGACAGTAGAACAAGTCGATATAGGTTTGGGGTTATAAAGGGCAATTTCAGGACAGTCATCAGGAAGCTTTTTCTTCACCTAGGGTAAGCAGTGACTGGAACAGATGGCCAGGAAAGTTGATAGAGGCCAGGTCACTGGGCTCATTTGAAAATCAACTTAATGCAGTGATGGCAGGGTGGGTATTCGGAGGGATGGGATTGGCAGGGCAAAAGAGCCCACTTCATCCAAACCAATCTTGTGATGTATATGGAACCTAGACTAAGTTTTACACGCTGCAGGAAAGGCAATTGGAGCACTGTGTTGTTGATGCTGGAGCTGGAACTCAATTGTTCAGCCTCTTGTTCTATACACATTTGTATAAACGCAGCCCGGAAATAGCATACTAAATCACATACTAAGCTGCATCTGCAGGGCTGATCATGTCCGGCGCACACAAGATCAATGTTATCTTTAAATAATGCTTATGTATTATATTACAGCCATTCCTTACTTTGGGAGATTGCTCGTTGTATTTCTGATATGGATGGGATCTGGAATGGATGGGGGACACGATGGTGCCAGAGTTAATGGAGAATAGGGGCTAGGTGGAGCAATGGGATCACAAGAGATCACCTATGTAGGGCGAGCGTCAAGACATTGAGTCATTTGAAAGAAAGGATGGCGATCCTAAAGTTGACACTGTAGGACAGGGGTCTTCAAACAGCTGATTGACACTAGGTGGCGCTGACGTGCATGATCCAAAAGGCAAGAGGAAGGAGTAATTTGTGATTTTGTATTTGTGTCAAATTGGCAACTAAGCCAAACTATTCCATGCATCCTTTTCTTTTTCTTGAATATGTGCGAGATGCCACCTAACAACCACCCGCTGGTTGGAGACCACTGGAGAATTGATGGGGAAAGAGGTTAAACTGTTTGATGTGGAAAAATTAGTACAGATATAGGATACGAAACGTAAAAAAAACAAGTTAACACAACCTACAAATTGGAATCCATTAATTTTGTGACTCCCACACATACTATTTCCTGTTGAGTAAGCCTGGTATCCAACATTGGACTTGCACCTCTAGAATACACAGACCAGAGGCCCCAATTTTTGCCTCCTCTACCACCTGCGCCTTATGCTTTCCGGAATTAAATAAATAGTGTGTCCCTACAGAGAGAGGGAGTGTGATCTCTATACCAGACACAATTAACTTTCTCTCCGTATGTAGCATACATATGTGGAAGTTAGTCTGATTTGTATAGCTGTCACTGAGGCACCCGGCAGATCAAAAACAAATGCCCTGTGTGCACTCGTGTGAAGATAGCACCAATAGGAAGCCCAGTGTAGCACTGTATAGTCTGAAACAGTTTTGAATGATTGTCTTCATTTAAAAAAAAACAATTTAGATCTATTGCTTCAAAGGGCACTTTCAACATGGGGAAAAAAAACATTCGGAAACCTCTTTGGTTTGCGGAGGGAGAAGAGCCATATGTGACTTTCATCTTAATGTTGCCTCATGCTGGTGAGGTGATGATGTGTTTCAACCCAATTTCCGTCATCACTTTGACTCATTGAGATTGATCTGCAAGACCATCGACAGAAGATTTGCCAAGCATTTTGTCATGTTGACTGTGCCCCTTCAAGTTTACCTTGTACAAATGAATATCACTGGCCTGAGTTTGATTATGTTACAACCAAGGCAAGTTCATTTTTCATGGAGATGCAATCAGATAGTACGTTTTTGTCAGTTCTTCTTTATCCAGCTTTGGGGTAGCATCTGATAGTAGGATTTATGCCTTTTTAGTAGTCTTCAGAGATAACTTTCGGGATCCCTGAACATATTTTTGAAATGCAATGTTGAAGCTTTTCTGGAGGAATCTTTTGGTTACATTAATCGACCATGTGTGTCTTCCCTGTTCAGACATTGAGCAAATAGATCTCGCAGATGTCGCAAGGTTTATAGTAACCCCACAGAATTGTAATCTTGTCCAATAGGGAATTTTCACAGAGAGATGGGAAAAAGATTAAACTGGTTGATTTTGAAAAATGAGTAAGATTACAGAACACCAGAACTTTGGAAACTCTGAGACAAAGGGGCTGTTCCACATGGTGCTGAGATCTAACTACAGCAAGCAGAACTGTGCACGATAAACACAAACGTAACCATGGCTGAATGTTTTTCTCCAGACAATAAGCAAGACAGTACAGTTAGAAAGTGCGTGGTAGTATGGTCAGACATATTATAACCTGTTGTTTTGGTTCCATAAAAGCAGATACTGCAATATCAGGTCATAATATAAAAATGGTTGTCTCTCAGTGTTTCCAGTTTGTCAGGCACCACGGACATTATTGAAACACTCTAATGCCTGCAGAAATCCAGTAGGTGATTGCTCTCACAACTCTCATGAAAAATCTCAAAATGTATCACAAACGATACCATCGGGGTCGGAGAATGAGACTTTCCATTGTAAGAGGCCTGTGGTACAAAATTGTCCACCGTCCTACTTCCTGATCATCCGGTTGCCACCAAAGTCACTTCAGGAATCATGCTCCCAGAGCACTCTGGAATGTTACCCTGCGCAAGTGGTGCTATATAAATGCAAGGTGTTGTTGTGGTTGTTGTTGTGGATGCCTAGCTTCCCATACAAATACTTACAGTTGATAAAGAAACTTGCCTGTCCATACCAGAAGCAAAACACCTGTGTTGTAAGCAAACTTGCATTCCAGGGAGAAGTCTTAATTAGCAAATTGTCTGGGGGAGAAACAAAATTGTTGGGGGATGTGTACATTGAATCCTTTAAGTGACTCTTGTTTAAATTCTTATGCAAAACATTAGCTAGGACATTTCATTGTTTTAGTATGCTGCAAAGTTTGTTAAAGATTGAAAGCAGAGCATGTCTGACAAGTGGTGACTGAAACTTCCTGAGAGCATGGTTTGAAGCATTTACATCCTTGTTTTAAACGAAATCTTAAATTCCCCAACTGAATAATGGGAGGTGCTGAACTGATTATCACACTGTTGTAAATCTATACCTCTTAACCACTTTCAGATGGCTGAGGTCTTCCAAATGCCTCTTCCTATTATTTTCTTTTCAAACCCCACTGTTATCAATAGTGCCTTTCACATCGGAAGGATATCTCCAAGCGTTCAGAGGATTAAATCTAAAGTATAGTGACCAACTAGTGACTATCCCCCTGCTCGTGGGTAGGTAAGCAGGGTCTCCTTAGAGCTAAACTGACACCAGAGTCACATGTATGGAAACAGAATATTAGAATGAAGCCAATCCTCTGTGGTGGTTTCAGTAATAATAATAATAATAATCCTTGCATTTGATAAAGGTATGAGAGTCCAGTTCCTTATCCAAGCAGGTCCGCAGTATTCCAGATCACTGCTTAAGACAAATGTAGTTAGATCTCAGCACCATGTGGAACAGCCCCTTTGTCTAGCCAGTCTGGCTCATCGGTAGGACTCAGAAGGGCCAACCACTGGGGCAGGGATTTTTCCCACAAATCTCCTGTTAATCCTTAACTCTAAAGAATAGGCTGGTCCTTGCTAGACAACTGGTGGGAATGCTGGTGGGAACCAGACAGTTATGAGCTTTTAGCTGGTTGCACTCTAGCAATACCCCAACGCACACTCTGGGGTCCCCAAATCGTGACTCTTGCCAACCTGCGCCTCATACTTTCCGGAATTAGGTAAGCAGGGTGCACGCATCCTTCCAGGGAGAGAGTACACATTCCATTCCAATAAATATCTCTGGAATTTCCAATGTATATGTGGGATATTAGATTTCCACATGTGTCAGACATTTGGCTGAGCAAAAAACAACCGATGAAAAATGATCATATCAGAAAGGAAGTTTAAGAGGAACTTCTTTATACAGAGGGTGGTGAGAATTCACTTTGTAAGTTTTGGATGTAGCAAAAAAAATCAATGTAATTAGGGGGAAATATAATGGATGTATGATGGAGAATGGAATTGGAGTAGAGAAGAGGAGAATATTTTGTATGGAATACAGGTAGACCCCGCTTACCGAATGCCCAATTACCGAAACTTCACTACAACGAGGGTTTCGATTTGTACCACTTCTCCGCTTAACAAAGGCTGCTTTCGCTATAACGAATGTTGACACACACTTTAAATCTCGCAGGCTTCTCATGCGCAGCTTCTCATGTACAGCTTCTCTCTGGTTGCCCCAACAACGCACACTCAGTCTTTAGCGTGCCTCAGTTAAGCAGTGCAGTGCAGCCCCTCCCATATGGGAGGAGCTTAAGCAGCAGGATGGTTTGTGGCTTCAATAATAGTAAGTGAGGATTGTCTGTATTTTATTATTTATTGTAGCATATGCAAGGGGGGATAGAGAGATGGCGGGGGGGAATAGGGAGATAGAGAGGAGGGGAGATAGAGAGATAGAGAAGAGGGGGGATAGAGAGGGAGGGGGATAGAGAGAGGGGGGATAGAGAGATAGAGGAGGGCGGGATAGAGAGGGAGGGTAGGGAAGGGGGGATAGAGAGGCAGGGGAGGGGTGGGGTAGAGGGAAAGAGAGGAGGGGGAGGAAGAAAGAAGCGCGTCCTGAATCCAGAAATGCCTGGGCCCAGGTTGCGATATTTTGCTGTGGTGACTGTGCAGACCTGGCCTGGAGCAGGTAGGATTGGAGTTTTTATTCTTGCAATTTTTGTCACATTCCGGATTCCGGAACTCCGGACTTTTGGCCACTCAACCTGTACACCCAAAATGTTAGCGCTAGGAACCGCTAGGAACTAAACTGATTTTAGTGGGGCAGTGTTTTGGCTGCGGGCAAATACAGTAATACAGTTAAACTCTCGCTTAACAAAATTTTTGCTTATTGAGGGGTTTTAAAGACCCTAACCCCTTCGTTAAGCGGGGTCTACCTGTATATATTGGCACTCTTGGGGTGAATTTTTCTGTAACATATCATTCTATGTAAGTTTGGGCTCTGAAACATGACCTTTTTTTTTCTTTTCTCATTCTCACTGTACAATGAGAACGCTGTTAAACTGAAAATTCCCTGCTTCCATCCTCTACCAATAAAAGACTGACCTTTCAGTCAAACCAGTTTTATCTTCTAGCTTTCTAACCTAATACTGTAACTGGTTAGACGCCAGCAGCACAAACTGGGGTCCCCAAATCATGGTTTATGCCAACCTACACCTAATACTGTGCCTTTGCCCCCATTTCTCCCTCGTCCCTCTCAACCACAATCATCCAGGTGAAGTTTGCCATCTGCTGCCTCAACCTTGCCAAAGTCCTGGAACGAATTGTTGCAGGTCAACTTTGGTTATATCTCACCCTACACTCACTCCTTGAGCTCCTGCAGTTGGGTTTCCGTGCTGCCCACAGCACGGAAACAGCATCTCTCAATCTGTGACTAGGGCTCCCTCTGTCTCCTCGTCCCCCCAATGTGGAAGGACGCTCTATAAATGTAACATTGTTGTTGTTGTTGTCATCTTGGATCTCTCTGCTGCATTTCACAAAGTGGACCACGCCATCCTTTGCTTCCCTCATCTGAGCTCTCTTGAGATGCTGCCCGGCCTGGAGGGTCATATATAAATGCAGGTTGCTGTTGTTGTTCTTATCTGTCTTTGTGAGTTTATACTCACATGGTTCAAGTCCTACTTAACCAACTGCCTCCATTTCATCTCAGCAAATGGTTTCTCCTTCTGCCCTTGCCCGGTCACCTGCAGGGGAATACTCCAGGGCTCCAGCCCTGTGCCTCTTCGCTTCCTTGTCTATATGAGTGATGTCATCCACAGACACAGGGTAAACTTCCACGTGTATTTTCAATCCAAGACTGTTTGTGCGAAACAGCTGTGTGCAATTGGCTATCATATTTTGCCCACAAATATACAGTCAATCCACTTTGCAGTATATTCTGTGAAGCGCTTTGAGACGTCTAGAATACGTGAAAAGCGCTATATCAAATGAAAGGATTATTATTATGTATCGCGGACAACACACCAATCTACTCTGCCTCCAGCAGTACCAACGTCTGCCAACGTTCTATCAGCTTGTCTGGCAGACATCAGGCTGGATGAGTGTGAACTACCTGCAGCTGAACATGGACAAGATGGAAGTCATACTCCTTGGCTCTCTGCTGTTGTTCTAAACTGTCAACCTCCCTGGGCTCTCCCTCAGATGAACCAGTGCACAAACTAGGCATCTAGTTCGACCCCCAGCTGTCCTTCTTCCCCCACATCTGGTCCCTGACCACATCTGCCACTTGACGTGCCGCACTTCCACTTGACTGGCATCCTGCTCTTTCTTCACACCCTCCGCGCCCCCATCAGAGGTCCTGCATTCAATTACTATGCCCCCAAACTCAGTTACTATGCCCTCAATCCCTCTGCCTTTCCCCCTCTCTCCCCCTTTTCAGTAATATAATACCAATAGAGTGGTTTTCAGATTTTTACATCACTGGATTTATCTTCCTTGATTCCTTCTTTGAAAGGCTGCTTTTGTATGGTTAGTGGAACGCTCAGAAGACTCATAGGTCTAATGGACCTCAACTTGACTTTGCTCTGCTGATATGCTGACTGTGTAACGCTTACTCAAGGCAACATTAGCAGCACTCAGTCTTATTTAAAACCACAATTATGTTCCTGTGCTGAAAGATATGAAATAAACTGAGAGCTTTATAAAGGTTAAAATAATGAAATGCCTGTTACCCAGCTCCCAAACATGGTTGAATGAACAAAATTTGTCAGCACCTGACATGTAATGGGAAATAAATTGTAGAGATTGCATTGGGAATTTACACAACTCCCCATTGTAATCGCTGAGAGAAATGAGGTTTAAGCACAGAGAATTCTCCATTTATTTAGAACATGAAACTGTCATGTTAACAGTTTTTCAGTGTTTATGCACTTCTTTAAATGCCACACACATAGTAAAGATCTGTAGACTACTTTCCTAAATCAGACTTCAGCTGATCTCAGTTCATATTTGATCTGAGAGTTCTCTATGCTACACTGGGTATCATGGGCTGCTGAGATCTGATTCTTTGCTGGTTGATGCGTTCTACAAATATGCAATTTTGGAGTTTAATATACTGTATTCTCAAATAAGTCTTAGCTTGTAAAAAACGATTTTATCTTAACAGATAAAATTGTAAAACATTCTCAAATTATAGTCTTAATCTGAAAACTTGTTTTAGCCATCTTATCAAAAGATCCATAATAAGAAATTAAGACTGATTTCATAATTTTTCATTTCAAGTTTTGATTGCTATGCAATCATTTCCGTCAGGGCAAAATGTCAGGCAACTTTCCTTACTCCACACACCTCTGTTTATCCAGTAGAAAGTAGGAATCCCACTGTTAGTCAATTGGTGAATTGCTTTTCCGGGAGTAATAATTCCTTAAAATAAATAATAAACTGGTCACTCAATCCACGTCTGTTTAAGACACTGCTGCGCGCAATTTGCTGTCAGGTTTCACCCACAAAATGTACAGTCAATTCGCTTTACAATATATTCTGTGCAACGCTTTGAGACATCTCGAAGATGTGATAAAGCTCTGTACCAAATGCAAGATTTGTTATTATTACCTTCAGCGTTAGTCAGTATCTCCATGAGAAGAAATTGGAGAGGGAGAAACTATGTGACCAGTTAAATTTGACTATTAAATTAAGATAAATCATTCTAACCTTGTACAGGTCACTGGTGATGCCCCATATGGAATATTATGTTCAGTTGTGCACACCCAACCTTCAGAGGGACATTGGAGAGTTCCAAGAAGTGCAATATGGGGTGATCCAGCGACTTTGAGGTCTAATTTATGAGCAGAAACTCACAGAACCTAACTTGTTCTATTCCAAGAAAGGGCAGTATGACATGATGAGGTATAGACATTGACGTAAGCAAGGTATTTTGAGTAAGACTGTGAGAGAAAATCTAGAGGGAATATATCTGACATTAAGAAAACTCAAATAAATCTAGTGGTTAGAAAATTATTAAATATGTGGAGTAGACTTCCAACAAAAAAAGATTCATGATTCATAAATCAAAAATTAGCAGACTGGGACTGAAATGAACACGTACAATATCAGTAAGGAAAGGTGAACAATTTTGACTATTTGCTTCACTGCCTCTACTGGAAACCTAGAAGTATGTATTAGAGTACTTTCCTCTGCAAGTCAAAGTGGGTAGGATGCAGTGCACAATAGAATAGTTTTGTATGTCCGTGGAAGGAGTCTGAGCTTTATGGCCTTTTCATATTCCACACTTTCTTGTGGTCCGAAACTAATGTACACAATCTTCCTCTTGTTTAGGTGGCATCTCTAACAGTGGACACGTGTTCTGAGGATCAGGAAGCTGGATACTGCACAGCTACCAGCATGACATCAGCAACGGATTGGTAAGAATTCCTCTTTCTACAGTTCTTCTTATCTGAGCACATGTTTCAAGATTAGAACTCCCTACTGGCAATGGTAAGGTTTACATACCACTTACATTTAGTGTTATGTTTCAGGGTTTTCCCCATCTTCCAGCATTGCCACCCAATAAACTGCTGCTGTTTATGGCAGAGAGTTAATGGTGTCCTGTATGGGGTGGGTGAGAGAGTTGATTAGCTGGATGTCTGACACATGAGGAAACCCATCAGCATCCTTTTCTGGACTCTCTAATCCAGAGAGTGTGGATTACAGACTCTGGAGAGGCTTTTCTAATTCTGGAGAGCAAGGATTATTATTATTATTATTGGCATACATTGGCAAGAGCTGCGGTTTTGGGGCCCTAGATCCCTATAGGGTGAGTTGGGGAGTTTGACCAGCTAAAACCACATAGCTTGTTTATTGACATTACTGTCTGCAAGATTCCCACTGTTTGTCAGATAGGACCCTACACCCTTCGCTTAAGAGAGAATACCTTGTCTGAGCTGGATTCAAATCCCGGTTCCAGAGCAGGATCACAAATAGCTGAGTATTGTGCAGTGACTACAGCATCTTCGAAGAGAGTGCACGATGATAGCAAATAATATTAATAATCCTTGCATTTTATCACGTCTTCTAGACGTTACAAAGTGCTTCATAGAATATACTGTAAAGTGAATTAACCATATTTTTGTGGGGAAACGCAGCAGTCAATTGCAGCGAACCACAGCAGTCATGGATTGAGTCACCATATTTTTTGTGGAAGGGATTATTACACCCAGAAAATGTTCCGCCAGTTGACTAATCACACGGTTCCTACTTAATGATAGGTAAACAAAGGGGTGTGGAGTAAGGAAACGTGCCCGACAACTTAACAGAGGCATGGAAATGTGGCTTTTGGAATCTGTCAGATAATGGAAACTAGACTTTGGCTTGCAGGGTTTACAAGAATCAAGTGGGAAGAATCCATGTTTTCAGTGACTAGGATACATTCTTGACAGGATTACTCAATAAGGAATCTTGTTACAATTCCTGTCAATTCCACCCAGGACCTGAGCTCAACACCTCAATGTGATGATCTTCCCATAAAAAGAACTCCTTGGATTTCTTCTTCAGGGACTCTGTTAAAATATACTGCAAATTAAACCCCAGTAGAGAAAAAATAAATAAAGCTTCTGATCATGCTTATTTGGAACTAGTATATTTGGTGCAGCAATTGAAATGACTAAACTATTTGTCTTTTTCTTTCAACAAAGGTGTTCTTTCTGTGCTCAGTAAAACCATATTTTTTTGTTTGTATTTGCAACACATTTAGAGCTTAAGTGGAATTTAAGAATTTCTGTCCGGAAAATTCAGGGTTGGTTACGCTAATAGAAAGTGAGGAGAAGTGTTTGCCTGGCCAGAACAGCCACATCCGTCTCAATTAGCTGACAGACTCCAACAGCCAGATTTGTGTGTCTCCGTTAGCCATAATTGTGAGCTCTCTTGGAACGTGCTGTAGGCGGTGCATAATAGCCAGCTGTTTATGACCCCTCTGGAACCTTGGTTTGAATTCAGCTCTGACTGATGGGACAAAGTCTTCTCTCTTTAGGCAGTCAGTATCCAGTTCCTAATGGACACAGGCCCATAGCAAAAAACGACCTATAATTCATCACTAATTGGGAGCGATTAAGCAACTTACTGTTGTCGCCAGATCCAGATATACATAGCAAATGTGTGAAGTCAAAGCATCCCCTTGGTAAAGCTGCAGACGTCTGGATAGAGGCACCTTGTTCGATTTGTGCAGAGAGGGGCTCTTTCTTGCACCAAGTCTACAAGTTGCTGCTCCTGGAAGGACCAGCCAACCTTGCTTGGGGTAAACCTGCCTCAGGTGGTCGCACTCTCATCTCTGAGTCAGCAGATTATGGCTTCAAGGATTTTAACCTCCCGTCATCCTGGCTGAAATTCTGGTGTTGTGTTGCATTATTGCAAAGGTGTTGTCCTTTGATGAGATATTAAACTCATATCCCCGTATGCCTTTTCAGTTGGATGTAAAATCGCCCGAGCCATCATTTCAAATGAGATGGGAGTTTCTTCTGGTGTCCTGGCCAACAATACTTAAGATAAAATTTGTCATCTACTTCATGGCTGTTTGTGGCACATTATGTATGACAAATTGACTGCCAAGTTCACCTGTAGAGGACACCTGAGAGCACAGATCTAATTTGCTTCACCAGATTCGTTCATATGCTGACAGCATTCCAATGTACAGTATTTATATTTAAAATACAAACTATTGATCAGTAGTCATGCGTGGAGGATTATGTGGGAATGTGCCTCCACACACCGAGACTTCAACTGTACAGGATGGTGAGTGAAAGGTACTGTGATATTAAACAGGTTCTCCCTGTCCAGGTGGACATTAAAGATCCCATGGCAGTATTCAAAAACAGAAGGAGGTTGCTCCCAGTGTTGTAGCCAATAATTCCCAGAATAAATCAGTTGCTCACTCCATGGCTGTTTGAGGGACATTTCTGTGCACAAAAATTGACTGCGATGTTTGCCAACAAAATACACATAGTCACTACATTATATTGTTTTAAGATGTTTCAGCAACATGATCAAATCCTGTATCTACCCCAGACCCTGGCTTGGTCCTGGGATCTGCTCTGAGACGCCGTCCGGTGCGGAGGGCGCTATATAAATCGAAGTTGTTGTTGTTGTTATCAAATGCAAGGATTATCATTATATAATTCCATTATAAAGTGCAGTGCAGTGACTCATAATTTTGTATGCTTTGCTTGTAGGACTCTGGAAGTGCAGTCTAACAGATTAACAGTAGGAGGGATCAGATCAGTAGAACAAATTCTTCAGCGGAGAGGGCAAGTCGTCACCCATGACTTTGTCGGATGTGTGATGGAATTCGCTGTCAATGGTCGTCCATTGGAACCCAGCCAGGCCTTGGCAAACCATGGAATTCTGGACAGGTAGAGCACTTGAGAATTCAATATATTTTCTTCAGCCGGGTTTCCTGACACATGTAGAAACCCATCACTATGCTCAACAGTATCCAAACTAAGCTGAGATTTCCATGTATCTCAATTACACACAGAAATCCCACAAATGGATTGTTGGAATGGAATGTGTATTTTTTCCCTGGAGGCACCCGCCCTGTTAACCTAATTGCAGAAAGTATTAGGTGCAGGTTGGCAAGAGTCAAGTCTTGGGGACCTCAGAGTGTTGGGATAACTGCTGGAGGCTACCCAGCTAAAACCACATAGCTTGCCATTGATATTGCTGTCTGATAAGCTTTCTTGCTGCTTGTCCAGCTACTACCACACGACCGGTTAAGGCTTTGGTTTGTAGGGTTAACAGGAATTGAGTGGGATGACTCCCTGCCCCCGGTAACTGGTCTGCCCTTCCAGGTCCTGTTAATGAGCCAGGCTGGCTGTGTTGTCAACAGCAGTGCCCTGGAATATTGGGGATCCACTTGGCTCAGAAACCAGAATACTGAGACTGCCACAGAAGGATTCCAACATTCAGTTGCCAGGCCAGTCACGTTGGAGCCAGTTCAGCTCGCTTATCTCCATCCCAAGGAGGATAGTCAATGTATTGAATCAAAACCAACTATCTAACCTGATGTTGGAGGGTATGGAATGCTTAGGACCTCAGTCACTGAAGCTGCTCTTCGCTAGACCCTTTATACTACTGGGGGTTTGCTTTACCAGGGAAAGCTGGATTTTCCCATTGATGGTAGAACATTCTCCCAGGTTACTGGAGGGCACTGTTTGCTGGCCATCACTTTTCCCATGCTCCTCCCTAGCTCAGGTACCCCATTGTGGCTCGATGTCTAGAGGTGAATCTTGGTTCGAACCTCAGTGCTCAGAAACCCCAAAGTTCTGCTAGATTTGCCCTCACACAATACACATTTCCCATTCACTTGTCATTGGTTTTGAGAAATCAAACAAACTGTTTTCATTGCATATTGCAGATATGAAGTGTTTCTAACCCACAACGATTATCATAACCCATAAAAAGTATCTGTTGCATTTGTTTTTTTTTCTGATTTAGTCAAGGCAGCCACCATTTGAAATTAAAAGATATCTTTCCTCAATCATATAACAAGCACATTCGGCAAATGTGGGACAAAATGCTTCATCTGCAATATAGTGCGTATTAAATTAATAACCACTTTATACTCATATCTCTAGCTAACACTTAAACATTTAAACTATTTGCCCCCATTCTTTCTAACATTGCATGTAAGATAGGCCTTGTTGTTCTTACCATCAAGTGTAAGAAAGTGCCCAGTCTTTCTATTGTCAGGTAGATCTCTTTCAAACAATAACAGGCTTCAATCCTTCCAATGTAGCTTAAGGGAATTTGGATGCACTCAGCACCAAAAATCGTTATTTTGCTTCTTTTGCTCATGATAGTATGAGCTCCCAGTGTCTAAATAGCTTTTGACAATGCCTATAATAGACATTGTAGCTGCTGATTGAATGAAGTTACTGTCTTACATGAAATTTGTTTTATCTTAGGTGTCCGAGAGTGGAAGGAGCTTGTTCAAACAGCCCCTGCCAGCATAGCAAGTCGTGTGTGGACCACTGGTCATGGCAGCAATGTAACTGCAAGGATGGGTTTACAGGCGAACATTGTGAAAAACGTAAGGCTCAGACGGAATCCTGATACGTGTTGTGTTTACGTAGTGTACAGATCTGTCTCCTGTGTACTGGGGTGGGGGAACAGTTGTTCAGTGGAGGGATGGTGGAGAAAGTACGGTCTGCTTCCTCTGCTTGGCAGATTGCTCCACATCCCCCACCTTGCCCACCACACCATCGGCAATTGGGTCTTTAGCCTCTCTCCCCCACCCTTTGGAATTCCATCCCACTGACCTCTTCGCCACACCCTCTCCCTTGCCTCCTTCAATGCACGTCTCAAGACTCCTCTTCAATACACCTCCCGTCAACTTCATACCCCTACCCTCCCTGCCCTCCATACCTCCTGATTCCATCCCCCTGCTCAGGTCCATATTCTCGAAGCTCCAGCACTTTGGGACATCCTCCCGACATGAAAGGTGCTGGACAAATGTAATCTGTTGTTGTTGATTAAACTGGAGTATTTAAATCTACCTGTCAGGTCTATGCCAGTGATAACAAACCCAATGCTGCAAGAAATTAGTTAGTTCTTTCCTAGTTTGTCACTGTTGCCATCTGAGCCTTTCTCTATCTGCTGCACATTCATTTCCCTCAAATCTATGGCTCTTTCAGTGGTCAGTGTGGACACAGCATTGTCCCTGGATGGCAGGGGGCGTTTGGACTACACCATCAATCAGAATGAGAAACGGGATTATTTGCTGAGGCACAGTTTAAGAGGCTGGACTCCCAAGCCCACGAGTCCGAATCGGCTGGACATAAAGTTCAGAACAAGAAGCAAAAATGGCATTTTAATTCACGTGCAGGAAAGCAGCAATTACACCACTGTGAAGGTAAGATTAAAGCTCGCTCTAGATTGATTTGATTAGGCTGCATGCGGTGCTGTGGTTTTAATCATTGTTCCTGTCACCCGTGTCCTTTCTTCATTAAGTACCGGTCACATTGCTGGGAGGTTTTGACCAGTGCTGGGCAGCACGCCAAAAACATTCATCATCCGAACAGTCACCAACCAGTCGCAGGCCCAGCTGTTTGCTGGTTCCAAGCTTCATGCAGAATCACTGGCAATGGAGATAGATATTTCAGATTTGATAGCAACAAATAAAATCCTAACCAACAGAACACATACCCATTCTGTTTTTTTTTCCGTATTCGAAAAGAGGTCTCTCTCTGTATTCATACCGAATACAGAGAGATGAATACAGAGTTAAACATTGCTCTGTCTGTTCAAGTATACTGTCTCTCCCTACCCATCCCCCACCCCCACATTGGGACTTTGAACTCACATAGACTAGGTTGACATTTTACAGTAGTGCAGGGAAGGCATTGCATTGTTGTTGAAGGTGCCATCCTTCAAATGAGATATTAAAACAAGATCCCATCTGATCCCAGGTGTCCTATTCAACAATCAACTTGATCATTCGCTCCTTGGCCATTTGTGAGACACTGCTGGATGCAAATTGGCTGTCGTGTTGGTCTACAGAATATGCAGTCACTGCACTTTGCAGCATATCCTGCAATGTGCTTTGAGACATCCAACTGATGAGAAGGGTGTAGTATCAAATATGAGGAGTGTTATTATTTATGTCCACAGACACATACTTTCTTTCGGAGCGTATTCAGGTATGGAAAACATCACTGATGTTGAGATCAATTTGTTTTCTCTCCTTCACCCCCTCCAATACTGTCCCATTGAGCTCAGTTAACTCTGCACAGAATGTGCATGGGACCTTTTTATTATTTTCTGGCTTAGTTGCACTCCAGGCAGTGGCTTAGACAATCAAGCCTTGCTAACTCAGGAAGCAGTTATTACTCAACGGGCAGCCTGTAACCAAGGTCCACGTAAAGCACACAAAGTACAGATTTTTACCATTTTAAAAACTAGCCTTTGAAATTTCATCACTGGAAAGAAAAGGGAAGATTGCACCACTTTTGCTCATGTTTAAGTTATCAGTAAAGATGTACACTTTGTGATGCGATGTGCTGCATGTAAGCTTGGAGAACTGCTGGGTCCTTCAGATAAACGTAAATGATCCACGCAAGCATTCAGTGTGAGCATTATTGAGGGGGACAGCCGGTGAGCAAAGATTGACCCAAAGGAAACATGATATCAGAACACTTAGAGAGTTTGCATACCACCAGTCTCTGCTGAATGAAAATCGTACTAAAATTTAATTTAATTGTTTTTCCATACATGGTCTGACCTAAGGTAATGTGTTACAGATTTCATTAAAACTTCTGAATACACACAACAATATATTAACTGATATTAGGCCCACAATTCTGACATGAAATGTGCAGGAATTAAATGTAGTTTTTTTGTTATAGAGTATTGACTGTAAATCCATACTGTCTTAAAATTTAAGATTGTGCAGACTTATCGAAAAGCTTCAAATTACATCTTAATTTAGAAGTTAATTATTTCTAAGAACTGCAGTAAAATGGCTAAACAACAACAAAATTATATTTGTATAGTGCCATTCACGGTCGGGAAGACATCCCAAGGCACTGGACGTTCAGTGTTTCGGATCTGAACTGGGGTTGGGATCAGGGAGGGTGGAGGGAAGGGAGAGGAAGGGGGTTGACCGATGGCACAGTTGAAGTCAAGGGTCTTGAGGCAGGACTTGAAGGAGGCTAGGGAGGGAGGTGGGCAGACAGATTGTGGGATGGTATTCCAAAGTAGGTGGGGGAGTGGCTGAAGGCTCGCCTGTTGATCGTGGGGCGGGTGGGATGGGGGGCATGGAGCAGGCCAGAGCCCATTGAGCGGACGGAACGAACAGGTTGATAGGGGATTAGGAGGTTGCATAGGTAGAGTGGGGCAAGTCCGTGGAGGGCATTAAAGGCTAACAACAATGAAAACTTGCATTTATATAGCGTCCTTTACACAAGGTAGCATCTCAAAGTGCTTATCAGTGGTGGAGTCTGACCTCAAGCCAAGGGAGGTCTGTACGCATGTTCAAGGGGAAGGTCTTTAAGTGGGATTTGAAAATGGCTAGGGAAGTGGCGAGCCGAAAGCATTGAGGGAAGGAATTCCATAGCTTTGGAGCATAGTGGCTGAAAGTACGTCCAATGATTGGAGGGGGCGAGGGACGAACAGGAGGTAGCGGATGGGGGAGTTGGGGGGTAAACAAATTGGATAGCATGCGAGGTGTGAGGACATGAAGGGATACGAGAGAAGTTAAGAATTGTTCACAATTTTGGCACAATCTTATACTTTAGGACAAAACGGTCTTTTGTCCAGGCTAAGACTAGATGGAATTTTAGATTTATTCAGTCCCAAAAAAATCCAAGATGGCATTGTTCCAAAAGTTCCAAATGATCAAAGCTTCTATTAGCTTTTGAAGAACTTAACCATATTTCATAGTAGACTTTTGTTTAATACAAATGACCCTTAATAACATTATGTTAAAGAAGAATTATTTGAAAAGATTTGCACTGTGAGTTACAACTGAAGTTAGAGAGTGCTAATGGCTAATGAGCCAGGCATCCCCAAGATGATCACTCAAACTTAGAAGCTCTTTAGCCAGATCCTAATATGGGCCTCAACTCTGAATCAGAAAATTGTGGCTTTGGGTGGCTTATTTCCACTTAAACTCACAATTCAGATAGTAATAAGATCTGCTTCATTGCTCAAGACACTTTTCTGCAGATCAGATATTAAATCAAAGCCTTGACTGCCTGTTCGGGTTCTGGAGTATTAAAGATCCTGTCTTAATAGTTTGAAGAGGAGCAGTGAATGCTCCCGCTATCCAGACCAATATTCCTCTCCCATCCAAACTCCACAAAAAGAAAACAAATTGCTGATGTATTTCATTTTTATTTGTGTGATGATCTTCCTTGTGAGGTGGTGTATCTTTGGAGCTGAGCTGGCTCCAAGGTGGCATGTTTGGTAATTGAGTGCTGGAATTGAGTCAATTTTGTTTGCCGATCTTGATAGTTTGTTTCTTGAGCCAGGTCATAGTACTCTCGGGTGCTGGCCAGCTCTTTATGAATGAAAAGGCTAATGGATATATATTTTTCCATTCTTAGGTAAAAAATGGGAAGGTACATTACATTTCTGATGCTGGGATCGGTGGCAAAGTGGAAAGGAACATTCCTCAGTTCTCCGTGTCAGATGGTCAATGGCACACTATCCTGATAGAAAATAACAGGTCCATTACAACATTCTCTGTTGATGGTACCTATTCTCGAGAAATTCTCCATAAAACACAAGATTTTGGAGGATGGAATGTCCAGACTATTTCCCTTGGGGGCATTCCTCCCAAACTGACTCACCAAAACACTGACCCAGGTGGGTAACTGTGCACTTTATCTATAATATGTTTAAGGTTGTAACAGGCAATTTCAGGACCGATACCAGGAAGTTTTTTGATGGGGGACAGTAAGATAGGTGTTATAATAATAATAATCCTTGCATTTGATATAGTGCTATTCACGTCTTCTAGATGTCTCAAAGCTCTTCACAGATTATACTGTACATTTAATTGACTGTATATTTGTGCTAATTGCATGCAGCAGTGTCTCACAAACAGTCGTGGATTGAAAATTACCAATTTTGTTTCAAGGGATTATTATTAGGCGTGTGAGGTAAGGAAACTTGCCCAAGGTTTCGCCCTGCCTGGAATCAAACCCAGGTCTTTCGCTTGCAAAACAAGTGCTCTAACCATTGAGCTACAGGCCTCCACTTCAGGAGGAATGCATCAAATGGCTTTCTTCATCCAGACCAATCTTTTGAACATTTGGTACCAATTGTCTACTTTTATCTAAACCTTTAACAATTTGAGAGTTAAGATTGCAGTGTTGATGGTATGTATATGGGTAGATGAAGTGGATTAATACTTTACTCCTACCTCAAACTGTTACTATAATTGCATATAAGGTATACTAACGTTTATTTTTAAATATCAGCCAGCCAGCATTGAGTGCCAGATTCAGTAGAGGACCTGGATAAATAAATACTTTGCATGTTGCTTTGTTACTTTGGATTCTCTCTGCTAGAAGCCACTATATTTGAGGGACTCACAAGCTCATCTGTTTATATATTTTGCTTCACGTTGAATACAACTAAAGCATCAACTTGAAAACAAAACAGTGTATGAGTTTTAAAAGCATGTGTTGGGTGGAGAATAGTTTTGGTTTTTCATATTTCTCCCAGCATCTTGGAATATCCTCCCGATGTGAAAGGCACTGTATAAATGTAATTGTTTATTGTATTCTATTGTCAGTCTCTCTGAGAACCATTCTGTAGCTAAAGATGGGTGAGGGGGAGCAGTCTGCTGTTTGTCATTGGCACTGTTGAGGCAGCTGTATGACCTAGAATAGCCAGTGAGACATACAGTCAGAAACTCCCTTATTAAAGGATATATGTGTGTGAGGCTATGTGTGTGTGTGTGACTGTGCGTGTGCGTGTGTGGCTGTGTTTGTCCAGCCGCGGCTCCGGCCCCCGCAGCCCCAAGATCCACAGCCCTAGCCCCGAGACCCACAGCCCCGGCCCCGGCTCCAGCCCCAGCCCGGAGACCCATAGCCCAGGCCCCCGCAGCCCCGGCCCCAGCCCCAAGACCCGCAGCACCGGCTCCAGCCCCCACAGCCTGGGCCCCCACTGTCCCGGCTCCCGGCCCTGAGACCCACAGCCCCGGCCCCGGCCAGGCCCCAGACCGCAGCGCCTATGCATCCCCCAGCCATAGCCACACATCCTTTGGGGTGATGCCGCCCCATTGATCCCTCGCTCCTGGTCTCCCGCGTGCGCAATATGGCTGTCACCATGACCCGAGCTTCCCTCCCCCTCCTCCTGCATCTCCATCTCCCCGCAACCCCCCCCCCCACCCCCTCTCCGTTATTCCATCTCTACCCTTATATCTCTTCGCCCTCCTCACCTTTTGTCCCTGATCGACCCTCCCACCGCTTCCTTTTGTTCCAGTTTTGGAATCCTCCGTCGGGCTCACCGTGGCACTCGGCGCTGGCTGTCCAATAGCAGCCACACCAGGTGCCCTGTCCCCCACCATCCCCGCCAGCCCCATCGGAGCCAGACACGGGGGGTCAATTTCTCCTCCCTTATTCAGATCCCCACCCTCCCCGCCGACCATCCCAGCCCCCCCTCACACCCCTCGGCCAATTGTTCTTTCCGCATTGGCCTCCAAAATGTCCGCTGTGTCTGCAGCAAGACCCTGGCCATCAACGATCTTATCCTTGATGAAAACGTTGCCATCATGGCCCTGACAGAGACTTGGATCACCCTTGTCGAAGCCACACCACCCAACTACACATTCCACCATGCCCCACAACCCAACCATCGTGGCGGTGGTGTGGCCCTCATCTCCAAGGCATCGCTCGCCCTATCCCCCTACTCCTCCGGTTCCTTCCCCTCTTTTGAACAGCTCACCCTCTCTCACTCTTCCCACAATTCCCTCAAAATCCTTTCAGTGTATTGCCCCCCTAAACCCTCCCCCACTTTCATTTCAGATTTCTCCTCACTTTTAACCTCCGTTTGTGCCTCCTCTGATCGCGTCTTCATTCTTGGCGACTTCAACCTCCATTTCACCCCTTCCTGTTCCACCTCCTTTCAATTTTCCTCTTTGCTCTCGTCCTTTAACCTTTCCCTTCACATTCACACTGCCACCCACATCCACGGCCATTCGCTCGATCTAGTGATCACTCGAGGCCTCAACGTCTCTGACGTCACCATCACCAACAAAGCCATTTCAGACCATTTTTTCATTTCTCTCAACACCTGTATCCCTCCCCCCTCCACCGCCAAACCCACCACCATCTTCTACCAGCCCTGGAAGAAGATTCCCCCACAAACTTTCACCTCTGCCCTAGAAACGTCTGACCTCCTCCCCCTGTGGCACTTTTCCTGTACCGACCCATCCTCTGCCTCCACCACCCTCCATAACACCCTCTCCAGTACCCTCGACACCCTGGCCCCCCTCACCTCTCGAATTGTCTCCCACTCCCGATCATCACCATCACCTCCGCTCCCTCAAGAGCCAAGTGCGAGCAGTTGAACGCACCTGGCTCAAATCTGACCTCACAGTCCACCGGCAAATCTGGCTGGACCGCATCAAATTTTACCGCTCCGCCCTAGCCACCGCCAAATCAGCCTTCTACTCCAGGATAATGCTGGAAGCGAAGGACAACCACCGCGTCCTCTTCGCCACCACCAACCAGCTCCTCCAACCCCCCACCCCACCTCGCTTCGCAGATCCTCACCTCTAACACACGTTGTGAGGAGATGCTGGACTTCCTCGAGTCCAAAATTGAGAGAATCCGTTCTGCAGTTTCCTCACCCCATCTTTACTCCACCTCCGCCCTTCCATCCATTACTCCACCCCCCACCCACCCTCCTTTTCACACTTTCACCCCCACCTCCCCGTCCTCAGTCACAAGAACAATCACCTCCATGAAACCCACCACGTGTTCACTGGACCCCTTCCCCACCCCCCTCCTCTGCACCCAGCTCCACCTCCTGGCCCCGCTCATCTCTGACACCATTAACCTCTCCCTTTCCTCTGGCACCGTCCCTACCTCCCTTAAAACAGCCACCATCACCCCTATCCTGAAAAAACCCTCCCTTGATGCGTCGCAGCTTTCAAGCTCCCGACCCATCTCCAACTTCCCGTTCCTTTCTAAGGTCCTTGAAAGAGTGGTTGCCTCCCAGCTCCGCTCTTTCCTCTCAACTCACTCACTCCTTGAACCCTTCCAATCAGGTTTCCGCCCAATTCACATCTAATTGTTTATTTAGCAAACTAAGTTTTTTTTTAAAATAAAAAAATTCAACAATTTTAGCAAAATGTTGTTGTGTCTCCACACACCACCCAATGAGTTAAAACTAACTTCCTTGAGAGGAAATAAGTACTTAGCTTTAAAAATTTGTACCGACTATAAATTCTGAGAGTCACTTTCACTCCCTTTTTTCCCCCACAGGGCATTACTTTTAAAACTATCCTCTTCACTCAGTGAGTGATACCTACTGTTGTCTTTCCCCCATTCACTTGTGCTTTGATCTTTCCTGTTGACACGTACAAATTGTTCTGTTATAAATAAATAAAAGATATGATTCACTAAAAACCTTCAAGCATTAATCATTTCCAAAGGAGCTATTGTATATTGCTGGCATCCTTTCAACAGCTGCTTTGATTTTAGTTTAAATTTACAACATATTTGTGTCTAGTAACATCAGCGTATATGATATAAGCTGTCAGGTATTTATAAATTGATGAAAATAAAGTTATTTTCTCTTTGGGTCTATACCGTAGCTGCCAAAGTAGCTGATTGCAGTCCCCATGCATCGAAAATATGTTTGGTCGGGCATTAGCTGTTATTTGCAAATTTGCTGTTCTTACAATGCGAATGTGTTTAACAGTGCCCCTTGGGAATGTGTTTGAGCAGGTCTATTATTACTGTGTTTCAACTGCGCTTTTGTTAATATTTTTGATATGGCTTCTTGGCAATGGATTTGATCAGATCCCTTGTTAATATGTTTGATCCCTTGTTAATATTTGATTTGATCCCTTGTTAATGTGTGTAAACCTGGCTCAGTTGGTAGCACTCTCGCCTCTGAGGCAAAAAGCCAAGGGTTCATACGCCACATTGGATCTTGGAACCCACACGATCTGACCTTACATTCCAACAACAACAATTTTGATTTATATAGCGCCCTCCACGCCGGACGACGTCTCAGAGCGCTTATTCCAGTGCAGTGCTGGGGGTGTGCTCATTGTCAAAGGTGCCTTCCTTCAAGTGAAACATTAAACTGAGGTCCCATTTGTGGAGTCCTGTAACTGAGAGCACTCACCTCACAAGCAAGAGGACTTAGGTTCAATTTACAGACAGGGCGAAACACTGGACAAAATTCCTTACTCCACACACATACTTCTGCAAGCCTCGAGCTTATTCTCAGAGGCGATCTCTACCAGCTGTGCCAGACTGATGCACTTGTTTAAGTGTTTGATCTGATCTCTTGTTAATTCAGCGCCTTGGGACGTCCACCCGACGTGAAAGGCTCTCTATCAATGTAATTTTGTTGCTGTTGTTACTAATGGATCTGGTCAAACTCCTTGTGTTTGATTGGGCTACCGATCGAATATTGTAAGTAAGCTGATCAAGTGCATCCCTATTGCACAGAACAGTTCCATTGTGCTCCCACTGATTGATATGTCAACAAAAGTCTCTGTTGTTCACCCTTTCTCTTATTTATCCTCAGTGTGTCTTATATATAACATTGTGTATGGACATGTATCTGACTGGAAAGCCTCTTGTGACAAATATGTCTATTGTCTGCCTTCCAGGTTTTGAAGGTTGCATCTCCTACATAAAATACAACGGTGAAACGCTGCCCTTCAGTGGAAGGCACAGTGACGTTGCAATATCAAGAAGTGATCCTTCAGTCAAGATCGGGTGTAGAGGGCCCAATGTGTGTGCAAGCAATCCGTGCTGGGGATTGATGTGCGTCAACCAGTGGTACACTTATGAATGTGTCCCACCCGGAGAATGTTTGTCCCATCCTTGTCAAAATGGTGGGATCTGCGAGCCTCTTCTTAGATCTGGATTTAGCTGCACTTGCCCAGAGCTTTACACTGGTAAAACATGCGAGACAGTGGTGGCGTGTATTGATGTCCAGTGTCCGCAGGGAACCGCTTGCAAAGCTGGCATGGACAAAGGATACACCTGCAGTCCGAAACCTCAAGAGGACGAGCTGTCTTTGCCTCTCTGGGCTGTCCCCGCCATCGTTGGCAGTTGCGCCGCGCTGCTGGCTCTGGTCGTTCTCGGCCTGATAATATGCAATCAGTGCAGAGGCAGGAAGGCCAAAGCAACGAAAGAGGAGAAGGGCAAGAAAAAGAAAGAGAAGAAGAAAAAGGGGAGTGAGAATGAAGCTTTTGATGACCCAGATAATCTGCCCCCGTATGCCGAAGATTTAACTGTGAGGAAGCAGCCTGAAGGAGTCCCGAAGCCTGATATAATCGAACGGGAAAACCCCTATCTGATCTTTGACGAGTCGGACATCGCACATGTGACTGATACCTTACCGAGCAGCCAGCCCTGCCCGGGGCCAGAGACGGAACTTGAGCATTACGACATTGAAAACGCTAGCAGCATTGCTCCGTCGGATGCGGACATCATACAGCATTACAAACACTTCCGCAGCCACACACCTAAGTTTTCTATCCAAAGGCACAGCCCCCTCGGATTTGCCAGGCAATCTCCGCTCCCCCTCGGAGCAAGCAGCCTCAGCTACCAGCCTTCTTACAGTCAAGGATTGAGGACAACCCCCTTGAGTCACGCCGCTTGCCAAAACCCTAACCCGCTCTCCCGACACAGCCCGGCCCCGTTCTCCAAGCCAGGAAGCTTCTATCGGAACAGCCCGGCTCGTGATCTGCACCTGGCCAGGAGAGAGGGGAGTCCCATTGATTTACATTCCGACATGTGTCAGCCGGGCATTTTCAACTACGCCTCCCGGCTCGGCAGGAGAAGTAAAAGCCCGCAGGCCATGGCTGGTCATGGTCATGGCTCGAGGCCAGGCAGCCGCCTAAAGCAGCCCATCGAGCAGATCCCATTGGAGACCACCCCTCCAGTGGGACTGTCCATCGAGGAGGTTGAGAGGCTCAACACACCTCGCCCTAGAAACCCCAGTATCTGTAGCGCAGATCACGGACGCTCGTCGTCTGATGATGACTGCAGGAGACCCCTGTCCAGAATGAGAAACCCAGCCGATGGGACGCCTGCTCCGGACTCCTCCTCCGAGAGTGACTCCCACGAGTCCTTCACCTGCTCTGAGTTTGAGTACGACAGGGAAAAGCCCACTGTATACACCTCGCGGATGCCCAAGTTATCTCAAGTCAACGAATCGGATGCGGACGACGAAGACAATTACGGTGGCAAACTGAAGCCGCGGAGGTATCATGGCCGCAGAGCTGAGGGGAGCTCTGCCGTCCAGCAGGCAGGCTGTGAAGACTATAAGACACAGGGCAAGCTTGGACCACAGGCAACTGTGACTGGTGCTTTTAACTGGGACAGTCTATTAAACTGGGGCCCTGGGTTTGGGAATTATGTGGATGTTTTCAAAGACCTTGCGTCACTTCCAGAAAACTTGGCGGCACAGGCAAAAGAAGAGGCATTAAACAGTGTTGCTCAAAGTGCAACTACGGCTAATGAAGCGGAGGAATATGTATAGATATAATTTATATAGACTGTTAATTTTAAAAAGGAAACACAATAGCTGCCACTGTAAATGAAAACCTGTAAGTAACGGACTCCTCTTTAAAAGCTTGCCCTGCATTTGTCAACGATTTCCAGATGCTGCAGTCTGTAATTGTGTGCTTATGAACTATTTTTGTTCTTTACGGGAACGTTTCTTTCAGGGTTTCCATTGCAATGCACAACGCCTGGACGACTGCAGAAAGCAGATGAGGATTACAGTGATGTTTGTGTTCTGCAGATGCGGGATCTTTCTCCTGACATTTTTTTGTTAAGAACCGAAAGAAAACAAAACATGTGTGTTTGATTCAGTTGAGCACAGTATGTTACTCATTCAACCACCGGCACTTAAAGGAGCCCACAAGTTGGCGAGCACTTTGTATAGTTGTGCCAATATTGAGAGAATCCTTCAGAACTGCCATGGTATAGATCTCCCTTTAACCCACCTCCTCCCTCGCCCTTTTCTCATGTTCTAATTCCAAGATTCTTTTATACTATTTTAGTAACTTTTTTTAAAAAAAAGAAGTAAAAGACAGCTCTCTGTATTTGTTACTGATGATATTTTCTTATGAAGTTAAAAACAAATTTTGTTTTGAGTTTCTTACTTTCAGGGAAGGTAAGATTGAATACTTTTTACATTTGTTACTTTTGTAACATCAGTATTTTTTTTCATTTTTTATATAAGTGTAACATACTGTATCCTTTGTACACATAAATGCCAAATATAGAAATAAACTTATTTATTTACAAACTCTGGTTTAGCTGCTGCAAGCATAAGGATTGTTTTTACTTTGTGAGGATTTAAGGATTTTGCATTTTTGTTTATGATATGGAATTGTCCTACATATTTCAAATTTCCTATACAGCAATACAGTATGTATACCTTAAATTAAATAGGATCTAGAGACTGTGTGTGTGTGTGTGTGAATAGTGGAGGTGGGCGGGGGATGGGAAGGCAGTTATCTTCCCTTAGGGATTTCAGTCTAGCCATGGAATGAAATTCTCTTTCTGTGTGTGAGTGTGTCTCTCTCTAGACTGGGCTATGTGGAGTTGACTTGTGCAGCTTACTCAGTTCTTAGTAGACAAAACTGCTCATAAGTATGAGTTGTATTTCACAAGGAATCAAAGTCATGCAGATGGGGATTTGGTTTGGCAACTAGAAATGTGTCATGCCATTGGTGGGAATTGTTCTCTGATGCAATCTATTCCCAATGGTTTTATATAAATGTAACATTACGCTAATTTTCTACTTAATTTTTTCTGGACATATAGACAAGAACATTTTTCATGATCTTGTCCACTTTATAAAATCACAAGATTAGTTTGGGTGAGGAAAGCCATTCGATCTCAACCTTCAGAAACACTCACCCCACCGTCTTCCCATCACTGCAAACAAGCTATTTATTTAAATGCGTCCAGCATCCTGACCTCAAACATCATTCCTGGTAATTTGTTGCAATCGGTGATTATCCTCCAGCTAAAGAAATACTTCATAGTGTTGGTTCTGGAGTTGCCCTTTGCAACTCGAAATCAATGTCACTTTGTTCTATTAAAGTACTTGTTGCATCCTAAAGTACTGTTTTGAGTTTACTTTTACATTTACCATTTGAAATGTTATTGCAGTTCGATGAGGTCTTCACTGAGATGTTTCCTCAGCTTGACTCCACTTGCATTGAAAGCTCAGTCTAAAAAGAAAACCTATATTTGCAAGTGTGTCTTCAAGTGTGAATTGCTGAAGAATCCAAGGTACTAACAGGAAATAAGGATGAGAAAAGATCAAGGATAACTTGTATCTCATTGCAGAATCAGGCATTATTGAGCAGTTTTTAAGTAATCAACACCATGTTTGGGTTAAGATTGGTTATAGCTGAAGCACTTTAATTGATGGTTGTTAGTCGATTCGTGGATAACTTTTCCTTTAAAAAATAATAATGTATTGGTCATTCAATCCATGACTGTTTGTGGGACCCTGCTGTGCTCAATTGGCTGAGGCGTTTCACCCACAAAACATACAGTCAATTCACTGTACAGCATATTCTGTGAAGCGCTTTGTGACGACTTAAAAATGTGGTAAAGAGCTATATAAAATCTGCAAGGATTATTATTATTCATTTACTTCCCTTTCCGCCATACCCCTGTAAATAGATTCCATTTAGATATCTACTTTGTTCTTTCTTAAAAGTGAATATGGATCCTGCCTTGACTATTAAGGTATTGAGAGATTTTGCAAAAGGATGAGCCTTTGGATTAATAGATCTTCCCACATCCAATAAGGCATCTCAGAAACAAACTGAGATGGTTTATGAAGGCTGGCTGAATGACCTCCTGATATGTTTTCTTGTGTTGCTATCTATAAATGTTGGAAGTTAACAGCAACAGCTTCCACTTATATAGCTGCCTTCACGTGGGATAGTGTCTCAGAGTGAACTCAGATTACTGAAATTTAAACATCAGTCAGTACCATTAAGCGTGAACGAGGTTGCGCATGTGACGAGATTGCTGGTGCCTTGTAGAATGTCAATGGAGTAAATATTGCTGGGGTGATTTAAAACAGAATGGTGGGCTAGCATTATTGCCTATACAGTAATACATGGCAGACATTGGGGTTGAATTTGCAATATTCAGAAACCACATTTAACTGTTTAAGAATATTGAAAGCCAAGAGTTTGTGACATTCACAAGCCAGGTGATTGGGAATCCCCAAATCCTGAAAAAGACCTGAAAATATATATAAAGGAGAAAGCCATTTTTTTCTCAATCATTTATTTTCACATTGTGATTTTGCAAGTAGCAGTTTTGTTCATCTCACATATTCTTTTGATATTCTTCAACTGGAAATTACAATTAGCCCATTAAATCTAGTTTAGAAATATATTTTAATTTATTCTGAGTATTGATGATGCTATCACTGAAGACAACTTGGTAAAGTGTTTAAAAGTTAATTAATGCTTTGAGCTTTAAGTTAATAGCAAGGAGATGGGTTTGAAATAGGGCCAGAATTTTTTTATTGATTATATCAAGATCAAATTTAGGATGTATTGGATTTGGGTTTCGATAAGATTTGGATTTTTTATACATTGAATTTTTAAAAATGCATATTTTCAATTGTAAAAAAGTTGTTACTGTTGAAAGAGCTAGTTAGCAGATCAGTTCTTTTTAGGTCGGCATCCTCAAAGCAGCGACATTCTTACGTTTATGGGTTTCGAGCCTAATAATAACCTGGCAGTTAAGTATGATTATTTCAGACCATCCGTTTCGCAAGCTCTACGGGAACACAGCTGCAAATGCAAACGCATGTCATTGGATGCTGTGCCTTTCAGCAAGTAAACCAGCAGCTAATATTAATGCCACTGTGTATCGGAGCTCTGGATATTTCCATCACCCAAGGCCTCCAATCTAGGATTAGGTTTTGCAAATGGAGCCTCTCACCTCTCCTGCTGCAGTAATTTGTGAAGGCGTTTCATTTATTCCAAACAGAGTGCAGTCAAGGTATCGATGAGTCAGCTGAGGCTATTAAGAAAAACACACAGGAAGTGAATTGTTATCCAGCTCCTGGAACCAAGTCCTAATTTTATGTTCTATATAGTTTTTAAATATGATAGCTTTAGGACAGATTCTGTTTGAAGAGTTCAAGGCTATTTAACTCAAAAGTAGAAATCATATCTTTGCAGACATTGTGGCAGCTTCTGTCCTCCCTTGGGATTTTTGACTTGGTTAGGGATGTCCAAACTAACCAAGATCCATTGGTTAGCTTACCTCGCAAATGAGAGGACAAGAGTTTGGTTCCTGGGTGGTGCAAAACCTTAGACGACCTTAGGTTTCCTTCCTCCACGTGCCTCTTTTTAACTAACAGCATGTAGGAACTCAGTTGTTAGTTGATTGGCAGATCACTTTCCAGGGTAATAATCCCTTTAAAAATAATAATTTAGTCACTTAATCCACAAATGTTTGTGGGACAATTGGCAGCCGCATTTCACCCACAACATATACAGTCAATTCCTTTACTGTATATTCTGTGAAGTGCTTTGAGACATGTCAAAGGTGTAATAAGGCGCCATATCAAATGTAAGGATTATTATATTATTATTAGATTGGTCTAGGATTTTGAAAAAAGACTATTTGTGACTCCTGTTGCTAATATAGTATTTAAACTGCAAAGTTAGTTCTGCAGCTCATTTTACGAGGATTGACTTGGATTGGCAGGTTTGCTCTGTCCTTTGTACACCTGCTTCGTGGCTGTAGGATTCAGTCAAATGCTTTGTAGATTCACATGGACTCACGAAAAAGCTAAATTTGACTAAGCTTTCCACTGTAGTAGACCTGTGCCAGGTTTGGGTCAAGTTGTCGTCTTGAGGGAGAATTCTGAAGCGCAACATAGTGGAATATTACTATTTTCACTTTTACTAAAATATTCTGTTTTTTTTTGCTCTAATTATATTTTTCCTTGTTAACCATCCCCTGAAGAATCCCTGCCAATTACACTGGGCTCTGCAGCATGGATGTTGTACTGATGTTAAAACAACAACTCCGCAAAAGTAAATGTAAAGCACCACTATAGACATGTGGAAGATATTGTTAGAGAAGCTTTTCCGGATATGCCTGCAGAGAACATGCTAATTCCAGGATTCATGGTCTGAATCCAAGGCATAATTACATGAGCGTCTTCTTGAAAACAACATTACAATTCTACTCAGCTATGCATTTAAGATGCTGAATGTGTATCTATAATGTTTTGGGGACATGGGTTGTGGGTTAAACTTCCCAAACATTATGCAAAGCGAGTGATGATGCAAACACCCAAGGCAATGAAAAGGCATACTTTTATTTTTGTCTTACAGATGCAGAGTACACAGTCATTTCAATTAAATGTACAGTACTTTAAATAAAATGTATTTAAACCCGTAATTGTAACACAGACTTGGATAGCAACTGTTCAGCAGAATTGTTTTCAATTCATAGGTAGTTTTAACAGTTGTTTTAGTGACAGTGGGCTTGTGTTTGCCTTTTCCTTATAAAATAAAGCTTAACTGAAAGCAAAGGGTTTTTTCTATGATGTGATACACATTTCATCGACTTGGCAGAGGAGATTCACAGTGGAATTTGATGTGTTCAGCCTTTTTTTGAGAAAGTAAGAAATCCCACAGAGCTCTTTATTGGTGTAAAACCATATGAGGTAATGTAGTCGAAACCTTCATGACATTTGCTTAATTCGTAATAATAGTCATTGCATTTGATATAGTGTCTTTTCACATCTTCAGGACGCCTTAAAGTGCTTCCCAGAATTGACTGTAAAGTGAATTGACTGTATATTTTGTGGGCGAAATCTGGCAGTTAATTGCACACAGCAGTGTCCCACAAATAGTTGTGGATTGAGTGAGCAAATTATTACATATTTTTCAAAGGGATTATTACTCCTGGAAAAGTGATCATCAATCGTTTTCCAACCGGGTTCTTACATCATGCTAGGTGACAGAGGTGTGTGGTGTAAGAAAACTTGCCTAAGGTTTCACCCTGTCTGGGATTTAACCCAGGTCCCTTACTTGCAAGGTGGGTGCTCCGACCACTAAGCTACAGTATTGCTTTATACCCAGTGTAACCTGACTTTGAGTATTCCATTTCTTTTGATCCTATTCACCCACAAAACGCACACTCACTGCACATTACCATCCTTCCTGTAACTCACTTTGCTATGCATTTCTGTCGTGAAAGGCACTGTATCAAATATAAGGATTTTATTATTAAGCTAACTGTACTTTTATGCATGTTGCAGTTGATACTAACTTGGATATAAGTTTGACACCCCTTGCATGGCAGATGGTGGCTGGAAGTGCTTTGTTCCAATCTTATTAGACCAATACTATCACGTACTGCTTACAGCACACAGCTCAATTGTTCTTTATGATAGGGGCAAGTGTCCTCCCAACAGAGCCTGTCAAGAACTGTGCAGGCTCTGGGAGCTGGTGGCAGGGAGCAATAGGTGGAAGGTTATTTAACGTCTCCCAACCCAGTGGAAGCTGTGATGCAGTGCAGAGTGGCATTCTTACAGGCGGAAAAAAGAAGCGAAGCCGATCCTCAGCAAAGCTTTCAAAACCAACAACAACAAAATTACATTTATAGAGTGAGTGCCTTTCATGTTGGGAGGACTTCACAAATCAATCACACATGAAGTTAAGGTACCTCAGGGTGACGCCCTGCTGAATTTTCCTTTCCATGTGAAGTAACAGAGGACGTCACAGACATAGCACTTCATATAGACCACTTCAGCCCACACTTGACAACTAACTTCCACTCATGTTGTTAGCCTTACCCAAAGCACTAAACTTCTACTCTTGTGGGACCTGACCCAGGTGTATATTAATAATGCTTTTGTGATGGAGAAGGAAGTAGGAAATTCAGGGAGAGCGGATGAAGATATGTGGAGGCTCAAGTTTAGTGTCAATAACGGCATGGGTCAAATGTTTTGTTTCTTTGTTGTGAAGTCTGACTAACTGGAGCACCAACATTCCTCCCTGTGATGTCTTTTTCTCTGGTCACTTTTTCCAATAACTATTGGTAAGAGGCAATGCCTTAACCTACTGAAACAGGCATGATTTTTCGTGATAAGAAAAATGAGCAAAGCTTTTAGTACAGTAATGCCAAGTACCTCTTGTTATTGCCAAGTTACGTATCATTACCTTTCATTGTTTAACCACATGTATTTGCCACATGTTCTGTACCAAGATTTTACATGCTTTACGATCAGGCAGTCAGACTTTACATCTGTCTTTTCTGGAAATAGTTATTGTGCTGTGCAGCGGAGAGTAACTCTGGTGTATCAATCAATGTTATTACCTCATCTAAAGTGACTGTGACGTTTCACTTTGGGCCATAGATTGACATGAGTGGAAAGTGTTTTGGGAATGCAGAACGCAGCCTAAAGAGGTGTAGCTTGAGAGCTGCACACACCCTGGCACGTGGATTGCCTAATAAACCCCAGGTTCTATTTATTACATCTGGATTCAGCCTTGCGGAACGCTTTCCCTTGCATGGACACTGAGTTTATTTGCCTTGTTCAACTCCCTATCTGGGTAGGCAGAGGGGCCCTCACATGCCAAGCTGTGTTTGGTTGCAATTCTTCCCACTTGCTGGACTGTGCCATCAGAATATCTCTACCCCGAATGAACCAGAGCAGCATGAAATGTCTGATTCCCTTTTCAAAAGTGCCAGTAAATGCTGGTACCGGTTTTGTCATTATGCTTAGGTGGAAAATCAATCTAACTGGACTGGACCAGGTCTCTCCTCTCCCATTGATCTGGCTAACTAGGGTCTACGTGTGCTGTGTGCAGTTTTGGCTCTGTATTGTAGGAAAGATATTAGGGCACTTGAGATTGTGCAATGAAGAGACAATAAATGTTTCCTGGAATGAGGAAATATAGTTATAGGGAAAGCTTTGATAGATTTTTTTCCCCCCCCTTTGGTGTTAGAATGCTGAGAGGAGATATGATAGAGGTATGTAAGCTGATAGGTGGCAGAGGTAGGTTAGACAGGAAAATATTATTTCAAGTTCTAGATCTAGAGGGCATATGATTTTAAAATCATAACTGGGATGTCCCAAACAGAGATTAAGAGGGGCTTTTCCACACTGAGAGTGAATGGTCGGGGTGTGGAATTATCTACCACTATCAGTTGTTGGGGCAGCAACTATGTGCACATTCAAAAAAAAGCCTAGACACATGGTTAGGAGAGAATAGCATTGAGGAATATGAGGAAACGACCAAATGTAGGACTTTGGATATGATCTAGGATGGGCACTTGTAGATTATAAACATCAATCATACTCTATGGTCTGATTTTCCTAATCCTAACATGTACCCTCTATGAATTGATCACTGATCCTTAGCATCCTGCAATAGAGTGTCAGCTAGACTATGAGTGTAAAGTAAACTCACAACCTTCTGACTCAGAGGCGAGAGTGCAACTGAATGCTAACGTGGCACATATTGGTACCCTCTCATTGTCGAATGATATGAGTGTTACAGTCTGCTATTTCCAGAATAGTAAATGTGTAAGAATTTTTTCTAATGGGAATGTATCATCAAATGTTTAGGGTTTGCAAAATATGCTGACTCTCGTTAAGTTTCCTTAACAAGAATATCCTTAAGTGGGACTCTTGCCTCTGACTCAGAATGAGTCAAAATGCGGCAGCCAATTGTGCACAGCAGTGGAGTAAGGAAACTTGCCCAAGGTTTCACCCTGACCTGCCTGGTTTCGAAGCACGGTTCTCACGCCTGTAAGGTGAGTACTCTAACCATGGAGCTACAGGATTCCAAAATATATGTTAAGGGAATGTCTCCTGTAGTTCAATCATTTCCAAATGAACTGATTCACCCCTGACTGTTTATAATGATTAAAATAAGAATAATCTTTGTTTTTGATAGAGCGCCTTATTACATCATTGAGACATCTCAAAGTGCTTTAAAGGATATATTGTAAAGTGTAGTGGTCATGAGTTTTGTGGGCAAAACGTGGCAGGCAATCATGCAACTTGCCATGAATAGTCGTGCATTGAATTATCAAATTATTATTATTTTGTTGAAAGTATTATTACCACAGGAAAAACAGTCCGCCAATCGATGAACAACTGGGATCCTGCTTACTGCTAGGTAAACAGAGGCAGGTGTGTGGTGTAAGGAAACTCGTCTAAGGTTTCGCCCTGTCCGCCCAGGAATGGAATCGAACCCAGCAACCTCTTCCTTGCTTGTGAGGCGAGCGCTCTAACCACTACGCTACAAGACTCAGATGAAATTGCTGAGGAAGTGGAGTTGTTTAGAAGGGAAGGGGAGGGATGCAGATAATGTTTGTAAGCTAATGCGATGTGCAAATTATCTGTCATGTTTACCTACAAGTACAGTCACTACATTTGGTAGTTATTTTGGTAAATCGCTTGGACACTTAGACATTATACATTATGCCAAACACAACGACTATCATTAATAGGAAAAATCTTGTTAAGAAATGCCACAAATTGAAGCCCAATCTGAACATTTTTTATGCAGCTCATGTGTCCACTGTGGTGCGGTTGTTTTAGACTGAATGGAGTTTCTGTGGGCTGGCAGTTAGTCAGCATACAGAGGAATGACCTTCCAAACTGATGAGATCCATATGTGAGGCTGGGGCCGAGTCAGCAAATAGCATCTGCATCACATCAAATTGTTTACGTGCACTGCAGAAGCCTAAACATAAATTGTACTATATAGTGACCAATAGAAGTGGATGTGAAGAGTTTCCGTGCTATTTAAGTGTAGAGCAGATATGGCAAGGAGGGAAATACATCCAGAAATCGACTCCAGCTATAGCTATCTCAATACAGCTGTCCTTATCAATGATACCATGCCACTGGTGATTCAGCTGCTGCTCTGTGCTGCCAGTGGAATAGCATCACAGATAATGGCGAGCTCTGCAAAGCCAAGAGAAACCCTATTGATATGGCTGGAGCAGCTTCACTTCACTCCTATAATGCAACGATTATGTGAGAAATAGAAAACAGCTTATACTGCTAGTCCAAATCACTTCCACCTGCAACACCTACTGACTGTAAAGACTGTTAGACTTGCAGTCATTCGTTGTCTTCCAGCAATTGCGTGATTCCATTCAGACTCCGACTGCTGAGGAGCTTGAGGAGCAAGGCTTGGAAATGAATCAATCTGTTCGGAACTTGATTTATGCTGCATTAATTCAATGGGGAAAACCCACAGCAAATTGACACCTACTGCAGCGTTAGTTGGACCTCTACAATAGGTCTGCCTTGGATTACAGAGAGAAGTTAGGCAGGGTCCACTGCTGACTGCTATCCAGAGATATTGCAGGAAACTGCTTGTCTCAGTGTGGTTCAGTTGGTAAAACCCTCGCTTCCAGTTCAGAGGTTGTGCTTCAAGACGCAGGTTGAGACGTTTGATCACAGTCTTGGCTGACACTACAGTGAAATTATGGGGATTATTATGTTTATTGTCTAATAAGAACTTAAAGACCCTATTACTCTGTTCAGACGGCTGTCAAAGATCCTGTGGCACTATTCTAGAAGAGAAAAAACTTTCTTCTGGATGGTTCACTGTTAATGGATGATGGACTACAATGTTATGATACAACAGCACATTTATCTAGTACCTTTCATATCATGAGGACATGTCATGGTACTTGACAGTCCTGGTTTGGCAGGATTGGAGTGGGAGTCAAGTGGGTTGGTGAGGGGAAACATGACCAAAAGAATGGGTCAGAATTAGGTCTTGAGAAAGGCCTTGAACAAAATAAGCGAAGGTTCAAGTCAAAGAGACTCCACAAGGGAATTCCACAAATTGGGGGCATATGGGCTGAAAATCCGACCAATGATGATGGGGAGGTGTACGTGCATGTTGGTACCTGCAGAGTGACTGGGTTGTAGGAGTTTGCAGACATAAGGTGGGTCAAGGTGTTGAAGGACTTAAAAGTGAGGATGGGGAATTTTGACTCAATCTGTTGCTGAATGGGGAAGCAGTGGAGCCAGACACTGTCGTGGGTGGTAGACTCATGGATTCTGTTGCAGGAGAGGACACGAGCTGCCGAGTTCTCACAAGTCTGCAGCATATGTAGGAAGGAACTGGGTAGTCTAGTGAGCAGAGTATCGGCATAGATAAAACTGGATGTGATAAATAAATAAATCTGTTAGTGGGAGGCACCATTTGTCAATGGGTACACCACACTGTTAGTCAATAGTACATCACATTGTTAGTCAATGGTAAGTCACATTGTTAGTGAATGGTGGACCACAGCTGCTGTAACTTGTTGGACAATACTGACCAAAAACCCTGTGGGATGAAAGTTCACTTACGATCAGATTTACTCCACGTATGTTACATTTCAAAACCTCCAAAATTTAGCAAATCGATAAATTGTGCATCAATTTCAAAGACAGATATCTGTATAATTTCTAATACAATTTATCAGTCTGACTGACAGTCGGTCAGGTTATTAAAAGGTTATCAGTGAGGTTATCAGTGTGTTATCATTAACTTGCAAAAAAAAACATGGTTTCAAACTTAAGGCTATATTTAAGAATTTGCCTAATTCTGCACACTCTGAAATGTTCCATAAACAGATTGAATCTAGACCCAGGTAGAATTTATCCCCAATGATGCTTTCAATAATAATTATTGAAGATGTCCTCCTAGTAGGAACTGTGCTATCCCAACTGTAAGGATTATATTATAATCAAGCCTCGAGGCGATTATAGACTCACCTATAGTGAGCCTACAGGTGATGAAAGCATGAATAAGGATCTCAGATCTCAGGTTATGTTGCAGATGGAAAGCAGGGTTGGCGAAAGCTTGGATGTAAGGTGTGAAGGATATTTGGAGGTCGAACACGGCACCAAGGTTCTGCCTCAGTGCTGATCGGTTACCCTCCCTGCCCACCATCCTCCCTGTTCCCAACAACCTTCCCACACACCAGCTCGCGTCCAAATCCCTGACTGTCCAGCGCCTTGGATTTGAAAGCCGGTATGGAAATGTAATTTTGCATTGTAATTTTGTACAGTAAGCAGCTTGCAGGTGCATTCAATCAGCACCTGAAGTGTGAAAGCACTGAACATGAGTCAAGGTAGGAGAGGATCTGTGTTGCTGGCATTGAACTGTAAATAGTTAGAACTCAGTCACGGCTCAGACTGACTGGCAGTCGGTCAGGTGCAGTTCAGTTAGATAGAATTGTGTGCCAAGGCATCCATGTGGAAGTGACCCCATGCCTATGGCCAATGTCATCATTGGGAGCACATCAGTGGTAAAAAGGAGAGCTTGAAGGAAAGAATCCTGAAAAATATGATGCTGCATGCGAGAGTGTACATGTGCTATTCACAGGAAACAATGCGTTATCACTTCCTGTGCACTCTACACACACACACACACACAACCTGCGGGAAGCACTGCTAATTTCACTTCCTGGCACTGACACTCACAGCCAGAACAATCACAAGAGATGAAGAAAACCTATTTGATCTCATTCTTCCAGAATCCACACCCAACCTCCCATCACAGACAGCATCAAGCAATTTTTTAAACGAGTCCAGCATCCTGAATTCAACCACTTTTCCTGGTAACCAATTAGATGTGAGAGTGCATAGCTTGTGCTTGACTTTATCAAGAATTAAAGACTGCAATCTCTGAGAATGGCAAAGTAGGATTAATTTTCAGTGACTGCTATTTATGCAGAAGATTTCTTCTGCAGCTGTCATTGTAGGATATGCCATTGGCAATAGCATAACTCATTGGTGCCTCCGTGGCTAGACAGGTAGTGAGCAACAAGTCACAAACACATTTTTACTCAGTTTCACATGTGGCCATATTTATAATCTCACACTTCTTGCCAGATAAAATGCTATTTATAACACTTGAAGCATGGTTTCAATTTAAATTATGAATTTTAATGAGTATTTTTGCAATGGTTTGTTTCACTCCAAATCTATCAGGAGGAACCATTTGGTGATGCCAATTTGCCTTTATATCACCATATATTTTGCTATTTGTTACACTTGAACATGTTGTCGATTTGAAGATACAAATTTTAATGAACATTGTTGGTTTATTGGCATCAGGTTTGTAGGGGTCAGGTAAGACGCTGAGCATTATAGGCATCAGGTTCAACCCCCAACTGTCCTTCCTCCCACACATCCGGTCCCTCACCAATACCACTTTCTTCCACTTCCGTCGGATCGCTCATCTCCGGCAATATCTCGCACCAAAAGCCACTGAAACCCTGGTCCATGCCTTTGTCACCTCTCGACTGGACTAATCCAATGCCCTCCTCGCCGGTCTCCCCTGCACCACAATCCATAAAATCCAACTCATTCAAAACTCTGCCGCCTGTGTTCTCACCCGCACCAAACTTTGCTCCCCTGTTACCCCAGTCCTTGCCAGACTTCACTGGCTCCCTATCCCAGAGAGGATCGAATTCAAGATCCTCACCCTTGTTTTCAAATCCCTCTACTTCTCTGCACCTCACTACCTTTCCAACCTCCTCTCTCTTCAAACCAGCACCCGTTGCCTTCGCTCCACCGGGTCTGGCCTCCTGCTTGTCCCCTAAATCCTCCGCTCCACCATCGGCAGCCGTGCTTTCAGCCACTACGCCCTGAGGCTCTGGAACTCCCCTCCTCACTCCCTTCACCTTGCTTCCTCCTTTCCCAGTTTCAGGTCCCAGCTAAAGACGTTTCTCTTCGACCACGCCCTTGATCACTTTTCTACCCCTGCCCCTAGCTCGGTCCCGGGATCCGCTATTGTGAATCGCTCTGAGACGCTGTCCGGTGTGGGGGAGCACTATATCAATCAAAGTTGTTGTTGTTTCCTTTGGCCCATGTAAATCAATAAGATGTAACGGAAAATTTTACTTTACAGTTAACTAATGTTTCTCCACACAAATATCCAGAGGTATTAGGTTACAAATTACTGCTTCCTTATTATTCTTCTTTGTAAAGAATGTTACATCCTGCAGCACTGGAGTTTGTTAGCTATGAAGAGCAATATACTGAGGTAAAATAGTACAACAATCACCTTTTTTTTGGCAGTGCAGGATATGAAGGACTGAATTTTTTTTGGCTTATTCTTCTTAGAGGAAAAGGGTATGATAAACACTGGGTGATAAAAGGACATCCTGCATATGAATCTGGGATTGAAATACCATAATAATTGAACTGATTGTGTGACAAAGATGGTATGTGACATTGATATTCAGTGGATAGCCCACAATAAGGATCATCATTAGAATTCCCTGGAACTGTACATGGATTCATGTTGGACTATATCTCTCAATTTAAACAACAGAAGAGGGAAATGTGTTTTCTGCCCTGTGTGTTAGAATGTGATGAAAGCTTGTGGTCAGATCAATGTTGTGGTGAATTAAACAAGAAATTTCCATGAGGACCTCCAGCGGAAGGCAATACAAAGCCACTTTCCATGATATATAAATCCAAAGGCAACTTAAATAATGTACTAATTGTGATATACCGAGTGATATACCGATGAGCTAATGTCAAGATTAGAATGATGGAAGGAAAATTTTCTGAAGCTTTATTTGCAGAAAGGTGAGAATGTGATTAGATTATTTGGTTTGTGGACAGTACTCCTAGATATCATCAAAAGACAAAGACAAATGTGGTGATCTTTCCCCCTCCATGAATTGAATGAGGGTAACCCTCAAAAGCCATTTGTTTTCCCCGCAAATCAAATTCCTCATTGAGGTTCAAGAGTTCTAAACATTATCTGATTCAAGACTCAAAGAGCAGGTACAGGTTACAGGTGCAAAAAACATTTAACTGTCCGGAAAACATTTAACTGTGAATGTGTTGGTGGACGAGAGAAACAAACAGACTGGACATAGTACACTAAAAGCCTGTTTATCCAGCACCCTCTGGCGGGGGCGACAAATTGACAGTGCCGGATAATCGGGCGGCAAGTTGCCGAAAACCCAACACAAATAATTTACTTATTTGAAAACATAGCATATTAATAATACACTAAATAGTAACAGAATATTGTAAGGATACTTACCAATAAAGCATTCCAGCATTCCAGCACACTTGGTAAAAACCCAAAGTTTGTAAGTTTAATAAATGCGCATGCGCATGCATTGTGCGCATGCATTGTGCGCATGTGGAAAGTGAGCATACTCACGATTGCTGGAATGGGGAATTTCCCCGGGAAGGGTTCGATCAATCCGGTTGGTTGGGTCACGGGTAAACAGTAGGGTCCGTCGATATGGAAATTTTCCGATTTAGATATATCGATGGGCTCATATCGAGATATACCGAAATATCGATATTTTCGGATTTTTCGTACTGCGCATGTGCTCGCATTCGGAGTGCGTGCACATTCCGGGCGCGCGCATTCGGGGCCTATCTCCTCAGGAGGTAAATATCTTTCTCTGTGTCTCTCACTCTCTCCAACTCTGTGTTTTTCTGCCTGTGTCTCTGTGTCTCTCTCACATCTCCCCATCTCTATCTATCTGTATGTTATCACATCCACCCTGTCTCTCTCCACCCGCAGCTGTCCCTCTCTCCTCCCCCCCCCCGCCGCCGTCCCTCTCTCCCACACCCCCCCCCAGCCGTCTCTTTCCCCCTCCCACCCCCGCTGTCTCTCTCCCCCTCCCCCTCCCAGCCGTCTCTCCCCCCCCCACCACCCTTTGCATACCTGTATATTGTATTCGAGAACTATGAATACAATATGGCGGCTTTGCACCTCGATCTGTGCATTGTGTATAGAGATGAGCATTCTGGATCTTGTAGTTCAGTGTACGCGCATTCCGATTTTTTCCCTCGATATATCGATATTTTTGAACTGCCTATATCGGCATATTGATCTGAAAATTATATCGAGTTTTAGCGATATATTGATATATCGCCGGACCCTAGTAAACAGGCTTTTACTGTACATCAGATGAGACATCTGACAGAGCTTGCTGATTCTGAGAGAACTCGCTGCTGAAATCATATTTGTTTTGGTCACATGGTGTATGTCCTATGCAGTACTAGTCAGTCATATTTAATAGTAGGCAAACCAGACTGCGAATACACTTGCGTATGCCACTTACACATGGAAATGTCTGGAATGGAATGCAATCTTTCGCATACATTTCATACGGAAAGCTAAGACTGTTAACATCCTGGTCATTAGGTAGCTTTCCAACATCAACGCTCTGAGACGCTATCCCATGCGTAGGGTGTTATATAAATGAAAGCTGTTGTTGTGTATAATTCCACATAAAGGAATGTGGAATGTGAAATGATCCCTTTGTGGAGTCCTGTAGCTCAGTGGTTAGAGCACTCGCCTTACAATTATGAGACCTGTGTTTCATATCCAGGCAGGGCAAAACATTGGGCAACTTTTGTTACTCCACACGCCTAATAATAATCCGTCCCCAAAATCCACAATATTTGTGGGACGCTGCTGTGCGCAGTTGGCTGCCGTGTTTCGCCCACATGTATACAGTCAATTCACTTTACAGTATATTCTGTGAAGCGCTTTGAGATGTCTGGAAGATGTGAAAAGCGCTATATCAAATGCAAGGAATATTATTATTATTAATGCATATTGCTCCCCCCCAGTGGGTGGAATTATGAGGAATTGTGACCTATCAAGCCTTTCTGGCTAATAACATTTATATCTGCAGAAGCACGTACACCTTCCCAATGACCTTCAGTGCAAGTCCAACCAACCAAGATGATGGATCACTCCAGCACCTTTCTTCACAGTTGGGGATTATCACAAAGATCACAGAATAAAAATGTTCCATTTGACTCATCAAGACTCTATTCTGGTATTTTCTCTATATGAGTAATCAAATCTAATCACACTCCGTTGCTTGTTCCGCATAACCTTTGATATTCTTCTTTTTCAAGCATCTAATTCCCTTTTGAAAGCATCTGTGGACTCTGCTTCTGTCTTGTACCTGTACTTCTTTGTGTAAATTAGCTGGTGCCTTAATGTTCCAGATTAGCAGTAGATCTTAGTATGCACTTTGCCAACTTTCAGCCTGTTTGTATTTTCCAAAGGAGAAAGCTGAGATCTGTTAGATTTCAGACTGCAGTGTGCAATAAGCAAGCAGGACTTTCACATCTTCAAGAAATTTTCCAGCTACAAAAGGTTTTCAGGGAAAAGCTCGGCAAACTTTGCATTGTTGGGAAAAGGAGATGAAATGTTTTTGAGTAAATAGTGCTTCATAAGCATAACATTTTTTTGGTTTGAACCACTTTTGACTTGACGGCATCATGTGTAATTGAGGCGATGATGAGTTTTGACAAGATTTCTGCCACCATATTGAACATTTGCCAAAAAGCTGTCATGAACCTGGAGCCCCTTTTCAGTGGGAGCCAAAATCAAAAGGCAAATGGGAAATTTCCAGAACAGAAATAATACTTATCTAAGATGTACATTTCCGCTGACTGTTAAAGTTACTGACCAGTGCAATTTCACTCCCAATTTTCCATGTCCTTATCAATAGTTATGAATTCTTTTTAAATATGAGTGACTTCAAAAAGTATTATGGGTGATGTGATGATGATCAGTACAGTGAGTCTGATGTGCATAAAATGAGAATGAGTTGAAAAGCCAGTCTATGGTCCTGTTTAGAAGTCAGTTTTAGTGCTGAAACCGTGTATTCTTGTTCTCTTTCAGCATCTGAACCGGTGACAGTGTAATTGTATTTGAAATGAAATTGGGAGAACATTTATCAAATTGGATCCCATGTATCAAATTGGAAAGGGTCTGAATACAATGCAAGTTTGTTTAGTCAGGGAGCTTTGAGTTGCACACAACACCACAACTGTACTGTTCTAAAGTACGCATTGCAAAAATATTTTCCATATGTATACTTTTAAAGCAAATGCTGTACGGTATCATTTATCAAAAATCCTTTGGATAACAATGTGGGTTTTTGTAAATAGTATGGCATGATTTGAACAATGTAGAGTCCTGTAGCTGAGTGCAAGACATGGCAAGCGGGAGATCTGGGGTCGATTCCCGCTAGGGGGAAATGTTGGGCAAGTTTCCTTACTCCACATGTCTAATAATAATCTGTCCAAAAAAACTCAATACAAGCACCCTGCTCCAACCGCGTTTTTTCTACCACGAATTTCACGTATCCACTGTTGCCTCTCTGTGACAACCTTTGCCAACTGCGACAATAAATTTTGCGTATCCACGGGTTTTAACATTAACACTAGCGTTTGGCGCTAGGACCCAGTTGCAACAACCAGTTACGATGTTGTTTCGCGCTAGCGTTTGGTGTTAGGACCCAGTTGCGATGTCGCAATCAACCAGCCACGATGTCGCTTCTCCGCATCCACCTGCCTTGGTGTAATCCACCACACCACCTTGTCCACATCCACAAGTGTTACCTCTGTGTCACCCACCACACCACCTTCTCCACATCCACCCGCCTCACACTTGTCGGTGATTTATGATCTGGAGGAGGAGGCAGAGGAAGAGGGTGCGCAGGGCCTCTCGTCCATGTAACAGCACGTAACAACCACCTCCCCCATCATCATCATCATTAGGATTTAGGTAAATAACATGAATTTTTTGTGTTTAGTTCAAGGACAAGGAAACATATTCCCATGTTTCCCATAGGGCCCTGTATTTTCCAGCCGCGGTTTTACTAACCGTGGAAGTTTTCAAGAACGTATCCCCTGCAGTTGGGGAGGGGTTTACAGTACCTTTACAGTAATAAAAATTGGTCATCTCAATCCACAACTGTTTGTGGGGCACTGCTGTGCATAATTGACTGCCGTGTTTAGCCCACATTTATATCATCAATTCACTTTAAAGGGCATTCTGTGAAGAGCTTTGAGATGTCGATAAGATGTGAGAAGCGCTATATCAAATCCAAGGATTATTATTTATTATGCCTCTGTTTAAGTAGGAATCCGGTTGTTAGTTGATTAGTGGATCGCTTTTCTGGGGTAATAATTATTTTTGAAATATATGATTTGGTCACTCAATCCATGGCTCTTGGTGATACATTGCTCTGCGCAATTGGCTGTCACGTTCACCCACAAAATATACAGTCAATTGAATCCCATTCAAAGTTATCATCAATTTAGTGTAAAATACATGAGAATCGATTCTGAGGTGATGGATGTAAATGATCATGAGAGAGACATACAGCACTTGTGCTGAACTATACCCTATTAACAATTGTTGGGTTGGGAGAACCTTTGATCTTTGGAGTGTAGCTGAAAGGGACTCTAAAGGCATAGAACACAAAAAAACTTGATCAGCACTTCACATGCTGACTATTATTAGACTGTTAATGGTGAATCATTAAAACAAATTGTTTCCATGTAGGGTTTTGAGTGTGTGCACATACCTAGATTACATGGTTACGTGTAGATTGGTACGATTTAGTTACTGCATTAATTATCCTTGATAATATTAAAATATAGCCTTGTGTGTACAATCCAGTTAAACTCTCTGCACTTCCTGTTTAGCCAATTTCAGAACAATCTAGGATCTAAAAATTAGGAGAATTTTTAGAGATCCTTCTCCATTCCATTTATGTGTAATGGAAACATCTGTTTTGCGTTACAAAGAAAGTGCCACACTCAAGAAAACATTTCATGTACTCTGAAAATCCTTCTACAATTTAGATTGGCTGAACTCTGAGGTTTGTATCATTCAGTTCTGGGTATGTTAGTTATTGCAGCTGGTTCTTTTACAATTTCGTTGTAAAGTTTGGAATACGGAGAATGCATCTCTTTTCAATGATTAATATAGAAATTCCTATTTTAAAAAAAATCTGATTAAGTTCTTCTCATGTCTTTGCCTTCACATCTACATTCATCAGTTTGGATGTCAAGACCTGCCTTGTGTAGAGAGAAGCACATTCTAAGTTGTTTTCAGTTCATGTGTGAAGAGAAACAGGTCAAAATTCGTTTTTTTTAGCACTATCTATATGTCCTCCCATCATTTTGTCAAGTGGTGCTGTTGTAAGGGTTAAGATATCCATAGGTTACAGAAACTGTAAGAGAGATTCTCAAGACTTCACACCGTGACCCCTCGTTGACATACTTACAGTGACGTCTATATCCGGTCATTTCTTATCAGAGGCCTGGCTGTTGTTTTGTAAAGTTGCTACTGCTGGCATCAAAGAACAGTACTTGTGCTTCTGTCTGCCCTGTAAACTGTGGGGCTCCATATCATTATTTTCAGTACCTATACCTAGCTCACATTAACCATACTGATTTAGAAATTTAGAGTAGGCTTGATTGTTTCTTATTAAACCTGCAATTCCAAATATTTGTGGTGAACTGTTTGTAAGAGATCCCATTAGTGTTCTTTAAATGCTTTATATTCGGTGGGGTGGGGGGTTGGGGGACTACTTGATTATAATTTGATGTGATTGAGTAGACTAAGGTAGCTAGCTAGCTATGTCTAGCTAGCTATGTCTAGACACTGTCACTCACCTGATAAGCCACAGTATTGTTAAGACTAGGACTACAGTTCCCATGAGTTTGTTTCAAAGAAAACAAACCGGCGATAATGATCACCTTTCTAACACTGAGCCTGCTGCAACAGTAAAGCAATGAAAACACCACAGACTGTTCTAATTGTGCAACTGAGTGCAGATAGTAGGCTACAAACTGAGGAACAAGGCTATCAAATCCTGTCCTTCTACTGAAAGGTCAGTATTCCTAATACCCCTCTACAGTATACAGCAAAGCTCTTTATTACTATGAAATCACGGGTAAAGGATTTGCAACTATTTGAGTTCATATCTCATGGGGTAGAGAGATAGAGTGCTGTAATGATATAATGATGGAATATTTATCTTAGCTCACTCTGTGAGAACTCAATGTTAATTTTGGTAATGGGAGGTAAGATAAGTTGGCAAGGGAGATGGATGGAAGGAGGATATTGAACCAGGAAATCCTACTTTTAATAATACTGTGAAGAGTTTAGGGTTTCTGATCTCATGGCAGAACATACAAAATATAAATTTTCAACTGTAATACAAGCTATTGGGAAAATCTGTTCAATTAGGACTGACTCTGATCAGCTGAGTTTCAAAGTCTAGGTCTCTGCCAGTGCCAGTCAGAATACTGTATCTTCAAACACTATGTTTGACTTTCTTCCCAATTGCTGTCACAAGCATTAGACCTCCAGTGGGAGCTCACTGAAACTCACTAAATGTACAACATCAATTCAAAGTTTGAGCCAGAACAGTAGGAAGAGTAATCAGCTGCTTATTCTCCAATGATCCAGTAAATCTAAACCACATCTGAACTAAATGAAGGTCTATAGAAAAATATTAGCAATGCGTTTTCCACTCTCCCCTGTCCCACACCATAGAATTCATATATTTGTCTCTTCAGTCTTGATGGCTCATTTTATAATTTGCCTAAAATCTCATCAAGCCTGAGCTAAATATCAAAGGGCTAAAATTCCAGTTGGTATCGTGGGTAGTACGTCAAGTAACATAAGATGATAATGGGGGAAAATCCTATTACTCATCTGATATTATCAAAAGTGTTTTGTGCCAACAAGAATTTCAAATCAGAAGCATATTGCGCGGTTTGAGAATAATAATCCTTGCATTTGGTAGACGTCAAAGTTTCGAGACCTCTCAAAGCACTTCACAGAATATACTGTAAAGTGAATTTACTGTAAATATTTTGTGGGCGAAACATGGCAGCCAATCGCAAACCATAGGGTCCCACAAACAGTCGCGCAAGAAAGTGACCAATTTATTATTTTCTTTTGAAGGAATTATTACCTCTGGGAAAGCAATTCACCAAATGATAAACAACCCGGGTTCTCACTTACTGTTAAGCAAACAGAGGTGTGTGGAGTAACATAACTTGCACAACATTTCACCCACAATAGTGGGCATCTGAATAAAGCCCAGTGCTGTACACACACCTTTCCAGAAGTGACTGTGAGAGCAATGACAATCGCAAGTCTAAAGGACACTGAGCTCCCCCTTTTCACTAAACCTAGTCTGAAGATACCAATTGCAACGGCTGCTGCTCCCCTGGCTAAGGTCAGCTAACACATCACAGACCAGGGATCAATCCTGATCCCTTTCTGATCTAATTTGTCTGAATGTCTGCCTGTCGTACTGCAGTGAACAATAGACTTCCCTGATGACTTATTGGTTTAACTATAGGTATATACATTTGTGAGTGTTTACAGATAAATGTTTTAAAATCCAAAGTTTCTGCTTCATATTTAAGAAAGTTGACATGCAGCTATTTTCTCAAGCTCCTCTAAGCTCTTTTACTTGGTTTAAACCCCAGGATTACCTGTAATATTAGGACATCATTTATCATGATAGTCTGAGAGAGGAAATGTACATCTTGGCAGTTTAAGTTACATACTCTTAAAGGAGTCACATGTTGATCTATCAAACCCAAGTGGAAACATATATTTGGGGGAGATATCAGTCAGGTTCAAATGCTCAACACAAAGTAAAAAAATAATAATAATAACAATAAGAAGAAGAATCCTTGCTTTTGATATAGCCAATGCTGTATTCTAGCATATTGCCTAGGATTGAAATTCCTTTTGTTGCAAGCAATAGTGACTTTGATGTGCTCCTTGAATGGGATTTTCTACTATATCATCTGAAGATTTTCCAAATAAATGTGTAGTTACATCTGTGGTCAGTGTTCAAACAAAAAGTAATTTGTTTGATTATACAGTGTGGAAAGAAAGTTTATATTTCTTATATCACTTCAGAATGTCTCAGACTCATTTATGATGATAATACTAATAATCCTTGCATTTTGATATACTGCTTTTCAAGGTCTTCTAGACATCTAAAAGAGCTTCACAGAATCTACTGTAAAGTGAATTGACTGTATATTTGTGGGCGAAACACTGGAGAAGAGAAGGTTGGGGTGTGATATGGTTGCAGTCTTTAAGATTCTGAAGAGTCTAGATCATGTAAACCCTGAAAAGGTGCAGGACTTAAATTCAGAACAAATTTTCAGAAACACTCCAGTGTCATGGACCAAAAATGTTGACTCACTTTCCTTTCTCCATAGATGCTGCCTGACCTGCAAAATGTTCCCAGCGATTTCTGTTTATGCTGCAGAAACACTACTTCATCGAGCGAATAGTAAATTTTTGGAATAGGCTCCCGAGGGAGACTGTAAAAGCAGAAAATATAATTTGTTCCAAGGACAAATCAGATGGATTAACAAGAGATTATAGTTGGGGACACGACAGATCATGCGACTGCCAGAAAGGTGGAAGGCGAACTGAATGAATATTTGGTCTTCCTTTGCCAAGTAAATTCTTATACTCTTGTGTTTATGATAATTGCTGTCAAGTCTACTGATTGTGGGCTAGAAGTTATAACAGTTAAAATGTCCAAGTCTGAATGCACAGCACTTCAGAGGGAAAAGTAGAGGATGGGGAAGTGGAGTTGCAAACAGTTCAGAGGAAAGAGGACAGGAACTCCTGTGGAGCTCCTGTAGCTCAGTGGTTAGAGTACTCGCCTTACAAGCATGAGAACTGTGATAGAATGCAGGCAGGTCCGGGCGAAACCTTGGGCAAGTTTCCTTACTCTATACGCCTAATGATAATCCGTCCAATAAAAACACAATAATAAAAATTTATCATTTCAATCCACGACTGTTTGTGGGACACTGCTGTGCACAATTGGCTGCTGTGTTTCGTCCACAAATATACAGTCAATTCACTTTACAGTATATTCTGTGAAGCGCTTTGAGATGTCGATAAAATGTGAAAAGTGCTTTTTCAAATGCAAGGATTATTATATTGTTGTTATTATAGGAACTATAGCTGCGCAACAAGGCACCTTGAGAAGGAGATATCCTGAGATGCTACTGCCTTCACTTCCAGGCATTAGTTGAGGGACAAGGGCATAACCTCCACCTATTTTCTCTCCACCTTACACACACACAGGCTGCTCATCACATTTGGTAGAGCAGGCAAGTTTCAATATTGGGAGGATCCACACTGGAAAAGAGAAGACTATAAGAAGTCAAAGTATTCCTAACAGGAATCAATTACAAATATATAAAATGTGGTTCTTCTGGATGATTTATACAGTTATACATTCATTTTACAGTAATCTGCAATACTGCCTATCCAGCACCTTGGGATGTCCTCCCAACGTGAAGGGCGCTATACAAATGTAATTTTGTTGTTCTTGTTTTATTCTGTGAAGTGCTTTGAGACATCTCGAAGCCATGTTACATAAAATCCAAGGATTATTGTCGTTATTATGATCCATTTAACATCGAACTACATCTTATTTGATTTTTTGGCAAATAAATTGAATTAAGGAATACAAGAGAAAGAGTAGTGCATGAGGTTTACTTTGGAATCAGTCACATGAACTCTCATAGTCTCTTCTGGTCATGTACATTCCTGTGTAATATAAAAATTATATGAATTAACATTACATATGCAATACAAAATCAATTTCCCAGGAGTAATGTCAAACTGTATCATACAGTTATAAACATTGAGTTTATGGAATAGTTAAAAACATCTGAGTTTTGCTCTTTGATTATGATGTAAAAGCCCTTCTCCCCCCTTATTAGTGTGGTGTGAAAAATGAATTGTGAGCAATGAAAGCTAGTATATGTGCAAATATATGAAATGTATGTCTTATGCAATAACAGTCACATTAACACCTACAACATAATCGGCGCAGGTCAACAGTTAATCAATGCTTGATCAATGGGAAACTTTGTTTAAAGGTACAGTTCAGTTTTAAAATATATAAACTAGTTTCCTATTATTAACATGGACTCTGTTGAGTATTTTTGGTCGGCTTGGTGTCTGTCTGTCATATGGAAACTTTTCTTAAGAATATCCAAACCAGATTAAGTTTCACATATATGTGTATCACATCCACTTGGAAAGTTCCCTATGTCTTTAATGGAATGTGCACTCTCTCCCTGGAGGGACGCACCAGGCTTATCTAATTACAGTTAGGATTTGGTGCAGACTTGGGTACCCCAGAGTGTGCATTTGTGTGTTGCTTGAAGTTAACTACTAAAAAACACATACTTTGAAATTATGAACACTGACTATCACACTGATTATCACATTCACCAACTTGCCTGCCCCACAATTAGCAGGTAGGCATGCAAGCCTCTCTGCCCCACCCTCTGAAACTCCATCCTACAGTCCTCCTGCCTTGTCCTCTCTCTTGCCTCCTCCAAGACCCATCTCAAGACCCTCCTCTTCGGCCATGCCTTCAGTCACCCTCCTACACCTACCCTCCTTGCCCCCCACTCCTCCTGATTCCTGTTGGTTGTAAGATTTCTTTCAGCGCCTTGGGACGTCCCCCCGATGTGAATGGCGCTCTACAAATGTAATTTTTGTTGTTGTTTCTTGTTGATCCCAACCACCAGCTCGGTTGCGGATTCTTGATTGTCCATCACCTTGTGACATCATCCTGACATGAAAGGCACTATACAGTTATAATTACTTGTTGTTGACTAGCAAGCTTCCTGCTGTTTGTGCAGCAAGGAGCACTGTGCCCAGTAGGCTGTTCGTTTGTTAGGTTAACAGGAGCTGAGTGGGAGTAATCCCTGCTCCCAAATAACTGGTCTGCCCCTCAAGGTCTTGCTGCTGAGTGAACTTAACTTAAAGCAGCCTAAAAGCTGTTTCCTCTTATATACATATGTATTATCAAGTTCAAGATTTGGTTATTGCTCTCTTAAAGTTCCTCCAATATTTTGTTTCGCCCACAAATATATAGTCAATTCACTCTACAGTATATTGTGTGAAGAGCTTTGAGACGTCGATAAGATATGAAAAGCGCTATATCAAATGCAAGGATTGTTATTTATTATGCCTCTGTTTAAGGAGGAACCCAGTTGTTAGTCGATTAGTGGATCGCTTTTCTGGGGTAATAATTATTTTAGAAATATATGATTTGGTCACTCAATCCATGGCTCTTGGTGATACACTGCTCTGCGCAATTGGCTGTCACGTTCACGTTATTATTATTATTAATGTGACCCTATATTTCTGCGCAAAATGAATGAAAAATATGCGTTGCCCAAAAAATAATCCATATTATTACTATTTACTTAAACTGAGTTCCTGCTTGTTGAGAGGGACATGAGTTGGTCCTGTTTGAAATAAGAAAGAAGCTTATCCTGGTGTCCTAGTCAACAACCCCAGATAAAATTGCTCAGTTGCTGCAACAATAACAACAACAAAAAGGGTGGGGGCAGAATGGCAGAAGGACGATCTGCCAGTGGTGGATGTGTGGCAATGTGGGAATCATAAAGGAGTGGATTTGGGGTGACCGATGTTACTGTCGAAGGGGAGGTTTCTTGAGGTGGGACTTGAAGGAGCCTAGGAAGGGGGCGAGATGGAGGGACTGCGGAATGGAATTCCAGAGGTTATGGGCTGAGTGGCTGAAGGCTCGCCTGCCAATAGTGGGGCAGGTCAGGGGGCATATAGCAGCCTGGAGCCTGCTGAGCAGAGGGAGCGAGCAGCATGGTAGGGGGTTAGGAGGTCGCAGAGGTAGGGGGGATCAAGGCTATGGAGGGCCTTGAAGGTGAGGACCAGGATCTTAAACTATTTCCTCTGTGTGATGGGAAGTCAGTTGAGTCAGGCAAAGATGGAGTTGATAGGCTCATAAGCCTATTGTAGGAGAGGACTCTGGCTGCAGAATTCTGGATGATCTGCAGCCTATGAAGGGAACCGTTGGGGATGGGGGGCGACAAGCACGGACTTCACATATTCAAGCCTAGATGTTATCAATGTATGCATGAGAGTTTTGGAGGCCTGTGGTGTGAGAAGGTGGTGGAACTGGATAATGTCGTGGAGGTGGGGGTAGGCAGAGCATCTGATGGCACGGTTGTGCGGTAGAAGGGTAATTGAGGGTCAAACAAGACAAGCAAAGGGTCAGGTCTGGCTTTATAAAGTGGAGTGTGCATCCTTGGATATTGATGCTCTCAGGACATGAGATGTGGAGAATCTGACAGGAGCCAATCAGGGGAGGTTCTCAGTCTTGTTGACGTTCAACTGAAATAGGTTAGCTTTCATCTAAGACTTGATGTCTGACAGACATTCTGTCAGGACAGCAGTGGTCCTGGAATTGAGAGTGGAAGCATAGAGGTTGAGTTAGGTGTCATCTGCATACATATGTAAATTGACCCATGTCTGTGGATGATGATACCAAGAGGGAGCATATCGATATTGAAAAGGACAGGACCAAAGAAGGAGCCCTGAAGAACTCTGCACAAGATGGTGTGGGGTCTAGAGGAGAAGCTGTTTGTGGGGAAGAAGTCGAGACTGGGTGAGAGTTAGGATCTGAACCATGAAGGTTGAGATGAGAGGAGAGGCCGTGGATGAGGATAAAGTGATCAATGGTATTGAAGGCTGCAGAGAGGTCAAGAAGGAGAAGAAGGCAGAGAGAGTCCTAGACTCAGATGGACAGAATGTCATTTGTCACTTTGACCAGGGCTGCTTCTATGCTGTTGGCGCCACGGAAACCCGATTAGAGGGGTTCATGAAGGGATTGGCGGAAGGGGAAGGAGCGAAGCTGGGAAGCAATGACTTGTTCCAGGATCTTGGAGAGAAAAGGGAGTTTGTAGATGGGGTGGTAGTTTGAGGGAATGATTGGGTCCAGGGAGGGTTTTTGAGGATAGGTGTGATGACGGCCATTTTTAAAGGAGAGGGAACAGTGACATTGGATAGGAAGAGGATTATGATGTCTGCCGATGGTCTGTTAAAACAATGTTAAGTCTGGTGCGATTTGCAGCACACACCTGTGCTTTAAGGATGTGCAGGTGGCTGGTGTACCATGGTAATGTTCGTGAGTAAGAGCTGGTTCAGGAAATGAGGGGAGTAAGGGAGTTGAGAGTGCAGGAGAGGGCATTGTGGACCAAGGATGATAGATCATTCCAGGAGGAAAACCAGAGCGGAGGAGTTTAGATGACTCCAAGGCAGCGGAGAGGGAGGGGTCGGGGAGAAATTTTTCCAGTGGTGATCGCAGATGGAGGTGGGTTGGGTGATCAATAGGGAGAGGGAAGAGTTAAGGGAGATGAAATGATATACAGGCTGTCTGTGGGACATTGCTGTATGCCAATTAGCTGCTATGTTAGCTGTGATATACAGATCCATTACACTTAACAGTAAACTCTATGAATTGCTTTGAGATGCCACAACATTTGCTATATTGAGCTGCCAGGATTATTGTATAAACTATTCAAAGCTAAAATTGACCTGGGCCTGTTTGATGTAAAGGAGCATAAAATATGTTTTAGTTGCGCAGCCCTCCTCCAGCTAGGGAACCAGGGTTGGACTATCATAGATGTTGCTTCCTGCACGCTGCACATGAAAGGAATGGAATCCACACCCCAAGCACTCAGTAAACAAATGCACATTATAATGAAGACTGTTATAATGAGGTTCCTCTGCATTTAAGTGGTGTGCTTGGATAAGGGATTCTACAGAATTCAAGTACAAGGGAAGTGGTTTTATTGCGCTGGGTATTTATGCTGGTTCAAAATTATACTTGATCTAGACTGCATTTACTGCAGGCTGACTGTGTTCCATGTTATTGCCTTAGGGTTATTCTCTGTCTATGAACAGAATGAGGAAGAATTCTACCCTTGTCTTTTACCCACCATATACACACTAAAATGTTTACCTAACATAACAGGAAGTAGGAACCCGGTCGTCAGTCGATTGGTGGATTACGTTCCGGGGATAATAATCACTTAAAAATGAATTTGATCACTCAATTCACAACAGTTTGTGCGTAATCGACTGCCACATTTTGCCCATAAAATATACTATCAATTCACTTTGGGATATATTCTGTGAAGTGCTTTAAGATGTCTCAATGATGTGATAAGGCATTGTATCAAATGCAAGGATTATTATTGCTTATTATTGCATAGTCCATCATTTTGGTTTGTTTTTCTAGTATCACCTCCATCCACATTCACTGTATGAACTTGTGTTTCGGTTGTTGATTTAGAATGGGGGAGAACTTTACTCTTGTCTAATTTCACCTGAGCCAAATATTTTTTGACTGAATTTTCTCCCCCTAGTAACTACCTTCTTCTCTGATAGATTGATGAATCGATGATGCGAGGGCAACATGTTAAGATAGTTAGCAAACAACAACAATAACAACTTGGATTTATATAGCGCCCTCCATGCCAGATGACACCTCAGAGTGCTTCACAATAATGGATGCCGGGCCTGAGCCACCGGGAGGGTAAAAAAGCTGACCAAAAGCGCAATTGAAAAGAAAGGTCTTGAGGCACGACTTGAAATTAGGAAAGGTGGGGGCGAGACGAAGGGAGTGAGGAAGGGAGTTCCAGAGCCTTGGTCGTAGTGGCTGAAGGCACGGATGCTGACGGTGGAACAGAGGATTTGTTAAACGACCAAATGGGGAACTTAGGAGAATTGTTTTCTTACATTGAGTAGTTAGGGTATGGAATGCCCAGTTGGGAACAATGGTTCAGACAAAATCCATGTTTGCTTTTAAAAGGAAACTAGATAAATACCTAAAAAGGAGTAAACTACAGGGGTCTGCATTGAAGGGAAAATAAGTGGGACTCAATAGATTGTTGTTAAAGGAGACACCACAGATACGATAGGCAAAATGGCCTTCTTCTGCACTGTAAATTCTTGTGGTACTAAGACTCAAACTAGAGTACAAATTCACAACTGTATCTTTTTGATCTAAATAAATGACCTGGAATTGAGTATACCGAGTACAATTTTCAAGTTTGCAGATGATACTATGCTAGGAAAAGTAGTAAACAGTAAGGATGATAGTAGTACAATGCAAGGGGATATAGACAGACTGGTAAAATGGGCTGACTAGTGGCCAAAGAAGTTTAATGTGGAGAAATGCAAAATGATGCATTTTGGGAGCGGGTGCAAATGAGATTTAGCAGAATAGTACCAGGGTTGAGTGACTTCAATAATCTAGAGAGGCTGGTCAAACTAGAATTATTCTCCTTAGAGCACAGAAGGTTAAGAGGAGGTTTAAAATATTTTTTTAAAATTTGAGGGGATTCTATACTATTTCCAACTAACTAACCAACTAACTATTTCTACTGGTGAGTGGGACAGAAATCCAATTTTAATGGTTGTTGAACGAAACAGAGGGGTAGTGAGGAGATTTGTTTTCACACAGTGAATTGTTTGGTTCTGGAATGCATTAGGTGGAAGGGTGGTGGAAGCCAATTCGATAATAACTTTTAAGAGAGTAATAAATAATGATTTGGGGAGGACAAGTTTGCAGCACTATGGAGAGAGAACAGGGGAGTAGGATTGTTCTGAACAGCTTTTTTCAAAGAGCCGGCACAGACACGATGGGTCGAATGGTCTCCTTCTGTGCTGTCTAATTCTATGATTCTATGCTATCCAGCCCACGGCACCTTACCCAAATGAGTTACCTTAATGTCGCTTTTAAACAATTAGTGTTAGCGGGTTTTTCTACTAAGTGGTGGGTGGGTGAGTTTAGAGGTCAGTGTGGCTTGAGGGATCAGGAGAGGGAGAAAGAGGGAATCAAAGTTGGTAGGCATGCCTTTGAATATTATTTAAATGCTTTGTGCCATCACACAGGAGGCAGCACTTGTAGGAATTATTGTTTTACAAAAACGCATCAATGTGCAAAGTTAAAGGAACAATCAAATGTGATCACTATCTCTGCCTGGTGTGAAATGGGGTACGAGGAGACAAACAACGATTGCTAGTCTACTCCGACCCCACTAGCAGCAACCCATTATTACCAGGGGGAAAATAGTTTTGTCTAGCAGTCATTGGTATTGCCAAGTAAAACATATAAAATGGTTGAGTGAGACACTTTCTGGCTCGGAAAGAATAATCCAGCCCTATATGTGAGAGCTGTCTTAACTGTGGATTGTACAACCAAAAAATTCTCAGTACTTTTGTGCCCAGAGGTGATTATTTTTCCTCTCATGAAAATCTGCCTTTTAAGGTGTAAATCAAAGTCCCCTCTGCAGACCAATGGAACTTATCTCAAATGTCATCTGTATGAAGCAGTGTAAAATCGAGGCCTTCTACACAGAGTTCTCCTTGTAGCTGGAAGGACTTTGCCACAAAAGTAACACTGAGTTGCTGCCAATGCAACACAGGCTCACACAGAACAAATGGTGGAACCTCACCCATCAGGCGTGGAAGCGCTGTTGGTGCTTTTGGGAGAGTTGTAAACATGTGCCCAGATGAAAAACAAAAGAGTAAACATCTTCCAGTGTTATTTGTTCCATTTCTACGCAGATCTACGCACCTTGCTCAAGGTGTGTTTCGTTACTACAACAACAAAACAAAATTACATTTATTATACACTCGGGAGGACATCCCAAGGTGCTGAATAGTCAGATCGGGACCCGAGCAAGGGAGAGGGCAGAGTAGGGGGAAGTGGTGGGAGAGAGTTAGGAGGGGAGGGAGAGAGTTGGGAGGGCAGCAGAAGGCATGGTCAAAGAAGATGGTCTTGAGACCAGCCTTGAAGGAGGTGGGGGAGGGAATGAGGCAAAGTGAATGTGGGATGGACCATAGATTACTAGGTTGCAATATGGAATGACTTGGGACATAGTTTATTGCTACCCTCAATCGCACACTTGGTGAGATCCTGATATTAAGTGGGACATCTAAAGAGTGGAAGTCACATAAATGTTCCACTGAATGGGGACACAGTAGAACCATGATATCAATTTGAATTATTTTGGGTCAAGAATATCAATTTATGTTTCACTCCTCCAGGATATGGTATTATTATTGTCTCTGTGTCTCCCTGCCTGCCTCTCTCAGACATTCAACACCTCATTCCAAAACAAATGAGTGTCCTCCTTCCTCACATAAAGCATCGACTGGGCAGTCAAATGGTTAAAGAGATCCTGTGCACAGCAGACGACCCCACTGATACATAGTTAATTGCAAACACAGTCAATCCCTCATGAAAGAGTAAGATTTTCCAGCAAAACACATGTGTTTTCAGCTGAAATTGTCCTTTTTTTGAGTTTCTGCTTGCTTGCTTCCTTCTCTGCTATAAGCTTCCCATAAGACTAATGCTTATCTTAAGCGTCTTGCTCTTTTATAGAGTACCATGCACCGTGGAACCCTGGCCAAGACCCAATCTGAACATTTCTGTTATTCTACTCCCCTTTCCCTCCACAACGCCTTGTGTGTCTTGTGAATGTGTGTGTATGTGTGTGTGTTTCTGTCAGCAACAAAATTAACAGCAAATGCTTCAGAAAGTTGCAAAACCTTAGAGTTCTTTCAGATGTGCCTGCTTCAATGGGAGCAGGGACTGCGGTTGGGTCTGAATGCCAGTGCTGGGACAATGTGCAACATAGAAAAGAACAAGAATCGTACTCATCTTAAACTATACATATATATGTATGCATATGCATGCTTGTTGGATAATGGCTTAATTTAGCTTGACGGTTTAACTACTCTAATTAAACAGCTTCGAATTAAATCAATTCAAACTTGGGCAAAAGACTGCAAGGCAAGGAATGTTCACCCTCTCTCCTCGCACAATGTGTCTGTGTCTATGTTTTGCAATCTCTCCCTCCTCTGGCAGTAAGGATACCCCTAGCAGTATATTATTCATGAAAGAATAAGGTTTCAGTGCTGAGAGCACATGCTTTCAATAACAAGCGTGCCAAAATTATACTGGATTCTACGCCAATTATTTTCTGTGGATTTTTTTGCTTTCTCTATTTTTTCTGAAGGAGGTTTCTGCTCTCCATATTTTTCTACATCTTTGTTCCTCATGGTAAATAGATTTTGAAACCTACGACTTCTGTGCTTATTGGAATGAAAAAAATACGACATTTGGTTTGATTTGCAAATTTCTGAATTTTCTGTTCTGAGCGATGTCATCTTCTCTAAGCTCCCCCCTTCTTCTATTTGTGAAAAATCTGCTTTTGCTGGCTATTGAACTTGTCATCCTGTGGATTGGGATTATGTTTCAGAATAGCTTTGCAGAATACCAGCATAATTCAACTAAAATATTGTCCCTTTTGACCTACGTAATCATTGTTTGGAGTTCTGATTTGTGCAATAACTAGTTTATAATAAATAAGTAATCTTTGCATTTGATGTGGCATTTTTTTTATAATGGGAAGATGTCTCAAACTGTTTCACATGATTTGCTGCAAAGTGTATGACTACCCAATGAGCCCTGATCAAGTGCCTCCCTTTGACAGTACAGCCAGCCTGGCTCCTCGGCAGGACCTGGAAGGGAACATGGAATCAATCCACTCAGCTACTGTTAATCCTGCAAGCTAAAACCCTAATGGATGGAGTGGTCTTAATTGGACAAGAAGCAGGACATTTACTGGTTAGAGTCCAGCAGTACCTCAACAGTTGGCCCATGCCAATCTGCGCCTAATGCTCTTCGGGATTAGGAAAGCGGGATGTATCTCTCCAGCGAAAGTGTGTGCATTCCACTCAAATAAATATAATAATAATCCATAGATTTTATATACAGTAAAAGCCCGTTTATCCGTGACCCGGTCAACCGTAACTTCCGTATAACCGGCACCTCAAAAAAAAGGTCCCCATTCGAATAACCGAATCCTATTCCACACAATCGCTGTGGCACATTTAATGAGTCGATTGTCACATGAGAGTACAGTACGATTAGTTCTGAATGCTGCCGGGAGTGGCACTTCCGGTTTTTCTTCTTAAAGCCGCACTGTTGGTTTTTCCTCTCCCTCTCTCCTTTTTCTCTCTCCCTCTTTTTCTTTCTCTCTCTCTCTCTCTCTCTCTCTCTCTCTCTCTCTCTCTCTTTCTGTCTCTTCCCCTTTCTTTTGTCCTTTCTTTTCCTCTCTCTCTGACGGACACCATATTGCCTGTGTAGCCTGATTGTATCATGGGTTTATGCACTGTTTTGGTGGGGGGTGGGGTGGGAGAAGGCGAAAGAGTCAGGGAGAGAGAGGGTGGGGGGGAAAGAGAGGGAAAAAGGGAGGGAGAAAGAGAGAAGAGTGGCAAGGGGAGAGAGACGTGGGGGAGAGGAGGGGAGAGAGGGGGTGAGTTGATTAATTTAGATGGAAAATGAGAGGAGTGGAGGGGGGTTGGGTTTGGAGCCATTGAGATGCCAGACTGACTGAGTATGTGTGTGAAAGAGAGAGAGAGGGAAGGAGCGAGAGAAAGAAAATAAAGAAGAAAAAATGACAGTACCGCTTTAAGACACTACAGTCCACCATTGTAGAAGTTTGCTTTGTGATTGTGTGCTATGTTTATAGACTGTAATCAATATTTATTGCTTTATTGGTAACTATCCATACAATATTCTGTTGTTATTTAGTCTACTATTAATAAATTATGTTTTAAAAAAAATTGTGTTGGGTTTTCAGTAGCTTGCCACCCGAATATGCAGCATGCCATTTAACTGGGATTGGCCAGGTCTCCAGGGTGCCAGATAAACAGGCTTTTACTGTAGCATCTTATCAAGTCTTTGAGATGTATAAAAAGACAGCAGTGTCCCACAAACAGTTGTGGATTGAGTGACCAAATAATTATTATTTTAAAGGGATTATTATCCCCGGAAAGTTTTCCACCAATGAACTAACTACTGGGTTCCTACTAACTGCTAGGTGAGCAGAGTAGTGTAGAGTAAGGAAACTTATCCAATGTTTTGCCTTGCTGGGAATCGAATGCAGATCCTCTCCCTGGTAAGGCGAGTACTCTAACCACTATACTCCACAGGACTCCACAAAATATATCAGAAATGTTTGGTATAGGTAGGCTGCAAGGAACTCAGTTTTGACACTCTTAAACATGGTGATGGGTTTCCACATGTACCAGACACTCAGCTGACCAAACAAAATGCTAAATGTGCTTTGTGCACTTGAAAATTGCATTTTAACTTCAAAAATCTATCCTCCACACGTGCATTGGCAATCTGGTACAAATGCATTCAGATCCACGAATCTCATTAAGGTGATTCAGAGCTGTGGAATTTGAGAAAATTTGGTCTCATAGCAAGCCTATCACAAACAGCAGAGACAACTATGTCTAGTAGCATAGAAATCCTAAGCAAAAGCAAGCATTTTGTGGCAGTTGGAGCATTACCCTCGTATTTTCCCTCAAGTCTAGACTATTGCCTCATTGTAACCCAAGCTAATGTGTGAACATATATGAGCAATAACTAGGTAACGTGCATCTGCTGGTATTGATATTCCAGCATCATTCTTTTCTTAACTGAATGTAAAAGCAACTGAAGTCTAGTCTCCTTGCTTTGACAACAGCAACTTATTTAGTACCCTCCATGCGGGGTTGTGTCTCAGAGAGCTGAACAAGAGTGGAGCCCTGACTCCGAGCTGGGTAGTGGGGAGGGGGTAGTGGTGGTAGGCATGGTTGAAGAGGAAGATTTTCAGGTGGGACTTGAGTAAGGGGAGATGGGGACCAAAGCAGAGAGATTGAGGGAGAGTGTTCCAGTAGTGCAATGGCTAAATGCAAGACCTCCAAAAGTGGGTGGAGAGCACGAGGGACAAGCAGGAGGCCTGTCCATGCCAGTTGATTGGAGGCACCAGGTGGTGGATTGGGTATTGAGAAGGTCGAAGATGTAGTGAGTTGCCAACGAGTGAAGGGATTTGAACACAGTATGAGGATATTGAAGTCGGTCCTTTCGGTGATGGGGCGCCTGGCCAGATCTGATGAGATGTGGATACGGGGCTTGGTCCGGATAAGTAGATGTGTGAGAATCATTTACTCCTGGCTGTCGGTGCAAATTGACTGCACCTTTGGCCTATATATAGAATCACTGCACTTTATAACAAACTATGAAGTGTTTTAAGCCGTTTTGAAGTGACAAGACTATATGTAATATAGTGATTATTATTCATTTCTGAAATTGATGGGATGATGCATTGCAAAGGCAAGGAACATTTACAATTGGAGGGAGAAGAGTGAATAGTCAGTTTATTCTAACTAGCAGGGCAGTTCCTCAACAGTGATTGTTGTTTGGCATGATTCAACTACATAAAGCTGCATCCAAGAAGGGAGAAGGATATAATATGGGGAATAGTTTTTCCAAAAAACTTATTGTTAATGAATATTCATAACCTGATTAACTGTGATCATGTTTCTGGGAGCTAGTTTTCTTGGTATCATTTGGGGATTATTTCTGTCTGGTTTCAAGAGCTATTGCAAGAGCTGATATTGTGCTGAGGATTTTGGCTTGTTGTGAATTGATGAAAACTTTTATTTGCACATGTTATCAATCTGCTGTGAATTTCCCAGTGATACATTGAGCAGGAAATGCACAACTATGTGCAAAACTAAGGTAGTGGGGTGGGGGTGTTGGGGGAGGGCGGGAAGAGTTGGGGGTTGCGGGGCAAAATGTCTTCCACAAAGTCCTCGTCCTCACCTACAAGGCCTTACACGGCCTTGCCCCATCCTACCTAACCAATCTACTCTCCCCCTACACGCCCACCTGGACCCTCCGTTCAACAGGACTTGGCCTGCTCCAAGCCCCCCGCCCGAACCGCCCCACCATCGGAGGCCGGGCCTTCAGTTTCTCCGCTCCCACCTTATGGAATGCCATCCCTCAATCCCTCCATTTCGCCTCTTCCCTTTCCCCTTTCAAGGCTGATTTGAAGACTTTCCTCTTCGATCGTGCCTTTTGTTCCACCCCGAACTCTTTTACCTCCCCTTCGTGTTTCACCCCTTCCCAAACACTCCCCTCCCAGCTCGGGTCACACGCCTCTTGTTTAGCGCCTTGGGACGTCCTCCCGACGTGAAAGGCGCTCTATAAATGTAAATTGTTGTTGTTGTTGTTGAGATATCCTTCTGACTTGAAAGGTGCTACATATCAAATGCAAAGGTTGTTATCATCATAGTCCTCTTTTTTTATGTGATTTTCTTTACTAGAGTCCTTCTTAAGTATGCACTCTTCCTTCCTCAACATGCAGGTTCACCTAGGGATTGCTCTGTTATGTGCCAGAGCATGAATGGAGGTCAAATTGCTATTGTGCCCTTGTTCTTTCTAGGATATTTCAATTCCGAGAGCATCTCAGCGAAGTCAATGTCCTGTACTTGGTGGACAGTGAAATTTCTTGCTCCTTCTAATAATCCACACCGATTAATTTTATAGTAATAAAAATATCTGCATATGATATAGCCCCTGATCATGTCTCCAAGATGTCTTAAAGCACTTCACAGAATATACTGTAAACTGAATTGACTATATATTTGGTGGTCGAAACACGGCAGCCAATTGTGCACAGCAATGTCCCACAAATAGTTGTGGATTGAGTGACCAAATTATTCTGATAAATTTTTTATTAAACCTCACAGTGAACTCGTACATAAAATAATTTTAATGGTACTCACATTTGCGTTCTCACCTGATTTGAACCTCAGAAGGATATTTAGATCAGCTTTTCATCACAGAGGAGTTTGCTTAAGAAGCTACTGAATGCTTTTTGCTTGCTCCTTGGTGGCTCCACTTTCTCTGCTTGGATCACTTCACTCACTGGCAGGCCTAATGGATCTGCTATGAGTGATAATGTGTCTGAAGCACCAAAAGGTTTAATGCAAGAAATGTCCTTTCAACAAGAAGAATGCTTTCCGTCCTTCTACAGTTAATGTGTCATTGTTGCAATCGCAGGCATACAGTATGTGCATCAGGCGCTTGAATTGCATAGAAGGTCCCTGCAGGAAACCCAAGACTGGATTTAAATGTTTGCAGATATCCAGCTGTTATATTGATTCAACATTCACAATATAATATAACAATAAATTATATTAGGAATGCACATATATGCTATTGCTCAAGTTAAATGAATGCTAATACACTATTGTCACCCCTCCTGATCCTAACCCCCAGCTCAGGTCCAAATCCTTTATAATCCAACACTTTGGGACGTCTTCCTGATGTGGAAAAATAGTATACAAAAGTAATTTGTTGTTGTTGATACAGCTCCTGTTGTAAGATTTATAGTAACGTATAGTTACTGTATTTTGTAGGTGAACTTTATTGCCATTTGGTACACAGAAATTATTTTCTCTTTTCAAATAGTTTCACAAATTCCTTAAAATCCAACTAAATTTCAGTTATCAAGGGAGGTTAGAGAATCTAGGATTATCCTCCTTGGAGCAGAGTAGGTTAAAAGGAGACATATTATCAGGGGATTTGATAGGGTGAATAAGGAGAAACAGTTTCCAACAGCAAGTGGGTTGGTAACCAGAGGACACTGATTTAAAATAGCTGCAAAAAGAAGCAGATGGGAGGTGAGAAGAATTATTTTCACGAGTTGTTCGGATCTGGAATGCATTGCATGAAAGGATGGTAGAAGCCAATTTGATAACAAGTTTGAAGAGAGACGTAGATAGTTATTTTGGGAGGACAGGTTTACAGGAGTATGGGGAGAGAACTGGTGAGTGGAATTGATTTGGACAGCACTTTTCAGGGAGCTGGCACAGACTCGATGAGCTGAATAGCCTCCTTCTGTGCTGTATGATTCTATGCTAAACAGACAGTATCTTGGTTTAATACTTTATCTGAAGGATAGCACCTCTTACAATGCAGCACTCCTCCCACCAATGCACTCGTGTCAGCCTAGGTACACTGTGAGTTCAAATACCCAAAGTGCTTCACAGAATGTGAAGTGAATTGACTGTATATTATGGACAAAATATATAAATGATCCCCGCCCACTCTGTTCAGTGGGCTCCGGCCTGCTCCATGTTCCCCACCCGAACCGCCCTACCATCAGTCTCTCTATCCCCACACTCTGGAATTCCATCCCACAGTCTCTTTGCCTCGCTCCCTCCCTTGCCTCCTTCAAGGCCAGCCTCAAGACTTTCCTCTTTGACTGTGCACTCTGCTGCCCCCCCAACTCTCTCCCTCCCCTTCTAACTCTCTCCTGCTGCTCTCCACCACTTAATATCACATCCTTGAGTTGGATCTTATTATATTACACAAAAAGGCTGACCTATCTTAGACTTGTGGCTCAATTAAGAATTTCCCAACAAGTATGTGGAGCCTATTTGTGCTAACCTTATACAGCCCTATAATTATAATTTCAAACACTGCTGTTATGTTTTCTCATTATCCTTTCTTCTTACCAAAACATCCCTAATTTATCCAGTGTATCCGGTTAGCAGTAAACTGCCAGCCTTGGTATCATCCCAGTTAAACCTACATAGTACTCTCTCCAGCGCTGTTATATCCTCTCGTAGTGTGGAGACCATAATTGCACAAATAGTTTAAGGTCTGTTAAAGTTCTAGTGAAACTATTGTCTTCTATTGAGGTTGCTGCGGTTTTCCCCCGTGTTAATAAGCCACTTGATTCTTAAACCAAGTCTGCCGCTGTGGTGAGTTCATTATCTGTCTGTCTGGCTCGGCCTAGCTGTGGTATCTCGTCTGCGGTTACACTATGTTACTCACAGTGATGTCTTGCTCTTACAGTACTCCTCATTAGATGAACAAATTGCTGCTTTGTTACTCACTTTTAAATTCCTTCAATTTCTTGATCAGTGTCCACTGCTTCCATTGTTCAGCACTTTGTTATTTTACGAGTGCCACTATATAAGTTCTAGTTTTTGTTCTTGTCCTGAATTTTAAGTGCTCTGAGATGCCATCCAGCGCGGAGGGCACTATATAAATCCAAGATATACTGTTGTTGAATATGAGGACATGTAAATATCCCTGGCATAATCCTTGTTTAATGCAGAACCAACTAAGGGAATTAGTTTCAGTATTCCTGACCTAATCCAAATTCTTATCCAGAAACCCCTGTTGGAAATAATAACGATGATCCTTGTATTTCATATAGCTCTTTATCACGTCTTTGAGATGCCTCAAAGCACTTCACAGAATATATTCTGCTATACAGAATTGATTTAAAGTTTTATGGGTGAAATCTGGCAGTCAATTGCACCCAGCAGCATCCCACTAACAGTCATGGATTGAAGTGACCAATTTAATATTTTTTAAAGAAGTTATTATCCCACGGAAAAGTGATCTGCCAATTGACTTAGTACAGTAGCTGTGTATGAAGTTCGGATAAGGATATCCACAAGCTAGATTGTTATTGCTCTTGTAGTCTCTAATGTTCACTGTTGGGGCTCACACATGGAAAAATAACCATTCGTACGAGGAAGTAATGGAATGCCATTGCCCTTAAACATATACTCTGATTTGAGGAGAGGAGAGAAAGGGAGGGGTAGGTAAACATTTCTAAACAGTGTTCCCAGCTGAATTTTTTTATTTAAGAACTCCTGTCTGCTGTTCAAATTTCTGTTTAAGACACTGTGTCACTGATACCTTCTTTTAGTGTGTCTCATCTTCATCCATCATTTTATTCTGGTTTTATGAACCTAACAATGATATCTGATATGGCAATGGACCAGAGTCATTCTACAAATTCTCCTGCTATTCCATTTTTTTTTTTAAATGGCATTCAAGCTTGCTTGTCTACTTGTGAAAAGTCAGTGCATAGTTTCCATAGTATAATGGGTTTGAAGTTCCACCCTCATCTTTGCCTACTCACAATTTTGAATTACAATTAAGATCATACATGATCTGTGTGGAAAATCTTGAAATTCAGTCTTAATTTGGAAGATTATTTTTCACTCTTTTTGTTTTGTCTTGGCTTGCACAATAAAACTAATTCAAGAAGATTCCCACAATTCTACATAATTTGAAAGGTTTAGTTTTACACGCTATAACCAGGTGAAATGTCAGGCACACCATTGTACATGGACACAGGCAGCAACAAGAGGCTTTCGGTTTCATAAGGAGAACATGGAGTAAATTTGAAAGGATACGTCCTTTGATGTAAACAGTGAACATTTTGTCCTTTCATAATTGGAAATGATGTGTGTGTTTTCCTCTCGCTGAAACAGATCCCCTGGTCCATTTATGATCCTGTCTTGATGGGCTTTGGTTTCTTCACTGGAGGGTGAAGAAAATGAAAATAAATGATGAAAATTGTCTGAAACTGCCTGGTTCTGCTTTGCGATGACAAAAATAGCACTGGTTCTACACTGCAAATAGAAGCAACTGGAGCAACACATCAAAGCCACCACATCACACAGTGTTCACTCAGCCTTTGTATGGAGATCAAATTAATAATTAAATAAGGCATTTTGCGAATCTCCCTAGGGATTCCGCCTGCTCTTTACTCATTAACAACCAAGATGATGGATTCTTGGCCCATGCTGATATTCTCTCAGGGGACCCACTGTTCCACATGTATTTGAATTCAAACGATCAGACCACCAGTGCTGGTCAAAGCTTACCTTTTTGTTTTTATTGTTTGGCTTACTCAGAGAGGAGAGTTTCCTCTCTCCCCAGGACTTAAAATAGATGAGTACATATTGTAAGGTGAAGTGCAGTTATCTTCCTTTAAACTCCTGAACGTGGAAATAATATGAACAGCTTACTGCATATAATAATAGTATTAAAAATTCTTACATTTCATATAGTACTTAACCACTTAATTGAGACATCTTAAGGTGCTTCACAGGATTTATTCTATGGTGTAATTAGATCTTGGTTTAATGTTTTTGCTGGCCGTGTACTGTATGCACAGGGCCAGCAAAAACGGAGACCATTGAGTCTATCACTACTCCTTGGGTATTTGATACATTCATTGCACGCAGTATAAAGTAATGGAATCTAAACTCTTCTGTTCACCTTGCCTTAACTTGGAAGACCATTTTGCCTTGCAATGGGGAAAGATTGTACAGAATTGTGGACAATTCTTATATTTAGGTTTTTACTCAGTGGTTAGAGTACTTGCCTCACATGCGAGAGACCTGGGTTAGATTCCCAACATCAAGTTTCCTTACGCCTAAAAATAATCTCTAAAAGAAAGATAATAATAATTTGGTCTCTCAATCCATGACTGTTTGTGGGAAACTGCCGAGCCCAATTGGCTGCCATGTTTCACCATAAATATAGATACAATAGAAGACCGTTTATCCGTGACCTGTAACTTCCGTAAAACCCTGCAATGCTCGTTTTACAGAGTGCAGTGTTTCAAATTAATGTACACACACACACACACACACACACACAAGGCTTTTTGGAAAGAAAGTTAACTGAATTGAGCGGTCGCCGCTCACTCTCTGCTTTCTTAATAACACAAGCTTTCCTCTCTTCTGCCACCAATGAGAACAGTGTCATTCAGACGTGTAACTTTTGCACTAGTTTAAAGATCTCTCTGAACTGCCTGGTCGCCGTGTGTAAAATGAATATAATTATTATTTATATATTATATAAATGATTATTTAGTCTACCGTAAATACCCGCGTATAAGGCGCACCCCCCACTTTTGACCTTTTCTTGGTGAAAAAAAAGGAAGCATTTTCGATGAAAATGCCGGCAGAAGGGAGGGAGGCAGGAGAGACAGGGAGGGAGGGAGGGAGGGAGAGAGGGAGGCAGGCAGGCAGGGCAGACAGGCAGGAAGGGAGGCAGGCAGGGAGGGAGGGAGGCAGAGAGGGAGACACGCAGGCAGGGAGAGAGAGGGAGGCAGGGAGGGAGAGAGGGAGGCAGGCAGGCAGCCAGGGAGGGAGGGAGAGAGAGAGGGAGAGAGGCAGGCAGGGAGGGAGGGAGGGAGGGAGGGAGGGAGGGAGGGAAGCAGGCAGGCAGGCAGGCAGGGAGGGAGGGAGGGAGGGAGGGAGGCAGGCAGTGAGGGAGGGAAGGAGGGAGGGGGCAGGCAGGCAGGCAGGCAGGGAAGGGAAGGAGGCAGGCGAGGGAGGGAGGGAGGGAGACTGGGTTTGGCAGAAGGCAGGCAGCAGGCACAGCACTGAAGTCCGCTGCTGCTGCCGCTGCCCGGGCGGCCGAGGCCCGAAGCCCCATCACCCACTCCCCCCAACCCCCGCCGGACACTGACCAAACCTCGGCTGACAGCGCGCCGGCCGCCCCTCCTGTTTACTGTATTTCCGAGGCTCAAAATGTCTTGTACCTGCGTATAGGGCGCACCCCCAACTTTTGAGATCTTCCGACGTGAAAAAAAAGTGCGCCTTATACGCGGGTATTTACAGTATTTATAATATGCTATGTTTTTAAAAAAATTAATTTAAATTAATAATATATAATTTTCTTTGTGTTGGGTTTTTTGCCGAATTAAAGCAGGCGCTTTAACCGGCACTGGCCAGGTCCTGAGGGTGCCGGATAAACGGGCTTCTACTGTAATTCACTTTACAGTATATTGTGTGAAGCGCTTTGAGACATCTACAAGACATGAAAAGCACTAAATCAAAAACAAGGATTATTATTATAAGAATGACAGAAACTGGCTTCTAAATTAAAACTGAATTTAATCCTTTGTAGTTCTGCATGATCTTAATGTTGTAAGACTAAAGACAGGCAAAGTCTAGTTGGAATTTTTGCCTTCAAGCTTGAATACATGTCCTCCTTGCAGCTAATGCAAATGTCAAAAGTTAACTGATAGGATTCAGTTTATCCATTGTCTGTTAGGATTTTATAATTAAAATAATAATAATAATCCTAACATTTGATATAGTGTCCTATTGTATAACCAAGATAATAACAACAACTTGCATTTATATAGCACCCCTCACACAAGGTAGTGTGCCAGAATGCTTGACAGTGGCAGAGCACAGCGCCGAGTCGTGTGGAGTGGGAAATGATCATAGGCACGTCTCAAAATGCTTCATAGGAGAAATAATAATAATTGCATTTGATACAGTGTTTTTCAAGTCCAGAGGATGTCTCAAAGAACTTCACAGGATATAATGTAAAGTAATACAAAGTGGAGTGACTGCATGTCATTTGTAGGTGAACACTTACAAATGTGCGTGCAACCACTAGGAAGATAGATGGATCGACCGACCAACCGACCGATCAATCAATCAAAACTTACATTTATATAGCGCCTTTCACGTCGAGAGGATGTCCCAAGGTGCTGTACAGTTAGGTAGGGACAAGAGCAGTGGGGGAGAGGTTGGGGCAGGATGAAGAAGAGTAGGAAAATTGACTGTATATTTGTGGGCGAAACACAGCAGCCAAATTGCGCACCACAGTGTCCCACAAACAGTCATAGAAGTGGGATTAAGGGAAAAAGGGAGGAAAGATGGCAAGGGGAGGGATCGGGGGAGGGTGGGAGGTGGAAGGAGAGCAGGAAAACGATGGAAGGCAAACTAGATAGATCTTGGTCTTTTTTTGTCCAGCATTTCTTACGTTCTTATTTTCTAACACAGCAGCTAATTTGTACATAGGAATGACCCAAGAACAACCATGAAGTGAATCATCAATTTTATTTGGGGGATTTTTGGCAATAGGAATGTAGGAATATTTATGAGTGATACAGATGGTGTGGCACATTTAATCAGGACAGTGCTTTCCTTTCTGTTCCCTCTTGTTTCCCTGGCATTGTTTGCTTATCTTCCTCTTTGATCTTTCCTCTGAGTGTGACTGACCATACTGAGGTGTGTGGTTTGCCATCACTTGCTTGGTGTTTGCTATCTATTTGCAGGATTTCAACAATCAGTTTTGAGGCTAGAGGTTTCATGTTGTAAAAAACAACATATCTCAGTGTTAAATTATTCAGGAATTGTCTGGATATTACATACAATGGGGTAAAGCAGTCTGTAGGTTCCAGTCATATTGCCCTTACATGACAGGCCATCATGATTCTCTCCTTACCTTCTGGATCTATCACATCTTAGAATTATCCCTGAGAAGGAGCCATGCAAATGTAATTCTGTTGTTGTTGTTGAGATAACCTCCATCTATCCTATATCTGTACTGCTTTGGGACATTCTCCTGACGTGAAAGGCGTTCTATAAATGTAATTTGTTTGTTGTTTTGTTGTTGCTTCCATTCACTTAGCTGCTGTTGATGCTTTCTATCAGTCCTTTGCATTTTGACTCTGTTAAATCTGCTATCACTTTCTCTTCCACAGCTTGCGTCCTTCACCTACAACCCTTTATGTCTGAAGGCTTTTTCAGCTGCTTGTGTCAAGAGATTGTTGGAGGCAATGGTATATCGTTTAACGCAAACCATATCACCTTTTCCTCTTTCTTCCTGATTGGTAAGTTGATGATTGCAACAGCACTGAATGCTCCATCATGCAATTCATTTAACTTTCCCGAGTGCCATGTAATGCTATTTGTCTTTGTGGTATCTGGCAGTGTCGGTGAAGAAATCAAAGTACAAAATATCGCTCAGGTCACGGGCTAAGGATGAGTGTCCCGACGTACTTTGACACCAGCTGAGAGCAAAGATGACAGCTGCAAAAATCAATTGACGCAAAGATTGTGTGGTCTGTAGTCCCTTGGTACATTAGGAACCAGAGCAAAATTTATTTTCTCCTCACATTACTTTTTCGAAGGAAATGCACACAATCTGGTGCAACCTTTAGCTCTGAGCCTGACATTGAGTATTATAGTTCTGCTGAATTAGTGTGCCAAACTATACAAAGCAAGGCCTGTATTTTAAAATGGCAGCTAAACTGGAGGATTGTGCTCCGCAGTGCAATAATGTTATCCTTCTCTCGTTGATAGTCTCCAACTTCTCTCTTTTCATTGTTTGTGGGATATTGTTGTGTACTATTTGTGGGATGCATTTTTGGTCACAACAATGTCACTCCACCTTACATTATATCTTGGGAAATCCAATTAGGATATTCTCCCAATGTGAAAGGAGCAATATCAAATGCAAGGATTATATAAGTTGATATTTTCACTTGCTTCCCAAGCCTTGACCCTTGCTTACCTGTGCCTGATACTTTCTGGAATTAGGAAAGCAGGTTGGTTCCTCCACCGAGACAGTGTGCATTCCGTTCCAGCAATCTATATCTAGGATTTCCATATGTAGACGTAATGCATGGAAATCTCAGCTTGGTTTGGACATTCTTAAGCATGGCGATTGGTTTCTTCATGTATCCAGGCATGTCTGATCAAATAAAATAATAATAATAATTATTTGGTTTTGCTTGCTCTCTCCGTTTATCTAGTCATAATCATTTCTGTATTTATTTCCTCAATGTTACAAATGGGTTTGCATCTCTGATCATTCCTCCTTTGTTCTTCTTGATCTCCAAATATATGCTTTCTTCTCTCTCTGTGTTGAAATAAATGTATTTCCAAAGCTGTTGAGCTTTGCGACACTGATAAAACTGCAAAGGACAACTGCAGTTTGCATGTATCGTCAAGGACTCTCTAATTACTGACATATGGAATATCCCAGGCCACATCTCTTTGCACCATTTCCGAGTTTAATTCATTCTTTCCCAAGACCTCACCCCTTCCCCTTATTAAAACAAGTGCTGATCTAAACATGTTTTACCTCACCGTTTCTCCTACTGTTTTTCTTTTGGTCTTGCTCTATGGAAGCTGATTGCTATCATAGATTCATAAAATTATACAGCGCAGAAGGAGGCCATTCAGCCTATTGTGTGTGTGCCGCCTCTTTGAAAAGAGCTGCCTAAATCAATCCCACTCTCCCGCACTCTTCCCAAAGTCCAGCAAGCATGTCCTCTCCAAAAAATGATCTACTTCTCTCATAACAATTGTTATCAAATCGGCTTCCACCACCCCTTCAGGCAATTGATTCCAGATACAAACAACTTACTGTGTGAAAAAATTGCTCCTCTCCTCTGTTTTATTTAATGCTTTTCAATAAAAGATACATTTATTTCCACTGCAAAAACAGCACTTGAAAATATTGATGGGCAGACACTTTATAATAACAATATGAATAATCCTTGCAATTGACAGAACACTTTTCACGTCTTCTAGATGTCTCAAAACACTTCACTGTATATTTGTGGGTGAAACGTGGCAGTTAATTGCGCACAGCAGTATCCCACAAATGGTTGTGGATTCAAAAGACCAATTTAGTCTTGTTTTTCTTTTTGGAAGATTATTATTAAGCATGTGGAGTAAGGAAACTTGCCCAATGTTTCACCCTGCTGGGGATCAAACCAGGTCTCTTGCTTATAAGGCAAGGGCTCTAAACATTGAGCTACAGGACCCCACTTTGAAGCTGTTGCTCAACTTCGCAATAAAATTTGCAATTGACCCACGGGACTGTAATGTGTTTGTTCCTGGGTGTATCCAAACTGATTTGTGAGACATGCATCTGGTTAACTGGTAGGACTCAACATAATAAACCTTACATTTGGCATAGTGACTTACACGCCAGCAGGATGTCTCAAAGTGCTTCACGTGATAACATATACAAATTTGGTTGCAAACACTGCATTTCTGAGCCCCCAAATGTGCACAGAATATTCTTTGCGGAAGTTTGGGATGAATTCCAACAGTTACATCATAGACAAGCCTATTTATTTTGTATTCAAAAGCTCAGCCCTCCGAAGAGAAAATATCTTAACCAAATTTCCTTTTCCTGTGGATTGTTTTATTTATTTCCTAAACCACCCTTATTCTTAGCTATAAAAAGAAAATCCGCAACCTCCATCTTGTCTGCTTTTCTTAGGACACTGGATTAATAATAATAATCATAATCCCTGCATTTGATTTAGCACTTTTCACATCTTCAAGATGTCTCAAAACGCTTCAAAGAATGTACTGTAAAGTGAATTGGCTGTCTATTTGTGGGTGAAATGCAGCAGCCAATTGCGCACAGCAGTGTCCCACAAATAATTGTGGGTTGAGTGACCAAATTAATATTGTTGCTTTTCTTGAATGATTATTATCAGTGTGGAGCAAGGAAACTTGCCCAAGGTTTCACCCTGCCGACAATTGAACCCAGGTCTCTTGTTGCAAGGCAAGTGCTTTAACCACTGAGCGACATGACTCCACAGGAATAACATTGAGTTCAACAGAGAAACCTCAAACTCTATAAATAGAGCTCCATTTGTCAATTAGTGTCTTTATTTATTAAAAAAAAGGTTGTTAAATGTAACCCTTTACTCCAATATTTGACAGCTTAGATCAGAGTTATGTTCACGGCTAAATAAAGGAAAAACTTGTACTGTAAACAGTTTTGCTAGTTTCACAATCTGTTTTTTACTGACAACTGGAGTGCATCACCTCTCTAGCAGAGGTGATGAAAGTTTCAGGGCACATTGTACTGTGCAGGATGGAGAAATTGGAAGTGTTAGAAATAAAACTTTAATGAAAAAGTTGATTGATTTTTAAATCAAAGAGATGATAAACCTTATATTTTGTATAGTGCCTTGCAAGTCAGGAGGTCTCCCCAAAGTGTTTCATTGGATATACAGTAAACTGAGGTGACTGTGTACCTTGTGAATGAATGGTAATAATGATTGTGGAATCTAACATGTGGTCTATAATAATAATAATTCTTGCATGTGGTATAGCACCTTATCACATCTTCAAGACATCTCAAAGCGCTTCACAGAATACACTGTAAAAAGTGAAATGACTGTGGTTTGTCAGCAAAATGTGGGAGCCAATTGTACACAGCAATGTCCCACAAACAGTCATGGATTGTGTGATCAAATTATTATTATCATTAACTTTTTTTAATTAAGAAAAGTTTTTAAAAGTATTTTCCCACAAATACAAAATTGTTCAATGAATGTACATTTTTATTTGGTGGATTGCTGTCCAGAACACTGGGAGAAACTTCCTTTTTTATGTTGCCATAGGATCTTTAATGTCTACCTGAACAAGCAGATGTAAATTGAGTTCCTAGTTCCTTTAAGGCAACACTTGCACTTAAAATGTTAGACTGGAAAAACATCATGGATTTGTTGTGTTGATTGTGACTACCAGTTTACCCAAATGGATATATAGACAGAATGCATGTGCATTTTATTTGCCTACAAAATATAGTACCACAGTAATTCCTGTGATGCTCTGTGAGTTGTCTCAACAACAATAATAACTTGGACTTATATAGTGCAGTGTCCATGTAGTGTCTTGGAGTGCTTAACAGTGACAGAGTCTGACTCTAATTTGGTGGAGGACGGTCTAAAAGAAGGGAAGATTTTCAAGTGGTACTTGAAAAGGGGAAAAACAACAACAATAAAATTACATTTATAGAGCACCTTTTACGTCGGGATGATGTCCTAGGGTGCTGCACAGTCAGAGGTTGGGACTTGAGCAAGAGGGACTGGGAGGCGCATGGTGGAGGGAATCAGGGAGAGTGTTCCAGACTTTAGGGTATAATGGCTGAAAGCGCGACCTCGAATGGTGGGACGGACAGTGCAAGGCACAAGCAGGAGGGGCCGGGTGGTGGATTTGGGGGTGATGGGTAGAGAGGTGCCAGAGAATGAAGGGATTTGAACCCTGAGAATCTTGCATGAGAATCTTGAAGTCGATCTGTTCAGTGATGGGGAGCCAGTGGAGCCTGGCCAGAACTGGTGAGTTGGAGGTACAGAGTTTGGTCCGGGTCAATAAGTGGGCAGCAGAGTTCTGAATGAGCTTGATCTTCTGACTAGTAGGGCTTGGAAGACTGGTGAGAGTGCAATGTGTTCATCTGGTACTATATCAAATGTAATCATTATAAATATATACCTACTGGCCACTTGGAGGTGAGAAAAGGGAAATAAACACAAAATGCCATGGGCAATTTAGAGGGCAGGATATTTAATTGGAAATTAAAAATCAAAGATCTTCACAAGAATTACTGTGTAGTTTTAGGTAGTACAATTCACACCAGGCTCCCAGGCTGCAGCTACTGATCTGCTCTTGTTTAAGAAATCTGTCTTCATTCTCTTGAATGAGAGGATGCCATTTTGCATGCACAACATACTGCTTGAGGTTGTTTCAGACATCTATCATGCTCTGGGTAAATAACACTTCTTCATGTCAAGCCTGAAGTCATTTTCGTCTCCTGTAAATATTGGACCGTTACGTTTGCAAGGAAACAATATGTAAATGGCACAGTCTGAAAAACGGCTGCTGTTGGAAGGTGGGGAACAATAGAGCAAAATAAATGCATATACATGTACTATTATACTGTTCTGTCCACTTGCTTGTCAGATATCAAGAACTAGATGAGCATCAACATTCTGCTTCTGAATGTTGACAAAAGGGAAACCATATTCCATGGTTCCAGTTAGTGTTTTCTCACCTGTGGCTCCAACTTCCAAATCCTGTCTATCCTTCAGGCTCGCTGAACCTTGGTGTAACCTGTAAGGTACCCAGCTGACCTTCTTACACCACATCTGGACCCTGACCAGGACCGTTTTCTTCCACCTCCGCCATTGTTCACCTCTGATCATATCTCCCAGATGAAAAACACAAATGATATCCCCCCATCCGTCACCTCTCTATTTGATTATTCAAATGCCCTCCTCACTGAGCTCCCTAGTTCTACCATTCATGAAATCCAATTAATTTAAAACTTCAGCTCCCATATCCCCACCCGTACCAATCTCCTTGTTCACTTCACTCCAGTCATTGCCAGGGTCCATTGGCTCCCTATTGCAGAACAGATCAACTTCAAGATTCTCATACACATATACAAATTGAGTATTTATATCCAACCTTCTGCATGTTCCTTGAGCCTTCCATTCCACTAGCACTTTCAGCCACTACTCCCTGGAATATTTTTTCTTTATCCCTCTACCTTCTCCATCGTCAGGTCGCACCTGATGACCTTGTATTCGACTCTGCCTGTGGTCACCTCCCATTCCCCCCAGCTCGGTGTTGTGTCCAACACTGTCAACTCCTCTGGTAGTTTACCTGTAGGTAGTTTACCTTCAGGTCTATCAGAATTGAAATGCTTCATTAGCAATTTAGCAAAGGGTATGATTTATTATAATCATCCTAATATATGATGTAGCATCTTTCAAATTGCAAGAATATCTCAAAGTGGTTCACAGGATATACTGTGAAATTCAGAATAATAATGACTGCAATTTGCATGCAAAAGTGATTGCCAGATTGCACTCAGCAATATCCCACAAACAGTCATGAAGTGAATGACCATTTTTATCGGAGGATTGCTAGTCAGAACACTGGGAGAAACTCTCTTCCTTTTTGCATAGTGCCTTACAATCTGAACAGGCAGATGGGCCTTGGTTTAACATCTAATCCAAAGGATGGCACCATTGACAATGCAGTGCTGCCCCACCACTGCATTGGAGTGTATCTCGACTAGTTGAAAATCCCAATGTTGGACTTGAACACGCAATCGATTCAAGGGCCAGCAAGGCTGACATGCAAGTTATTCAGTCGTTGATGCTGGACTGTTTTTTCTTTTAATTTTAAACGTACCTTTAAAATAAGTTTCAGGCTAGCATCTGGCGGAATCTGCTCTCTCGCTCTGATTAAAGCCTTTTTGCTCCTATCTCTACATAAGTCTTTCAGAATGAGCCAATTGTGGTTGATGTTTCTGTGAATGTATTTGCTCCATTACTTCTGGTAGTTATTAGAGATGAGTGATGCAGTACTCCCTGGAACGAGCCTTTGTTTATGGCTTATCCAGCCTGGTAGACACTGCTGAGGCATCTGGTGAGGCACTTTAGCACTGAACATGTGCGTACGTGTAATTCAATACATGCAAATCACTTCATAAAAACAAATCACTCCAGTGTGCCAATGAACCGAATCATCCATCAGTTACACATGCAATTCATTTGTCCAATGTCTAAATATACTGTGTATACATATATACTGAACAGAGGCACGATTTCTAAACTGACCCTTTAAACAGACTCCAGTGCTCATTATGAGTTTACAGACCTATTAATCTGCACTTTTCAGACCATATTATGATAAAAGTGGTTTCCCGACATGCAGTATTTGCTACTGTAGGGATTATGTACCATACCACCGCTGATATTTTGTTGAAAACCGACTTTCAAATGGAAGCATAAACTCCAATTCTGTAGACTGTGCTGATATTAATTACCTATAGAAAGACGTATATTAAGCTGTAAAACTATGCTGAGGCCTGACTTCATTCCCATCCAACCATTCCCCATGACCCTTGGTGGGCAAGCTTTCAAATACTTTGCTCCACCCTCTAACTCTCACTAAATTTCTTCATCTTGCTCCCTTCCTAAAAGTTTTTATAATCCATCTAACCAATTTTTTTCACTGCACCTATGCACGCCTTTTGGCCCAAGGAGTCAGTCTGTGCCAGTGTTTATGCTTCACATGAGTCTGTACCTTGCAGTTCTCCTTATTGTGCAATGTCTAATACCATCTTATCTCAACAAAAAATCAGATAAATCTTGTTCCAACTAACTGGCTCATCAATACCATAGCCTGTGCCAGAGATGAGAAACCAGTTCCTTCAATTTATAGCACATTTGAAATTAACGCTTTGCAGTAATGTATCTCCCAGGATGTTGAGCATTGTGTTCCATTTAAACAGTGGAATCTAACATGTGGTCCATAATAATACTAATCATCATAAAAATAATAATCCTTGCATTTTGACATAGTGCCTCATCACATCTGTGAGATGCCTCAAAGCGCTTCACGGAATATACTGTAGTGTGAATTGACTATATATTGTGGGAGAAATGCAGCAGCGAATTGCACACAGCAGTGTACCACAATAGTTGTGGATTGAGTGACTAAATTATTATTATTACGTATTTTAGTGGGGGGAGGGATTATTAATCCTGGAAAAGTGATCCGTCAATTTATTAACAACTGGGTTCCTACTTACTGCTAAGTAAACAGAGGGCTGTGGAGTAAGAAAAGTTGCCTCAAGTTCAAGACCAATTAATTAAGCCCAAGTCATCAATAAAGCCAAAGTCATCACGTTTACAAGGCAGATGCTCTAACCATTAAGCTACAGGATTCCACAGGTCTAAATTGAATATTGTAGATAAATAACCTGTGTGTGCAGGAGATGGACAGGTCAACCCAGGCCTTGATACTCACACCCTAAAGCCGGGTCTGAATTTTGTAGTTTGGGCTTTTGCCTGCGTAGTAGTGCTTGGGATTAGTTTTACAAACAACTTGTTAGTTTTATCGAATCTCAGAATAAAGCTGATTTAATATTAATAATCCGTGCATTTGAAATAGTGCCTTCTCACATCTTCAAGACCTCTCAAAGCACTTCACAGGATATACTGTAAAGTAAATGAACTCCGTATTTTGTGGGCAAATTACTGATACTTTATGAAAATCCACCAGTTATCTTATGGAATCCATCCAAATTTTTGCAGGGAAAAGGAAAATATGATTTAATCGCGAATAGAATGCAAACAGGCATTTTATTAGAACTTTGAGGAATGTTAAAAGGGGTGCTTCAGATTTAAAACGTTGAAAGGAAGCCAATGGAACGCCAATGAAAATGGATATGGCATCAAGAGTCAAAATGAGAATGCAACTGGTGAACACTTTGAAACGATGGGACAGCTTTACAAACTTTTGGGGTAACTCAAGTTGAGCCAGAGCCCAGGAAAGCTACAAACCCTAGACTATGAAGTAGATTGAGAGTGGGTGCTGCTGGGCTGAGAGATATGAAGGGATCTAGCAGTAAAGCTGCTGCCTTGGTGTATCAGTTGTGTTGGCCCACGCTCAGTCTGGGAATGTCTGTGGAAGTCTCTGGTTATTAAAAGAGCCATTCTAGGTAATCTAGTTTGACAGAATGCAGACAGAGCATTTCCAGCACCACTTATTTCAATTTCTTGAACTTTTGAAAATATGAAATGTGCTCAATTTTTTTGATCCCTTTTGGACCCTGGAGGAACTATGAGTGATTCGCCTTCTCAGATGCTTCTTCCTCTGGATGGGTGCTGTGATCAGACGGTGGTCACAGCTCTGCCTTTTGCCAGCCCAGAAAACTGAGAGTTCACCGCGCAATGTATTTCACAGATAAACATAATCCTTGTATCAGGTTAATGTGTGGACAATGATTACAGAGGTTTCGGTGGAAAGAGTAAGTGGAGTCTTCAACAAGTGCCGCAATCTTCCAACAGTTCTTATAATCCCACAAGTGAATGAACATGAGTCATGTCCAGAGATAGGTATAATCCTTGCATTTGATATAGCGCCTTGTTATGTCTTTGAGATGCCTCAAAGTACTTCACAGAATATACGCAGCTGCCAATTGCAGTGTCCCACAAACAGTCATCGATTGAGTGATCAATTTATTATTTTATTGTTATTATTTTATTTTATGAATTATTATCCCCGGAAAAGCCATCCACCAATTGACTAACGACCTTGTTCCTACTTATTGCTAGGTAAACAGAAGTGTGTGGAGTAAAAAAACTTGCCGAACGTTTTGCCCTGCTGCGAATTGAGCCTGGATCTCTCGCTTGCGAGTACTCTAATCATTAAGCTGTCCTTCCTCCCCCACATCCGGTCCCTCACCAGTAATGCTTTTTTACACCTGTGACGTCTTGCCCGTTTTCCCCAAAGCCGCTGAAACTCTGGTCCATGCATTTGTCACCTCTTGGCTGGACTATGCAAATGCACTCCTCGCTGGTCTCCCCTCCACCACAATCCATAAAATCCACTTCATTCCGAACTCTGTTGTCCACGTTCTCACCCACACCAAACTTCACTCCCTGATTACCACAGACCTTGCCAGACTTCACTGGTTCCCTGTTTCGGAGAGGATCAATTTCAAGATCCTTACTCTTGTTTTCACTCTCCACTCCTCTGTACCCCCTACTTCTCTGACCTCCTCTCTCCCCAACACAGCACCTGTTGCCTTCACTCCTCCGGTTCTGATCTCCTCCTTGTCCCCCAAATCCTCCGCTCCACTATTGGCAGCCGAGCCTTCGGCCACTACGCCCCGAAGCTCTGGAACTCCCTTCCTTGCTCCTTTCACCTCACCCCTTCTCTTCCGAGTTTCAGTTTCAGCTGAAGACATTTATTTTCGACCGCGCCTTTGGTCACCTTTCTTCCCCTGCCTTTGGCTCGGGCCCAGGATCCATTATTATGAAGCGCTCTGAGATGCCATCTGGCGTGTATACAAACCAAAGTTGTTGTTGTTGTTGTTGTTGTAAGCTGCAGGACTCCACAAATGCATTCCACTCGTGCAAAATTCCACTGAAGAATTCTCTTCCTTTTCTCCCCATTGCTGCTGCTGCTGCTGCTCTTGAAGGTGATAACCATTGTATGTTAGGCTATGTTTCCACTGATGTCGGTAACCTTCCAGTACAACACACCTCTGGTCATTGGTCACATTTTAGCCCACTTAATACGAGGTAACTGGGCAGTCTTTAACTGTGGAAGTCACCACAGATAAGCCTTCCTGCCCTCACCCAGCTCTGCACATGTGTGCTCTTACCAGAGTAGCTAGATTGCGATCATGACAGAATCTCGCCTTAGTTCATTTTTATTCTCTTTTGATTCTGGTTACCTAAAGCCAATGCAAGTTTTCCTATTGTTCCACCTACTGTGATTAGCTAACTCAACGCAATGGCGATTGAACTTGGGACCTTCTAGATTTGTGTGTCTCAGCAGCCCAACACACACCACACTGAGTCATTCTTGTGTCATAGTGTTCTGCAGTAAGGATGGGACATTAAATGATAGTTAAGTGAATTATGGAACTGTACGGCAGATGTAAGGTCTATACTTGTATATTAAAAAACTATATTTTGGCTGCACTAATATTATTATTATCTCCAATAAAGATTTTGTTCAAACGAGATCTTCACTGATTCACTAGGATTGGAAACTGTTGCCGAATAAAATGAATGAGCTCAATATGATGGTTAGGAATGGGAGCACAAAGGGAATAGAAACAGAGATTTTGGAACAGCTTGATTTATAGAGACCGAGTAATGGAAAAAGCAGAGTCAATTTGCCTTCTCTCATAGACAGTCCTCTTTTCAGTGATCCATTGCAACTGTGGATCATATTTATTAAAACTACACATGCACAACACATCTTTGAAGAATGTTCAACTGATCCTCGGCCATTAGTTTTAATGTTCAGATTGAAAGTGGTCACAATTTAAATTACAATTTTTGGAACATGTCACAAAGCCACTGGAAACCCAAACCGAAATGGCAATTTGCCTTCCATAGTGTAGCCAAATAAGCGGGAAGTATTTTTCTCTTGTCAGCACGATGTTTTGTTCTTCTGGCGATGCCCCCATCCAAGAGCAGTATCACGGATCCCTTGATCCACTCAAGATTTTATCCTTTTATTCCCGAATGAGAACAGCACATGATAAACTGAGGCAATGGTATCAATCAAGTTAAATAAATAAGTAATTCTTGTGTTTGGTAATGACGCCTTTAACATCGGGAGGACATCTCAAGATGTTTCATAGGATTTGCTCAATCGTATAGTGACTGTGCATTTTGTTAACAAACTGCATTCTAATTGACACACTGCAAGGAGAATACAGCAACTGATGTGATAATGGACAGAAAATGTGGCTAAAATATGTCCTTAAAGATGATCTTCACCTTGTATTGCTGACAATTCAATCTCAGCACCATTTCTTTTCAGCAAGAAAGACTACCAGCCTGGAGTAGTACAATGTTAGATTCTCACTCTCTCTCTCTATCTGGGTTGATGATGGGGTGGGGAAACAGGGTACAAAGAGGCCAAAGGCATAGGTGATAGGGCTGGCATAGTGTTGGATTGCCTGAGATGTCTCGAAGACATGGTAAGGCTCTATATCAAATGCAAGGATTATTATTGTTATTTATTATTATCTGAGCAGACTAAGTTAGTTATTTGTACCTACAAAATCAAACCTATGAAATCAAATCATACCATACAGGTTTGAGAGAGAGAGCAGCTGGGAGAGGTAGTTTCTCTATCAAAAGTAAACACCTGCTCAGGGCACTTGATAAACTGAAACCAGGTACTAAAATAGGTAGGCATTGATTCTATTTGCAGTGAGCTTCATATTCCAAGTTACACACAAGAGAATTGTTTTTCTTTGAGTTACTGTATTGTGTTCCACTCAGATAAATAATTAAGATTAATTGATATTGTTTGTCTCATGGTAATGATTATTAAGACAAGATACAGTAAGTGAGAGTATATAGACCATTTCCACTTTTGTGCTTGATGTCAGAATTGAGCATTCGTAGGTCAGATGAGTGGAGTGGTTAGAGCACTCACCTCGAAAGTGAGAGTACTTGGGTTTGACTCATGGCAGGACGAAATGTTGGGAAGGTTTCCTTACTCCACACTCATCTGTTTACCTGTCAGTATGTAAAAATCTGGTTGTTAGTCGATTGGCGAATTCGTTTTTCTGAGGAACATAATTAATTTTAAAAAATAGTTTGCAGAGTCAATCCACGACTTTTTGTGGGACACTGATTTGCACAATCATCTGCCTCATTTTGGCCTCAAAATACACTTTACAGAATATTCCGTGAAGTGATTTAAGACGTCTTGGAGACGTATTAAGGCACTATTTCAAATGAAAGGATTATTATTATTATCATTATTATTATTATGGAGTCCTGCAGCTTAGTGGTTAGAACACTTGCCTTACAAGCATGAAACCTCTATTCAAATTCAGGCAGGTTAAGGTGAAACTTGGGCAAGTTTCCTTATTCCACATGCCTAATAATAATCCCTCCAAAAAAAAAACACAATAATAAAATTGGTCATTTAAATCCACGACTGTTTGTGGGACACTGCTGTCCGCAATTGGCTGCCACGTTTCACCCCCAAAAATATACAGTCAATTCACTTTACAGTACATTCTGCGAAGCACTTTGAGATGGCTAGTAGATGTGAAAAGCACTATATCAAATGCAAGGATTATTATTATACTGTAAAGTGAATTGACTGTATATTTGGCAGCAGCCAATTTTGCATAGCAGTGTCCCACAAACAGTCATGGATTGAAATGACCAACTTATTACTGTTTCCTCCTCCACCAGGGTGATTTTTCCTTTACTTTCTATCCATCCTTGTGGCATGTCTCTGGGTGTGAAACTTGATTTACCACCAATTTGTAGCATACACTGTAAACTCGATGCCACAAAGCTTTAGTTTGAGGTTGGTTGAAACTTATTTTGTGTCTGTGGAAAGGTATCAAAATCAACAACAATCTGACAGAAATGTCAGAAGGAAAAAAAAAGTGAAATTCTAAATCAACACGGAAGTAAAGATGGATAGATATCTTTGCAATTCTATTTACTCTTCGAAGAAAATAAGGACTAATTTACGCACGGTTTCCATTTACTTTTGCATGCGAATATTTCTCAACATTAAAGATGGGAAATATCATCCCAGTTAATACATTACATTACACTCAAGGAGTTGTGGTTGAAGCAGAATGCACCAAGGAAACTTGATGCACACATGAGAGAGAAGACGAAACAAGAGGATTTCAGAGAAGGGAAATAGGTGGAGTTCACAAAGATTTACAAAGAATGTACAGCACGGAAACAGTCCATTTGACCTAACCCATGAATCCAACGCATGCCATATGGGTTTGGGAAAGAGAGTGCAGCTAAAAGAGGTACCTTCTCTATCAAATGTAAGCAATTTTCCTAAAAAAAAGTACCATAATAATAATAACTTAGTCACTTAATCCACAACTGTTTGTTGGATGCTGCTATGGGAAATTGACTGTCACGTTTCACCCACAAAATTTACAGTCAATTTACTTTACAGTGGTATATTCTGTGAAGCATTTTGAGACAGCTGGAAGACATGATAAGGTGCTAGCTATATAAAATACACAGAGTATTATTATTATACTATCTGATTCAACCACCACTTCAGGCAACATTGGAGGCTCGTGTGGAGAATAAACATCAGCATAGACAATTTGGGCCAAATAGTCTGCTGTGTGCCATAGCATTCTGTGTAATTCTATGAAACAGTGAGAGAAAGAGGGATCTGACAAAAGCAACTTTAGTAACTTCAAATGTCTCACATTTACATAGAGTAATGTCTCAGAGCACTTCACAGGTCCAAGGTTGGAGCCTGAGCAAGAGAGAGGTGGGAGGGGGAAGCGATTATATGTATTATTCAAGAAATGGGATTTGATGTGTAACTTAATCATAATAGTAATCATTGCATTTTTGTATAGCATCTTTCATGTCAGGAGTACACCTCAAAGTTCTTCACTGGATTTACTGTGAAGTGTAGTGACTAGGTCCCGTCGATATATCGATATATCGGTTATAACCGACATAATTTTCATATCGATATGCCGATATCGGAATTTAAAATATATCGATATATCGAAAAATTCAATATAAAAAAATATATTGGTACCCTGTCGCCGGCATTGCAACCTCCTGGGCCTAGAGCATGGCGTGCGCACATCTGAATGCACGCGCACCCCGAATGCGCGAGCACTGAACTACAAGACCCAGAATGCTCATCTCTACACAATGCAAAGACCGAGGTGCAAGCCGCCATATTATATTCGTAGTCCTCAAATACAATATACAGGTATACAAGGGGTGGGGGGAGAGGGAGGGAGAGACAGGTGGGGGGAGAGGGAGGGAGAGACAGTGGGGGGAGAGGTCAGGGGAGAGGGAGGGAGAGACCAAACAGAGAGACACAGAGAGAGAGGGAGAGAGATGGAGAGAGTGAGTGTGAGAGACACACAGAGAGAGAGATATTTACCTCCTGAGGAGATAGGCCCCGAATGCGCGCACACCTCCGAATGTGCGCGCATTCGCAGTATAAAAACCCCGAAAATATCAATATATCGGTATGTATCGATATGAGCCCATCGATATATCGAAATCGGAAAATTTCCATATCGACGGACCCTAGTAGTGACTATATCTTTCGGGGTAAATGTGGCCGCCAATGTGCACACAGCAATGTCCCACAAGCGGCCATAAAGTGAATGACCAAATTTTATTGGGGGGGGATTGTTGGCCTGGACACTAAGATAAATTCCTTTCTATTTTCGAATATTACCATCAGATCTTTAACGCCCACCTCAACAGTTAGACAAGACCTGTGTTTAACATTACCAAGTATGGCTTACACACAAACTGAAAGGCCGGCCATGGATAATAATAATAATAATGTGAGTTTTGTTGGACGCATTATTATTATTATTAGGCATGTGGAAAAGGAAATTTTCCCAAGGTTTCACCCTGATCTGCCTGTATTCGAACACAGGTCTCACTCTTGTAAGGCGAGTGCTGTATAACCACTGAGCGACAGGAGCTCCACAGGATAGTGAAATAAAGAGGGCTTAGGTAGGTAAATGTCTCCTCTGAAAAACAGAATTTCTGATAAAGCCCATCTACTCACCCATACTAAACTACATTCACCCCATGCCCCCCCACCACCATCACACCAGTTCTACCCTGGCTCCACTGGCTCCCTGCTGCCCAAAGGAATAATAAATGAATGTTGTTAATGCAGCACTCCTCTGGTGACACTGGAATATGAAACTAAACTATGAGCTGTAGAGTTAGTTGTGAGGCACTAAATAACTGGGAGTTGGATTTTCTTCCTGTCAAACATTATTTACATTTGGTTGCAAGTCATTTGACTCAATACCAGAATATATCAATGTGGTATCTGCCTTTTATTATAATGTAACAGTCATGCAAAAAATCTAAGCTACGCTCATTAGTAACCCCATCAGTTAAACACGGGACTTATAACCAAAAAATGCTGTATTTAAATCTAATCAGCCCTTGGCGCTTTTGAGACTGGTAAAAGTTATTACTGTTCTGATTAACTTCTTCAAAACTGGATAAAATAAAGGTCATTTAGTGCAAACTGAGATACTGAGATGAATTGTGGGTGCTTGAGCAAGATTTGTGCAATTGATTCCAAATTGCAACAGGGAACATAATTCCACATAGAATAAAATGTATGTAAAGCATTATGATACACGATGGTGATAAAAGCATTGTCAGATTCCACACAAAGCAGTCAATGACTAAATTATGGTCATAGGTTTGAGCTACACATACCTAACCTTAGCATAACGGTTGAGCTGGGAGCCATTTATGTTCCCATCCATAGAGCATAACATTTGAGTGCCACTCTAGCCATACATAATACAATAAAGTCCATTGAATTTGATACAGCACCTTATTCACATGGTTGAGACTTCTCAAAGAGCATCAAAGGATGTACTGTAAAGTTTAGTGAATGCATTATGTTGGTAAATGCAGCAGCCAATTTGCACACAGGAATATGCCACATTCAGACATGAATTGAGTAACCATTTTATTTGGGTGATTGTTGACCAGAACGCCAGGAGAAACTCATTGCTTTTTACCATGGGATCTTTCGCATTACATACTAATAATGATGATATTGATAATAATGGTAATAATAATAATCCTTGCAATTTGTTGAAGTGCCTGATCATGTCTTCGACACATGTCAAAGCACTTCACAGAATATACTGTAAAGTGAACCGAATGTATATTCTCTGGGCAAAATGCAGCAGCCAATTGCGCACAGCAGTGTTGCACAAACAATTGTGGATTGAGTGACCAAATATGTAATTTAATAATAATAATAATCCGTTCATTTTGATATAGCGCTTTTCACATCTTCTAGAGGTCTCAAAGCACCTCACAGAATATACTGTAAAGTGAATTGATTGTATATTTGTAGGCAAAACGCAGCAACCAATTGCGCACATCAGTGTCCCCACAAACAGTCTTGGATTGAAATAACCAATTTATTATTGTTTTTTGGGGAGGGATTATTATGAGGCATGTGTAGTAAGGAAATTTACCAAATTTATTTTTAAGGGATTATCATCCCTTGAAAAGTGCTGGCAATCGACCAACAACCTGGTTCCTCTGTACTGCTAGGTAAACCGAGGCATGTGGAGTAAGGAGACTTGCCAATCATTTTGCTCACCCTGGGAAGTGAACTCAGGTCCTTTCATTTGCAAGGCGAGTGCTCTAACCAATATGTTACAGGACTCCAAACATGCAGCAGATAAATGTTTATGTGTGTTGCTGTGGGCAATGTATCATCAATCAAGGCAATGTCCCTGTATTTGAGTAAGCTGTGGCCTCGATTCCACAAAAATTGGCTTAAAACAGCAAAATAACCTTATCTGGGTGGTTTCATTGTGATGGTGCCCTGTCATTTCCTAGTATGGGAAACTGGGGATTGAAAACAAGGGTGCGGCGGAAAGAAGCTCTACAAAACTGAATTGTGATTCATGACATTAAATGGAGTTGGATTAATGAAACGGGTACATTTTATCAAATAAAATGGACTCACTTTGGAGGCAACAGAATGGCAGTATCAAGAGTATGGATGAACCTTGCCTTCAGAAGGGGTGCTGCCACCTGCTGTACTTCAATTTCCTTCAATGAGAAAAAACAACATTCTAACTGCCGCAAATATTGCACCTATGTATCTAAACATATATCTATATATGTATACAATATAATATCTGTATCTATATTATACAGAGTACATATAATACAATATATAATATGATATCTATATTATGTACATATATAATATAAATTCTGTATGCTTGACAGGCGGAGATAAAATAAGGTTTGCATTTTATGGTTTTGCTCACAAAATATACAGTCAATTAACTTTACATTACATTCTGCAAGGAGATTTGAAATGTTTCCACAAAGTTATCAGGTATTATATCAAATGCAAGGATTATTATCAGTTTTATTATTATTACTTGTCTGGCATTGATTAGCATGGTATAGAGGCTTCAGGAGAGGAGGAACACAGAGAGAAAATGAAAGTCAGAAACATTTTTGTACCTAAAAAAAATAGCACTCACCATAGCCAACACCTCAGATGCTGAAGTGTTTCACCTGTCAATTGCCATCATTGCTAGAATTACTGCATTACAAAGTAAATCCTGTGCTCAATGAAAATCCAACAGATTCCAGGACTTGGCATTCAATCTTATATTGCTACAATTTGAGTCCTGGGACATCCTTTACATAGGAACACAGGGGACATCGGAGCAGAAAAACACATTTCGATGGCTCCAATTTCTGTCCCGTCCATTGGTTAAAATCTCTGATTGTCTTTTATGTCTTACACTTTTTATTAAGATAAAAATATTTCCATGTACTTTATATACATTAAAGAGAATATTTAATAATGTGTCCTGGGTTATCTTGAAAGCAGACTCCCATGTCAGAAATCCTCAGCTATCTGTTCTTTTTATAAAGGGAACAGAAATTCTCTCAGTATTCTGGCTAAAAATCCCCCTGAATAAAATTAGCCACTCATTTCATGCCAGTTTGCGAGACGTTGCTCTGCAAAAATTGGCTGCTATTTTCACCCACAGAAAAGACTCGAACACACCACTTTACAGTATATCCTGTGAAGCGCTTTGAGAAATCTCAACAACCTGATAAGATGCTGCAATAAATGGAATGATGATTATTAATAGCAGTAATTGAATAGATAGTTTTGGCTGGGATATTGCAGTATGAACTACCTGCCAGTGTAAAGCAGTTACAGTGACTGCCACAGTTATTTTCAGCTGTCGGCAGCGAGCCCATATTTTAAATGGAAACATCAGGCTCCAGCATGTCTGCAATTCTGCTGATCCGACCAGGTATTCTACGTCCCATTTTCATTTTGTTTTCCTTGGCGGGAATTGTGTCCTCAACACGGGCCCAGAGGAAAATCCAGTGGGTTGTTCTAATAACAGGGCTCCGTTTTCACCAGACAGTTTTGTCAAACTATGGCTTTGCTCCCGGCCTGATGTCAACCCACTAAGGCTGTGATGTGACTGTAGCTCAGACCAGCATCATTTGCTGGGAACGGAGACAGTTTGAGGATTAAAAAAAAGAGAATATATTTTTTGGCCCAACTTACGTTTATATTTTGGTTTTTAGTACATTAAGAGGCAGTACATTAGGGTGCAACTGCAAATAATTAGAACCAAGATGCATCTCTCAAACAAAATTACCGTGCATACTTTTTGCAAATACTATATCAAATAGCAAGTCATAGATTTGTCCATAACCTGCAATATGGCCAACATGTCGTCGCTTGATCTTTGATCTTAACCAAAGCAGAGTGTTTAAATTTTTTTTAAATGTAATTTGTTGTTGTGTAGCTAAAATGTGGAGTCCTGTAGCTCAGTGGTTAGAGCACTCGCCTTACAAGCGTCAGACCTGTGTTCAAATCCAGGCAGGTCAGGGTGAAACCTTGGGCAAGTTTCCTTAGTTCACATGCCTGAAAAAAAAACACCATAATAAAATTGGTTATTTCAATCCATGATTGTTTGTGGGACACTGCTGTGCGCAATTGGTTGCCGCGTTTCACCCACAACTATAAATCAATTTTCACTTTAAAGTAAATTCTGTGAAGCGCTTTGAAACGTCTGGGAGTTGTGAAAAGCACTATGTCCAATGCAAGGATTATTATTATTATAAAGCAACAATACTGTAGTATTGCCAAATTAACTACAATGGATTAAGCTGGGAAGGATCATTTACTTGGGTTCCTACTCCTGATCACTATCTGTTCAATAATGCTGGGAAGTGTGTGTACATGTGTGTGTGTCTATGTGTGTGCGTATGGCATCAGAGGTCGGAAATTCTCCATTGACTTATGTTTGAAATATTGGGCTTAAGGATACAACTGGGTGAGGAATGGATTTGGCTTGGGAAATGACAGTATCACAATGGTTGAACAGTCAGCCAGCAATTACTGTCTTAGTTCCTACAGGAAAACATGACTGCTTGGACAAGGTTCTGGAGGGCTACCAGCATCCATTCACTATCACACCAGCGCAAATCAAGGCCTTTAGGAGAGCAGGAAATTGGAGTGAAAATATTTTTCAAAACTGAGTGGATTATTGATGTATAATTCTTAACCTTCTGAAAACCAAGGTGAAATTCAGAACCTTTTTTTTTAAGCAAACATCTGTTGCCCACATCCAGCAAGTATTGGCCCTGTTCCACATTACATCTAACCTGTCTCTTTAATATAATAACTGGAATTGCATTACTGAATTCAACTTGTTCTGAAGAATGCCAAATGAATATACTTCAATAATGCATACCAAAATATCCTATTAAAAATACTACAGGACCCCATGGGAAATGCATAGCTTTGTTGAAATAAAATTCTAAGCCACTGGGATTTTCTTCTCATTCTTATAGGTTTCAGTGGAATGTGCGCAGCCGTTACCAAATCATTCAAGAATTTGTCTTTCTGGTTGATGACAAATGATCTCAAACCAAAATTGGAAAAGGTGGCTCACAGCTGCTTGCCCTTCTCTCAGAGAGAGCTTGAAGAAAAATAAAGTGACAGACTGTTCGTTTATTTGCTCTACCTTTATATTCTTTACTGAAGAACTGATAGATTTTAACGGAAGCCAAAAGCCACCAGTGAAGATTGTGGATTGGCATTTTGAAATGTAGAGCAGCTTAAGAAGTGCTCAGCATGAAAGTTTGAAATGTGAATGTCAACAGTAGCAGCAAACGTGTAAATATATTCTTTAATCTCTTTATGTGGCCATTGAAGAACATTAGACAAGTGAGATATGAATTGATGTTTGGACTGGCTGGTGGTGAGACAGCAATTCATAAATGGCCCAATGTTTCTTTGGCCTACTGCTGATACCCTGCAGGGATACGTGAGAGAGAATGATAGCTATTAGGCCTTTTATATGATCAGAGACTTACTGCATTCACTGTCAGCTCAGAAACGCTGCCAACATCTGTTTCATACCCACTTCACATTATTTACACCAATCTTGCCAAAAATGCAGCATTTGAGAATGAGAAGTCCTGCAGTTCACTTCTGTGATTTTAAGCAGAGCAAATGCAGGAAAAAAACTTTAGTGGAAATAGTGTGTAAAAGATAAATGAAATAATGTCTTGGGTCATAACACATGAGAGCATTCATTGTAATTCTGCCATACTACTGAGAGAAATCCCCATCTAAATACCATCTTACAAAGTTCCTACGGTAATCTGTTTAGTTTGAGGAGCTCTGAAATCTGTTGTGCATATTAAGAGTGCAAAAGTGAGTTTCCCCCATTTATTTATAGCCACAACTGGGCTATAAAGTGGGACACTTCTTGGTGAATCCTTTCATTCCCATGTCTATGGATAACCCCAATGACTGAAATGTACGTCATCTTTGCATTTAATACAGTAGCTGTGCGAAAAGAGGCTGTTGGGTTTTGCCAACACATATACAGCTATTTCACTTTACAGTATATTCTGTAAAGTGCTTTGAGATGTAACAAACGTGAAAACCGCTATGTCAAATGCAAGTATTATTATCATTATTACCTATAATGTCAAACCATGTTAAAGTGCTTCACAGTAAATTGCTGTCAAGTGTAGTGACCTATCTAAAGGCAACACAACAGATTATTTTATGCACAGTCAGTGTATTAATTGTAAACTGGTACTCATTCTTCATCATGTGCTTAATTGGCATAATATGTAATCCCTAATTTGCCAATGAACATTTATAGTCTCCAATCCTTCAATGTTTCCACCCACATAATACACGTGTCATGAAATACAAGTCTGAGCATTGGAATGTGCTTATTAGTCCCAGCGCCTTGGGACGTCTTCCTGACATGAAAGGCGCTCTATAAATGTAATTTTGTTGTTGTTGTAATAATTAATTCCTTATGTTTGGTATAATGTCAGGAGGATGTCCCAAAGTGCTTCACATGATATACTGCATTGTGCAGTGACTGTGTGTTTTGCATGTGATAGCCGATTTGTGCACAGCAATGTGCCACAAACAGCCATGAAGTGAATGGCCAATTTTATTTGGGAGATTGTTGACCAGTACATTGGGAGAAACTTTCGTCTCATTTGAAATAGTGTCAGAGGATCTTTAAAGCCCACCTGAACAAGCAGATGGGGCAGGTACAATAATCTAACACACTCCCCTGAATTAGGATGTCATCCTAGACTATATGAGGTGAGGCGAGAGAGTGCTACCATCTGAGCCAGGCTGACATTGGTGACTTTGGCTTCAATGGTAATAATAAGCTGATTACAATGTTCAGACTTGTATTTCATGACATATGTGTGTTAAGTGGGTGGAAACATAGAAGAACTAGAGACGAAAAATGTTCATTGGCAAATTAGGGCAATTTTAAGAGCAACAAAAGGGCTATGAATCCATATTAACATATGTGGCCTGAAATTCCTTTGTCTTGCTTCTCATTGTCATTTGTCACAACATAATGAAGATAGCTGTATTCCCTATGTTTTACGGGATAGAAGGACAGTATTGCAAATAACTCCATTCAAATTAGTGCAAGGCTGTGGGAGAGGGGTCATCCAGGATGGAATACTTTTGGAAACCATCTCTTGGAAACTATTTACGATAAGGCGGATTCTTTTGGCAAAGGAAGCCGAGAGTGGGACTAAGGGGAGAATGTTATAAAAACTGTGCTGAATAAGATAAAGAGAATCTGTCTGTTAAAGCCCTTTACAAATGAATTTCAGAGCTGTCACAGCCAACAATTCGTGAAGAATGATTACATTTTCATAAAAATAAAATTTTTGAAATAGAGTAAATATTAAAAGAATTTATTTCTAACCGAGCCAGATCAGTTAAACCAGCGCCAGGCTAAATAAACACTGAAGATCAAATGTTTAACCCCCCCCCCCCCCCCCCCCCAAAATTACATAAGGTTACAGTGGGTATGTGAGATGGAGGTGAAATTTGACTTTGTAATGCACTCAATGTCATTTATCAGCTATGTGCTGTGGTGGTGGTAATGTCATGACCCAGGGAACCTGCTAACTCGATTGAATACTCGTGTGAATGGAGACTCAATGTGTGTTAGAATGTTGCTTTTGTGTTTGCATGCATTGTTTTGATGACTTACACACCACTAGTAACTGTCTCCTGGTGTCAGTTGGTAGAAATGTGAACTGATTTGTATTATCTCAGTCAGTTAAAGGATGTTGTAGTTATCTGAAGAGGGCCTGATTTGCATGAAAAATTGTTGTCTATTAGAAAGTGTATTTTGTGAGTGTGAGCATACAAGGGGATAAAACACTAGGTGTTTGAGCAGGCAGGAGAGTTGCAACTTGGATTTCTCACAAGAAGTAGGTCAGCCCGCTCCCCTACTCAAACCGTCAGTGCCAGCATTTTACGTATTACAATTCCAACTTAATTTAAGACTTTGGTGTGTTGAAAATTATTTGCTTAGAATGATAGAATCATAGAATTGTACAGCACAGAAGGAGGCCATTAGGCCCATCCTGCCTGTGCCGGCTCTTTGAATAGAGCCATTCAAATGAATCCCGCTCCCCACTCTCTTCCCATAGAACTAGTCCTCCTCATATAATTATTGACTTCACTCTTAACCATTGTTATCAAATCAGCTTTCACCACCCTTCCAGGTTCAAACAACTCGCTGTGTAGAAAAAATTCTCCTCACCTCCTCTCTGTTTCTTTTTAAAATCAGTGTCCTCGGATTATGGGGTAAACATGGGGTAAATTTCCACATGTATGCGGACGACACCCAGCTGTACCTTTCTGCCTCATCCCTTAACCCCCAGACCATCGATGTTCTGACAGCATGTCTATCCGACATCGAGTTCTGGACGAGGGACAACTTTTTGCAATTGAACGTGAGTAAGACCGAGGCCCTCCTGATCGGCTCAAGCCAGCGCCTCCGCACATCGGGCGCTGCCAGCCTCAACATCCAAGGCGGCACTCTCCACCTCACAAAGCCAATCAGGAACCTCGGCATCATGTTCGATCAAAAACTTTCCTTCCTCCCCCACATCCGCGCCTTGACCGGCACCGCTTATTTCCACCTGCGCAATATTGCCAGGCTCCGCAACTATCTTACCCCCCATGCTGCCGAAACACTCATGCATGCATACATCACCTCGCAGCTGGACTATGGAAACTCTCTCCTCGACGGCCTCCCCAGTTCCTCCATTCACAGGCTGCAGGTCATCCAAAACTCTGCAGCCCGTGTACTATCCCGCACCCACCTCCGCGACCACATAACCCCCACCCTCGTTCGTCTCCATTGGCTCCCCATTCTCCAGAGGATCGAGTTCAAGATCATCGTCCTCACCTACAAGGCCTTACACGGCCTTGCCCCGCCCTATTTAACCAATCTACTTTCCCCCTACAAGCCCACCTGGACCCTCCGTTCAACAGGACTTGGTCTGCTCCAAGCCCCCCGCCCGAACCGCCCCACCATCGGAGGCCAGGCTTTCAGTTTCTCCGCTCCCACCCTATGGAATGCCATCCCTCAAGCCCTCCGTTTCGTTTCTTCCCTTTCCTCTTTCAAGGCCGGTTTGAAGACTTTCCACTTCGATCATGCCTTTTGTTCCACCCCGAACTTTTCGACCTCCCCTTCATGTTTCACCCCTTCCCAAACACTCCCCTCTCAGCTCGGGTCACACGCCTCCTGTGCAGCGCCTTGGGATGTCCTCCCGACGTGAAAGGCACGCTGTCAATGTAATTTGTTGTTGTTGTTATGACCTATTCAGTGCCTTGGGATGTCCTGCTGATGTGAAAGGCGCTCTATAAATGTAATTTTGTTGTTGTTGTTTCCGACCCACTCGCCAGTGGAAATAATTTCTCCTTGTTCACCCTATTGAATCCTGATAATTTTGCAAACTTCTATTAAGTCTCCTCTTAACCATCACTGCTCTGCTTATATCCATTAAATATTTTAAATTTATTTCATGAAGTGCATATTTTAAATTTGTTAATATAGAAGGGATAATGGTTTTATCCTCACAAATTTAAAGTCACGACTCTAATCACTGGGGCATTGGGTATAATACCCTGCTAAAAACCTTCACTTTCTAAAATGTTTAATCGTTCACTTGTACTGTAGTGAACTACTAACTCTGGGTCATGGATTTGTATGATGACTGTTCCCTCATAAATTGGAAATTTGGCTGCTCTCTTAAAGGGACTTTGGGGTATCATCAGAACATAATAGCTTCTTGCATCAATTTATGACATAACAGAGTCATGCTTCTTTAATACTAGCACAGATGTTGTTCTGTTAAGCTGGTTAGTTGCCAGTTGAAAATTATCGCATGTGTCCCAAGAATTCACGACCCAACTCAGCTGCTGATGTGGATTTGCAGCGTAGGCACAGTTGGGTCAGCAGTGTGGATTTGTATATGCACTGTTGAACACAGTACAGACTGGGTGTGAAATTTATGACAACCTGACCCTGTTCACTCTGATTCCTTGTACTGGGCTGAGTTTGGACAAGCCACAGTGATTGGCAGGTGGGCGTGCAAGCCTGGAATTCAGAGAGCCCCCATTCTCAAGTTGAGCAAAGGGATAAAAAGAGGTACAGTAGAAAGAAAGGCCTCTCAACCCATTTAGTCTTATTTTTTCAGAATATCCATCCACCTTTTTTCTATTACACGATCGACCTTTTCCTTAAATGAATCCAGTTTTCTGGCTTTTTCCATTATTTTTGGTAACCAGTTCCAGCTGTTAATTACCCTCTGGGTGAAGAAATACCTGGTGATGTCTCTATGAAAATTGGCCTCACAACCCTGAATCTTGATTTACTTTATCAGTCCCATTTAGAGTGGAATCCTGTAGCTCAGTGGTTAGAGCACTCGCCTTACAAACAAGAGACCTGGGTTCAATTCGCAGGCAGGGCAAAACTTTGGGCAAGTTTCCTTACTCCGCACATCTGATAATAATCCCACAAATAAATTATGAATTGGTCATTTCAATCCACAAGTAGATGTGGGACACTGTTGTACATAATTGGCTGCCAGGTTTTGCCTACAAATATATAGTCAATTCACCTTACAATATATTCTGTGAAGAGGTTTGAGATGTTTAGAAGATGTGAAAAGTGCTCTATCAAATGGAAGGATTATTATTATTATTATTTTTTACTATTACTAGGATCTTATCAGCTTGGCTCAGTCATTAGCACTCCTGAGACAGAAAATTATGTGTTCAACCGCCAAATGGTGGGACTTTGAGCTCACCATCTGGAATGATACTCCATTACAATGTTAATGGAACCATCATGGTTGGAAGTGAGTCCTTTGGATGAGGTGTTAAACCAAGGTCTCATCTGCTGTTCAGGTGGACGTTACAGATCCTAGTTTACCAGTTCACTATCTCCAAGCAAAGGTTAAGGGTTTGAGCCCCAAATTAGGACTTTGTGCTCACAGTCTGACACTCATATATAATGCTGGGAATGTGCTACATTGTTGAAGGTGTGTTCTTTGGATTAAATATTAAATCAAAGTAGGGTCCAATTGTTCAGATGAATGTTAGATGTCCCACGGCACCACTCAAAAGGAAGGAAGTTTCTCATGGTGTCCTGGCCAACAAATACCCCAAATAAAATTAGTCAATCACCTAATGGCTGTTTGACAGGCTGCTGTGTTTGGCTACAAAAACAAAGACCATCTCACACTAAATCACGCCACAGTAAAATATTTTGAGGGATATTGACGATGTGATAAGTTAAATTCAAAGATTATTATTATTTATTATTATTATATACCTCTATAACGTGCTATCTGAATCATCTATTTTCAAGGTGGAAATAAGTTTTCATCTTATTTAGTTGTTCCTAATAGCTACATCTTCCAACTTTGACAATCATCTAGGCTCTCCTCTGCAAGCATGAGACCTGTGTTGAAATCCAGGCAGGGCGAAACTTTGGGCAAGTTTCCTTACTCCACATGCCTAATAATAATAATCCCTCAAACAATAATAATTGGTCATTTCAATCCCCAACTGTTTGTGGGACACTGCAGTGCACAATTGGTTGCTGCGTTTAGCCCACAAATATACAGTCAATTCACTTTATAGTATTCATCTGCGCAACATTGCCAGGCTCCGTGGTTGTCTTGCCCCCCGCGCTGCCAAAACACTTGTGCACGCGTGCATCGCCTCACGGCTGGACTACGGAAGTTCTCTCCTGGTCGGCCTCCCCAGTTCCTCCATTCATAGGCTGCAGGCCATCCAAAACTCTGCAGCCCGTGTACTGTCCCGCACCCGCCTCCGCGACCACATGGCCCCCGCCCTCGCCCGTCTCCACTGGCTCCCCATCCTCCAGAGGATCGAGTTTGGGATCCTCGTCCTCACCTACGGGGCCTTGCACGGCCTTGCCCCATCCTACTTAACTGATCTACTCTCCCCCTGCACGCCCACCGGGACCCTCCTTTCAACAGGACTTGGCCTGCTCCAAGAACCCCGCCCAAACCGCCCCACCATCGGAGGCCGGGCCTTCAGTTTCTCCGCTCCCACCTTATGGAATGCCATCCCTCAATCCCTCCGTTTCGTCTCTTCCCTTTCCTCTTTCAAGGCCGGTTTGAAGACTTTCCTCTTCGATCGTGCCTTTTGTTCCACCCCAAATTCTTTTACCTCCCCTTCGTGTTTCACCCCTTCCCAAACACTCCCCTCCCAGCTCGGGTCACACGCCTCCTGTTCAGCGCCTTGGGACGTCCTCCCGACATGAAAGGCGCTCTATAAATGTAAATTGTTATTGTTGTTGTTATTCGGTGAAGCGCTTTGAGATATCTAGAAGACGTGAAAAGCGCTATATCAAATGCAAGGATTATTATTATTATTATTGACTTGATCAATCACTTGCATCAATCATTTGATTTCCCACAAATTGGGAAACTGTTTGCAGTAGTAAAGAGTAAACCTAACAAGGATACTGTACAGCTTGAGCGTGACATCTGAGTTCCTGAACTCAACTACCAGCATACTTTTTGCTTGGTGTTATTGGTTTGGACTGTGAGCAAAGGCAGTCTCCTGAGAAACCACTGAGCCAGAGAGTTGTCCAATCCATACATGAGCCAGCAACCCAGAAGTTCATGAATATTATGCGAATAAATGTTTTTTCAGTAAGCATCAATGGTCAGCATGTTACATGTTTGACTCGGCAGCAGCGGGAAGCGAAAGATTAAAGATTCAATGCAAACTGATAAAAGTCATTCAGTCATCCAGTGCCAAGGTTATTAGCCTCCTTTCCTGTTGAACAGTAACATTAAAACATGGACTGTAACATTGTAAACCCTCCCCCCCACTCCACCACCTTCTCACCAGAATCTCTCCCAATCTGGTCTGAAGAGAGCACAGAATTGGTTCACTCAAAATGTGGTAGCCCTGTTTTCAGGTCATTTATATCCCAGTAGCACATTCACTTCCAGTGGTGACTTGGGACACTGATTTGGCAGTTGACAGTTTTACCAAAATATGTTTGTAGCTGATGTACGGAATCATAAGCGGTCGCTTTGGCTTCCATAGTCAGTAATGACCTCCATATGTGGACTGTCTCTTAATTCACCCCGTTTCGTCGTGGAGAGATCCAAGTTTCATTATTGTGATAGTAAACGTCAGCCCCAGTCTCCGCGACCTAATCTTTGACATATTCCAGCAAGTTTTTACTACGTGCATATTAGTCTTGACATCTTCTATCAAAATCAGGATTGCCAGCAATTAGAATCAGGTAGCCAACTAGATTACTCATGCCTTGAAATTGAGTTGAATTGGTATTTTAGTAGCCTCAGGCTCATTTCAATCAGTTTTGTAGCAGACGCAATGAAACCTGTTCCAATTTAGTTATTATTCGAAATCTCTCTGAAGGGTTGCTAAACTTACTGACAGCAACTAGATTGAAATAAGGCGCCTGACATGTAGCAGTGGAAACGAGACAACGTAGAAAGAAATTACAGCACGGTTGCAATTAAATGAAATGCACAAGGCATTGTAGTGGCACAATCTTGATCAGCAGGGAAGAAATAGAGGTAGAAAGGAATGTCAACGTAGGTTAAAACAAGTTGACTTTATTGCATGAACCACAGCCACATGCAAGCTTCAGTGACAGCCCCAGCTTCAAACCAGGTCTCAGAACTATTAAGAGAATCAGTTCAAGCAGATAAAGCAGACAACGTTATCCAGAAGCAGTGTTATACGGTATTATATGGGCGGAGGCGGGCAATGTGATGGAGTTGGAAAAAAGTGCTCCTGATCAGGAAATGAATGTGAGATAGAAAGGAAACCTGGAGATCAAATCTAAGTTGCGCCTAAATTGCGCAGTGGTGAGTCTGAAGGAGAGCCCAGGGAGGTTAGAGACATTGATGGGAGTTAAAGTCTGGATCTGGGAGTGTCCCAACATATATGACAGTCTGTGTGAAGTTGATCTTCATGGAGGAGACATAATGAGTTCATGTCCACAACTGATAAGAGACAAATCATGACTAGCATTGGGAACCTGCTCAGCAATGGCCCAGGGTTTCTAACCCATTCTTTATAACCTTTTCTTTGTTTTAGGCAAGAGCAATGTAGGTTATTCCAGAACCAGGTGAAGTTGGTTTACAAACACAAAAACAAATTGCTGGGAGCATTTACTAGGTCAGGCAGCATCTATGGAGAAAGGAAAAGTGAGTCAACCGTTCGGGTCCTTTCTCCATAGATACTATGGTGTTCCCAGCGATTTCTGTTTTTGTTTCTGATTTCCAGTACCTGCAGCATTTTGCGTTTTCATTGAAGTTGGTTTGCAGTTTGGGTTCGGATTGAACAGACTGCCAGACAATGTTTGTTTTAAAGAAACATAACACAATGCCCCCTGTCCTCCTTGCTTCACCAATAGAGAAAGTGATGGGTTAGGCAACAGTGATTCTTGCAGTAGAAATGGGATTTACAATACTTATCCCAAGTCAAGTTGACATTGACTCTAGATCTATCCAATTAATGCAACACCATGAGGTTGATTTGCAAAAGTGATTCTCACAGTAGAAATGGGATTTACAGTACTTTAGGATCCTTACAATCAAGATGAAAATTCTTGACTTCATCACCTTGGGACATGCTCCCAACGAGAAAGGCGCTGTACAAATTAAATTTTATTGGTGTTGTTGTTGATATAACACTTTCCACTTTGTGGGGATGTATCATATCACTCCACAGTATTTACTACAATAGAATTAAATTGGTACACGACAACTAATTACTGGACACCAGTGTCCCACAAAAAGTCATGAAGTGAATGACTGATTCTTAATTTTGAGGGATTGTTGGGCAGGATACAATGATGTTAGTTGATCATCAGATACTTCCTACAGGAGGTTACTTTAGATATTATCAGCATGAAGGGTAGAGTCATATTTTCAGTAAACGTGAGTTCATTTATGCAACCAGGAAATCTAGGATCCATTTTCATAACTGGAAAAGCACAGGGACATATAAATAACTAGTTTTGCGAAGAAACAACAACAACAACAAAATTGCACTTATATAGCGCCTTTCACGTCGGGATGACGTCCCAAAGAGCTGAACAGTCTGGTTGGGACCCGAGCTGGGGGGGTGAGGGGTGGGGGAGGGTCGAAGTAGGGGGAAGGGGAAGGAGAGTGGGAGAGGGGGAAGAGTTAGTGGGGCAGCCAAAGGCGCGGTCAAAGAGGAAGGTATTGAGACGGGACTTGAAGGAGGAAAGGGAGGAAGCGAGGTGGAGGGGCTGCGGGATGGAGGTCCACAGTGTGGGAGCAGAGAGGCTGAAAGCCCGGCTGCTGATGGTTGGACAGTTAGAGCGGTGGACGCAGAGCAGCCCTGAGTCTGCTGAACGGAGGGTGCAGGCAGGCTGGTAGGGAGACGGTAGGTCAGAGAGATAGATGGGGGCAAGGCCGTGAATGGCCTTGAAAGTGAGGACAAGGATCTTGAATTTGATCCTCCGGGTGACAGGGAGCCAGTGGAGATGGGTGAGGGTGGGAGTGATGTGGTCGCGAAGTCGGGAAACTACATGAGCTGCAGAGTTCTGAATGATCCACAGCCTGTGAAGGGAGGAGCTGGGGAGGCCGACAAGGAGAGAGTTCCCGTAGTCAAGCCTGGAAGTGATAAAGGCATGGATGAGAGTTTCGGCGGCGTGGGGGGTGAGGTGGTGGCAGAGTCAGGCAATATTACGGAGGTGATGGAAGGCTGTACCGGTTATGGAGCGGATGTGGGGGAGGAAGGATAGCTTGGGGTCGAACAATATGCTTAGATTCCTGATTGGCTTTGAGAGGTGGAGAGAGCAGCCTTGAATGCTGATGTTGTCAGCGCCTGAGGTGTAGATGCGCCAACGTGAGCTAATCAGGAGGGCTTCCATCTTGTTGACGTTGAGTTGTAGGAAACTTGCCCTCATCCAGGACTCGATGTCGGACAGACATGCAGTCAGAACACCAGTGGTCCTGGAATCGAGGGTTGATGCGGATAGTAGAGTTGGATGTCATCCGCGTACATGTGGAAATTTATCCCAAGTCTATGAATGATGTCACCCAGGGGGAGAGTGTAGAGGGTGAAGAGCAGGGGGCCAAGGACAGAGCCATGGGGAACGCTGCATGTGACTGTGCGGGGGCTGGAGGAGAAGCCGTTGGAAGAGATGAAGTGAAGACGGTGGGAGACATAGGATTGGAACCATTCGAGGACAGATCCTTGCAGGTTGAGGAGGGAGGAGAGGTGGTGGAAGAGGATACCGTGGTCCACAGTATTGAAGGCAGCAGATAGGTCAAGGAGGACGAGGAGGCAGTAGGAGCCCTGGTCACAGATGGTCAGGATGTCATTTGTGACCTTGACCAGGGCAGTTTCTGTGCTGTGGGAGGCACAGAAACCCGGTTGGAGGGGTTCGAGGAGTAAGTGTTGTATGAGGAAAGAGCGGAGCTGGGAGGCAACCACTTTTTCAAGGACCTTGGAAAGGAAGGGGAGGTTGGAGATGGGCCGGTAGCTAGATAGCTGTGACACATCAAGGGAAGGCTTTTTTAGGATGGGGGTGATGGTGGCAGTTTTGAAGGCAGTGGGAACAGTCCCGGATGAGAGGGATAGGTTGATAGTGTCAGTGATTAGAGGGGCTAGAAGGTGGAGCTAGGTGGTGAGGAGAAGAGTAGGGATGGGATTAGGGAGCAGGTGGTGAGCTTCATTGAGGAGATGGTCTCAATGACGGAGGATGGGGAGACGTGGTCGAAGCTGTGGAAGGAGGGGTGGGTAGGAGACAGAGTGTGGGAACGAGGTGGGGAGGGGGTGGAATTTGGGGGGACAATGACTGCAGAGCGGATTCCCTCGATTTTGGTCACGAGGAAATCTAGCATCTCCTTACAGTGGGAGTTGGAGGAGAGGATCTGCGAAGCGAGGCGGGGTGGACGGAGGAGATGGTTGGTGGTGGAGAAGAGAAGCTGGGGGTTGTCCTTCGCCTCCAGGATTATCTTGTAGAAGGACAATTTGGCGGAGGATAGGACGGAACGGTAGGAGGATGTGAGGTCCAGCCAGATATCCCATGGACCATGGACCGTGGACCGTGAGGCCGGATTTGAGCCAGCTGCAAAAGCACTAAATGGAAAAGCACAGCATAAATTGTGCCTTGGGCCACAAAGGCATCTTGAGATACAGTTAGTCCTCCTGCAAGGGAAGCTTATCTATGGCACTGAGACTCACAAATTCTCAAGTAGATCTTGGATTTGAGCTTGAGTTGGTGAGTTGATGTGGTAGATCTGCAGAACACTTTCCAATGTCATGTGTCATTCATGCATTCATTTTCCTGTTCAATCACTTTTCAACCTAGATAGTATACAAACTCATTGCCAAATCCTCAGACATAGGCTTCCCCTCTCTCATACCCTGCCAAAATATTCCACAGGATGTGGCGGGATGGGAAGGAAGGCTTCAATTCCTACTGCTGATCTGATGTTTCAGTAGAAAATGGAATTACTGCAGTTATAAGAGTGTACCAAAGAAAAAAACTTTTACTTGTCAATCCTAGTTTGGAAGAGGATCTTTGGAAATAACAACCATAGCAACAAATTGCATTTACATAGAGCGTTTCAGATTGGGAGGACATCCCAAGGCACTGGATTGTCAAGGGTCTGTATCTGAGCTATGTGCTGAAGTCAAGCTAGGTGGAGGGTGGGGGGAAGACCAAAGGTCTTCCAAAGGTGACCAAAGGTGCAGTCATAGAGGAACCACAACAAGAACAACCTGCACTTACATACAACAACAACAAAATTACTTTTGTGTAGCACCTTTCACAACGGGAGGAGGTGCTAGACAGTCAATGTTTCAGATCTGAGCTGGGATCGGGTTGGGTGGAGGGAAATGAGGGGATTTGGGATGACTAATGGGACTGTCGAAGAGATGGGTCTTGAGACACGACTTGAAGGAGGTTAGGGAGGGGACAAGGTGGAGGGCCTGCGGAGTGGAATTCCAGAGGTTAGGAGCAGAGTGGATGAAGGCTCTCCCACCGATGGTGGGGTGGGTAGGTCGGGGACACAGAGCAGGCCAGAGCCTGCTGAGTGGAAGGGGCAGGCAGATTGGTAGGGGGTTAGGAGGTCACAGAGGTAGGGTGGGGCGAGGGCCCATAGAGGGCTTTGAAGGTAAGGAGCAGGATGTTGAATTGAATCCTCTGGGTGATGGGCAGTCAATGGAATCTGCGAGAATTGGGGAAAGGGGGTTACAAAACTTGGAGGGCTAGAAGATATGGGCTTCAGAGTATATATTGCTCTCCATGCAGGATAGCATCTCAGTATGCATAACAGTGTTGGAACAACAACAACAACAACAATTTACATTTATAGAGCGCCTTTCACGTCGGGAGGACGTCCCAAGGCGCTGAACAAGAGGCATGTGACCCGAGCTGGGAGGGGAATGTTTGGGAAGGGGTGAAACACGAAGGGGAGGTAAAAGAGTTCGGGGTGGAACAAAAGGCACGATCGAAGAGGAAAATCTTCAAATCGGCCTTGAAAGAGGAAAGGGAAGAGGCGAAACAGAGGGATTGAGGGATGGCATTCCATAAGGTGGGAGCGGAGAAACTGAAGGTCAACAACAACAACAAAATGACATTTATAGAATGCCCTTCACATTGGGAGGATGTCCCAAGGCGCTGAGGTCAAGCAAGTTCTGGAGATGGGCCTTGACACAAATGAATCTGATGCTTTTTCTCTAACTTTGTGTAAATACATCACTCATTGGCCGAACTAGTGAAAAGATCAAGTTATCTCTTAAAACAATGTGATTGTTGTGCTTTCCATCCCCCGCAGCCTGAGCACTACGTAAAATAACCTCCTCTATAAATGTCCTATTTTGGCTCTGGCCAAGTATCTCTAAAATAAATCTTGAAAACTGTAGGAGTGGAAGCACGATTTGGAAGCAATATGAAATCAGTATTTACTCTCTGTGACAAGTCCAGAGATATTGTGCAGCTGGAATGTCGCCCACAAAATATACAGTCAATTTTCTTTACAGTACATTCTGTGAAGCGCTGTGAGATGTCTAGAGGATGCGATAAGGATTTATATTCAAAGCAAAAAATGGTTCTTATTATTAAGCTTCTCTGTACCAGACACTGATCAGGGAATACAAGCTTGATCTTATTTTAAGAACAATCGATTCAGTCCCATTTACGTACCGTTTCCTCATACTACTTAAAATCACTGAAGTTTAAATATCTGCCAACTTCTATCTTGAAAGATGTCTCAAATACATGATATGGCTCTATATCAAATATAAGGATTCTTCTTACTATTCTTCTTATTAGTAGTATTATTATTAATGTTAACATGTGGAGTGCATGTGCCAGTATCTATAGATTATCTGGAGTGCTACAAATCTGTTTTATGACATTATCTTTAAGTGAAACGTGCTATGTAAGTACAAATTGTGGTTCCTACAGAAGATCGGTTCATTACTTGAAAGGGTTGTGTCCAAAATCTGAATGGCAAATTGTATTTGGGGGATTGATGGCCAAGGCACTGGAAAAATCTCCTTTCTATTTTTGAGTAGTGCTTTAGTGGTATGTCCTCCTGACGTGAAAGGCACTAAAGAAGTGTAATTTTGTTGTTGAAGGGATCTTTAACAACAACAAATTGCAGTTATATAGCATCTTTCATGGAGGGAGGATGTCCCATGGCACTGATCCGTCAATGGTTTGTATCCGTGCTGGGGGTTTGATTCAAGAGTGGTGGGGAGCAAGGAGATAGAGGTGCGAAAATGATGGTCAAAGATGAAGATCTTGAATTAGGTAAGGGAAGAGCGAAGCAAAGGGATGGAGTTTTAGAGTGTGGGAGTAGAAAAGCTGAAAGCCCGACTATCAATGATGGAGTAGGCAGGTTTCAGGCACGCAAGCAGGTCGATGCCTGCTTCATATAACATCCACTTAAAGAAGCAGACAAGACCTTAGGTTGTTTTACCCCAAGGTGGCACCTGTGACAATGCAACACATTTGCAGTATTGTATTGGAGAATTATGTGAGTCAAAGTTTTTTTTAAAGTTTCTGCTTAGTTCCTGTAAATATCTAACAATGGTATACATTGATAATTATTGATATTTCCATTCCTTGGCTAAAGTTATGTACAATTATCCTCCTTTATTTTTAATTTGTTGAGAACTTATTTCAAAGCACCCTGTTGATAATTGCTTTGACCACACTTTTTCCCAAACTACCACTTCACGATGCTGAATACTGCAATGTAGTGAGCATTATTAAACTGTTTCAGCTGTAATCTACGGATCAACACATGCTTAGAAAATATAACAGCTGTAGCACTTCTCCTGCACTCTGACTCTCACCAATTCTATCCCAAACCTACAAAACCTTTCAATACTCTTACTTTTACCACATTTCATTTGATGAAGTGTTTTTTGCAGATAATGCATACGGTACAAACTCTTGAGATATAAACACTTTTTCCACTAACTATCCCATATTTGGTATATATTCCTTTAATGAAATGTCTCACTTCTGAACTGTAGCTCACAAGCTACGTACCCTTGCAGCTTGCTGAGCCACCACACAAACATTCTGAAGGTCTGCAGCTGTTCGTCAGCCCTATTACTCCTGGGCATTCAGTTATGGTCTTCACAGACAGTAGACAACGATTAGACTCATATTCAGATTACACAATGTGAATGTCTCCTTTCCTTCAAAACTGTGTGACACTCTTAAGCGGCCCCTGTTGAAAAATGCACAAAGTATTCATTTTCTGCTCTGCACATCTGGATCTGCTGCACAACGTGCCGTTACGTCATTTAGCAGCTCATTAACATGTGTAAACATGTGTGATTAGAAGGAGAATACAGGTATCCCTTCCCAGCCACAGGGGTTCCTGTAAACTTCACAGTTGGAAAAATTGCGGTTGGGAAATTCAGGGCCCTATGGGAAACACGGGGATAGGGGGAGTAAGTTCACGTTTAGTAAAACGAAACACAAAAAAACACATACAGTTATAACATACATGGGGATAGGAGGAGTAAGTTTGGGCACATTGGCTGCCAGGGAGGTGACACGGAGGGCTGGGGTGGGGGAGTGACACGGAGGGCTGTGGGGGGTGACACGGAGGGCTGGGGGTCTGGAGAAGGTGAGAGAGAAGGGGGTGGGGGGGGAGGTGGGGGGGAAGAGAACTTACAGAGAGAGAGATCTGCAGATCCTGGCAGCCAATGCTCCCAAACTTACTAGCCAGGCTGCAGAGAAGCGACAATAAATTCATGTTACTGTATTTGCCTTAATCCTAAAAGAGAAGCGTTGTCGCTGGTTGATTGCAACATTGCAAAGTGGGTCCTAGAGCTGTATGCTAGCTGTTCGCACACACACAATACCTGTAGATCCACGAGTGCAGCTAGACCACATGGGGTAGTAAAGATGCTGATAGGTGGGAAACGAGGAGCGGATGAACACACACCAATACGCGGATGAATGTGGTCCCTTGTTTGGAGGAATGAAACTTGAAAATTTAAACCCGCGGATTTAAATCGCGGATGCGCAAAATGCAAAACATGGTTTGTGAGTGTTGTCGCATTTAGCAAACTGTGGATGCATGAGTTTCGTGGTTGGTGAGGCCGCAGTTGGGTCGGGACACCTGTACCTGGTATTTCAACATTTTGAGTAACAGTGCTTTGTTTTCAATTAAGTCTAACAGAATGTACACAGAAAGCAACAAATACCAGGGTGGGCAGGGATTAAAATGTTTATTTTAACATCCATGAGAATTTCATCCTGCCCCTAATCCCCCTCCACACCACCACCCCAACTCTTCCCTCCCCCCACTGGATAGAGTCTATCATGCATGGATCATTTAAGATAGAGATCACTTGTTGATTCTTTATACAGTAGATGCAATTTCTACTATAAGCAAGCCTGCAGCAGTGCAAGTAGTGGGAGGTATGTTACTTTGAACAATTGGTATGTGATAGACCCCAGCATGTCAATAACAACGATCTGAATTTATATTGTACCCTTCACACAGGATAGTCTTGGAGTGCCATACAATAGTGGGACTGGATACTGAGTGGGGGAGAAACTGTTGTCCACACAGTTCCATGAATAATGAGATGCCTTTGTCTGAAATTCAAAAAGTTTGTAGTCTTATTCATGCACAGTTAGAATTGCTTTTTTTTTAATCAATCTTAGTGATTTACAATGAATCCCTGTGATTCTTTGTATGCATTTGCTGGCAGATAGCTTTCTATAAATACATTATTTTCTTTTGGATTGCTGAAAAAATATATATTTGAAAGGGGCAATTCCTGTTTCACATGTAGTCTTGAAATGACAAATCAGTGTAGACTGCGTAATGAGTCTCAGGTTATGAAGATTCTCATGATTCTGAACACATAGAACAAGTGGTGACTTAAACCTCAGCAAAATAGTTTCCTTTACAATATATATGATCCTACAATACAAAGCAAATTTAAACTTATACATTGCCTTTCACATCTAGACCCAAAGTACTTATCAATACTGGCTAGATCCCCATGTGATCACGTGAGCAAAGCTTTGATTTAAAAAGTTAATATATGGGTGTTAAAGATCCCATGGTACTATTCAAAATGAGATGGAAGTTTATTCCAGTGTTCTGGCCAGCAATCTCCCAAATGGAAATTCACTTCATGGCTGTTTGTATGCAAATTTGCTGACACATAATCTCACAAAAGCCAGTCAATAACAATATTAATTTGCTGGGTGAAAGAAGACCAGGGTTCATCCAGTTTGCCTTTCACCATCCCGGCAGTCTCTTGTGCATTTCATGTCCCAAACTACAGACTGTATCCTACAATATTATTTCCTAAAATAAATCTATCTACAGTAATTTATTTTTGAAAGAATCAACACTTTCTGCTTCCACTGTCTCCCTCATGAGCCTTTTCGTACATTTACTACTTGCTCACTGAAATAGTGTCTCCACAGATTTATTTAGAGTTTGCTCCCCCCACCTCCCCAATCATAGGCCGTGTTCTCTGGTTCTAGTCGCTGCACTTTACATGTACTACACTCCTGAGTCATTACACTTTATAGTTTAACCTGTGGAGGGCTTTGAGATGTCTCAATGTGAAAAGGGTCTGTACTAAATGTAGGGATTACTCTTATTGATCCAGTATGTGACACACTCCTCAAACCAACTGGAGATGGTGCATTCTACTCGCTCACTGCACTTTTCTGTTGTGTTTCCTCTGTCAGATAGGGACATAACATTTCAGGTTTGTGCTTGCACCTGCAGCCGCCAATGTGACGACATGGTTTATGGGACCAGTTAGCATGTGTCTTGGAACAGTTCCACTAATTTCTCTGGGAGTGCATGCTTTGAAATGGCACAGAGCCAATACAAAGCTGTCTGAGCCTGGAAGAACGGACACTGGCTAAGCACACGGCAGTAACCCAGGCATTGCTGAACGGTCCCACCAGAGGATCCCGATTAACCTTGATACCAACCTGAAGTCATGCAGCCATTCCGGTACACATGGATTGTCCATAAGCCATCACTGCAACCTTGAGCATCAAAATACTTTACAGAACTAAAACAGGACCATCTCTAACCTGCTGGGAAATCATTCTTTGATGTGTGTTCTCTTTTTTAAAAAAAATATACATATGGGGGAATAATTTGTGTAGAAAGTGCTCCCTAAGGACTTATCCCTTCTCCCTCCAGTATTCCTTCCAGCTGGACTCAGATATTTTGCTGCGAGCTGAAAGATAATAATTAATATCAAGCTGAAATGGTAATCTATATAACATAAGCAAGCAATTTTACTGCTTACAGATTTGTATGCCTGTTGTATTTGGCAGTTAGATTTGTGCATGAGGGATTGGGTGGTGGGATCTGGTAAGAACATCAGTATCCATCAGTATCCTCCCACTATCAGTTTCAACTAATTATCGTCTAAGTTCACTGTTCTATAGTGATCATAGACCTAGTAAACACTGATGTACCACACGTGTGGTACATCACCATCGATCCTCACAGACTGGACATCTCAACTCAATTTAGATCCATTTCATTATTTGGCCCAATGTCTTCTTTGTATCACTAGTTTTCTCACATTGAACTATTACTAATAGAGGATTGAACAACTTCGCATTTCTTAATCATACGTTTTGAGTTGAGCTACGTTGCAGAGTATGATTGTTATGCAAATATGTCTAAAATATTTAACTTCATTGAGCATTCTTCTGGAGATGTAAATATTTGGATATTCCCCCACATGTTCAGTCAGATATGGCAGGAAATTGTGTCTCTCTCATTTCAAAAGAGATTCCTGGTTTAATTAATAGTGCTGTAGCATATCGATCACAGTATTTTAAATTTGTTTACCTAATTCTGGAAAGTTAGGCTTAGATTGGCAAGAGCTAAGACTTAGGGACCCCAGAGTGTACATTGGGGTACAGCTGAAGTCTAACCAGCTAAAATCCCATTGCCATTACTATTACTGTATAGTGAGCTTTCCTGCTGTTTCTCCAGCTAGGACCACACTATCTGTTAGGGATGTGTTGGAATACCTGCCTCAGTGAAGCACTCTGAGATGCCATCTGACGTGGAGGGCGTTATATAAATAAATATAAATCCAAGTTGTTGTTGTTGTTCTACCCTTTCAAGTCCTGCCAATGAACCAAGCTGGGCTGTGCTGTTAACAGCAGTGCCCTGAAATACTGCAGATCTGCCTGGCTCAGGTTTACTGAGAACGAGGGCTGGCTCGATTCCGACATTTCATTACCAGGCATGTCACCTTGGAACCAGTTCAGCTCCTAGTAGCCCCGCTTAAAATGTACAACAAATCACGCAGGTGGAAGGGATAGAATACTATAAAAAAGTGAGTTGATTTTGATCCAAATGTAAAATCCGCAACTTTACCCTCTCTAGCAATTACTTTTTACTCAAAATGTCAATGCATACAAGTTAACTGTCCAAGGTAATGAAAGTTCAAAATATTACTATTATTGTCCTTATTGAAAGGCCAAGCAGATTGTTCACAAGGGTTGGTAAGGAGAACCTGAAGATTTTTTGCCGAAGCATCTATTATAAAGCAGATAAAAAAATTATGTGTTGCAAGGTATCTGACGTATTATTGAAAAGGACATCAAACGTGTTAATTTTTTTTTACAAAGTGCGTAAATGTTTCCCATTCTACCCCACTGCAGAAGCCCATGGAGACTACTTTTCCCGCTCCAGGATTTCTTGGCTCTGAATTTTCTGCATGTATGGAATGCATTAGTTGATTAAAACAGCAGCTGATGACCTCATGGACATAAATTCAGGAGACATCTGGGTGCCAAGTCTCAAAAGTTCCCAGTTGAAGCTGGCACATGTGTCCCTCACTGCAGCATAGCCTCCTGTTGCCTGTTTTATGTCTTAGAAGAGGTCATTTGTCTGTCCTTTGGAAATCTATCCTTTCAGTCTGTTCGGCTCAATAATAATTATAAACAATGCATAAATTGAGTGCTGTATAGATAGCAAGTGACTTTGCGATGTCCGGAGTCCAATCCAAAACAATGTTGACGCATATAAATCATATGTTTCATCTTAACATTACAGCTGGGCTCTCCTTTTTAAAGGTGAAACAGATTTCAGAGCTTTCGAAGCTCCAATATAAAGTTTAATTCAAGAGCTTTGCCACGTTGAAATGCACTTGTCTCCATCTCGTTACCAACTGTTTACGTATGTTTTATGTCATTGACGCAGCAATAAAGGGAAAAATCCTTGAAGTCATGGTGCAGTGGTGCTCACTGCACAGCAAGTTTCTCTCAATAAATGAGCTTGCTGACTGTTATTTCACTTGGGTTCAAGTCTTTCCACCACACATAAAAATTCCTCGACATTCAGAAGTATTTTCTGTTCCATGCTGGAGTCTGGGGAGGAACAGTCTGGGCTTAGATAAGATTTCTATGAAACCTGTCTAAATCAAATGCACTTCAGTCGTGAGCTTAATTACTTGTTTTTTGATTCCCTAGTAAAGGCCTCCTGACCAGACTTGTCATCCTAAGGTGATGCTATAATGAGATTTCATCATGATAACTTGGATTTATCATGTATTTGATGTCTAGTATTTGATGTCTCCCTCTGCTTCATAATGGTGAAGAAAAAAAACTACTCTTTGGGTATGATTGAAGTTTTTCCTCTCAATTATTACGAATTGCTTGTATTCTGGGCTCAAACCAACAACAATAAATAGTCAGTTAGAACCTGAAAAATAACTGGAGTATCATTTTTTGAATAAAATCCAAATTTTATTTGCTCAGAAAATATACAATCCATTCACTTTACGGTATATTCTGTGAAACGCTTTGAGATGTCTTGAAGACATGATCAGGCACTATATCAAATGCAAGAATTATTATTATAATTGTTATTGATGATCCTTGAATGTATGAAACTGAAGGGGAGGTGTCTGACCCTCCTTGTTGCCATTGGAATCCATTTAAAATAATTATCTAACAAAATATATTAACTTAAATGTACCTTGGGGGTAGAAAGCTCTATTTTCTTGGTATTTCAGAACACCAAAAAATTGTCAATGTTTAAAATAATTCTTACATACATTTGATATAGCACCATTCATGTTGCGAGCAAAGTGACATTTCAGATAATTATGCACAATAGTGCCCCACAAACAGTTGTGGATACAATAAATTATTGTTATTTTACTGTATAATTCTGCACCTTTGTAAAAAAGTACCATGGTAATGGTGGTAGTACCACCATTAACATGGTACTTTTTTACAAGTGCACCCTGCAACCTTCTGTGATAAGACACTGGTTCTCTCCAGTCTCAGTCTGTTCTGCTTAATAGTAATTACAGACAAATAATAGTGATTATAAACAAAAAGATAATTTTTGTTCTTATGATGCAAGCATAAGTATCAAGGTAGGAGCTGAAGTGGCGGTGTTATTGAGGGTGACTTTGAGGGATGGGGGGAGGGGCTAAAATACAGGTTGGTCTGAACACCCATGGGATAGTTATAACTAATATCTTTGATATCTTTTATTTCATACTAATACTTTTAATTATGCTGCTAAAAGAATAATAGAATTATAGACAATAGATTATTAGGCCTTCACCGGATTTTCTAGAAACTTGCATTTATTAGTTATTATAATGCCTTTTACCCTCCGCATCTCAAAGAGCTTCACTGAGATGGTGCAGGAGAGAAGATAACTGATCGTAGGCATGGTGAGAAAGATAGGCTCTCTCTGAATGAGGAATTTAGAGCCTATTATGAAAGAGCAGAAATAATGTACAAAGCTCAAATGGTACAGTTGCTGATTGTACTATGTTAACAGCTCTGTCTGTAATTATCCTGTTTTTGCAGTGTATTGGCACTCATTGAAAACAATGCTTTTGTTCATTAATCTACAGTAATATTGCCACTCTTCCTAAGCCAAATTTTGTACTGTGAATTAATTGCAGATGTAAAGAATTACTGCTGGTGCAGCAAATTATTAATTAACTAAATTAAAACAAGTGCTGAATTAAAACTCTGTCATGTCAGGGCAGTTCTTGAAGGAGCTGCGGTTAGAGAATGGTTATAAATCATTAGCAAATTATTATGAGACATCCGTCCCGATGTGAAAGGCACTATGCTAAATGGAACAACTATTATTTTATAATGTCGGGCAGCACTTAATCTTCGGCTCTACAGCTGTTTGTGGGACACTGCTGTGCGCAATTGGCTGTTGCGTTTCGCCCACAATTATACAGTCAATTCACTTTATACTGTAATATATTCTGTAAAGCGCTTTGAGAGGTGTAGAAGATGTGAAAAATGCTATATGAAATGTAGGGATTATTATTATTGTTATTATCCCAGAGCCTTGGGACATCCTCCTGACGTGAAAGGTGCTACACAACTGTAATTTTGTTTTTGTTGTTTTTGTTGCATTGTCTTGTTATCAGAGCAGACGTCACTTGCAGAATATATTACCTTATGGTAAATTATGTGAAATGCTTTTAGATATCTTCCTGATGTGAAAGGCTCTATATCAATTACAAGGGAAATTATTTTAAAAGCACATATAAGAGAGAAACATGGATTATATTTCATGTAGTCGTTTTGTTGGATCACATTGGTTAGTAGAAGGTGATCCAGTGGGTATAAATCTGTAACTTCCAATCTAACCTTCTCAGTCGTCTTAGATCTGGGATGTCCATTTACCTTAAGTTCTTAATGTCAAATGGGTCAAATGTCCTAGGAAGTCCAAAGATGATTCATATTTTCCTGTATAGGTTTTGAATTGGGGTACATTTTCAATCAAGGAGGAGGAAAAGGGAATTGGGCAAATTTAAAGAGCAATTCATCTGAACACTCATTGTTAGTCATTTTTGCATCTGACATCATACTGTAATACTCTGCTGCTGAAGTAATTGCAAGTTACTGAATTAATCCCCTAAGATCCCAAGACCGATGTAAGGGTTTCCTGTGGAATTTGACCTTTTCAGCATGTACTGCAAGCAAAATATTCTATGCATATCAAAATAATGATAATCAGCTACTGCAGTGCTCACTCATTAATCACATTTCCAAATAATTATACTAACTCCCTCCCCTAACAATTAACTCCCCTACCCCCACCCCCTGCCGCCCCAGGTTCCCATATCCTCTCTTCGACTCTGCCACACACAGAGCCACTCCGCCTATTTAATAGTGATTTCAATGAAAACAGTCTGTCGATAAGCCCCCAGACCAGGCAGCAGCAAACACCCAGTCTGCCCTGGTGAGCACTGGGAATCTGAGGAAATGTAATTAGCTGCGGCTATCATAATACGATGATGAATGAAAGGCTGAGGAGTCCAGCAAAAATAATTACAAATCACACTTATAGAAAGTTGAAGTAATTTACTGTGTAACCGATAAATGAGTTTTCTAAATTATGTGTGATTATGTCTTTGTACATGGACTGAGTATTAACCAACGATACCTCCCTTACCTCATGAATATATTTCTCTTATTGATACCTGTAAACATTATGGCAGGACAATTTAAGATTAGAAGTTCAGTCCTAGGACAGTGGACGGGGTGGGGGGAGTTAAAACACATGTGCATTGCCTAAACCCTGTGAAATGCTATTCTGACATTGAAGAACAATCTAAATTATCCCTTTGAATAATGGGATGACTGGAATTTAATTCTGAGGATAAAAAAATATCATCACACAATATCGTTCGGTCTAATGTATTCATTGACACGTCTATCACACTAGTGGCCGTGATCTTTACATTACATGCTTACAATGATAATAATCCTTGCTATTGATATAGCCCCTTTTCACATCTTCAAGACATCTCAAAGCGCTTCACAGAATATACTGTAAAATGAATTGACTGTATTCTTTGTGTGCAAAATATGTTTGTAATAGCAAATCCACAATAAAATGGTTGTTGGTGTGATGTGATAGGCTCCAGCATTTTTCATTGACTTTTTTTGAGCATGTGAAATGGTCCACAAACGGTTTTTCCTCCCGCACTCACCCAGTTACCTGTGGGGTAACCCAGGGATCCATCCTTGGCCCCCTCCTTTTCCTCATCTACACGCTTCCTCTTGGGGATGTGATCCGCAGACATGGGGCACACTTCCACATTGACGCGGATGACACCCAACTCTATCTCTCCACTTCACTTTGTGACCCCCAGTTCCCCGATGTTCTGTCAGCCTGCCTTTCGGACATCAGCGGCTGGATGAGCACAAATTTCTTGCAGCTGAATGTTGACAAGATGGAGGCCATACTCCTTGGCTCTCGTCAACGTCTCCATTCGCAGGGCTCTCACCTCCTCCACCTTCCCGGCCTGCACCTAAAACTCTCCAAACCTGTGCGCAACTAGGCGTCAGGTTCGACCCCCAACTGTCCTTCCTCCCCCACATCCGGTCCGTCACCAGCACTGCCTTCTACCATCTCTGACGGATCACCCGTCTCCGGCAATACCTCACCTTAAAAGCCGCCGAAACCTTGGTCCACGCCTTTGTCACCTCTCGGCTGGACTATTGCAATGCCCTCCTCGCCGGTCTCCCCTCCACCACAATCCACAAAATCCAGCTTATCCAAAACTCTGCCGCCCGTATACTCACCCGCTCTAAGCTTCGCTCCCCCATTACCCCAGTCCTTGCCAGACTTCACTGGCTCCCTATCCCAGAGAGGATTGACATCAAGATCCTAACCCTTGTTTTCAAATCCCTCCACTCCTCTGCACCCCCCTATCTCTCTGTTCTCCTCTCCCCCCACCCAGCACCCGCTGCCTTCGCTCCTCTGGGTCTGGCCTCTTCTATGTCTCCCGAGTCCTCCGCTCCACGCTCGGCGGCCGTGCCTTTAGCTACTATGCCCCGAGGCTCTGGAACTCCCTTCCTCACTTGCTTTGCCTCGCCCCCTCTCTTCCCAGTTTCAGGTCACAGTTGAAGACCTTTCTCTTCGACCAAACTTTTGGTCACCTTCCTGCCCCTGCCCCTGGCTCGGTCCCGGGATCCGCTACTGTGAAGCGCTCTGAGACGCCATCCGGCGTGGAGGGCGCGATATAAATTGAAGTTGTTGTTGTTGTTGTGAACCTAAGCGACAGCTGGTATCTAGCACCAGGGAGAAATTTGATCTGGGTCTCGTCTTACACTCCAACTCTATCAAGCCCTTTGACGTATTATCTGAAGGGTGCAGAAGAAGCTGCAAGTTAACATTCCACTGCGTCCAAATTTTACACAATTTCAATAATTTTTGCATAGTCTTCAAAGAATCCTCAGAAAAATGGCTTAAAAATTATGATCAATTTGCGAAACGTTCTGAATTAGCACATTCTAAAATACCAAGGGAAATGTCTCTTAGGCTAGATCAAGACAAATTTTCTCCCTCTTCTCCCCCCACCCACATAACCCCCCCACCCTCACCCCCCAAGTCTCCGCTCCACAACTCACCCCCCAGCCTGCTCTCCCCCAACACTCCCCACCCACAACCCACATCCATCCCACCCCTCAACAAACCCCTTACCCTCATAGGAGGGGAGAATTTGCAGGAGGAGAGAGCTTATAAGATTCAGTACCAGCAAACAGAGCTTCTTGTTCACACCAAGAATTTTCTATATATGTCAGACTGGAGGCTGACAAAAAGAAGCAATGAATAGTAGGGTCTGGCGATATATCGATATATCGCTGAAACCCGATATAATTTTCATATCGATACGCTGATATAGACATTTAAAAATATCGATATATCGAAAAAACAATTTATCGAGGGAAAAAATCTGAATGCGCGCACGCTGAACTACAAGACCCAGAATGCTCATCTCTATACACAATGCACAGACCGAGGTGCAAAGCCGCCATATTGTATTCATAGTCCTCAAATACAATATACAGGTATGCAAGGGGTTGGGGGGAGAGAGACGGCTGGGGGGAGGTGAGGGGAGAGAGACGGCGGGAGATGGGGGGAGGGAGAGAGAGATGGCGGGGGTGGGGGGTGGGGGGAAGAGAGACGGTGGGGGATAGTGGCAGAGAGACAGGGGTGAGAGATGGGGGGATGTGATAATATACAGACAGACAGACAGACAGACAGACAGACAGACAGACAGACAGACAGACAGACAGACAGACAGACAGACAGACAGACAGACAGACAGACAGACAGACAGACAGACAGACAGACAGACAGACAGACAGACAGACAGACAGACAGACAGACAGATAGATAGATAGATAGAGATGGGGGGGTTGTGAGAGAGGAGAGAGACACAGAGACACAGACAGAAAACCACAGAGATGGAGAGAGTGAGTGTGAGAGACACAGAGAGAGAGAGAGATATTTACCTCCTGAGGAGATAGGCCCCGAATGTGCGCGCACCCCAAATGCTTGCAGTACAAACAACCCGAAAATATCAATATTTCGGTATATCTCGATATGAGCCCATCAATATATCTAAATCGGAAAATTTCCATATCGACGGACCCTAATGAATAGATATAGTAACCACACAAGAACATATTCTTCCCTTTTTTTTAATGTAACCATTTCATTTTATCTTTAAACATGTTGCAATTTACTCTGGCTCAAATGTGTTTGTTCTTGGCCATGCTGTGCCAATCCATGCCAGTCAATTCCCACTGGCCAACGTAAACTCAGATGCACTTTTCCTATCCCCATGTCTGTAATAAGTTCAAATAAATATCACGTTAAGTGAGAAATTAGCTTGAAAATGTATGTCCGTGGCAGTAATGAGAAACAAGATGTTGTATTGATTTTGGCGGGTTTCGGCCATTTCTAGAATAGCTAGAATAAAGAGTGAAGTGTTACCTCCATGTAAAATAATACTATAATAGCAAGTGAACTGGAGCCAGCAATTGTGATTGCACAATAGTGACAGCAAGAGGCACACATGCCTGTCCGTATGAACTTACAGTGTGACCCGGAGAAAGTGAAAGAGGTGAAGCTGGTTTCGTTCATCAATGAAGTTCTTTTAATAGGCAGAGAGAAAACTGAACCGCAGAGATTGAGGCCTCACTGGGGATTGGCAAGGCTCCAATTTACTACACTGGTAAAACTGTAAAAGCAACATTAGAACTTAATAAAAATCTGGAATATATATTACACATATAATAAATGGGACGACATGGTGCAGTAAGACTGCATATTTCACTTCCAAGGAATACTTTATTCAAAAATGAAGTAGAATACACTCAATATCTAGGTGGCAATTCCGGTGGTTAACATGACATGTACTGCTGCTATTTAGACATGTAGTGTAGCTCAGTGGTTAGAGTACTCGCCTCGCAAGTGAGTGATCTGGGTTAGATTCCCGGCACTGTGATACCTTGGGCAAGTTTCCTTACACCACACTCCTGATGATAATTCCTCAAGAAAACAACCCTCCAAAAAACAATATTGATTTGTTCACTCAATCCATGCTAACAATCCCTGTGTTAAAATTGGTTATTTGCACCAGTACTCCATGTAAAATAATACTATAATAGTGGGAATTTGGTTGCCACAGTTGCCTATAAATACACGTTCATTCTACTTCACAATAAATCTAGTGAAATGCTTTGAGATGGACTACCCACGTGAAAAGTACAGTTTCCTATAATCAAAGTTTCCTCTTGGCTCCGATGTGCCATTTTGACAGTGTGGCTAGTGAGTGGATATTTATTGGCTGCCATGGGGGTAAACGTTTTCACATTCTTTGAGCCTGAGGGTGACTTAAAGCTATTGGAATTCATATGTGCATATGAATTGGCATTTGAGTGTCATTTCACAGGAGGATACAGACTTACTTTGGTTCAGTGGCCACAAAGAATAATAATAATCCTTGCATTTGATATAGAACCTTATCACGTCTTCAAGACATCTCAAACCGCTTCACAGGATATATTGCAGAGTGGAGTGACTATACTATATTTTGTGGCCAAAATGTGGCAGCTGATTGTGCATGTGGAGTAAAGAAAATTGCTTAAGGTTTTGCCGTGCCTAGGAATCAAACTAAGGTCCTCTTGCTTACGAGGCAAACATCCTAACCACTATGCTACAGGACTCCACAGTGCCTGAGTACCACTAAAGTAATGAGGCACTGTAGAACTGCTGTGGATTTCCTCACTGAAATAGTATTGGGTGTCTGCCTATTTGTATCACAGAACTTTAACTCTTCAGCTTTCTCCTCGCCTAAAAGCGCTGACTCATGCTCGGCTCCAGGTCCCCAAGCACCCAGACACCTGCCCAATATTCATCCTAACCAGTCATTCTTAAAGTTCAAGCTCAGCTAATCAGCGTCAGCTAAGGCCATTGCCATACCCACCAACAGTCTCCAGTGGGAGCAGGTGAGGGGAAGGGTCTCTGGAACGTAACTACCCAGGTAGCAAGCCCATATGGGCCCCATATTGGGCAAATTGGGATTGATCCATGCTCATATGGGCCCACATGGGCTTGCTACCTGGGTAGGAGCAAGATAGCCGTGCTCTACGATGACAACTCCAATAGCTGCCACAGGAAGCTTCAATATGATTTTCAGTGGTTGGGGGGCTGGGGGGTGGGGGGGGGGGGGCGGTAATTGTGGTGGAGGGAAGGGGAGTGATGGGAGGGTGGATAGTGGGGGCGGGAAAAGGGAGGGGGAACTCACATGCAAGGCCAGTCAATGACAAGTGCTACAAATATGTGTCAGGTTGTGGCCGTCTTGCCTCTGGGTTATAGGTTTTGCAACCTACAATCTAGAATTACATTTCTGTACAATACATTGGGAGAAGAAGGAAACTTGCTCAAATTTTCGCCCTACCGAGAAATGAGCCCAGGTAGCTTGCTTGGGAGACGAGTGCTCTAACCACTAAGCTACAGGACTCCACTCTTAAACAAGCTGGACGCACCAAACTATAATGAGGCCTGAATGATGTTGTGGCTTTTCATGCTACTTTCATGTTACTCAAGGACGTTTCACTGGCACCTCGCAGAAAACAAATGTACTGTTCTCTCAAAGTAAGTAACAACTTGTTCTTTCTGTTAATCTGTTTAGAAAACATTTCCTATGAGACGCAGGGATATCACAGGAAGAAAGACATTTGAGAGCTGCCGAATGGCCTGAGCTTTCTGGCATATAAAGAGAGGAAACTTTGAGCGCTGTTACAAATGGTTGGTGAGAGAGTCAGGCATTTGGAATTAATTGTACCAATTGTAATTTTGTTGTTGTTGTTGACATTAGGCACTTTGGTGGAGGAATTCCAGGAACCAAACAGTGTAGATCCAGCTGCCCGCCTTATGCCCATAGAGAATTCCAAAAAATCACTACCCTCTGAGTGAAGAAGTGTTCCCTCAACTCTGTTCGAAAAGGCAGACCCTTAATCTTACGACTGTGACCCCTAGTTATAGATTCTCCTATTAGGGGAAACAGTTTCACACTGTCTCTACTCTATCATGCCCCTTAAGAATCTTATAGGTTTCTATGTGATCATCTCTAACTCTTCTATATTTTAGAGAATCTAGGCGTAGTTTACTCAACCTATCCTCAAAGCAAGAAGGGAATGTACATTTATGTGCACTTTTCAGCAGCTCCTTCCTCTTGCTCGATTATTCTGTATACTTTAAGAACTTCATCTACCTATGGTAGTCTTAAATCATTACTGAGATAACCTTGGTTTCTCTCTTTTAGTAAGAATGCCATTTTGTTTGTCTACAAATACATCAACAGCTTGCATTTATATAGCTCCCCTCATTAAGGGTAGCATCACAGAGCGCAGTCACTATACTTAATAATAATATTTGTTATGTACCCTATTCAAAGTTTCTGCTGGGTTGGAAGAAAGTCCATCTCCTGCCACTTGCTGCTGTTGCTGCCCATCATGGCTGGTTCTGGTGATGAAGCGCACTCATCTCTGATTCGTACAGAAATCCTGAGATATTTGATGGTAGAAGTGATGACATTGAGTCGAGGGAGAGCTTTATTAGAGAAGAGCAGAGCTGTTCCAACTTCCATCTGCCTGCTGAACGTTGTGCTCACAGGGTTGGCTGAAAGAAATCAGTTTCCTGGGGAAAGCACACATTTTTAGCAGTAGCGTTCTGATCAGCCAGCAGATGTTGGGCGACATTCAAACTCAATCTCTACAGGTCCATCAAATTACAGGGTGTGGAGTTGAAACAGGCATGAGTCCATTTTCGGGGGAAAAATTCTAATTATTTTGAAGGAAAGTCTGAAGTCAATCCTCAGATCTCAGTACTTGGTTTAATGCATCCAATGCAACAGCCAACATGTGAACAAACAGTAGCTTAGCAGGTGCTGTTGCTGGCTTTTTCTGTGGAAAAGCTGTTTTTCAAATGACAACTTTCATTTTTGTTTCTCACTCTTTTTCAATAATTTTGAGTTAAAGCTGGAAAGTTATCCTGCATATGGGGCGGGGGTGGGATGGTGCTATATAAATGCAAGTCGTTATTATAACAAGGTTCTGTTCAAAATGTGTATAAACCGCAGGAGCTAAAATAAAACTGCACAATCGTTTTAGGAAATCACAACAGCAATTATTCTGAACATGTCAGTATAATTTCCATCAGCCCAATCTTATTAGTGGGAGGAAGAGCTTGTTTCCTCGCTGTACAAAGTACTGGGATTCCTCAATTAACATTGGGGAAGTGTTCTTGAAAAGTGTGATTTTAAGTAAAACGACGTATAGCAAAACCTAAATTGCCATAGGCCCTAATGCTATCAGTAGGCGTTACGTTCCTTCGGTACATTTCTGGTCTAAATTTTCTTACACTATAAGAAATAAAGACCAAAAACAACACTACTAGTATTGAAAATTAAAATAAAAGTTTAATAAATATGTAAATAAGGTAAAAATACAATTAAGAGAACACTTACTGGAGATGGTTTATGTGGACAGTGGGCGGGGGCGGAGTCATTCAGAGGAAGGGGTGGGATTACCTGCCTCTTGTACGGATCCCCAGAGGGGTCTCCCTCATGCTGGGGCCCCCAACAGCTGATTGCTGGCACGTGTTTGCACCTTTGTACATTTTTTCTAAAGTTGTCGAAATGTATGAATGATCAAATATGTGCTAGCGATCAGCTGTTTGCTGACGTGGCATGACATGATGCAGGAGGGGCCTCTGGTAATCCTGCCCCTTCATCTGAATGACTCCGCTCCCACCCACTACCACATCAACCATTTCCAGTAAGTGTTCTCAATTGTATTTATTATTTTATTTGTATATTTACTAAACAACTAATACAAAATGTAATTCGCTAATATCCCTTCAATTAGTCAAATTTTCAAATTATTTTTTCTAACTATTTATTAATTCACCAACAACGTAGAATCGAAACAACGTATACTGCGATGATGAATAGAGAGGAGTACCAGGAGTGGAATTTGGGATTGCAGTGTAGAAAGCTAGAGACGCAAGATATCTTCCACTGACAGACGTTAACATTACCTGGTTTTGATTGTGGCCAATGTTGAGAAGCCTGACTAAGGTAAGGCCATAAGAATTCGCTGGAGGAAGAAGACCAAGGTTCATCTAGTACACCTACCACCATCCTGGCAGTTGTTTGACATGTCATGTCCCAAACTAAAAACTTCAACATGTCATGTTCCAAACTATATACAGTACTATAGGTAGGATGACAAAAAAGGAAGACATTAAGAACCCAGTGGGTTAACTCAGGAAACTCATACCCCATTGATAATCAAAAGTCTGCGACTAGCATTTGTAAAAATGAGTGTTGCTTTGTCGCTCCATGCAAAAATCCTAGTTTTAAATAAACTTCACCACAATTTCGGCATCCGCGTCTGTTGGAACATCTGCTGCTGCCATCACTTTGTCTTGTGGTGGAGCAATACTGTTTTCTCCCTTTGTCACAAAATGATCCGATTGATCGGCTATGGGTTATCCATTCAGGATCGATTGACCTGTGAACAACAGAGCTCCACCTTCTCTTTGAGTATGTCACAGTTCAGGTTCCTCCACTATTGGTTGCTGTACAATGTTCAGCATATACAAAGGCAAGAACAAATGATGCCCAGTGTAATTTGTCTTTATTTCACATATCAAAAGGATAAACTGTGAATGTGTATTAACGATTGACATGAATATGTTAACAATATTATCACAATAATACTACCATTCTAATAGTAATTTAATAGCATTCGAGCATTAATATAGCACCTTATCACCTCTCAATAAGCCCTAAAAAAACACAATAATAAAATTGATAATTTCAATCCACGACTGTTTGTGGGACACTGCTGAGCGCAATTAGCTGCCATGTTTCACCCACCAATATACTGTACAGTCAATTCACTTTACAGTATATTCTATGAAGCGCTTTGAGACATCCAGAAGACGTGAAAAGCGCTATATCAAATGCAAGGATTATTATCACACTGTTGAGATGTCTGAAAGTGGTTCACAGAATATACTGTGAAGTGAATTGACAGTACATTTTGTGGGAGAAAAGCAGCAGCCAATTGCACACAGCAGTGTCCCACAAATAGTTGCAGATTGAATGATTCCTTTTTTTTTGGGGGGGGGAAAGCAATCTGCTAATAATCTAGCAACAGGATTCCTACTTACTGCTAGGATCACATAAATGTATCATTAAAAAAATGGGTCACTGCACCCTCTACTGTGCATTGTCTGCATTTTGTTCTCTTGTTGAGACAGGGTTTTATCTGAATAAATAAAGTTGTCATATAAAAAGTCTACCTTTTTGTATGTCTGGTTTGTAAATCCTATTCGGAGCTCATTGAACGGGTGCAAATTACACTGAGCTGACTCCCCTATAGCCTGTTGAAAGCTCTTGGACCGTTTTTAAAAATGTTATTGAAGAGCTGGTTGTAACATTAAAAATGGAAAAAGTTTGTGTCCTTTTACAATATTAGGAGTATTGTTCAATATGTTGGTGCCTTGTTCGGAAACATCGATCTTTTATTGTTGCTACAAATCCTCAGCACAAACTAAGAATAATAAAATAAGTGGCACAAATTTAGGATTCTGACGCATTTCTATTGCATGTTTGATGTAAAACTAAAGCAATTTGGTGGCAATCTCCTGCCAAATTGTATCGTACGAATGTAGGTTGAACGAGTGTGAATTGCACTGAGCTCAACTCCTCAGAATAGGTGGTTTCATGTTTCAACTTATTGCAGTAGAAGCACAACAGGTGCCAATTGCACTGAGCTGACTGCCCTATGGTCTGTTGAAAGCTCCTGGATTGTTTGTCAAAATGTTATTGAAGAGCTGGCTGTAATATTAAAAATGGCCACTGAAGTACAATTCAATAGACCACCCAAGAACTTGTAAGAGATGATTTAAAGCAGAGGCTGAATTCATTTGCATGCCCTGCATTTATACCGCTGACTCCGCAAGGTGTTGAGAGGCAATTGAAGGCACTCTTAGTAATAAAACAGCCATGAATAAGATTAAAGAATCATCTGCAAACTGGATCCAAATATTGAGCATCACGTCAGTTGTATAACTGACACTTGTTTTACGTAGAAAGACCATGTCCCATAGAGTACATTTTGCATTACATCAGTATCCTATATAACCCAACTGGAGGCTCATATCTTTCTGTTGACTATTGAAGATCTGCTGTTTGAGAGATTTTCCAAAACTCTGCAGCTCATGTCCTCTCCTGCTCCAGGCTTTGTGATTCCATCATATCCACCCTTGCCTGCCTCCACAGGCTCCCCATCCCTCAGAGGATAGAATTCAAAATCCTAATTTTCACTTTAAAGGCCCTCCACAGCCTTGCCCCCTCCTACCTCTCTGACTTGCTGAACCCCCTATCAACCTGACCGCTTCCACTGTTCAGCAGGTTCTGGCCTGCTCCATGTCTCCAGTCTCGCCCTACCATTGGTGGCTGGTCTTTCAGTCTCTCTACCCCCACGCTTTGGAACCCCATCCAACAATCCCTTCCCCTTGCTCCCTCCCTTGCCTCCTTCAAGTCCTGTCTCAATACCCTCCTCTTCAACTATGCCTTCAGCTGCTGACCCCTGATTGTTCAGCGCCTCGGGATGTCCTCGTGACATGAAAGGTGCTGTACAAATGTAATTATGTTGTTGTTGTATCCAAACATTGGCTATGAGGTAATGTTTAGCTCAATTTGTAGTACTCTTACCTCAGATTCAGAAGGTTGTGAGTTCAAGCCCCATATTGGGACTTGGAACTCGTATGACCCAAGCTGAAACTCTAATACCGTTTACTGGATATGCAGCATCATTGAAGATGCCGTACTTCAGAGGTCCCATTTGTCTATTCAAGTGAATGTTAATGATCCCATGGCACTGTTCTGGAGTTTCACCTGGTGTTGTGGCTAGCAATCCTCCAAATAAAATTGGTTAACTCACTCCATGGATATTTGTGGGACATTGCAGTGCGCAGAATAGCTGCTGCATCATCCACAAAGTACACAGTCAATCCACTTTACAGTGTATCCTGTGAAGCGGTTTGAGATGTCTTGCTGACATGATAATGTGATATATTAACTGTAAGGGTTATTATGTATATTACTAAATCAATAAGCTATTGCAACCTGAAAGCAATATTATACCTTTAATGGTGATGCTTTGACAGCCGGTACTTTTAAAGAACTACAGAAAACCAGTTTCCAAATTAAGACTGAATTGACCAATGTTCCCTCGTTTATGCACAGTCTTCAATTTATCTAGAGATATCGGGAGATAAAATGGGGTTACAGGTTAAGACTATGTAGAATTTTAGGCTGCGTATTGGTTACTGAGCATTGGTTACTGAGCATGCATTGAAAGCAATGATCATACAATAATGTTGATATCACATAGAGGAAACAACTTACCCACTATGAAAATGTTTCCAAGTGGCTTTCAGTATAATTCTATCTCTACATGTGTCAATAATTTTAATTCTTCAACCTCTCAATTACTGTACAATAAACTACCCTCAAAATTACTCCTGTTTCATATTACACTGGATGAAACACCCTAATTTCTGACAGTATAAGCAACAGAAAGCCATGGGACAGATGTTTCCATTTTGCTGAATTTTAAGTGACAGGTTAAAAAATGTGATTGAGTGTCTTTGGAAATAACTGGCTTGTGAATTCAGAATTCTACATCAAGAATTGATGCAAATAGGAATACCTGACCACTAGTTGGCATTAAATCCATTCACAATCCGATTTTACCACTTAAAGATTAATGTTAAAATAGTTTTAGAAATGTGAGCTTGTTGCTGCTGTGGACTCATAGAAACTATAGAAAGACTTCAAGTTAATTAAGACTCCATATACTAGTACTGCATATAAAATCACTGAAATTACTGTATATATTGCAAGATGTCCTCTCAATGCACAAGGCAATATTTCAAATGTAAGGATTGTTAGTATTTATTTTAAATAATATTAATATTGAGGATTCCCTTCCCCTAATTTTCTTGGAGCACTTTCAAGTACAGTAGTCTCATAGAAACACGTTCCCGCAAACATTTTTGCCTTATAACAGGACTGCTGGTAATGGTAATCCTGATTTAGCCAGCAATGGGATAGAAAGTGAAACAAAAACAGAAGTTGCTGGGAAAACTCAGCAGGTCAGGCAGCATCCATGGAGAAAGGAAAGTGAGTCAACGTTTCGGGCCCATGCCCCTTCATCAGATTTCCAGCATCTGCAATATTTTGTGTTTTGGGATACAAAGTGATTGGTAACAAATCCTGACCCTGCAGGGCAAGAATGCATGATTAAGACCAGTGGAGTAAAAGGAAAGGTTCAGAAGAATTTTCTTCTCTCAGGAATGTCAGGGTATGCTTGAATCATCTTGTTACTAGTTTCTTTAAGAGACAGTTTCTACATAAAATAAGTATGGTTTCCATTGATACTATCGATTGACATCCAGCAACCAAATTTCTGTAACACAAAAGAGAGCAGTGATGTCAACATATACCAAATATACAGTCAATTCACATTACATTATTTTCTGCGAAGCGCTTTAAGACATCTCAAAGACATGAAGAGGCTCTATATCAAATGCAAGGATTAGTATTATGCACCTCTCTAGAGGTATATATAGAGCCTCATAGAGCTTCACACAATTTAATACAATAACATTTACATCATGTGTTTCATGTCGAGAGGGGTTCTCAAGGTAATGTATACAACAGGCTGGGCACACGAGCTGCGTGGGTTGGGGGAAACAGAATGGGGTGTTGGGGGTGGCATGGGGGAGGTTGAGGGTTGGTGGGAGTCACAAATGACCACAAACGTGCTCCAAGAGATGAGACTTGAAACAATGACAAAACCAAAACATTAGTACAGGAGGATACAGTGAGATCTCAATAGTTCAGGACAAAGAAGAGTCTTGCATACACTACTGACTACTCTTATTGCATTCTCAATGTATTTGTTACTGTCCCTTTTATCCAACAGTGTGAGATGAACTAACGATCTCTTAGGAACAGTGATTTTTTTCCACTTAGCTTCTGCAGCTCAAGAGTTAGAGAAGTTGCCTCCCAAGTGAGAGACCTGCGTTCGATTCTCTGCAGGGCCTTGGGCATATTTGCTTACTCCACATCCCGATAATAATCCCTCAAACAAATAATAAATTGGTCCCTTCAATCGATGTTTGTAGGAGAACGCTGTCAGGTTCCACTCGCAAATATACAGTCAATTCGTTTCTCAGTATATTCCGTGAAGCTCTTTGACACATATAGAAGATGGGTAAAGCGCTATATCAAACACAAGGATTGTTATTATTATTATTTAATCCTGTGAGTCAAAGCATTAACGAGTCGGCTGTTTTTAGCTGGACAAGAGGCAAAGGCTTGCCAAAGTGCAATATCACCAGTAAGCAATGTGGTTTTAGTTGGTTAAATCACAGCAGTACCGTAACACACACTCTGGGACTCTCAAGCTTTAGCTCTTGGCAACCTGTACCTCATACACTCTGGAATTAGGTAAACAGGGTGCATCCCTTTGGGGAGAGAGATGGAATCCATTCCAGACAGGAACATTTCCACATGTTAGTGGTATACATCTGTGGACCTCTGCGGAAATATGGTTTAGAAACTGAGTGTGTCAAACATGCTGGCTGACCAAAATTAATCTAACAAAGGGGTAAAATGACGAGGTGTGAACTGTTAATTATCACCAGCTATAGTGATTACATCAACGTGGTTGATAATTTAAGAATGGGTGCAGATGTGTTCTCTCCCACCTCCCCCCACCGCACCCCTCCACCACCAAAAATAATTGGGCTGATTGCAAACATTTACAACAACAAACAACAAAATTCCCTCTATAGAGCGCCTTTCATGTTGTGAGGTGTTAAATATTTGATATGTTTAATGTGGGATTTCCTGTTACAGTGTTCACAAAAATATAACAAAAATAAACCACATTTGCCTGGCAGCCTCATCCTCCTGCCTCTTGTCGCCCACCACTTTCCCACCCTGTTTTCAGCTTCCAACATGACCCACATCCTACATTTTTTCTTTTCCATCTCTCCTTCCTCCCTCTCATCTACCATCACCGCTATGAAACCTACCATCTCAATCTCCATCCCAACAACTTGCTGATCACCGCCCTCCTCTGCACACTGCTGGCAGACATCATTAGTCAGTCGCTCTCCTCAAGATCAGACCCTCCTTTACTCAAAACCACTGTCATCACCCCCCCATCAAAAAAACCTACCCTTTATTCCTCAAACTCTCACCACTACTGCCCTATTTTAAACTTGCCCTTCATTGCTAAAACATTAGAATGTATTGTTGCCAATCAACTCCACGAACACCTCTCCCTCCACTGCCTTTTTAAACACTCCAGTCCGGTTTCTGCCCTGCTCACTGTACAGAGATTACGCACGTGAAAGTCACAAACTATATCGTATCTATCTGTGACCAGGGCTCCCTCTGCCTCCTTGTCCTCCTGGAACTCTCCGCTGCTTTTGATACAGTCATTCACGTGATCCTCCTCCACCGCCTGCCCTCCGTCATCCATCTCAGTGGGACCGCACTCATCTGGTTTGAGTCCTACCTCACAAACCGCTAGCAGTACATCTCTACTAATGGTTTTTCCTTCCGCTTTCGCCCGGTTACCTGCGGGATACCCCAAGGACCCATCCTTGGCCCCCATTCTCTTATCAATATGCTTCCTCTTGGTGATGTCATCCGCAGTCATGGGGTACACTTCCACATGTATGTGCATGAAACCTAAATCTATTTTTCTACTTCAATTTGTGATCCCCAGTCCCCTTATGTTCTATCAGCCTGCCTGTCAGACATTAGGAGCTGGATGAGCGCAAATTTCATTCAGCTCAACGTTGGCAACATGGAAGCCATACTCTTTGGCTCTCATCGACATCTTCAATCCCATAGCTCTCACCTCCTCCACCTACCCAACCTTCCCTAAAAACTCTGCGAACCCATATGCAACCAAGGTGTAAGGTTCGACCGCCAATTATCCTTTCTCCCCCACATCCGGTCCCTCACCTGCATCTCTTTCTTCCATCTCTGATGCATCGCCCGTCTCCGCCAATATCTCACTTAGTGTCATCTGCAAACTTGGAAACTGTACTCCGTACACCCAAGTCCAGATCATTGATGTAGATTACAAACATCAATGGTCCCAAAACTGATCCCTGTGGCACACCACTGCTCACTTCCCTCCAAACTGAAAAACAGCCGCTCACTACAACTCTCTGCTTTCTGTCTCGCAGCCAGTTGTGGATCCACGCTGCCACTGTCCCTTTTACGCCATGGGCCTTTAATTTCATAATAAGTCTCTCATGTGGCACTTTGTCAAATGCCTTTTGAAAGTCCATGTAAACTACATCAACTGCGCTACCATTATCCACCCATTCCGTTACCTCATCAAAAAATTCTATCAGATTTGTAAGGCAAGATTTGCCTTTAACAAATCCATGTTGACTGTCCTTTATTAGCCTATATCTTTCTAAGTGAAGATCTATCTTGTCCCTGATTATGGACTCTAGAAGTTTGCCCACTACCGACGTTAGACTGACTGGTCTGTAGTTACCAGGCTTGGTAACTACAGTTACCATTGTTCAGTATGTTCTGTGAAGTGCTTTGAGACGTATAGAAGACGTGAAAAGATCTATTTCAAAAGGAAAGATTATTATTAATGTATAGTTTTTTCACATCTATGTGTTATTTGTTTATGTTTAATTTTCATCAATAAAGTGAAAAAATGTAAGTTAGCAGTAAAATGTGCCCCTCACTGGCATCAGTGAGCTGCCCACAATTTTTTGCAAAATTTGTCAAATTCCCCCGCAATCTTTGGCAAATATTTCCGCAATGTTCTGTTTTCCCTGGCGACGGAGCACCAGGAGTATGTGAAGTGTGAGAAGGAGAAAAGGAGCAACAGACAAAGAGCAGCAGCAGACCACTTCACCTTTTACAACAAAAGAGTCTGCAGTTTGTATTTCCCAATGTAGACATCGCTGTACGAATTACTTTGACATTGCCAATAACTATTGCCGGAGGTGAATGCCCATTTTCATAACTGGTGCTAGTCAAACATCGACTCAGGTCAACTCTGGACCTGTCAATGTGGAATAATTTGACATCAATATCAATCGAGTGTGATTTGCTTCACCAGCTGGATTTCAGTGACATCATTAAAGACTTTTCAGCCATGAAGAGCAAGAGGTAACTGACTTAACAGCTGTTCTAATGTGACACCATTGTTTGATTTTACCTTTAACTTCACACAAAATGTGTTAGTGCTGCCAGCCTGTGCTGAAATTAATACGGTTTTGTTTTGTTCATTTTAATTCTGATTCAGTATTTTACAATTGTTATATGGAGTCCTATAGCTCAGTTCTTAGAGTACTCGTCTCGCAAGCGAGAGACCTTGGTTTGATTCCCAGTAGGGAGAAACGCTGGGCAGGTTTCCTTACTCCACACACTTCTGTTTATCTAGCAGTAAGTAGGAACCCAGTTGGAAGGAACTGAACATGCAAAGAGGGACCCCCAAACCTATAATAATCCTCGGCTCCAGCAAGCGCAATCTGGCCCTAGTCTTACAAAACTATTTATCTGCCTTCAGATCCCAAGACTCAGGTCTCTCACCCATTTCATTCCCATTTCCCTCAAAAGAAAGTCAGGAAAAGCTATTTTCACAGCGAGGAAATTGAGGAGTCACCTCAGACCATTTGCCACTAAGTGTATTGCAAACTTGCTGGGCTGAAACAGCTGCCACGTCCCTTTGTTTGCTATTGTTCTGTACCAGAAGGTGTGTAAAGTTACACAGCCTCGTTGCAGCACCCAAAGTACAGGGCAGCACCAAATGCAGCCTTTCATGTGGTTCCTATAATTCATTTTAATTTGTTTCAGCTAGTGCTATGGTCTGCCAAACAACTGGAATTGGGGCAAATCTCAACTGCTAACAAGCACCTCATTGTTCTCTACACTGAAATCAATAAGTCCCAAAGCAAAGCCTTGCTGCATTCCTTTTTTTTTACATAAACAGTAATAACAACAAACAACTTCCTGGCAGTGTCCCAGTGTCAGGAGCCTTCCATGGGAACAAGTGGTAAAAGTTGACTGAAGATGTTGGTTGAACTAATACAGGGATAGAAAGTCAGCTGGCAACAGGGTTTTGCGGTGGTTCCTAGTTCAGCTACACGTAGATCTATCAGTAGCCTTGTACAAGGCAAATTAAAAGTGATTTTTAAACTGTAAAACTAACTCGCACAGAAACCGTTCACTAAATAGCAAAGGATTTGAAAAGTGTTACCTGGAGATATTTGTTGAAAACCTATAGGTAAAAGCACCATGCTCTGTAACAGATTTAATGTAACTTTAAGTGAAAATAGTTTAGTGTTTAGTCTCAGTAAAGTGCATTTGATGCTTTATAGAGGTATGGGCAGAGGAACTAGATTTAATTTTTATTGAACCAGAAAAGGTTCAGTGGAGACCCCATAGAGCTACTGTATTTAAAATTATGAGGGGGTTGATAGAGTAGACAGAGACATTATTTCTACTGGTCAGGTAGTCAGCGACTCGGGGGCATCAATTTGAAATCATTAACAATGGTAAATGGGAGATTTGTTTTTAACTTAGAGAGCTGTTAACATGTGCAATGTTTGGTTGGATGCAATGATCAGGCCAGGATTCATATTTGCTTCCAAGAGGGAGCTGGAAAGATATCTAAAAAGGACTAATTTGCAGGGGAAACGGCCGGGTAACTCGGAATCAATGAATTGCACTTTGAAATAGCCAGCACAGGCAAAATGTGCTGATTGGTCTTCTGTGCTTTAAATGTCCATGGTTATATGATTTTAATAATAATAATAATCCTTGCATTTGATAAAGTACCTTAAGACTTCTTTGAGACATCTGAAAGCGCTTCACAGAATTTACTATAAAGTGAAATGCAAAATATTGCAGATGCTGCAAATCTGAAACCAAAACAGAAGTCACTGGGAATACTCATCAGGTCAGGCAGCATCTAAGGAGAAAGGAAAGTGAGTCAATGTTTCAGGTCCATGATTTTTCGGGTTCTGATGAAGGGTTGTCGCCCCGAAATGTTGACTCACTTGCCTTTCTCCATAGATGCTACCTGATCTGCTGAGTGTTCCTGGTGACTTCTGCTTTTGATACTACTGTATGAAGTGAATTGACTGCATATTTTGTGGGCAAAACATGGTAGCCCATTGCGCACAAGTGTCCCACAAACAGTCATCGATTAAGTAAAGAATTTTAAATTATTTTCATGGAATATTACCCCAAGGAAAGTGATCTATCAAATGACTAACAACCAAGTTCCGACTTACTGCTAGTAAACAGAGGCGTGTGCAGTAAGGAAAATTCCCCTATATTTTTCCCTGCTGGGAATTGAACCCAGGTCTCTCGCTTGTGAGGCGACTGCTATAACCACTGAGCTGCAGGACTCCAGTTCAACAGCAGTAGCATAGCAATATTGCCAGTTGTATTTTTATGTCTACCACTATGCTCATTGGCTCTTGCAAAATACTTTTAAGCATTGGTTTATGTTAGATTTGGGGAGTGAATCCAGGGTAGATTTTGAGTTAACTGAACACAATTGAACAAGTCGACAGGTTTCAATGACACAAAACTTAAATTTCACCTCTAGCACTGCTCGATTTAAAATTTCACACTATGGCAAAACTCAATAGCCAACCACCATCCACGACTGTTTGTGGGACACAGTTGTGCGCAAACAGCTGTCTCGTTTTCAATTCACCTTACAGCATATTCGGTGAAGCACTTTGAGATGTCTCGAAGATGTGATAAGATCCTATATCAATGCAAGGATTATTATTATCATTCAGAATTCAAATACAGTTTATTGAATGAGTTGAATTTCACAAAACAATTAATTTATGTGAAATTAAATATTAAACAATTCTATTACTATCATTTACATTATTCTGTTTCTTCACCAAGAAATATTGGGATAAGATTTGCTATGTTGCTTTGCGCTAACTAAAGTAAAGGATTTTCTTACTCAGTGTTTACTGCACTCCTTACAGGGACTTGAATTCCCGCACAGCACAAAACCACCTTAATTGACAGCTTCCTATGTTATTTTACACCTTGGCTAGTGGCAACTGATCTGCAGAAGGTCTGTGTGGACCTGGAGCAGATTATTCGGGTCAGTGAGAAAGACTCCAAGATGCCACTGCAACTTGAGGGACATTATATAAATGCTGTTGTTGACGAGGCTTCATGTGGGATTAGTTAAGGAATCAATTTGCAGATATTTCCTTGTTCTAATTAACAAAAAAAATATTTTCACCATAAATGTTGCCTTGTGTTTAAAATATATTTTCTACAACACTCACAAACAGCCTGACATCTGAATAATGGTACATTAGCTGAAAATGTTGCTTGCCACCATTATGAATTTCTGGGAGGCTGTGCTGAACTCCAGGCAGGGCCAGATGAATCTTTTATAATAACTCTTGGTATCATGCCTTAGCATACCTTTGAGTCATTTTAAAGCGATTCACAGAATATACATTACTGTAAAGTGAATGTATAGCTTCTGGCCGAAACGCGACAGCCAATTGTGCACAATAGAGTCCTACAAACAATCGTGGATTGAGTGACCAAATTTTAGTCTTTAACCAAGAATGCCCATCACTTTTTATGGGCCTGACACCAACAAGATTTATGCGCCCCCATTTTCACCTGCTCTATTTATAATGAATGGACCCAGCGGCAGATTGTTTGCCTGCTAAGTAAGATCATGGGCTGCCCAGTAAATGTCATATTTCAGTCTGTTGGAACCACCTCTGTAACGTGTGCCTAGTGTAAGACTCAACACCTTTCGTTGGCCTAACTGCAAGGCCTGAAATTCATTTCCTCCACATCCTACCCCTGGAGAACCAGACGCAATTTTCAAAACCGCAAAGAGCTGGAGCAGGTTAAATCCTGGGATGACTGCTGGCTGCATTAATCATAAGAATTGGAATTTGAAATTAATTTCTTAATTAATTTAGGGAATATCACATAAATCTGCCTCTCATTGTCAGGACAGCATCTCGAAAGATAGTTACCCTCCTACAGCAATGTTCCCAAATGTGGCAAATAAATTAAAAATAATTCTTGCATTTGATATAGTGCTTTTCACATTTTCCAGATATCTCAATGCGCTTCACGGAATGTACTGTAAAGTGAAATGACCGTATATTTGGCGGCAGCCAATTTTGCACAGCAGTGTCCCATAAACAGTTATGGATTGAAATGACCCATTTATTACTGGGGTTTTTTGAGAGGTTATTATTAGGCATGTGGAGTAAGGAAACTTGCCCAAGGTTTTGCATTGGTTGGATTTGAACCCAGGTCTCTTGCTCGTAAGATGAGTGCTCTAATCACTGAGCTGCAGGACTTCAAATGGAGGGAATGGGTGGGTAGAGAAGTTTCAGATGAAAAGCAGCCTACACCTAGTAAATGAAGGAAAAGAGCAGTTGTGGGCTTGCTTCTTTGTCCATAAATTGCCTTTATGTTGCAGGAGCTAGCTGGGATGACTGTTATAGTAAATACAGTATTATTGCATTATTCTCCTACATTCATTCTGAGTTCTGGTTACCAACATGCATGTTTTATGTTTCTCAGCTTCCACAAGGAACACAATTAAAACACAGTTCCTGGACCATTAAATACACATCAGAGTAGTATTTTGAGAGCCAGCATGTATATGGCACATTTGTTACTAATCATTTGTCTAGCACTGTGGTAGGTACTGACTTTGCTTCAAATGTGTCTGGTAACGCACATGTTTAACACGTACAAATTATGGAAAATGGCAGATTGGGTTCGCCTGTTTTCAAATCCATCTGGCCTCCGAGGCAGTTATTTTGGAGTCTTTAATTCCTGCCAAAATAAACCTGTATTCTCAGGGCGTTAGCAACATAGTTGTTTGTGTTCTTACCTTCCACTCCACTTCTTCCCCACCCACCACCTCCTTCCGGGCGAGATTAGCCACTCTAGAACTGAAGGCTAGAGACTAGTCAGACCCAACTAATCTTGACTATTCATTTCACTGGTTATTTCCCATCAAAATCAAATTTCCCAGGGATTTATTTAGTTAATTATCAAAACATTAATGTAATATTAATAACTGAAATGTTAATAATGCCACAAGTAGGATTACTGCTATATTGTCAGGGCTGTGTACTCACATTACATAGGCTGAGACTCCAAATCAGCTGCTCGCCTATACAGAGTTCCACTGAGAGTTGACATGATCATGCCATTCTGCTGCCAAGAATGTCACCTTTTTTGGAGCCACCTCAGCTTCAAGGAAAGCTGCTTACATCACCCCACCCGCTCTTACCCGGAGTGTTGGCCCTAGTTGACACTATAAGGTGCTATATCAAATAAAAGGATATTGTTATTAAATAATCTGGTGAAGGAACAAAGGAGAAGAGGAGTCACTGGTACATACTTGCTGTGTATCTTAATAACACTGGTGGGAAAAATGCAAAGAGTTTTAACCGATTCAATGTGATAATTAATGGATCACATATGTTGTGAAATATTGCATTCTTTACCTCCATAACTCTGTGGATTATCTGGGCTCAGGCAATCAGTAGAATAATTATACAAATGAAGGTTAGGTTGGAATTGCAACTGGCATGATAAATGTGTTTGTCTCTTCTTAACAACAAACATGTGTATTTGTGTAATAAGCATCTGCATTTATTTAATAAATCACAGTTTTCAAGCATTGGCTTGGTGAGGCATTAATGTCCAGTTTACCAAGATTCTTTATCTGTGACTCAACATTTTACATGTGATGGATTCCATATTTGAGCATGTGAGGCATCATTTTGATGGACTTAATTTCAGGCCACGTTGTCATTTATTACATCCCAGTGTCATGACTTGCCCTCATTTATACACATGCACTTTCAACGTGGCTAAGTTATGTTACTTGTTCCTTTTCTTTATAACTTATTAATAATTCTTTGTGTTTCTTTTGTGCCAGGTGACACATGTAGAAACCCATCACCATGTTTCATAGTATCCAAATCTGACTGAGAGTTCCACATGTGTAAACCACCTACTCATGGAAATTCCTCTGACTGGACTGGAATCCACACTCTTCCCCTGGAGATACACATCTTGTTTAGCTGGTTCCAGTCAGAATTGAGTGCAGGTTGGCAAGACCTAAGGCTTGGCGATCACAGTGTGTATGTTAGCGTACTGCTGGAGTTCAGCCAGTTAAACCCACATGGCATGCCGTTGAGAGCACTGCCTAGCAAGCTTTCTGCTGCTTGTTCAGCTCAGACCACCTTGCCTATTAGGTTTTCAAGGAATCAGGAGTTGAATGGGGTAAGTCCCTGCTTCTTGCTTCTTTAGAACTGCTACTGATGAGCCAGACTGGCCAGTCTGTCATAACTAATGCCTGGAATACTATGGACCCCACCCCCCGGCTTAAAAACCAGGTTACCAAGACTGCCAGGGATGCTTTTGGTTTCAGAGTATGAGGAAACGTTTGGACACTACTGATCCACAAAGGAAGCAAGATGTACATCTCTTTAAAACAGTCCAAATGTGTTGCCAGTTAAGTTCATTCCAACTTCTTCAGCCATAAGCTTTCAACTTTCCCCTTTATGCATACTCCTTCCTGTCTGAATACCCTATTAACTCTTCCCTTTCAATGTTATTAATATTGATAGAAATACTTCTCCAGATGTTAGTTTGTGTTATGTGATGCAGAAGCGATGGGGGAAAATAAATCATAAGTCTATCTCAAGAGATGACGACCTGCTAACTTCTGCATAACAATATTTTCTCTACCAGAGAAAAAGCCAGTAAAATAATCTTTTATACAACTGGACCTTGTGAAGAATTAGGATTGGTACAAAGGCATGGGATTTGTTTTGCTCAAACTATTTTGGTTAAATTAACTCATAATTGAGATTATAATTGCAGAAGTTAGTGTAATACTGATCAATTATTTAATTTGCCATTCACTTTATTCCAGATGTGATCTGGAAAATCATCAAAAATCATCTTAAATGTACTTAAGGTTTTTATTCTGGATGGCACAACCCAGCTAATACATTATTTGAAAGAGCACAGCTTGAAAAAGTAGAGCAGGAGTAAGATCACAACACCACAATAGAGATTCGAATGAAGGAGGTCATTTCACCCATTTTATGTATAACAATAAGAACTACAAATTATATTTGCATAGCAGCTTTCACATTGGGAGAATATATTTACATAGAATTACCTGGACTGTATAGCACAAAAATAGTCAATTTGCCCAACAAGTCTGCGCCGGTGTTAATGTGCCACATAATCCACCCTAATTCCCTCTCCCTACGCCCTTACATACTGCTTATTCCCTTCTCTCTCAGGTTAGCTCAAAATCTTTGAGCTCATAACTGTCCGACCCAGAGTTAAGAGAGCAACCAATTGAACCAGCATAATATATACCTAAACAGATGTCAGACGAAGGGTCGTGGACCCAAAAGGTTGACGCACTTTCCTTTCTCCATGGATGCTGCTTGACCTGCTGAGTTTTCCCAACAACATCTGTTTTTTGTTTCAGATTTCCAGTATCTGTAGTATTTTGTGTTTTATTGTATGATATATACCTAGATATGTATGTATAGGCATTATTTCCCTTCTGTAACCTGTTTCAGTTGTTGATTGCCCTCTGGGTAAATAAATACTTCAAGGTATCTGTCCTGAAATTGCCCTCTGCAAATCCAAACTTGTATCCTCATCTTCTGTTATCTTGCTGCAAAAGTACAGTATTGTTCTAGCTGAACCTTCTCAATCCCATTTAAGATATTTCACACCACTGTAAGGTTCACTTTGGGCCTTCTCTTTTCAAGACTGAAGAGTTCTAGTCAATCATTGTTCATACCTCATTCCTCTAATACCAGAGCACTTTATAGCTTTAGCATACCATCTTAGCATCTGAACTCAAATAATTCTTTTTCACTGTTGCCTCACACTATTTCTACATGGTGAGTCAACTAACACATTTAGATCTCTTTCACCTTTCTCCTTGCACCTTTTGTTCAATTTGAGAATAGATGTGTTTTCTATTCTTACTTCTCATATGTACGAATTTGCATCTATCAGTATTGAACTTAATTTACCAGTTATCATCCATCCCATGTGCATAACCTATCAAGTTTGCCTTGTAAGACCTTTGCTGTCTTCCTCTGGTTCTACAGTTCCCACGAGCTTGGTATCAACTGTTAATGTGATTACCTTGCAGAGAGTTTGTGAGGCTAAATCACTAATGTATGCAAGGAATAGGATGATACCAGGACAGAATCCTGCGGCACCCCACTTAATAATCTCCCCCGCACCCCCGCACATATTGATGTAGCCCCCCAGCAACTTCTCTCTACTTCCTTCCTTCAGCTAATATCAAATCCATCCCCATGTCTTGCTTTCATACTCAATGAAAATTTACTCTCATGAAAATAGTTTGCGAATGACTCTTTCATGTCAGTGTATAAAGAAAACAGCTGATCGGCATTAATGCGAGATTCACATATTGTGCATGCAATCAGAGTGTAACATGAAAAACAAGCACCTTCATGTTTATTCTCCTGCAATGTGTAGGGTATAAATGAGCCAGTAAAATTGATTTATATAATTGTAATATGGTTGTATATGTACTGTATCATTGGTTTACTGCAGGAGACCTAGTTACCAGAGCTGTAGGCTTGTAAACTGGAATGGACATAGTGCAGACAACTGTACATAAACTTGTTTAACTCCAAAGTATTGCCATGTGTGAATTTGTATGTCATTCTCAAACAAATACAAATTTGGAATAGAAATACGGGATAATTATGGCAATCAGTGTGTATCTGGTGAGCAGGTTGCATTTGGCAATGTATATTTCTAAACATCCATTGGAAAGCCCTTTGAGGAAACACGTCCCCAAGTTTGACACAATTAAATTGGGCAAAATGGTTATGATGATCCATATTTGGCGGTGGAATGTAGATCCTGTGAATGTGACTGAGAAACATAGATCTTGCACTGTTTAGAGGAGTCAGCATTGACTGCAATTAGGACAGAGCACATAACATTTCACTTTTATGAGACATTCGTCCCGATGTGAAATGCACTATGCTAAATAAAACAATTATTATTTTATAATGCCAGGCAGCACTTAATCTACAGCTCTGTGGCTGTTTGCGGGACACTGCCATGTGCAATTGGCTGCCACGTTTCGCCCACAAATATACAGTCAATTCACTTTACGGTATATTCTGTGAAGCACTTTGAGACATCTCAAAGATGTGATAAGGTGCTTTATCAAATTCAAGGATTATTAATATTATAACTTGCATTCTGGGCAGCTTTTAGGACACTTATTACTCTTCTGTTAGTTGTACAAATGCTAAGATCAACAAAATAGGTATTGATATTTTTGTTCTGATCCTACTGTTGACTCTTATCCTATAAAGGGACTTGTCTAAACCACAAGCATCCTGTCTGGTCGATAAACCTGACCTAAGCCTCATCTATCTCCTTCAGATGCTGTGCATTTTCTGGTTTTATATCCAGTTTACAGAATTCACACAGCTCTAGAGATGACTCTCCAGATCTAAAGGGCAAAACGTAAAACATGAAAAATTTAAAAGGGATGAATAAGGACTTAATAAGGACTGGGGAGCTACAAGTGGGGATTCTTTCTGGAAACCAGGTGAATGTAATTCAGGCCATAGCAACACTACTCTAAAAGTGGATTGTGTTGGAGTGGACAACCCAAGGCCAAGGGTCTCTGTGCAATCCCAGTGATCACCAAAAGTCCAGTCACCACTATAAAACTGAATCTAAGCTGTCATTTTATTTACAAAAATAACTAGAAATCTGCAAAGGCCATTACCAAAACTAAATAGCAACTTTCTTCCCCCAAATGATCTAACTGTTTTTTTGGGTCAGAGGGGTGTCCGACACATGTGAAAACCAATTACCATACTAAAGAATATCAAACCAAGCTGAAAATTCCATGCATCCCACCTACACATGGAAATCCCAGAGATAGATTGTTAGAGTGGAATGTATACTTTCTCCCTGGAAGGCTGCATCCTGTTTACCTAATTCCGGAAAATATTAGGTGCAAGTTGGTAAGAGTCAAGACTTAAGGACCCCAGAATGTGCGTTGGGTCTAACCAGCTAAAATTGCATGGTTCGCCATTCATATTGCTATCTGGGAAGCTTTCCCGCTGCTTGTCAAGCTGGTCCCACCCTACTGACTAGGAATTTAGCTTGCAGTGTTACCAAGAGTTGTGTGGGAGGCCTCCTGCCCCCAGTGACTGGTCTCCCCCTCCAGATTCTGGTGCTAAGCCAGGCTGTATATGCTGTCATCAGCAGTGCCCTGGAATACGGACCCATCTTGTTCAGGAACTAGACTAGAGACCGCCACAGAGAGATGGCTTGATTTCAACATTCTGCTGCCAGGCATGTCACCTTGGAGCCTGAAGCTTTTCTACTTGGTGGCAAATGCAAATGGTAACAATGGTTGGAGGGCAGATCTCCCTCCAAGTCATTGGAACTAAACTGGACCAACTGTCCTACTGCATGTACATCATTGAAAGCATTGCCTCTTAGCAATACAAAATATGACCACGGTGTATATTACCAGTGAGTAACAACTCTATTTGAAAGTGTCTACAATCTGAATTCAGATGCTAAAACAAAAAATATTATTGATACATATGACTGGTAGGGCTGATATTCCTGAAAAATATGTTTTACCTGTGGAGAATCACCAATTGGAAATAAATGTCTTGCTTGGTTATTTCTCCACAACTATCAAGAACAGTAGGTTCCAGGACATAAGCACTGAAATACAATAGTTTTCAGAAATTGTAATAATGATCCTTGCATTTGATACAGCACTTAGAATGCCGCTGGGACACTGGGAAGAGCTTCATAGGATTCATTATAAGCAAATGCTGACTGTGAAGCAATCATTTTGCAAACGGCAATATCTCACAAACAGCCATGAATTTAATGAACCATTTCATCTGTAGCATTGTTGACCAGGAAAATAAACTGTCTTCTTTCCTTAAATAGTGTAATGGGCTTCTTAACATCCTCCTAAACTGACAGACGGGCCCTCAGTTTAATGTCTTATCCAAAGGACATTACCTCCAATAATGTAGTAATGAGAAACCAGATAGGTTAAACTGACATAAGTATTGAAAACCACTTACTTACCTGTCATTCTCTTCTGATTTCTGATTTAAGAAACCCAATTCTGAATAAATATACACTAGCCCAATTCAGGATAAAAACGGATGTTTTATCTCAGCGCCTTGGGACATCCTCCTGATGTGAAAAGCGCTCGAGAAATGTAATTTTGTTGTTATTGTTATATGATGTCTCAGATATTTCTGTCTCATGGTGTCACTATAGTAACTGTTAACTCTACTTAATTATTTTTGTAGGATTTTTGCAGTATTTTGTGTTCTGAAACTGAGATAACGCAAGTATTAAAAAGATAGGCTTTTAAACACCATGGCTGGTAACCTTTTGCCACTGTTAGTTACCCTGAGTAAAGATATATTTCCTGGTGTCTGTCCTGAAATTGCTCTTTGCGACTCCAACTGGTGCCCTCTTGCACTACTGTCTTAAAGTAATATACAGTATTGTAAATTATTATTTATGCGTATATTGATTTTGATTAAGTCTCTTATTGTTGTTGTTGTTGTTGATTGCCTGCCATGAGTTTGAATGGCAAGGCTTGTGAACTGAGCAATGCTTCTTCATTATAGACAGTAAAACAATCAATTTGTCCCATGCCAGATACTGCAGTAAACACCATTTAAATTACCCGGATATTCTTCCAGGGTAACACTTCATTCCCTTCACTAGCCTCCTATTCCAAACATATTGCATCAAGAGTAACCTACCAACAAAGGAGAAACTGCCCAAACACTGCAAAACATTCTGTTCACTTTGGAGACCCTTGTGAACCTTTAAAGAGTATTCAGAGTGACAAAACATCATCTCATCTGTTTGTGATCACAACCAGGTTCCAGATGTGGAAGTGAAATGTTCCAAGCCTCAGCACCACTCCCTAAACCTTCCCGATAAATCCTTTCATTCTGATGTCCTGCTCTACAGCTATGTACACAAAGATTGGATTTTGGTATCATTATAGCTGTAACTTCTTTGTATCAGAAGTTGGCAGACTGAAGCTTTCTGAAATGTTAATGAAATAGAGAAAACAAAAAGTTCAAGCCGAGTTGCAATAAACAGGCAGTTCATTCTTGACATTTATTCAGACTCTAATCTAAAAAATATGTTTCATTCTAGATTCTTCATGCTGGAACTTTGCAGTAAACTGAATACATAGTGGTGCAGTGGACGAGGACGCAGGTTTTTAACTTTTGGACTTTTGGACTCTAGATTTGATTAACAAAGGTGGGTCAAAAGTTTTTTCTTCTCACTCAGGGGCAAGTCTTGATAAGCACTCCAGGACACTGCCCCAGTGCTATATAAATGCAAGTTGTTGTTCAACAAATAAATATTTTTCAAAAGATGGAATTAGACTTTCAGTTAGTGGCAGATGTAGATGGAAGAAATAACATTATTGTGACCCAAGATATAGAGTCAAGAGCTGAATAAGAAAATTCCTTTTGTTCACATTGTAGTTGAAAAACAAAGCTCACATCGTTACATGTCTCACAGGAATGTAGAAACTCAGTGGTGAGAGTGCTGTCAGCTGAGCCAACTGACACTTTGTTAGTTGTGACATTCATAGAAGGACTAAATTAAATTTCAGAAAACCCCCAAAGTTTGAAGAAGGAATCATAAAATCATAGAATCTTACAGCATAGAAGGAGGCCATTCAGCTCATTGTGCCTGTGCTGGCTCTTTGAAAGAGGTACCAACAGTCCCACTCCCCTGCTCTTACCCTGCACATTTTTCAATTTTAAGTACTTATCTACTTCCCAATACCCAATCAATTCCCAACCTAAAGAAAGTAAGACATCACGTATATTTGTTCCTATCATACCCATCCTTGCCCAGCTCCACAGAATCTCCATCCGCTAGAGGATGGAGTGCAAAATCCTCATCCTCACTTTCAAAGCCCTCACGGCTCCTCTGTATCTCTGTGACCTGCTAATTCCTTACTGACCTATCCACTCCCTTTGCTCAGTGGACACTGGTCTGCTCCATGTTCCATGCACTGCCTACTTCACCATCAGTTGTTGGGTCTTCAGCCTTTCTGCAAGGATTATTATTATTTATTATGGAGTTTATGCACAACAGTCCTGAGCTTCAAAAACACATAGTTCTCAGGGTTGAGATGATTATCCATGGAGCCTATGGTCTTGCATCTTGCAGTGATATTTCAACTCTTGAAGTGTTACTGCCTTGAGATACTTATTATAAATAAGTGCTTAATTCAATAAATCCATGAATCCTGTACCAATGGTGGGCCAATTTTTTTTTTTCTGTTCTTACATTTACAAGCAAGCCTTTATTTTCCCCTCCTCCCTTTGCCTAAAAAGGGATTTTGCCACTGATTGCTTTATGATAATTCTTATTTTTCCTATAGATTGTAAATCAAATCCCAATGTTTACCAATGTTAATCAGAGAGAGATTGTCTACAAATTAAGAGAATGATAGGAAATTAACCAACAAGTGCGAACTAAAGAAAATTAAAAATTACATTGGGTACATTTTGAAGATCAAAGTATGGCATTTAAGGAATATATTCTGGAGGCAATTTACTGAAGATCAGAACAAAGCAGATTTGTTAAATAGACTTTTGACAGCAGTTTTCACTGATGAAGACTGTAGTGGAATTCTAGATTTATTTGTTTTGGCTCTGTATGATCTGTCAGAGCAGGCATTCACCTAAGATTCAAATAACGGGTTTCTATATATTCTACACAATAGTTCCAAAATAAAATAGAAACCGCTTCCAAACACCCTCTGTCTGTTTATAGATAGCTTGAGAGCATTTCCCAAAATAAAATTGCTTATTCATTTTATTTGTGGATGTTGCTGTAAGCAAATTTGCTGCCACCATCTCGCACAAATCAAGGTCGCTCCATATTATACTAAATTCTGTGAAGTGCTTTCGGATGTCCCACTGACATGAAAGGTGCTGTCTCAAACACAAGGATTATTATAATTGTTATCATTATTATCTTCAGTCAATCTGTTGTCCTTGTACTCTCTTATACCTGTAAATATTTGGTTCCATTTTGAATTAAGCTAATTCCCATTTGGTTCAATGATGGTACTGACTACCTATTAATAACGATAATAATAATCCTTTAGGCCTTGATGTCTGGTAAGCAAGTGAACAAAACATCAGTGGGCTTCAAATAAACAGGAGAAATGAAGACATAGATTGGATGTCATCTCCATAATGAAGATGGGAGGATTCATGTTGCAATTGACAGCAGACTCTAACCATTCTCAAAGGGCTGGAGGTGGGTTGTTAGTCTAGTTGAAGGGGTTGGACCAATCAGCTGCAGCTCCAAGGTGATTGACACATCCCGGAGCAGCTGTTAATTGCCCCTCCTCCTGTTCAATGGGAATGCTAATGGGAAGGTAGAGGCACTCGGCAGAGGAGATCCGTGGGAAGAGAAGAGAAAAGTAAGAACTTTGGTTACCGGATGCCAGGTAAATTGAACAAAACTTCCCACCCTGGTGCGTCCAGTTGATGTGGATATCACTGTATTGCCTCGACTGAGATCAGCAAACTTCCTGCTCTGTATGGTGTAAAGCTGCCATGCCTTTTCCCAGCTGCCTATAAAAGAACATTAAAAATCTTCAATTCAAGTCGATAGCAGTTGAGGATAAATTTATATATACAGAACAGCTGAAACATTCCCTTTGATCCTCAAGGAAACAGCAAGAGGAAACAGATGAGGTTCCAGTTAATATTTTTATGAGCTCAATAAAGACAGGAGCTGCACCTGAGAAGTAGTTGATAGCCAATGTTACCTCGTTATTCAAAAAAGAATTGAGATGTGAACCTGGCAATCTTAGATTAGTTAACCTAACATCTGTAGTGCAGAAGATGTTTGAGAACATTATACAGGATGCTATTAACGCTCATCTGAAGAGCACAGATGGTGTAAGGCAAGGTAAGAAAGGATTTTGAAGAAATAGGTCAGGACTCACAAATCTACTGGAATTCTTTGATGAAGTAACTAAACTAGTGAATGAGCGTTATCCGGAAGATATCAGTTACTTGGAATTTGGGAAGATATTTGATGTAGTTCCACATGTGGGATTTTTACTGTTGTCCAACACTGCTGAAATCAATGAGACATCACTTCCAGTTGTAGAACCTTCAGAGTGGGAGCATGAGATACATGTATCTGCACTCCCATGAGCTCTCACCTGTAGCTGTAAGGTAATATTATAAATTTGCAAACTATTCAGTGAGACAATTATGTAACTTTATTTTGAACAGATGGCAAAATTGATTCATGTCCCCTGCCTTTACAGTTCAGTGGTGAATAACAATACTCCTCCTGATACAACCACCACCTCAAAGTGATGGCAGTAGTCAGATGCAGCACCAAAATCTTCCCAATTGCACAGCTCTCACCAAATTTAAGAAGGGGTTGTTCTGCCAAATGATCTCAAAAAGTGCGGTAGAGTAGTTTGTCTTCAAAAACACAGTGACTAAACTTCACGGTATAAACTGTGAAGCACTTTGAGACATTGTCCTGACATGAAGGTGCAATAATAATAATAATCCTTGCTTTTGATATAGCACTTTATCACGTTGTTCAGATATCCCCAAGTACTCAAGGAATATACCGCAAAGTAAATTGACTGTATATGTTGTGGGTGAAACACGGTAGCCAGTTGTGCACGGCAGTAACCCACAAATCCTTACCAATGAAGGGATTTTGAAGGGATTATCACCCCCAGAAAATGAACTGCCTATCAGGTTCCTACTTTACTACTTGGTAAGCAGAGACATGTGGAGTACGAAAACTTGACAAGGATTTGTCCTGCCCAGGAATTGAACCCAGGATTCTCTTGCTTGTGAGGCAGGTGCTCTAACCAATACACTAAAGGACCTTGATGTGAACTGTATAATTGGGAAGAGATTGTTGCTAGATTTGACTTCCACCTTATGTTATATTAAGTATAAGGGTTATTATTAATAATAATTGTCATGAGCAACATATGAAAACAGTGTGGATAATGGGCCTCTGTGTGTTTGTGTGTGGATCCCTCTGCCTCATTAATTCTGTGAGTGTGTCTGTGTGTAATTTTCATTCAATAGTGCTGGAGGAGTGCTGCATTGTCAGAAATGTCGTCCTTTGGATAAGACGTCAAATTGAATTTACTTAGATGCATAATGAAGATTCCATGGCACTATTTGAAAAGAGAGAAAAGTTACTCATAGTATCTTGATCAACAATTCCCAGATGCAAATTGTCCGTGATCTATTAAGTCCCACAGTGATCTTTTATAGATCCTTTGTTGTTCACACATGAGGCTAAGTGACTTGAAGGATGCTTGTATAACATTACACTTGAACATTTGCTGAAATACTAAGCTAGGCGAATAACGTGAAATAGATTAATAACAATGGACCAATTAATCAAGTGGAATATGAATTTTGATGTAGATAAATGTAAGTTAATGTGTTTTAGAACAGGAAACTGCAGACATGTATATAACATAAGAGGTGCAGAAGGAAAGGATTTGGTGATGATTGATGATCATTCACCAAAAGTTTCTAGTCAATGCAAAGTTGCTGTCTACAAATTTAATTAAACGTTTTGTTGTATCTCCAATGTATTTGACTATCAGATAAAATCAACTGTTCAAACCTTGTATAGATCATTGACAAGATTACATTTGGAATATTTGACTTCATGGAGATTCTATTCATGTCGTTGGCGGTATCTCAACTGGCCTAAAATGTCTGAATTATTCCATCATTCAATTATTCTAATTATTCCATTGATTCTAAGACTTTGCTATGAAGTTTACTTTTCAATTATGAAGAAAGGAACCCAGAACTTGGAGAAAATGCAATGGATAGAGTTGGAACATAATTCATTGCTATATTTGCCTGTAGAATACACAGTTACTACAATTTACAGTAGAATCCGGTCAAGATATCCTCCTGATGCGAAAGGTGGTATATCAAGTACACGGATTATTTGGATTGTAAACTGGGTATTTAATTGAGGAAACACAGATAATCCATAAGCAAGTTGTTTCAACGCTCAGGTTGAAAGCGTAGACCTACACGGCACAAACTTGGAATGAAAAAACACTTCAAGTGAGTTGAGAGTACAAGGAGTATTCCATTTTCTTAGCGAGTAGAGGACATTTGGAATAGTTTCCCAACATGAGCACTTGATTCTATACTGATTTGATGCTTTAAAAAGAACTAGGTAAGTGTCTGTATGGGAATGGTATTGGAGGATCCAGTTGTAGAATATGATTAATGCAGTTCATGGGAACAATTGGTCTGTTGCTAGTGGAAAGGAATTGATGAAGTATTGTCTGAAGTATTGAGAGTTTACCATCAGCAGATCTGTGCATATTTTCATGTGGTCAGAATTGAATGCATTGCTTAAATTGATCCACAATGGAAAATAAATAATACTGTCTGCATCAAAACGAACATTACCGCAGTTCTAGGTGACTCACATTTGACCATGTCTCAAATGTAAATATTTTCCACAAAATTGACTGAAATGAAATGGATATACTCTCTCTATTGTGTTCTGGGACAAAAGAATGCTTTGACAATACATCCCAATCTTTCACGCCACACAACCTGTAACCAATTAACCATCCTTTTTGCTATTATAAGGCTAGACTATAATACAGTAGAAAATACTATGATTAGGTGCTTCCTTGGGGAAGGGTTTATTCAGCCCAAGCTACAATTGGTGTCTGTAAGTACTTAGGTACGAGGGATAGCAAGAATACATTTTATTGCACTTGCTACCTCCGACAATGAGCAGGGAGATCCCTAAAGTGCAAAAACCACAGCCTGCTTTAACCTTTAGTCATGTAATTAGATGAGAGATAAAGTAACACTGTAGATATCCAGTCACTTTAATTTGTAAGACACTGACTGTCAAGACATCATTCCAAGTCAGCATCAAGCCCTCAGGCAATACCATGTCACAGTGGGGTCTTTCTTTCTCTGACACTTTGGTAAATTCCACTCAGAAGCGGTAAAATTTTTTCCTATCTGGCAGCTGTTGGAAAGTGAAATAAATTGGGGGGAAAATCTCAATCCAACTCCCATAGGCATGAATACATGCATTTCAGTCCAATAGACACACACTTGGCAATCGTTCTCAGCAAGGCCATAGGGACAGGATGTGATTTCAATCAAGCCTGAATAGAGCCGCTGGGGCCGCTGATGTGCAGTTTGGATGTACACTACTATTTACCTTTATCTAGTGCCAATTCAAAAAGTGTTTGACAAAGATGTAGGGGCACGGTTTTTCTGCTCTATGCTTATCAGTAAACTGATGATGGCTAAGTGTTATTCTACTCCATTCATTGCTTTCTGAGAACATATCCTTTTTTTTGGTTAGATAGGCGTTCTGACATAAACAGAAACCCATCATCATACTTAAAAGTATCCAAACTAGAGAAAGTTCCACATATGCAAGCCACTCACACATTAACTTTCTTGTGTCTGGAATGGAATGTCCACTCTCTCCCCAGAGAGATGTACCCTGCATACTTAATATTACGTGTAGGTTGGTCCGAGCCAAGGCATGGGACCCCAGAGTGTATGTTGAACACTGCAGTAAAGTGAATGACCAACTATATCTTGAAGGTTTTTGATCAATACATGGAGAGCAACTTCCTTCTCTAAGTGTCACCAAATCAACCCAAATAAGCAGATTGATCTTCAGTTTAACATCTCAGTTGAAGGATAGCACCTCCAGAAATACACCAACTTAGCAATAATAAAAATAATAATAATTCTTGCATTTGATATAGCACTTTTCACATCTTCTAGACATCTCAAAGCGCTTCACAGAATACAGTATACTGTAAAGTGAATTGACTGTATATTTGTGGGCAAAACATGTCAGCCAATTGTGCACCGCAGTGTCCCACAAACAGTCGTGGATTGAAATGACCAATTTTATTATTGTGTTTTTTTTAGAGGGATTATTATTAGGAGTAAGGAAACTTGCCCAAGATTTTGACCTGACCTACCTGGATTTGAACACAGGTCTTGCGCTTGTAAGGCGAGTGCTCTAACTACCGAGCTACAGGACTTCTAATGCATTGGATTGTCAGCCTGCAGTATGTACACGACATTTTGACTCAGAGGTGAGAGGGTTACCAACTGAGCCAGGCTGACAGAGTTGAAAGAGCTTAAAATGAAACTCTTACTATAATCAATACCACAAGTGAATTTTGAACACAGTTGTTCTTTTAAAGTATCCAATGCCAAAAAGTTAAGTTATACATCATTCCAAATCAAATTCCCCTTTCCAGGGTTTTATACATTATTTATATTCAAATGGCAGCCAAAACAACCGCAAGAAACTTCAAAATAGAAGGAATATGTTTCCGTTCATTTTAACAAACTTATGAAAAGGACCAAGGCCTACAATAGAGGAATGGTCGGACACCTCAGCCATAATACTTAAAATAGCAAAAATACAGATTTGTTGAAATATTGACTGAAGCAAAATGGAACCTGGTTTATTGTATTTTGTATTAATAAAAGGCTTTACAGTTAACAATTTATCATCAACTTTCCAACCACAAAATCGAAATGTCTCAAAGTGGCTCACAGGGCTTTAAGTGTAGTGACTGTGTATAATAATAATATTCCTTGGATTTGCTACAGTGCTTTTCACGTCTTCTAGGCATCTCAAAGCGCTTCACAGAATATACTGTAAAGTGAATTGACTGCATATGTGGGCGAAATGCAGCAGCCAGTTGGGCACAGCAATGTCCCACCAACAGTTGTGGATTGAAATGACCAATTTATTGTTGGGTTTTGTTTTGAGGTATTATTATTAGGTGTGTGGAGTAAGGAAACTTGCCCAAGCTTTCACTCTGCCTGTAATTGATCCCAGGTCTCTCATTTGTAAGGCGAGTGCTCTAAACACTAAGCTACAGGACTCCACATGTGTAGGCAAACATGAAAATACAAATAGAAAAGCAAATTTGTGACTATTTTCATTGTGCAAAAAGAGGGTGAAGAGCACCATCACATTGTTCGAGGAAGTATACCAATGAAGTGTTTCAATCATAAGGTGAATATCCTTAAGGTTGGATTATTAGCATTAAAGATTATCCCAGAAAGGATGTTGCTGTCAAAAGAGATCTGGAATTTTTTTTAATTATTCCTCTATCACCTGGGGCAATGTGAAGTCAGTTCCGTGGGAGATAAAAGAGGAGAATAAGAGAGAAACCAGAGAAAGGGGTTTAGCTACAGAGTCAGACAAGAAAAACAACAACAAAATGCATTTATATGGTGCCCTTCACGTGGGTAGCATACTAGAGTGCTACACATTGGATCTGACAACAAGGGATATAGAGAGAGGAGGTGACCATAAGCATGATCAAAGAGGTACATCTTTCAGTGGGATTTGAATTTGAGGAGGGAGGGTGCAAGGTGGAGGGATTGAGGGAGAGAATTCCAAGGTTTCGGGGCGGAGTAGTTTCAAGAATTCAGTTCCACCAAAGGCCTTGGTTTCTTGCATCATGTGGATATAGGCCAGAAAACTGGGATGCGGGAGAAGTGTGTCTCCTAATACCAAAAGCTATGATTGAAGCAGAAGCATCAGGGCATTTACGAAAAACTCAAAGAATATGCAGGAGGGAGCAGGGAATAGAGGGGAATAGGATGAGGGGTATAAGAATGTTGTTTGTCTCATGTTGAGTACAATCAATGGCGTAGATTGCTTGTTTGTTTGAACAGAATGGCCTGTTTTACTATCTACTGTCTATCTTTGTAATTCTATGTGACGACTGAAGATTCAGCACATGCCACATCCTCGACTGACTCAAGGAACAGAAGGAGATAGAGAAGAAGTTTTCTTATTTCATATGCCTCAGTTTAGTAGGAAGTAGGAACCCGCTTGTTAGTCGATTGGCAGATTGTTTTTCTGGGGGTAACAATCCCTTCAATAAAAAATACATCATAATTTGGTGACTCAAACCGTGACTGTATGTGGGACATTGCTGTGCACAATTGGCTGCTATATTGTGTCCATAAAATATACATTCAATTCACTTTATAGTATATTCTGTAAAGTGCTTTGAGACTTCTTGAAGACGTGATAAGACACTATATTGAATGCAAGATTATATTATTACAGTAGAAGCCCGCTTATCCATGACTCGATGAACCGGCACTTCCGTATAACCGGCATACCCAAAAAAAAGTCCCCATTTGATAAACCGGAACTTATCCGGAACAATAGCGGTGGAGCATTTGTGAGTCATTGTCGCGCAGGTGCAGTATTTTGGTTTGCCGCTAGTAGAGTCTAGGGTATTGGCTTGCCGCTAGTAGGGCTTTAAAGTCGTGCTGCCGTTTGTTTCACCCGCTTGGCGTCCTCCATTTTAAAAATAATCGCTGGACTATAAACCTCAACTAGTAAAAGTGAGAAGCAAAGCGAATAGTTTTAACCATAAGTACCAATACAATATTCTGTTATTATCTGTTATTATTTAGTCTGGTGTGTATGCTGTGTGTTAAAAGAACTTTAATTTTTTTGTAGTGGGTGTTCGACAGCGGGCCGCCTGAATATCCAGCAGGTGCTTTAACCGGCATTGGCCAGCTCCCACGGGTACCGGATGAATGGGCTTTCACGCTATTATTATAATAGGAGAAATCAGGAGAACAGAAAAATGAAAGAAGTAAAATTTTAAATAAAGAGGGAAGGACAGTGAGTTTCTCCAAGTGAGCCTGTGCTCTCACCAAGAAGGTATTGTATACAAAAATGAATTATAAGGAAAATGATAATTGTCAGAAAGAATCCAAAATATAAAGAAAGAAAATGCTGACTTTCAAATGAGGCTTTAGAGTAAACCTTCAGAAATGCACAGCAATAATTTTTTTAAAAAAGTAAGTTACAGAAACACAAAGAAATTGGAGGAAGACGGGCTGTTCCATGTTTCCACAATTACTCATCGAGGCTATTTAACTTCAAAGCCATTTGGTAAATTATATTATTGCATTTTATAAAGCCAGCTCACACTTTCCATGTTACATTTGGAATGAGACTCGTAATCTGCTTCTAATAAATCATAGAAACAAAACATATTAAGCAATCAATGCAGCTGATGTGTCATTTTAGGATTCCGATGGATGGCTCTTTGCACTAGTATGTCTACTGTCTTTTGTCATCTTGGGAAAGAACAACTTGACTATGTTAATTACGGCAGAGTGCCATAGTAATAGTTCAGATAGAAATAAATACCTCCAAAATCAACTGTTAAAATTCCTTATTTCCATGGTGAAAAATTTAATATTAATGTGATAATTTGATAATAAATTGTACCTAAATATTTAATTGTTTTGTTGTTGTTTCACATCATGAAGAGCAGAATTCTAATGTTGCTTCACGCACATACACACGTATACCTGCTTATAACTGCACATGGAGTATAAACACTGGCACAGGCTAGTTGGGCCAAATGGTTTGTTTTGGCATTGTAGATTGAGTATAATTCTATGTAATACACATAGCCATAAAAGCTACAGAAGGGCTCACAAGTACTATTCATGAACACTTAAAAAGAAGGATGTAGTTTTAGTACGTCAATTGTATAACAAGTATCAAATTTATAAGAAGCTTAGTTTACACACAAATCAGGTATAATTTCCCTTCAGTTGATGAAATGTTCAGGCAATTGATACATGCAAGAAAATATAAAATAGACTCAGGCAATGTACTTGTCTATTTTGCAAATGTTCTCAATTCTAGGGCTATAAGTTTGAACGTGATTCAATGTCAATGTCTGTACACGTACAGACATTGACACAGTGGGAACATTGTCTAATGTGGACCAGTGTTAACTCTGCACAAGAAAAGTTGTATATTCTTATGTCAGTTTTAGCAGATCTGACATAAGAGAACAGATTCAAATATATTATCAATAAAAGGAGTAGGTATTCATTTCTCTAATTACTCAGATTTGAAGAGAAACTGATATAAAATGTAAATCAACAAATACTGTATGAACAAAACCTTGTTATTTGGGCAAAATAGGAATGAAAGGTAAGGTATGCTAGCTGTTTGTGTGCTGGCTATATGTAACCAAAAACTATAATGTTTTGTAAAAAGAAAAGCAAATTCCTCTTTAGGAGTAAAATCAGTATCAATCCTAAGAAACATGAAGGAAAAGAAAGAGTGACCTTGGCCTTCTGCAAAGAAACTGCTGTATGTTTTCCTATTTAAGACATCCGTATACATAATAACATGTGCACTGAAGTGTGCAGGAGACTTGCTTGTTTCATTATGAAGACATTGAGCAATTCCATATAGCTCTGAGTGCAGGTCTTTGACATAGGTATTTAATTATTCCTATTTCCTCTGTTCTCTTGCCTCCTCTCCTTCCCAGCTTCTTTAAAGTTGGCCAATGAGCATTTTTATATTATTGCACCCATTGAGTAAAACTCATTATTTCAATTTACAACAGAGACTTGTTTATAACAAAGCTGGCCCAGCATGAACAATTATTTGAATATTTGTTCCTTATAATAACCGACAGCTATGTGCTAATTATCAAGATGGTCCACTGATGCTCATTTTCAGCATGAATGAGCACGTCATGGCAATTGTTTTCACTTCACTTCTTTTCTTTAGAAGTGATCAGAAGAAAACAATACCCCCCAAATACTTTGACTCCTTTCAGCTTCTTCTGCTATGTTCGCTCTTGGAACTTGAGAGTTTCTGATCTCCATTTTCTCACAGGTTTGGTGAAGTAGATGATTCTGCTGCTCCGGTAACTTGGCTACTATGCAGTAGAACACAGGAATGTCAGTGCCCCAAATCAAATCATTTACTGCTCGGCAGCTAGCATAGATTATTAGTGTGCAGCAAATGCTAATCACTGCTCTGCTTCCATTCAGAGCAGTATTACAGAGCGAAACGTAAGGTAGAACGTGTTGCAAGCCGTTTAAACACTACAATGGATGAAGTGTTGGTGCAGCTTTATAACAATGAAAAATGTAGAGATTGACAGTCCGTAAAACATTTCAGCTGATTTTTTGCAATATTTTAGTTCTAAGACTTGTGATGTGAGACTTCCATCTGTCACCTCCACTGAGGCTTCCATTTGCAAATTTAGATTTGCTGTACTATGTGGCCTGTTACATTACTGTTTATGACCAGGAAACTTATGGTGACTGCACTAATTGTCAGAAGAAAGGGATTTTAGAAGAAAATAATGCACCATGTTTCAATAAAATTGTCTATATTGTAAGGATTCTGTAATTAATGTATTAGATTTTAGCTGAAAGTATAATTGTGAAAGACTTTTTTTATTGATCTGTATATGCGTTTAGAATGTAACCTACCCACAATCCTTTAATAATGACTAGAAAGATAGGATAGGTGAAGACATTAGATCAAATAGCCACCGATCTTTCTTCATCCAAACTATTCTAGTGATCTTTTAATATGCTATGTGTATTATAATGGATGCCTTAAAGTAAACTAAGATGCAGTAAGGTACACTCACACATACAATTAACTAATATTGTTTACAATATGACTGAATACTGAGCATTTTATATATGATTTTATTTCAGCAGTCAATCTGGGACATTGATTTGCTATGGAGGCTTGCAGTCGAATATAGAACCTCAGTACAGTACTTTGTAACAGCGCAGTGAGAATTGCTAGATCCTAAAGCTTGCTCACATGATCACATGATGACAAGAGAGGTTTGGCCCATTTGATTGCATCCTTCAAGAATACCTACCTGACCATCTTCCAGTTGCAGGAAAGAGCTTTTTAAAAATATATATATATTTTTAGCTGAACTACCCTTCTTGGCAACTGTTCCAATAATTAATTCCTCTGGATAAAGAAATACTTCCTGGAGTCTGTCCTGAAGTTGCCCTTTGCAGCTCTAAACCTATGCTTGTTTTACTGTCCTAGTGTATCCAAAAGTACTGTGTTAAAATTGTGTATACCTCTCTAAGGTCTCCTCTAAGATGTCACTTTCAGACTGTCAAGCCTTAGCTTGTCTGTTTGTTACTCATAGCTCATTCTTCTAACAGTGGGGATTGTTCTCATTGCTCTTCTCTGCTCTGTCACCTTCTTGAGGAAGCTGATTTAATATTCCAAGATCAGTTTACAGATAAATTAATTTTCCTCTACAATCAGAAATCTTCAGTAGAAAACTATTCATTTAGTTGCAAACAATGCAGTCACACGCTTAATGTTTAATTGCATGTATTCCAGTTGGTTACATGGAGCAGATTCTGAGTAGAGATATAGATAGTATGGAAAACAAAGCTAAATTAATTTGCAGAATATCTGGCTCTTGTTTTAAGTATAATTGGAAACAATGCCTGTGTTTCCTTTCAATGCTAATTATTCTGGATTAAGTCATTGATTGCATTTAGGGTTGTTGTTCTTCATATGCTTTGTTCATTCCCACAAAAGAATTACACAGCACTAAACTTACTAATAACACTCTTCAAACTGAAGAATGATCGAGTAATCTCAGTCCCTTGTGTTCCTACTTCCTACACCAAGGTACTTTCAGGATGTGATAAACCTCTCCCATCGGGTACATCATTTTACGCTGCCTGCTGAGACTTCAGTTACCTTCAAGATCAGCTCCTAACAAAGGTGGATAGAGTTGACCATGGAGAGGTAGAAAGGTTACAGTATAAATTGTTTGCAAGTGGACAGGCACTAATTGGAGGGTTACATAACTTGCAGATCTTAATCCTTGAGAGGAATAAATCCCTGGAGGATTCTCTTACACTGGATCTCTTGAGCAGTTCAGAAAAGAATTCTACGTCAGCTGGACATGAATCAAAATAGGATCATTATGGGACCAATACCAATTATGTAATTAGATAACAGCTTGGCCAAAAAGCTGAGTATTTTTAACTTAAAATTGTCAAATCCTTTGGAAAGATGGGGTCAAAATTAAACGTTGAACATTAATGATAAAGGTTATAATGGCTACCACAATTTAGCGAGTTACGGAAAATAAATACGTCAATATTACATGGAAAATTATTGTGCGCAATGAGCACTTGTTTTATTGGGATGTTTACAACCCATGGAAAAATCCCAAGACATCGTGTGTTTTGGATGAGTTTCTTCTAAATCCCAAATTGTGCAATTTTATTGGTGACATCAACGCAATACATATACAATTCTTTGGATCCTTTATACCTTCTTAGTCACATGCTAATCAGTTTAATGTACAATATTGCTAAAAACACCCACTGTAAAACTAAGGACAAAATTTATCTTCCATTTGTCCTTGGATCCATGCATTTGTATGAAGTGCTGTAACTTATTGGTCAGAATACTCACCTCAGAGTCAAGTGGATTTCGGTTTGATTCCCAGGCAGGGCAAAACAGCAAGGTTCCTTACTCCATATCCACCTATTTACCTAGCAGTAAGTTGAAACCCAGTTGTTAGTCGATTGGCAGAGAATGCTTTTTGGGGATAATAAGCCTTTAAAAAACAGAAAAATATTATAATTGTTGGACACTCAGTCTACAACTCTTTGTGGAACACTGCTGAATGCAAATGGCTGCCATGTTTTGCCCATAAAATAACAGTTAATTCGCTTTATAGTATATTTCATGAAGTTCTTTGAGACGTCTCAAAGACATGATAAGACACTTTATCAAATGCAAGGATTATTATTTATCAGTTATTTGCATGTATACTCAGCTTTTACAAAGTACTGTACATGAGTGCAATATTTTTGATCAACGTAAGATGGCTCAGAATTCTCGGATTGCTTACAATCCTGCTTTTATAGCCTCAGAAACTCAGCTAGCCTCATCTTTTGAATTCCAATCCTCAACTTAATATTGGCTGCTATGTTCAGGCAGTGATTGTCACCTTTTGTTCTGAACACTTCTTCTGAAATCTAATTTAATTCAGAAGAATATCACACCATTAATGCTTTGGGTCAAAACATTGAATGTAAACACAGTCTGAACCATCTTATTCCAGTACGTTTTGTTCTTTGAAACCTCAACCTCTGGGTCTCACTGCAGGTCTTAAATCTATTTGCAGATTTAGGCCTTTTTTTAAAAAACAAAAGTTTTTCTTAACAGGATCTTTTCATGAGCAAGATAGAACACAATTCAGACCCCCATACACCAACCAAGTGAATTGTTGCAGTTTGACATGTTTGTATTATTATTGAGAGAGTAGCTGAAATAATAATAATCCTTGCATTTGATATAGCGCCTTTTCATACTATTGAGACATCTCAAAGCTTTTGGTGTAAAGTGAATTGACTGTATATTTCTCAGGTGAATGTACGGATCCACTAACCCATTGAATGGATCTCTTTCCATAATGAGCATGAGAGCATTGATGTTTTACCTGATTATTAAAGCACTACTTTTCTTTTTAGCACAACAGTTGCAATGGTAACTCTCTACTTCCACCTCCCAATACAGATGCCTTCAATTGTATTGACTAAATATGACACAATCTGTAGTGACTTTGCCAATCCTAAATGATCATCATAAGACCTGATAAGCCACACACTCTGTCTCTACAAAGTATTGTATAGGAGGGATCTGAGAATATTGAGACTTTCTGGTAACATGGTTTTGCTTAGTTGTAAGTACAGTACTATATTACAATAACATCAATAATAAAGATTTCCATAGTTCAAGATTCGTTTTGTTAATGCAATGTTTGCCTACAAAAATAATCACTACACTTGTCAATGATTATGTGAGATTTCAATATATGAGGTATTCTTAAAATACAAGCAAATAGTTTTAAAATGTTAATCGCTTGAAATCCAATGTATTCCATGGCCAAATATTTTATACCAACCGGCTTAAATGTCCAAAAGTTGAAAGTTGAAGCCAGTTGGTCCAAAATATATTTTGTTTGTATTGGATAGAAGAGTGGATAATCAAATACAGTAAAAGCCCGTTTATCCGGCGCCCGTGGGACCTGGCCAATGTCGGTTAAAGCGCCTGCCTGCCGGATATTTGGGCGGCCCGTTGTCACAAACCCACCACAAAAAAATTGAACTTCTTTTAACACACAGCATACACACCAGACTAAATAATAACAGATAATAACAGAATATTGTGTTGGTACTTATTGTTAAAACTACTCTCTTGCTCTTCTCACCTTTACTGATTGAGGTTTACAGTCCAGCGATTCTTTTTTAAATAGAGAATGCCAAGTGGGTGAAAAAAACGACAGCGCGATTTTAAAGTCTCGCGACTTTACTAGTGGCAAGCCAATAGCCCTAGATAGCCCTAGACTCTACAAGTGGCAAACCAAAACACTGCACCTGCGCGACAATGTGGGTTATCGGCTAGAGTTATCGGCTTGCTGCAACTATGGCTTTAAAGTCACGCTCCGTTTATTTCACCCACTTGGCATGCTCCATTTTAAAAAGAATCGCTGGACTATAAACCTCAACCACAGCATCGTGGCTTCAAGCGCAGCATCTACTAACAAAGTTGAGAAGCGCAAGAGAGTAGTTTTAACAATAAGTACCGATACAATATTCTGTTATTATGTTATTATTTATGCATTTACAAATGCTCCACTGCTATTGTTCTGGGTAAGTTCTGGTTTATCGAACAAGGACTTTTTTTTTGGCGTGCCGGTTATAAGGAAGTGCCAGTTCATCGAGTCATGATAAACGGGCTTCTACTGTACCTATAATATGCAATTTACAAATCAATTATATTTTATCCTCAGGTTACAAGAACTTGATTTAAGTAGCATTATGATTCAAGACTAACAATTACTGTTGAGCTAATTAGTCAAACAAAATTGAGTTTTGTTGATATTATGTGCTCCAAGATATTTACAGGCCAAACTAGCAGCAAATTTGAACTAGATAGGTTTGGGCACAAGGGAAAATCTAGCTCTTGAGTTAAAATTGTGCCTCTGGGCTAAACAAATAATAGAATTGACAGAACAAAAATCTCAGCCAGCAAAAGCATAACTTAGTGACTTGACAGCCCGAAATGAACCAGATATACATGTATGGCTAGATATCTTCCAGGAAAATACTTCACATCTCTTGGCATTTGGTTACATTTATGATGCCGCTTCCGTGGTGTCCTGGCACAGAGATAGTGAGGTTACCTTGGTTAACGCTAAACCTAACCAGGAATTGATCTTCGTATGAGGCACTTGAATGGCCAGTTTACCCCATATAGCACCAAACCTAAACCTGACCTGTACAAGTCCAACTGTCAAGAAGGAATCCACACAGAGTGATAGACTGCTCAGCAGTACAGTAATCCTCTTATTGAGTAAAGACCTGTAATAATCACTCTAGACCCTCGTGCTTAACAGAACTGACTGATAATAATCAAATAATAATCCTTACATTAGTATATCACCTTTCACATCAGGAGGATATCTCAAAGCACTTCACAGGATATAATATGAAGTGTGCTATATTTTGTTGATGAACACAACAGCCAATTTGCACAAAGCAATGTCCCACAAACAGGCATGAAACGAATGACCAATTTTATTTGAGAGATTGTTGGCCAGGACACAGAAAGTCCTTTCTCTTTCGAATAGTGTCATGGGATCTTTAACGTACATTTGAACAGGCAGAGGAGGCCTCGGTTTAACTTCTCAGTCAAAGTATGGCACCTCAAATAACACAGCACACCCCCAACATTGCATTAGGGTGTCAGTTTAGCTTATATGAGCTAAGAGTTGTGAAGTGGGGCTTGAACCCACAATCGTCTGACTCAGAGGCAAGAGTACTACCAACTGAGCCAGGCTGATACAAATCCTGTCTTAACAATTACAGGAAGTCGGATCTCGGAAATAGTATAAAGTAATAGGCTCTAAAATGAAATCATTTCAAATGGAATTCCTTAGTTAAGACAGTTGAAAGCACACTACCTCATAAAAAACCTACCATTGAAGTGGAGCTCCTGTGGTTAGGTGTGATGTAATTTTGGTTACCAATGGAGTCTCGTGCTCTTTGCTTTAATGAAGGAATTCCCCCAGTTGTAGTGAGATGTCTACGTTTAATTTTGTCCACTTTGCCCATGGAATAGTAGCAGCTTCTATTATTTACGATAGAAACTCAGGCTATTGTCAGATGCTCTGGATGTGAGAGGGGACGTGGCACATGGTCAGAACTCATTATCGCCTGGAGAATTTGCAGATTTGGAAACGCAAGAGCTACCAGGTGCACAAGTCTTATCCAGCATTGAAAATGAAAAACAGATCCTTGGTCTCATTAATCGCAGCCCTGACAGATTCCCATTGATTTAATTCATGGCATTATCTTGTCAGTTTAATCCTTAGCTAAACGAGTCAAGCAGCTGACCTGCTCATTAAAATGTAATTTTACCATAGGGGTAAGTAGAAGGAATGATTGATACTTAACTCAGATGACTCTTGTTAATTCTTTGTTGGGGACTGGGATGAAGGTTGGGAAGTATGTTTTTTTGCGTAATCCCATTTGTATGACGTTTCTGCACAGGAGAGAACAGTGGGATGATGTTGGCAGAGCAAAGGTATTCCTTAGAGTGTGTCTGCTTCTTAACAGTGCTGTCAGTGTGATTACTGTTTCAGACTGATATGGGATGTCTGTTTTCTGAGTAACCACTGTGTACTGTACTCAGTCTCTTAAAAAACATCATGAAACAATAAAAGGAAGTCTGTCTAGCACTTATCGCTAAAGCTTGGCCTTAAGTCTTTGCATTGGATTTAAGCATTGCACTACAAAGGTCTTAGTTAACCAAGAGCGAGATTGAAAAGACTAAATTGAAAGGGGCACAGTCTTATCACCTACCACTGACAGATGCTTCACAGTATAATTTCACAAGAAATAACTCCAATATTTAATTTTTCCAAAAAGTCACTGAGTAAATTCATTTTTATTCAATTAGGGCAAAAATCACTGGAAGGTAATCGCTGAGCCTGAGAATTTCCCAGATTCCACTCCTAACACGAAACAGTACATCACTATGCACTGCGGTCTGCTGACTCAAGCCTGGAATGTATAATGGACAGACTGCAGCTGAGGATCCGTGTGCTGAACAGGGCCAGGCAGGAGTGGGGGGCCAGCCTGCAGAGCACCTCGGCTTCAGTTGCATCCAATGTGTTCCAGGGCCTGGAAGATTTCCCCTGTGTGGAAATTTTTCAATATCACAAAAAAGTAATTTGAGGAGAGCCGAGAACCTGTGAGTTTATGAACAGATTAGCGTTCACACAGACCCATGTCCTGGACTGAACGCCTTACAGGAATCACTTCAGTCTTGAGCTGGGAACCCTGCTTTGCTGTAGCAAAACTTATCTGTGGCCTTAATACTCTCACTCCCCACCTTGTGCTGAGCTGAGCTGTCCTGTTACAAGAGTATTGTAGCTCAGTGGTTAGAGCACTTGCATTACACGCGAGAGACCCGGGTTTGATTCCCGGCAGAGGTGAAATCTTTCTTGTGAAATTATACTGTGAAGCATCTGTCAGTGGTAGGTGATAAAGTTTCCTTACTCCACATCCACACACCTGATAATAATCCCTCAAAAAGACAATAATACATTGGTAACTTCTCAATCCACGACTATTTGTGGGACACTGCCGTGCGCAATTGGCTGCTGCATTCGCCCTCAAATATAATCAATTCACCTAACAGTGTATTCTGTGAAACACTGCAAAGGGCCTAGAAGATGTGATAAGGCATTGCATCAAATTCAAGGATTATTATTATTAATATTATCATCTCACAGCAGAGCTAGGTGAGTCATTGAATGGATTCCCTCAACCACACAGCGTTGACAAACTCCCTGGGTAGCGGAGCATTTATCATAATCTGTTCAATAAAAGACCTCACACCGAATCTCATCTTGAAGTGTTTAGCAATTTTACTAGATTCAAAGCTTTCTTTTTACTGTTGCACATTGCCCCATGGCATTACCAAAAACATGTAGGAGAGGCTAATCATATTTTGGGCATTGAGGCAGCAGTATAAATGTCTTTATTTCTAGAGAATGACAGACAACTAGGAGTCACAACACGGAGAGCAGCTGATACTTGGGAGTCACTAGCCCAAGTGTTTTTAATGTAGTTATGTACTGTATAATGAAATTCGGTTACTTGAACAGTTCAGTTTACTGAATAGAATTTAGAGCTCTGAGAGATCAGTCACCCAGTATGTTTAGTCTGGTTGTATGAATAGCTTGTACATTGCATAATTTTTAATGTCAAACTGAGTACTTAATTTACAGAATTTTGTTTTAAATGGTAAAATCGTGTAACTATATAATTCAAAAAACAAGCCTGCAACACATTGATCAACAACAACAAAATCAGAAAGAAATTGCTGAGATCTGGCTCATACAAGACAGGCAACAATATTAATAGTGTATTTGTAATTGAATTGAGCTATAGGAGAAAGTAAATTAGATTTAATTAGTAAATTAAATTAGAAGTCAAATCTTAGGATTTAAGACATAGATGTAGCGGTTCATTTTGACAGTAACTTTGATAGAACACAGTTGGTCTGTTATGGGTATAACCGACCAAAAGACTATGGTTAATGTCATAACATGCAATAAAGCTTGCTGTGGGCCTTACATGCTGTTCATTATTGGCAAAGCTATTATAAATAAACATTACAATAAAAAAAACTAAATAATCAAATATGATCAATAACAAATAAATAAAATTGGTCATTCACTTCATGGCTGCTTCAGTGACATGGGTGTGTAAATTAACTGCTGCATTCACTTACATAATACACAATGATTATGCTTTAGGGTGTGTCCTGGAGTGTCGAATCTAGACCCTGTGATTGCACAACAGGAATCTTAACCAATGGAATATATTTAACCGTGCTTTGATCATCTTTCCCCACCCCTCCTCCCTTGGCTCCTATCCCCATTTTGGGTACAAAGCAAGTATTGTTAAGTGTCTTGTAGGGCCCGTCGATATATCGATATATCGGTTATATCCGATTTAATTTTCATATCGATATGCCGATATCGGAACTTAAAATATATCGATATATCGAAAAATTCGATATAAAAAATATATCAGTATCTTGTCACCAGCATTGCAACCTGCTGGGCCTAGAGCATGGAATGCGTGCGCACATCCGAATGCGTGCAGACCCCGAATGCGCGCTCACTGAACTACAAGACCCAGAATGCTCATCTCTACACAATGCACAGACCGAGGTGCAAGCTGCCATATTGTATTTCGTAGTCCTCGAATACAATATACAGGTATACAAGGGGTGGGAGGAGAGTGAGGGAGAGACGGGGGGGTGGAGAGGGAGGGAGAGACAGGTGGGGGAGAGGGAGGGAGAGACGGTGGGTTGGAGAGAGGGAGGGAGAGACGGGGGAGGGAGGAGAGAGAGGGAGAGAAGGTGAGGGAAGTGGGAGGGAGATACATGGTGGGAGAGGGAGGGAGAGTCGGGAGGGGAGAGGGAGGGAGAGACGGGGGGGAGAGGGAGGGGGAGATGGTGGGGGAGAGGGAGGGGGAGACTGTGGGGGAGAGGGAGAGACAGTGGGGGGAGAGGGAGGGAGGGAGAGACGGGGCGGGGAGTGGGAGGGAGAGACGGTGGGGGGAGAGGGAGGGAGACGGGAGGGAGAGGGAGTGGGAGATGGGGGGGAGAGGGAGGGAGAGACTTGGGTGGAGAGGGACAGAGAGACGGGGGGGGGGGGGGGGGGAAGCGGGAGGGAGACAGGGGGGGTGAGGGAGGGGGAGAGGGAGGGAGAGACGGTGTGGGGGGGAGAGGGAGCGAGAGACTAGACAGAGAGACACAGAGAGTGAGAGAGATGGAGAGAGTAAGTGTGAGAGACACAGAGAGAGAGATATTTACCTCCTGAGGAGATAGGCTCAGAATGCACGCGCACCTCCAAATGCGCACACACCTCCGAATGCGCGCGCACATGCTCAGTATAAAAAAAAGTATAGGTCGATATGAACCCATCGATATAGCGAGATCGGAAAATTTCCATATCGACGGACCCTAGTGTTTGGTGTGTTCTTCCGATTTGATAGGTGTTATGTAAATTTTTATTGTTTTGTGCTGGAAACAGCAGCATTGCACGTCACCGTGTCTGAATGCTCCAATTCAATTTCTACTTCATATTGAAGTGTCACACCAGAGATTTTTGTCCTGAAGCCCTAACCCTGATTGTGAAGTAAAATACCTTTGGGCCAGAGAGAATGCCCATTTTGTCACTCTGTTTCAGATCTAGTCCAGAAACTAACAAAGAAAGCTGAGACTGGGATGCTGTTTTCACAGCATATCAGCAAGCTTTTAAAATGTTCAAGTCTCTGAATGCTGTGTATCTTGCACTCAAGAGCTGAGGTTTTAATGTGGAATAGCAGTTTCTCAGGTTTCTAACCAGCTCTGTACCACTGTGTATGAATTCCTCAGCCCATCTGGTGTTGTTTTATTCTAATACTGTACTAAACAATCAGTCCCAGGTGTTGCAGCAAAGATAAAACGTTCAAATCTGTTTAATATCAGGACATCCTAAGAGTATGCATAAAACTCAGCTACTTCCGGATGTCGTCCAAATCACCTTCTCAATGTCAAAGCTGGGAGAATAGGGCTTTGTCGCAGTTAGAAAACATTCTCCTCTCCCTTCCCCCTCTTCACTCCCATCACTGGGGAGCAATGCTTTAAACACGCATTAATCCTAGGGTTGTAAAACTGCTGAAATGCTAAAGGGATGACTTCTAATTTGAATTTAGGAGCACAAAAAGTTTCTTTTTGTCAGCTGGATCTCTGACACATGCGGAAAGCCATCACCATACTGAAGAGTATCTGAACCAAGCTGACATTTACATGCATCCCACCTACCAGAAATACCAGAGATAGATTGTTGGAATGGAATGCATACTCTCTCCCTGAAGGGATGCATCCTGCTGACCTAATTCCAGAAAGTATTAGGCACCCATTGGCAACAAGCAAGGCTGATAATGTTGCAAGGTCTGAATAATTGAGGTTTTGCAACTAGCTAGGGGATGGATTCAAGAGGAGAGCAGGAATGGGGATAGAGGGAAGATGACCGAAGGCACTGTCCAACAAGAAGATCTTCATATGGACCTTAAAGGGGTCAAGGAATGAGTGAGGTAAAGGGATGGAGTTCCAAAGAATAGGGAAGATAGGCTAAAAGCTCAACGCCTGATGGTGGGATGAACAGGGTGGGAGATGTGAAGGAGGCAAGTGCCTGCTGAGCAGAAGAGTGGCCAAGTTTGGTATTGTTCAAGAAGTTTGCAGAGATAGGGTGGGTCAAGACTTTAGAGGAATTTACAAGTGAGGATGAATTCAATCCTCTGCGGAATGGGGAGCCATTGAATCCGGGTGAGGAGGGAAGGTATAGGCTCCAGAATGATACAGCAATCAATTGCATTGTAGATAGCTTGTTATGTCTTATACTCTCCAATGACATTGTTGGGTTTTACTGGAAAATGTCAGACCACTGGTTGGTTACCTTCTGACTTAGGGGGTAGCCCTTACATTTCTTAGAAAGGGTGGGACACAGGGTGACTGCCAAGTAAGAATGCCTGATTTCTTGAGTGACTGCACCAAGATACTTAGCCCAAGAATAATATTGCTGTCTATGAAGGCTAGAACTGGATTTGTGTGATGGCTGATAGGGCAAATTCAACATCAGATAATGTAACCAAAGTCTTTCAAGGCACTAAACAAATGTAATTTTGTTGTTGTTGGTTCTGTTTTTCCATTAAAAAATCTACAGTCTGCCAGTCACTCATCTACTGAACACAATATTGTCAGGATAACTGTAAAGCCAAGAGGAGCTGTTAAGCAAAGCAGAAAGCTTTTAAAGCAACACCAGAAGCCTCCCTAAAACACAGTAGTGCTGCAGCAAAAGCAGATTACCATTGAGCGTCTTGAGGCTTGGAGGCTCCTTTGAAACATAAAGTGGGTTCTGTGGGTTGAATCACTTTGTAAGGGATTGCAACTGCACAAGAACAATCCCAAATCTGTTTTCTGCTGGCCGTCTGCCATTGATCATGGTCTGGTGCTTCATAACACACCATTGAGGGTATCCTTGGAGTCTGGTGCAGAATATTATGCTGTTGGCATATGGAAAGCTGGCAGAGGGTGTGGAGCACATTGATGGACTTAATAATCCAGTCCACTGGAAGGAAATAGGTCTCAGTCGTGCACCCCTTGCTAATATCATGCTTGGTAAAGGAGTATCTGAATTGAGTAGTGGACTTGGTACTCCAGTACCTGAGATGGCAGATCTGCTGTACTGCAGGTTGTGGTTGATGATTGATTAGTCACCCATGGTAACTAATGGAAATTCGAGGAGTAGCCCATTTACTATGGGCAGAGACTCTGACCTGCAATGTTAGGCTGGGCTGATTTGGTCCCTCATACCACAGGGCAATGTTAAGGGAGCAGAAGCTGGCAGAGCTCATAGTGTGTACATTTCTTCCATTCACTATCTCATACCAGCTCTGCCAAGGGAACCTAATTCTATGAAAACCTACCATTGCCACAGAAGCATGTTTTATGAGTTCAGTTGACATTTTTGTCCTATTTTGATAGGGTTTCTTGACTTTATTTTTCCACATTACTTGCTCCATTTCATCTTCAGCTCTGACAGCCTTCATTCTCTCATGGCCTGTTATTTTTGGAACAGGAGAATCTTTCATCCCAGGCAACATGACACCACCTCACTTTCATTTCCTTTTGAACTTCTGTTGGATATTAATTGTGGGCTGAAGGCCGGGATTTCAAATCATTCTTAAAATTTTAATTGCTATGGCCAATCTTCCGGCATTTTGGAATTTTTCATGCCATTAAATGTATTTTCATTGTCTGTTTGAAGTGACTGGGAGGCACATTGAGTTACTCCTTACAAATCATTTATTAACCTGACCAGGCATTCATTAGTCGTCATGCATTGTTGGCGACAGTGGATTCTAAGTTATTCACCCAGAAAAGGAAGGTTTAGCCAAATACTTAATACAAAATGAAAAATAACAAGAAACAAGAATAACAAGAAATGTATTATAAAGCACCTTTCACATCGGAAGGATGTTCCCAGTTAAATATTTAAACCCGAGCTGGGGGTTGGAATCAAGAAGGGTGAAGGGTAGGGTGGGTGGGAATGCAGTCGAAGGCACAGTCAAAGAGGAAAATCTTGACAAACGCATTGAAGGAGACTAGAGAGGGGGCTAAAATGTTACTAGCCTTCTGTTTGCGAACAGATTGTTGGTCTGATGGCAAAGAAAAGGGACGTTCTCCTGACATGAAAGGCGCTTTACAAGTATAATTTTGTTGTTGTTGCCAAACAATGGAATGGTGTAAGAGTGTGAATCATTGGAAAAATAATCGAATCCTTGCCCACGCATCTGACCCTGACTGAGAACTGACTGCCAATCAAAACCCGGACATTGCCCACACCCTGGCCATTGATTGACTGGCAGTACAGCAGTGGGGGGAAACCACTTGGCCAAGCCTGACATTGTCCACCATCCCCTGCCAATCCATTGATCCTAGATTCCCAGATGCCCCAATACCCCCCTTTCGTTTCACCTATTTCTATGAACAGAGGAAGTACAGGCTTTCTATTTCCTCATGTTTTCTTTCCAGCTCGTAATACTAATTCACCTTTCTGGAACATAGAAAACATGCCTCTCTGGTAACTTCATAACAAATAGAAAAAAGCAAGAAAGCAATGTTAAAGATAATTCAGATAATTTTTGTTGCTCTGAGAGAATGCAAACGTGGTATTGGGTCATATCCGTCTGTTACATCATTGTCTCCACATCAAAAGTAAACTCCACGCAATGTGAGTTACAGTACCAGTTAATTGCCCATCTTAGCTAAATTAGTCCCCACAAAATGAAAATCAGACTATCTGTCAGCAATTTACAATTTCTTCCAGGCCACCAATTAATGACAAGAAAAATGCACTGAACTAACATTTCTCTGTGGAACAAGTAAAAGAAAATGTGCAAGTAACTTTGTGGACCACTTGCCATGGAAGCCCTTATACTCCTTTAAATGCTGAGTAAACACATTACATGTAAATACATTAGATGTGAGTTATTCTTCAAATGGATTAAGTAAACAACACTAAAATTACCATCTGCACATGTTCTATAACTCTAGCTGGCTTGGAGTCTTTCAGTGGAATGAATTTACTTGAATTCCAGGACTGATCACACATCAGCCTTCCTGCACAGCATCAACCAAAATAGAGTTCATCTGCAAAACTTCCTCTAATTGATCCTATAATGTCATGCTGACCCTAAAGTCAGAAGAGAATCCTGTCTTATATCAGTGTAATTTCCATTTCCCGCAGCAGCTATCCTTTCATAGAGAGAGTGCTAACATAGTCAATTGAGCAACCACAGTTTACATTTTCATAGTGTCTTTCATGTTGGGAGGAGGTCTTAAAGCACTTAACAATGGCTTGTCTGAAGCCTGACCTGGGAGGGAATGGTTGGGGGAGGGGAATGGTTGAAATCACAGCCAAAGCTATCGGACATCAGGTGGCTTTTGAAAGCAAAAAAGTTTCCAAGGGTAGAGGCAAACTGGCTGAAGCTCACCCTTTGTTAAAGGGGCAGAGCGAGCGAAGGAGGTAGGAAGGTGGTGCAAGCCTGAGTTAACTAGCCATTGAGACCACTGCCTGGCAAGCTTTCCCCTGCTTCCCATTACGACTTTGAATTGCAGCATTAACAGGAGCTGAATGCAAACAGTTCCTGCTCCAAGTGACAGGATACATAAAAATCCATAGTGCACCAGTATACATCCTATCATACTTTGCTTAAGTATAATGGTGAGAAAATATAGCTAATTCTCTCTCTATGGTATAATAAAAACAGAAATTGCTGGGAACACTCAACAGGTCAGGTAGCATCTATGGGGAGAGGCAAGTGAGTTAACGTTTCAGGTCGATGACCTTTCCTCTCTCTGTGGATGCTGTCTTACCTGCTAATTCCACCCAGCAACTACTGTTTTTATTTCGGATTTACAGCATTTGCAGTATTTTGCCTTTTGCTCTAACCATTGAGCTACAGGACTCCTACAATATTTTGACAAAAAATATTTGTTAATCCTTTTTTTAGTTGATAAGTAGAGCATTGTGATGCTTCATAAAAGATTGAATAGCATAATTATCTACTTTACTATTATCACATTGAATCTGTTATGAAACTATAGTTTTTCAAGATTGTGGAACTGAGCACTACTCCCTCCATTTTTCGCCCAATCGGTTACCCAAAGAAAATATCAGCTGGGTGGCTGACACATGGGGACACCCATCACCGTGGTGAAGAATGTCCAAACCAGACTGAGTTCCACGTATGCAGAAAGGAAGATGGATTTCAGGAAAGAGTTTCAGGGAAAGTGGTTGAAGGCTTAGCTATTGATGGTGGGATAGAGCTAGGTGAGGAGAAAGCAGGGGGCATGAACTAAGCCAGAGTTGACTTGATAACAAAAGCACACCAAGCAGCCTTCCCACATATTGTACTACACATGAAAATTATCCTGTGTCTGGAATGCAATACAAACACCCTCCCTGGAGAAATTGCTGTGCGCAATTGTGCTGCGATTTGCGCACAAATATACAGTCAATTCACTTTACAGTATATTCTGTGAAGCACTTTAAGATGTCTAGAAGATGTGAAAAGCACTATATCAAATGCAAGGATTATTATTATTATTATTATTATTACATACATTCCGCTTACCTTTTCCTAGAGAGTATTAAACACTGGTTGGCCAAAGGCAATGCTTGGGGATTCCAGATTATGTGTTCACGAATTGCTGGAGTTTAATCAACTAAGACCACATTGCTTTCCTTTGAAAGCACACTATGGCAAGCTTTCCCACTGCTTCTCCAGTTTAGACCACCCTATCCATCAAGGTGTTTCAGGGTTAACAGAAGCCAAGTGGAAAGAATCCCTGCTCCCATTGACTTTCCTGCTTTTCTCATGAACCAGGTTTGCCTGCCTATCATCAGCAGTGCTCTGGACCTGTCTGGCTCAGGTGGTAACATGTATACCATAAAGCCAACAGGATTAATTATCTGTGTTAGAGCCAACATTTGAATGCTACTTCAAAGGAAACCGATTGGGTAAAGTTGGCATTCTATTTTTAGTTGTACTGCAATGCTGTTCTCCATTGATCAGAAGCAACAATGGAGCAGAGACATCTTTCAACACTTCCCGTTTGCTGCCGCTGAGGGAATGATTCTCACTTTGGTGGGGTCCAAAGGATTCTCCTCTATACTGCTGCAAATTGGACAACATTGGAGTGGTTTTGTGTCTACTGAAAACAGGAGCTCCTAGTTAAATACTATAACTTAACCTCAAGGCAAAGATAAAGGTAATCAGCAGAGTTTCAACTTGTGACAGTTACCAATGCTTCATTAAAGTAAAAACACCCAACAAACAATCCCAGAAATTATAACTGTGTTAGAGATATAATATATTTGATCCTGATGTGCTAAGGTGTCTAAGAATGTTTCAGCAGTGCACTCGTCTTGTGACTGCCTGGGTGTCAATTTCTTCAGATCTACTTACTTTTCTTAGGAGTAAAGGAAAACCAAAAAGGAGGCAAATTCTGTCAAGTCCACTTAATCCCATCTGACCATGTTCTGTAAACGTCACTCTTTCTGAAATATTATATGTTGCACATCATGCCCATCAGCAGTGGTGCCAGGTGTTACTGTTATAAGAAGCCGGAATGAAATCCGAGCAGTTTTCTTCTATCAAGTTTTATTATTTTATGGAGAGATCTAATTTCAGGCAAAGCAGCGAAGACTTGTCTAGGAAACCGTAACTCTATTTAATCCAAGTGCCTTTAGAACAGAAACATTCAGGAGTCTCTCGCTAGAGTTGGCATGTTGTGGTGTGTCTTTAATATAGTGTGCAGATCTCAAATTTCATTATGCATTACTAACAGTGTTAAGCACATTGTGATAGTGATAAGGCAAGATGGTTACCAGAATTGCAATAAGATCTCAGTACCAACAGAAGATCAACACAGTGAGAGGCATTAACAGGAGAATATTTCTAACTTTTCTTGTATGTCATGTAGTTAGTTTCTTTCTGCTCTACCTTATGACATCAAGACTCCCAAACTGTATTTTTTTTAACGTAAGGTTTTATAACATAAAATTCAGAATCACACCCAGAATCGCACCCATTTAAATAAAAATTGAGACAATGTTTGAAATTTTGATGAGTTTATATTTTGTGCTGGATAAAATGATAATTCCTACACTTACATTGCAATACCATTGTAAATGTAACTACTTATTGTGTTTCTTTACCTTAAACTATGATTCTATAGAGGGGTGATAGATTTGCATCACATTTTATATTAAGTAATATGTCCACACATTTTTTTCAGAAATAATGCAGTTCCTTTTTCTACTTTTTTTTCACCAATTTGTGACAGGGAAAATAAACCACACCAGTCTGGATAAACAAAACAAAATCTGTTTCTGCAAATTGAAAACAGGAGGGTGAATTTGAAATCTATCCCAATTGTTTTAGAATTAACACATCCATTTCTTGTGAAGCAGCTCAATCCCGAAAGAAAAAGGACCCAATCTGCAAGGCAGTTTACTGTACTTTTTAAAATGCATAATAATAGTAATCCTTTCATTTAATTTAATACATTTCACATAGGGAATCATCCTCACGTTTACTGTAGGGTGTAGTGTATTTTGTACGCAAAGATGGCTGGATGGTCTATATTGTCTATTAAGAACTGCATGTAAAGCTATGTACTTTGGCAAGGTACGTACAAAATTAGGGAATAAGCAAGAAGGCAGTGGGATCATTAAGCTTGACATGAAAGGTGCTATACAAATGTAATTTGGTTGTTGTTGTTAAACCTGCTCTTTCCACATCCACACACAAACCAAAATATGGACAACAACAAGCTGCATTTATGCCCCACCCACACTATCCCCCGGGGAAACGTAGTACACATTCATCGTCCCTGAATCCCAAATGTAATCGAAAAAAGCCTCCAGTAGTTCAGTGATCTTCTAAAAATATTAAGTGCAGCTTCTCTTATTTCACCTCACATTTCCTTGAGGATCCTAGTGTGCGTACCATCTGGTTTGGTTACTTTGCAAGATATTCAATTATTTGAATTTCGTGTAAACATGATCTGCAGATATTTACTTGTGTTACACATTGATTCCTCAACTAAGCAACTAGAACAGGAAATCGACCACAGCCTTTATTTGTAAAATAAATGATTTTAAAAAATGTACTTAAAACAAGTGCCATTACTTATTTTCATGTTTTGCCCTAACTTATCCCTACCTGGACCTATCATTCTTTGATACACAGATGCTTTGTCTGCAATCTACTTTTATATTGCCCACTTCATGTCAGCCTGGCTCAGTGGGAGTGCTCACCTCACGTTGAGACTTTGAACTTAGAAGTTCAGTTTGACAGTCCACTGCAATGCTGTGGAAGCACCCTATTGCCGCCCTTTGGATTAGAATTTACATCGACATCCCATCTGCCTGTTCTAGTGGATGTTAAATATTCCATGTCACTGGTCGATAAAAGAAGGGAGTTTCTGCTGGTGTCTTGACCAACAATCCCCCAACTGGCTATGAGTGGAACTTTGCTTTGTACAAAGCACATTCACACTATTTGCTGCTTTTACCTACCAAATACACAGTCACTGCACTTTGAAGTATATTCTGAGGTGCTTTGAGATATTCTCCTGACATGAAAGGCACTATATCAAATGCAACAATTTTTATTGTTAAAATTACGTCTTTGAATACTATTTTAGTGAATTGCAAAATAGTGAATCACAATCTCCTTATTCATAATGTTGGCCTTGGTTAATTTCTCCTTTTTGTTATTGGAGTCCTGTAGCTCAGTGGTTAAAGGACTCGCCTTACAATCGAGAGACCTGGGTTCAATTCACGGCAGGGCGAAACCTTGGGCAAGCTTCCTTATTCCACATGCCTGATAATAATCCCTCAAAAAAAAATCAGTTATTTCAATCTACGACTGTTTGTGGGACACTGCTGTGTGCAAATGGCTGCCACATTTTGTCCACATAATTCATGATTCAATTCATTTCACAGTATACTCTGTTAAGTACTTTGAGACATCTTGAAGATGTGAAAAGCACCATATCAAATGTATGGATTATTATTGTTATTATAGGAGTGTATTTTATCTACTTTGCATAAAGTAGCTCTTGTCTTTGTTATCAACTTGGAGAACTGGGTTCCTTCCAAAAGATGACCTTACATTATGGAGCACACCGGGTCATGAAATGTTGATTACCTGGCCTCAATATTCAGCTGTGTAGCAAAGCAGATCTTGGAATACACAAAACCTAGGGACAACATTTTCATGATCTATCCAAAAAACACACAACAAACTTCAGATGTCAAATGCCATAGAAAAAGTTTATGTTTACTTGGATTTGCTCCGGTTATTCAACTGGAGATCAACATGTTATTCATTCTTCTTCCATTTCCCAAACCTTATGAATACAATTCATTTTGGAGGCCATTAAGTGCTGACATAGTGAGATTACCACATTCTTTTATAGTCATCTGCCAGGTTTCAATGTGAATAGGAAAAACGGAAATTTACCTCAAGGAAAGACAAGTCTTATTTTGTGGATTTCTTAATGGGATTTCCAAATAATGTTAGACTTCATATTGATCAATCCAGGATGAGTTTCATTATGGAAGCAAATTGCATTGGAAAGGAAATGTTGTGGGTTGGCATATCATACTTCTGGTTACCGGGTCCCACATTTGCAGCTTTTGAGAGAACTAGATAGGTATCTGGGGAAGACGAGTTTGCAGGGTTATGGGGAGAAAGCTGGTGATTGGGGTTAATGAAAGTGACTTGCTCGGTCAAAGAGCCAGCACAGACTTGATGGGCTGAATGGCCTCCTACTTTGCCGTAACATTCTATGATTTTATGATTCTATGAATTATTACCCCCGGAAAAGCGATCCACTAATCGACTAGCAACCAAGATCCTGCTTACTTCTAAGTAAATATAGGCTTGTGGATTATGGAAACTTTCCCAATGTTTTGCCCTCCCCAACTACCAGAAGAGCAACAAATTGCATCACAAATGATTGCTGGAATTTCTTATGCAAAAGTTTGGATGCAAACTAGCAATAAAGCAACACACACAGCGCAAGTACAACTTGCATTTATATAGGACCATTCACTCAAAATAGCATTTTGGAGCACAACACTGGAATGCCAAGCTGGGGAGAAAAAGGGAGGTGATTGCAATACAACACATAAGTGTATTTCCACCATTCTCATGACAACAGCCCAGACACACATTGTAATCCATCAAAAGTGGTTTTACGCCTTGAAAGTGTAAAGGTTCAGTAAGACTTTGCATTGAAACCATTGACCAGGTATAGCACTTCTAATAGAATCTTTCAATAAATGAAATACAGTATGTCATTCTCTTACCGAAAGCTTTATCTTTTGGTAGCTACTGAAAGTGGGGCATTAACATGCGTCAATGAAAACTTTAGTGAGTGTTTTTCTTTGTGTGACACAAACAAATTCTTCTGTCAACAGAAAAGATTAATGACACAAAACTGCAGTTTCTTTTGCAGGTAGATAGACTCCCAAATGATGCCTGGTGGGCTTCACAATGACAAATCTGTTCAACCAGAGGCTAATTTCAAGCTTGTTTTGCAAAAATACATCATATGATTGCCAATGTCATGTTGCTACACTGGGCAGCTTGCTGTGTCAATGGCTTTCTGTCTCGGTACTGACACGTCGCACGTTGCTGTTCGCTTGACGGATGTGCTGTTCAGGGGTTGAGTTGAGAATGACACTTTTACAAATTATTCTGATGCATGCTCACTTCCATTACCATCCATGCACTGAGTGGTGAGGATTGGTGAAATACTGGAGAGAAAAAAACACTGTTGCATTGTTCCAAACCATGCTTGGTAATGTAAGAGGATCTCATGTGCCTGAGGGCAAAATAATCTTCCTTAGGGATTCTTTCATAGCATGGAACTTGGAATAGTTCTAGATTCACAAAGTGTAGCAAAGCATTTTTTTCCACACCCATTAGATGTACCTTAGGTATGTTTCCTTACTCCATACACCTCTGTTTAGCTCACAGTAAGAAGCAATCCTGATGTTAGTCAATTGGTGGATTTCTTTCCGGGGGTATTAATCACTTTTTTAAAAAAATAATGACTGCTTGGGTGCCACCCGCTATTGATAATTAGCTGCTGTGTTTCATCTACAAAATGGAGAGACAATGTACAGTATATTTTGAGAAGAGCTTTGAGATGTTTTCATGACGTGATAAGGACTACATCAAATGCAAGAATTATTATTATTATTCATAATAATACAGAGTTGGAACTGGAATTCCCATGATTAAAGTCAGTTCTTTATCCAGGTCATTAGATTGTTGGCATTATAGTCAGTTTCCTGTGTAATTTTATGTAGGCCTCCAGCAGCTTATCTGAAGAAATGTGGACTGGAGACTTGGGAGTAGGGTACTCATTACTGACATAACACCAAGTTGAATTAAGCAACAAATGAAAGGCATTTGTTTAAATGTGTTCCTTGTGTTAATTGGCACATGAGGCACATAATTATTCATTTGGGCATTCACTTCATGGTTGCTTGTGGGACATTACAAAGTCACTTCACCTTACAGTATACCCCGTGAAGTGCTTTGTGACATCTTCTCAATGTGAAAGATGCTATAGTAAAGATAATGGAATGTTATTCATTTTATGGGCACTGTAAATTTTACACCAGAATTTAACAGGATTACTGCTGGACTTCCCATTGACACAGAATCATAGAATTCTGCAGCACAGAAGGAGGCCATTCGGCCCATCGTGCCTGTGCTAACTCTTTGAGAGAGTTATCTAATTAGTCTCAATCCCCGCTCTTTCCCCATAGCTTTGCAACTTTTTCTTTTCAAGTATCTATCCAATACCCTTTTGGAAGCTACCATCAAATCTATGTACACCACCCTTTCAGGCAGTGAAAGATCGTAACAACACGCTTTGTAACAATATTCTCCTCACCTCCCCTCTGGTTTTTGTGCCATATTGGAACATTACTGTGAAGTGGATTGAGTTGAAGCAGTCTCACAGATCAATGTGCCATAATTTGTTTATCTCAAATTCCTTTTCAAGAATATGTTTTAAAAGAAAAGTGGGTTCGACCCAACTTTACCAACAGGATTGCCTTGACTGAAATAGTATGTTTCTGTACTGATACTAAAAAGTCAAGTGTGGCAATTTTTGCTCCATTTTGGTACGAATAAGCTGTTTACATCTTAATTCATGCTCTTGCTACATTTTAGTAAGGAAATTGTTTCCAATGCAATTCTACCAGCACAAAAATATTATTTTAAATTCAAACATATCAATCAAGATTTATAATCAAATTGGATAGAAAACTTGCCAATACAGACAAAACAAAAGTTACTCTCAGAGTTTCACTATGGTTACATCAAATTGACAGACAAGTTACGAGTATTAATTTACATCCCAGGGCACTTTATTTTCTGGGTGACGAGGTACCTCTTACATTGAATGCTGTTTTTCATACAATTGCTTTTTCATCCTCGCCGACAGCACCTTTACAACAAGAACAAAAACAAAATTACATTTGTATGGAGCCTTTTATGTCGGGAGGACGTCCAACGGCGCTGGACAGTCAGTGTTTCAGACCCGAGCTGGGATTGGGATCGGACAGGGTGGAGGGAATGGAGTGGAGGGGGCTGACTGATGGCACCATCAAAGAGGAGGGTCTTGAGGAGGAATTTGAAGGAGGCTAGGGAGGGGGCAATGCGGATGGATTGCAGGATGAAATTCCAGAGGTTGGGGGCAGAATGCTTGAAGGCTCACCCACTGATGGTAGTGCAGATGAGTTAAGGGACATGGAGCAGGCCAGAGACTACTGAGTGGAGGAAGCGGACAGGTTGATAGGTTACCCTACATTCCTTTCCCTCTTTGGCTTCCACGTATCCTTGCAGACAGCACCTTTACAACAAGAACAAAAACAAAATTACATTTTGTTCTCCATTATTATTACACCCACAGGCATTATTTCCCAAATCAAGTCCATCACCTGTTCCTTGAGCCCATCCCTCTCCTCTACATTCCTCCCAGCTTCACCTCCTTGCCCCATACTAACCAGCTTTGTGAACCTCTCTCTGTTGCCTGGCACTTTTCCCAGCCCCTTTAAAAAATAGCCAGCTTCACCTCCATCCTTCAAAAACCCTCCTCTGACTCATCTCCTTGTCAAACTACTAAGTCCTTTTCCAATCTGCCCTTTTTTCCTAAGGTCCTGGAGTGAGTCATTGGTTCCCAGTTTCACTCTTTGCTCTCCTGCCACTTCCCATTTGGACCTCAAAGTGGAAGTGAAATATCCTATACAAATGGAATTTTGTTGTTTTTGTTGTTTTCACTCTGCCCATTGTATACAAATGGCCACAATTTCTCATCACAATCTGTATATTTGTAATGTTTATATGCTCTCACATCTGCATGCATGCAGTTAACTTCCATATACATTGTGTCCAGGCATGACTATGCTAACTCCCTGCTCGTTGGACTTCCCAACCCTTCCCCCGAGAAGTCGCAGATTATTAAGAAGCTTGCAGCTCATGTCCTCTCTTGCACCAAGCTCCATAACCCTATCATCCATATCCTCGGCTGGCTCCCATGCCCAGCAGATAGAGTTCAAAAATATTTGTCCTCGCATTCAAAGCCTCTCATGGTCTTGCTCCTTTTTACCTCTGTGACCTGCTAACTCCATATTACCTGTTCGCTCCATCTGCTCAGTGGGCTCTGGGCTGTTCCATCTCCACTACCTGGCCTGCAGTGGGTTTTTCGCCTTTCTACCCCCACCTTTGGAACTCTCATAATCCCCTCACTCTACTTCATTCTTGCCTCCTTCAAGGCCCATCTAAGATCTTCCGCTTTGTCTGCACCTCTGGTCACTCTCCTACCCTTATTCTCCCTGCTCTATACCCCTCCTGATCTCAGCTCACAACAACAACATTTTAAACTTATAAAGCACCTTTCACATCGGGAGGACGTCCCAAGGCGCTGCACAGGATGCGTGTGACCCGACCTGGGAGGGGAGTGTTCGGGAAGGGGTGAAACACGTAGGGGAGGTTGAAAAGTTCGGGGGGGAACAAAAGGCATGGTCGAAGAGGAAAGTCTTCAAACCGGCCTTGAAAGAGAAAAAGGGAATAAACAAGGCGGAGGGATTGGGGGATGGTATTCCACAGGGTGGGAGTGGAGAAACTGAAAGCCTGGCCTCCGATGGGTTCGGGTGGGGGGCTTGGAGCAGGCCAAGTCCTGCTGAACGGAGTGTCCAGGTGGGCTTATAGGGGGAAAGTAAATCGGTTAAGTAGGGTGGGGCAAGGCCGTGTAAGGCCTAGAAGGTGAGGACGAGGATCTTGAACTCGATCCTCTGGAGGATGGGGAGCCAGTGGAGACGGGCGAGGGTGTGGTCGCGGAGGCAGGTGCGGGATAGTACACAGGCTGCAGAGTTTTGGATGACCTGCAGCCTGTGAATGGAGGAACACAGCTCGGTTCCAAATCCCTGACTATCCAGATCCGTGAGACATCCTCCAAAGTGCTATACAAATGTAATTTCTTGTTGTTTTTTTGTTAATCTGTCCATAGAATGCCACATTTAAAAAAAAAATTATTTTCATAATTTCTCTTTGCAATCTTCCAAAGGAATATATGTCTATCCAACAATGAGGCTCTTCCTCAAGTCCATGTGGGCTCTCAGATCATAGTTTGTGGCTTGAAACTATAACTTTCTGGCCAAGAGATAAAAGCCCTACCAACTGAGCCAAACACTCTTTAAAAAAAACTTTTTGATTCCATTCATATGGTAGGATACTCTGGCAGTTGCTCAATTATTTCCCTCCAGTACAATCTCTAACTCAGTGCCCTGCATGACCAACTGAATCTCCTCCAAATAAATGGCTAAGAAGTATACGTTCCTTAATAACTCACTTTCAAGGCCATCCATGGCCTCCTACCTGTGTTGGATTTTGCTATACCTATACACTTACCAAAGTGTATAGGTATAGATATAAATTAGAGTGAAAACAAATGTTTTCATCCATCTGTCAATCAGAGCATCCAAGGCAACTATGAGCCTTGGTGGCCACTTGAGATTTTAAGACCAGACTTGTTTTGACATTAGGATCTGTTAAAATCCTTTTTTAAAAGAAACACACAAGTTCTCAGTTTCTCTACCCCACGGCAATAACACAGATAACATTGTATTCTGTTCAACTCTGAGGGTCTCATAGGCTAATTACATTTGAGTTTGGCCTAAAGCAGGGCTCAGATTGCTTGACAAGTACACTACCTTGTTAAAACTCAGATGACAGTCATAGCTTCTGTCAGGCACAATTTATTATGCATGACTTTTACTATGAAATAAGGAATGTTTGCAATCAATAAGACACAATTGGTGTAATAATAATAATCGTTGCATTTGATACAATGCCTTTTCATGTTATTAAGGTGTCTCAAAACTCTTCACAGAATATAATGTAAAGTGGATTAACCATGTATTTTGTGGGTGAAATGCGTCAGCCAATTGCACACAGCAGTGCCCCACAAGCAGTCGTGGATTGAATGACCACATTTTTTGGGGGGGAATATTACCCTCAGAAAGCAATCTGTCAATCGACTAGCAACATGGTTCTTACTTATGCTTAGTAAACAGAAGCATGTGGAGTAAGGAAACTGGCCAATGTGTCACCCTGCTCAGGAATCAAACTTGAGTCCTCTCGATAATCATTACACTACAGTACATCAAGCCTTTAAAAATATTTAATCATATCCCACATAAACTGTAAGTGGTGAATTTAAAGGGATAAACAAATTAAAGTAGCTTTGCATTATGACGCAGATAAAGTGAATGAAAAAAGTGATGGAATTAGATGCATATACACATTTTCACTCCTATTCAAGGGATCCACTCATACTAAATTATATTAATAATTCTTGCATTTAATAGGTTGTTGTGATATCTCAAAGCACTTCATAGAATATAATAATAATAGTCCCTGCATTTGATACAGCACTTTTTCATGTCTTCTGGACGTCTCAAAGCGCTTCACAGAATATCCTGAAAATGCGGCAACCAACTGCACAGCAGTGTCCCACAAACAGCCATAAACTGACATAACCAATTTATTATTCTTTGTTTTGTTGGAGGGATTATTATTAGGTGTGTGGAATAAGGAAACTGGCCCAAGGTTTTGCACTGCTTGGAATCGAACCTGGGAATCTCACTGGTAAGTCAAGTGTTCTAACCACTGAGCTACAGTACTCCAATCACAAAAAGGAGAAATGAATAAAGTGTTGGTCCATAAATCCAGTTTTGTGTTATATTGAGTCATGCTATAAAAATGGCTGCTGGTCAGCACTTCCGTCTCAGTGGTCACCGCTGTCAGCACAAACAAAGCTGGATATAGGAATCTAGCAACGGCTCTTGTGAGAGGTTGCAAGTGGTCTCCAGGACACCACTAAATGTGCAGGGATTATTTGCACCTGCATTAAATGTGCATGAAGGAAGCCAAACAATGAGTCCAGTCCAGCCCAGTTGATCAGTCATCGTCAGAAGCTGGACATGTACTACTCTTCTAGTATTCCATGGATCCATAGTACATTCAGATTCTAAACAGATTCACAGTAGAGTTGTATAGAAATCCAATTATATATGACACTCAGCAGTCTAATTCAAAAACGGTGGTGTGGGGTGGTGAAGATTGGGGTGAGAGAGGGGAGTTGCAGTCAATCAATCATAATTGTAGAAAACTGAGTGAAATAAACCTTCTATAATACAGCTTCTTCATTCATTACTCTTTGATGTTGCACATAGGCTAATTTAAGAAACAAATTGTCACTGTAGGGAAGACGTAGGATTGACTTTGTGGAAAGATGAGATGAAGTAGGGCAAAGGGGCTTCTTCATTCCAAATCTCTTGTAATCTCTTGTGATTATTTGGAACTCGAGTTAATCCATACCACCCACACAGTGCAACAATTCATTTGACAAATGCACTTTTTTCATTCCAATAAGCATCCCTTTACAACCTCGGCACAAAAAAGAAAACTGGGAGAGGCAGCACTATTCAATAGATATTCGACCCGTTAATAATCTGTTGAACAAATGCAAGGATGAAAACAGCAATAAGAGGACAGTTTTCCTTTCATTTCCTCTCCATGTACAACAGCAAAAGAAACTCAACAAACTCTTACAGCTGCAATACTAAATTTACTTTGTAATGGTACAAATTGAAAGTTTAGTTGGCAGCACCAGAGGATTATAGATTGATTATACTTAGATTAATATACAGGTATATGAATTCCCCAAATTTGTCTTTTTGTTTTCTTTTGATATGATCTAATACGTCTTAATAGTTCTAGGACATAAGGATGCAGAATGAGAAAAAGTGCTAACAAAAATGTTTGCAGCCACGAAATAAATTAAACTTTTGAAAAATGTTGAGTTCCCTTCGACTCCTCTGTCAAGTGAACTGTTCGGGCACTTAATATCTCTCACTGAGGTAAATGTCAGTTCAAATCAATGTGATGCATTCTGGTGAAATTGTTTTGGCAAGGTCAGAACATTAGGTGGTCAGGGCGACAGGGCCTCCTATTAAGAAAATAACTGGCTTTTCTTGGAAAGGCATATCTAGCTGTCTGTTTTGCTTCAACTCATAGGTTATTTAATTTGATTTTAAATTCTAAATTGTAACTTTATTCCGCTTAAATCATCCAGCATTTTCAACATCAGGAGTTTTTCTTTATCTAAAGGGAATCATTGTACAGGTAAACCCCGCATAACGAAGGAGTTAGGGACTTTAAGACCCTTTATTAAGGAAAAATTTATTTTAACTGTATTACTGTATTTGGCCGCAGCCAAAACGCCACTCCGACCCGAGCCTCCCTGCTAACATCAGTTTAGTTCCTAGCAGTTCCTAGCACTAACATTTTCGGTGTACAGGTTGAGCAGCCAAAATCTGGAGTTCCGGATTCCGGAATGTGACAAAAATTACAAGAATAACAACTCCAATCCTACCTGCTGCAGGCCAGATTTTCACAGTCACCGCACCAAAATATCGCAACCTGGGCCCAGGCATTTCCAGACTCATGATGCGCTTCTATCGTTCAGAAGTCCAGAAATACCCAAACCTGGGCTCGGGCGTTTCTGGACCTCGGACATCAGAAACACGAAAACGCACTTGGCCCTGTACTAGCGAAGGCCAAAAGTAGACAAAGCTGCTATTGAAGGCTCACAACTTTAAATACAACAATAAAATATTAAATTGGTAATAAATACAACAATAAACAATAAAATACAGACAGTCCTCAATTTACTATTATTGAACCACAATGCAGTGCAGCCGGTACAATATGGGAGGAGCTTAAGCGGCAGAATGCTGGCCAATCAGAAAATGCTGCCCACGAGAAGCCCGTGAGATTTAAAGTGTGTGTAAACACTCATTATAGCGAACGCAGCCTTCGGTAAGACGATAAGTGGTACAAATAGAAACCTTCGTTATAGTGAACTTTTGTTGACCGAGCGTTCGGTAAGCGGGGTCTACCTGTACTTTATTGAGTATTCATCAACCAACAAATTGCACAGTGAGAGATACATAGTTTCCTACGGTAAGGCTGATAACAATCTATTATAATAATACGAATTCTTGCATTCAGCGCCTTATAGCGCCATATTACAACTTATGAGTTGTATCAAAATGCTCCCAGAATATATTGTAAAGTGGATTTACTGTATATTTTGTGGAGAAACATGATAGCCAATTGTGCACAGCAGTGTCCCACAAACAGTCGTGATTTGAGTGGCAACATTTTACATTTTGGAGGGATTATTAACCCAGGAAAGAAATTGCCCAACAACCAGGTTTCTACTTACTGATAGGTAAACAGAGGCGTGTGGAATAAGGAAAGCCTAAAGGTTCACCTCACTTGGGAATCAAATAAGCTCCTCTCCCTTGCGAGACAAGCCTTGGATAAGGAGGTCTGTGAGAAGGTTGGACAAACCAACTCCATCAAGACCATTTTAATAGGAGATACAACTGTCCGAGGTATAGATAGGCATTTTTGTGAACGGAAACGCGAATTTCGGAAGGTGTGTTGCCTACCAGGTGCCAGGGTTGAAGACTTGACTGAGCGGGTGCATGAAATTCTGCTAGGGGAAGGGGAAAATCCACTTGTGGTGGTCCATGTTGGGACCCATGAAGTTGAGAGGAAAAGACCTGAGATGCTCCAGGGAGAGTACCAGAGACTAGGGAGTAAACTAAAAAGTGGAACTTCGAGAGTGGTGATCTCTGGGTTGCTTCCAGTGCCTCGAGCAAGCCAGTTCCAGAATGCTAGAATAAGGCACATCAATGCATGGCTGAAGAAGTGGTGTAGGAAGGAGGGTTTCTGGTTCCTAGACCATTGGGACCAATTCTGGGGTAGGTGGAAGCTGTACAAAATGGATGGGTTACACCTGAGCAGGGCTGGAACCAATCTCCTTACAGGGAGGTTGTTGAGTTTTGTGGGGGGGGCTTTAAACTAATCTCGGGGGGGTGAGAAACTGATCAGTAGTTCAAATACGGGAGGGGGGGGGGGGGGGGGGTAATAAAGAGGACAGGGGTAAAGGTAAGACGGGAGAAAAATGCAGAGGAAGTAATTTGTGCCTGAGAGTGCATGTATGTAAATGCACGAAGTTTGAGAAATAAAATGGGTGAGCTGCAGGCTCAGGTTGCTGTGAGGTGATATGATGTTATAGCAGTAACAGAGACTTGGCTCCAGCACAGGCAGGAATGGGAGTTGAACATTCCTGGTTATAATGTATTCAGGAGGGATAGAGAAGGGAGAAAAGGGGGTGGGGTGGCAATTTTAGTTAAGGATTCAGTGACTGCCTTAGAAAGGAACGAGGTGGAAGAAGGACTAAAAACCGAATCTATCTGGTTAGAAATGAGGAATAAAAAAGGTGCAGTTACACTGTTAGTGGTATACTATAGACCACCAAATAGTGGGGAGGAGATAGACAAGCAGATCTGCAAGTGTATCACGGAGAAATGCAGAACTAATAGAGTAGTGATAATGGGTGACTTCAACTATCCCAACATAGACTGGCAGAATAGTAGAGTAAAGGGCAAGGAGGGAGAAGAATTCCTGAAGTGTGTGCAGGACAACTTTCTTGATCAGTATGTTTCCAGTCCAACGAGGAAAGAAGCATTGCTGGATCTAGTTTTGGGAAATGAGGTAGGGCAAGTTCAACAGGTTTCTGTAGGTGAGCATCTAGGGAATAGTGACCACAATATTGTTAGATTCAGAATAATTATGGAAAGGGATAAGGAACGATCACAAGTGAGGACACTCAACTGGAAAAGGGCTAATTTCAATGAGTTGAGGTGGGACCTAGCCAAGGTGGATTGGAAAGAAAAATTGGCAGGTAAGACAACTAACGAGCAGTGGGCAGCGTTCAAAGAGGAGATAGTTCAGGCACAGGTCAAAAGCATCCCCATAAAGGTGAAATGTAAGGCATCCAAACCTCCCTGGATGACTAAGGAAATCAGGGCCAAAATAAAACAAAAAAAAGAAGCTTATGATAAGTGTCAGGCTCAAAATTCAGAAGGGAACAAAGCAGAATATAGGAAGTGTAGGATAGAACTAAAAAAGGAAGTTAGAGGGGCAAAGAGACTGCATGAAAAACAATTAGCGAGTAAGATTAAGGGGAACCCTAAGGTTTTTTACCAACATATTAAGAGTAAAAGGTTGGTCAAGGATAGGGTGGGGCCAATTAGGGACCTAGGAGGAAATCTCATTGTGGAGGCAGAGGGCATGGCTGATGTACTGAATGAGTACTTCGCCTCTGTCTTCACAAAAGAAAATGATACAGCCAATGCCATGGTATTAGAGGAGAGGGTAGGAGAAATGGATAGAATAATTATAACCAGAGAGGAAGTGCTAAAAAGGTTGACGTCGCTCAAGGTGGATAAGTCACCTGGTCTGGATGGGATGCACCCTAGGTTACTAAGTGAGGCACAGGAGCAAATAGCAGGGACTCTGGCCACAATCTTTCAATCTTCCTTGGACACAGGGGTCGTGCCAGAGGACTGGAGGATAGCTAATGTTACTCCCTTGTATAAAAAGGGGCAGAAGGACAAGCCTGGTAACTACAGACCAGTCAGTCTAACGTCGGTAGTGGGCAAACTTCTAGAGTCCATAATCAGGGACAAGGTAGATCTTCACTTAGAAAGATATAGGCTAATAAAGGACAGTCAACATGGATTTGTTAAAGGCAAATCTTGCCTTACAAATCTGATAGAATTTTTTGATGAGGTAACGGAAAGGGTGGATAATGGTAGCGCAGTTGATGTAGTTTACATGGACTTTCAAAAAGCATTTGACAAAGTGCCACATGAGAGACTTTTTATGAAATTAAAGGCCCATGGCGTAAAAGGGACAGTGGCAGCGTGGATCCACAACTGGCTGCGAGACAGAAAGCAGAGAGTTGTAATGAGCGGCTGTTTTTCAGATTGGAGGGAAGTGAGCAGTGGTGTGCCACAGGGATCAGTTTTGGGACCATTGCTGTTTGTAATCTACATCAATGATCTGGACTTGGGTGTACGGAGTACAGTTTCCAAGTTTGCAGATGACACTAAGTTAGGGAGAATAGTAAATAGTGAGGAGGATAGTAGCCATCTGCAAGAGGATATAGACAAATTGGTAAAGTGGGCAGACACATGGCAGATGAAGTTTAATGCAGAGAAGTGTGAGGTGATGCATTTTGGGAGAAGAAATGAAGGGAGGCAATATAGGCTAGATAGTACAATTTTAAATGGTGTAAAGGAACAGAGAGACCTGGGGATTTGTGTTAGTGACTCGTTGAAGGTGGCAGGACAGGTAGACAAGGCTGTTAAGAAGGCATATGGGATACTAGGCTTTATAAATAGGGGTATAGAGTACAAAAGTCAGGAAGTGCTGACTAACCTCTATAGGACTTTGGTGAGGCCTCAGCTGGAATACTGTGTTCAATGCTGGTCACCACACTACAGAAAGGATGTAAAGGCATTGGAAAGGGTACAGCGAAGATTTACTAGGATGGTGCCAGGATTGAGGGACTTCAGCTATGAGGAGAGGCTAGATAGGCTAGGGTTATTCTCTCTGGAGCAGAGAAGATTGAGGGGAGACCTAATAGAGGTTTATAAGATCATGAGGGGTTTCGACAGGGCAAATAGAGAAAAACTATTTCCACTCGTGGGTGAATCTGTGACTTGTGGTCACAGATTTAAAATAGTTTCAAGGCGAAGTAGAGGGGAGCTGAGGAGAATGTTTTTCACTCAGCGAGTTGTTTGAATCTGGAATGCATTGCCTGAAAAGGTGGTGGAGGCTGATTCGATAACAACTTTTAAAAGGGAATTAGATCTTTATTTAGGGAGAACGGGTCTATTAGACTATGGGGAGCGGGCAGGGCAGTGGGATTGAATCGCTCTTTTCAAAGAGCCGGCACAGACTAGATGGGCCGAATGGCCTCCTTTTGTGCCGTAAAATTCTATGATTCTATGATTCTAAGCCTGCTAACCACATTGTTACTAGACTCCACTTTGCTATTAATGCAATCAAAGTGGAATGCATGTTAGTTTGCAAAATTCTCCAGCGCGTGCAATGAGTAAAAGGAGGGTTACAGCAAACATATGGTCTGGATGAATGCTTTGCTCCTGTCACTTTATAAAACATGTTTCCAACACACTGAGTTAATGAAGGATTCAGAGGGATACTGGAGGTGTACATACAAGAACAAGCCACAAGCAAACCATGATTGAAATCTTTTTTATTTGAAAACAAACCCCAGACCCTTGAAGTATTTTACTGTGTCATGGTTTGGTGTTGAAATCCCTTGATTCAGAATTATTCAGAAACTTATTTCTTATTTGCCTATTCATGTTGATGTTAAAAGATCTCAAAGCATCGTTCAAAAAGGAAAGGGAGTTTCTCCCAGTTTCCTGGCGACAGATTTTAATGTCTTCTATACATCTCAAAGCTCTTTGAGAATATACCGTATATCTCCGCGTATAAGGCGCACCCCCCACTTTTGACCTTTTCTTGGTGGAAAACAAAATGGAAGCATTTTCAATGATATTGCCGGCAGAAGGGAGGAGAGACAGGAGGGACAGGTAGGCAGGGAGAGAGAGAGAGGCAGGCAGGCAGTGAGGGAGAGAGGGAGGCAGGCAGGCAGCCAGGGAGAGAGAGAGGGAGAGAGGCAGGCAGGCAGCCAGGGAGAGAGTGAAAAGGGAGAGAAGCAGGCAGGCAGCCAGGGAGAGAAGCAGGCAGGCAGCCAGGGAGAGAGAGAGGGAGAGAGGCAGGCAGGCAGGCACGCAGGCAGGGAGGGAGGGAGGGAGGGAGGGAAGCAGGCAGGCAGGGAGGGAGTGAGGCAGGCAGACTGGGTTAGGCAGAAGGCAGGCAGCAGTCACAGCACTGAAGTCCGCTGATGCTGCCGCTGCCCGGGCGGCCGAGGCCGAAGCCCCGTCACCCGTTCCTCCCAACCCCCGCCGGACACTGACCAAACCCCGGCTGACAGCGCGCCGGCCGCCCCTCCTGTTTACTGTATCTCCGAGGCTCAAAATTTATTGTACCTGCGTGTAGGGCGCACCCCCAACTTTCGAGATCTTCCGACGTGCAAAAATGTGCACCTTATACGCGGAGATATATGGTAATGTAAAGTGAATTGACTGTATATTTGTGGGCAAAACACAGCAACCAATTGCGCACAGCAGTGTCCCACAAACAGTCGTGGATTGAAATGACCAATTTATTATAGTTTTTTTTTGACTGTTAATTATTATTAGGGGTGGGGAATAAGGAAACTTGCCCAAACTTTCGCCCTGACCTGTCTGGATTCGAAATACAGGTCTCATGCTTGTAAGGCGAGTGCTCTAACCACTGAGCTACAGGACTCTACGATCATTAGTATTTGAACAAAATCATTGGATGGTCAACAGACTCTTCTGCCTCTCAGGATCCTAGTGGATTGATTTAAGATACGTGTGCTGTTTTTCAAATCCCTGTTCAATAATGTTCCTCCCTATCTTTTTCTAGCTCTATCTTCCAGCCCTATTCTGTATCCATTGATTTTCCAACTCTGTTCTTTCAAAAGCTTTCAACAATGGTTTGGATAAAGATAAGATTTCAAAATAGGGATAGGTGTAAGGTGGAACAATTTCGTGAGGGAATTTCAGAGAGCATGAGCATAGCGGGTGAAGGCTCAGCTACCAGAGTAGGGACTGAGAAAGTGAAACAATATGATGCAACCATTGCATTGTTGAAGATGTCATCCTTCAGATGTGATGTTAAACCAAGGTCCCATCTGCCTGTCCAGGTGGACATTAAAAATTGTGTTACAATATTCAAAAAGAGAAGGATTTTTTGTTGTAGCCCATAGAGACCCCAAAATAAAATTGGTCACTCACCCGATGGCTGTTTGTGGGACATTGTTGTGCACAAATTGGCTGCTACATTCATCTACTAAACGATAGTCACCGTTACATAGGAAAATCTTGTGAAGTGCTTTGAGATGTCCTCCTGATGTAAAAAGCACTATATCAAACCCAAAGATTTTATTTTAACCATGCTCCATGTTGTATAATTTCCAATTTTGTACATAGCATGCTTCTCTATGTGTGCACTTTTATCTAGCACATTGTTAGTTATTGATTCTATACTTAGTAAAAGTGTAATCCTATGTTTAACACACTTCAAATTGTCTATTATTCTACAAATAGCAGATACAAGCAAAAACTGCAAGAGTTTCTCAGCCTTCAAACCATTGACCTGTGACTTGAACGTTTAAATAACGTTAGCCTCTGGGGTAGCCTCACTTGGACCAGCATTACTTGTGTTCTTGCAATTTCCACTCCACAGAGATAACAAGCCTTGCTGACAAGTTAAATGTCCTCCCCAAGAAATGAAACATCATGCACTGGTTTATCTCCACTTACTTAATGAAACAGCTTGAGTCAAGCTGCAACTTACCGCTCTCTAAACATAACATGTTTAAAATGGCAATACTTATGTCAACAGCTTCACACTCAACAATCAAAGCGTAGGTTTTTTTTTAAGAAATTGGAAGACAAATTTTAGTCTGCACTATGAAGGAGGCAAAATTTACTATTTTCAGCGGATAACAACAACTTGCCTTTATATAGCGCCCTCCACGCTGGGCAGCAACTCAGAATGCTTCAAAATGGCAAAGGCCAAGCCAGAAGGAGGGAGAAGGTGAGCGCAAGCATGGTCTTCAGACACGACCTGAGGATGGGAAGGAAAGGGGCGAGACAAAAGGATTGAGGAAGTTTCAGGGGGTAGTGGCTGAAAGCACAGCTGCGATGGTGGAGGGGAAGATTTAAGGGACAAGGAGGAGGCAGCGGGTATGGCTCTAAGGAGAGAGCAGGTTAGAGAGGTAAGGGGAGCCGAGGAGTAGAGGGATTTAAACCTAGAGTTAAGATCTTGAAGTCAATCTGCTCTGTGACATAGAGTCAGTGGGGGTTTCCAAGGTCTGGGGTAATTGGGGTACAATGTTTTTTGCAGGTGAGAATGTGGGCAGCGGAGTTTTGGATGAGCTAAATTTTGTGAATGGTGGAGGAGGGGAGATCAGCAAGGAGTGCATTAGAGTAGTCCAGCCATGAGGTGGCAAAAAGATGGATTCGGGTTTTGGCAGTTTTTGGGGTGAGGTATTGATGGACATGAGCAATCCGGTGGAGATGGAAGAAAGCGATGCTGGTCAGTGACTAGATGTGGTGGAGAAAGGATAATTAGGAATCAAACCTGATGCCTATGTTTTGCAAAGCTTTGCTGAGATTTAAAGACAGGTTGGGTAGGTTTAGGAGGCTGGAACCGTGGACAGAAAACATCGACGGGAGCCAAAGAATATGGCTTCCTTCTTTTTGATGTTTAATTGCAGGAATTTTGCGCTCATCTGGCTCTTGATGTCCAACAGACTAGCTGACAGAACATCCTTTTTTTTAAAAAAACACACATGCTCTCGGGAAGAGGGGACTGGGGGTCGCAGCTGGAGCTGGAAAAGTAGAGTGTCGTTTGTACACACGTGGAAGCTAATCCCATGTCTGCAGATGACTGAGAGGGAGCATATAGATGAGGAAGAGAATGGGCCAATGATGGACCCTTGGGGAAGCGAGAAGAAATATTATTGGCAGAAATGGAGTGCTGGTGGTCTGCAAGATAGCACTCAAACCAAGCATTGACAGCATCATACTTCTGCCCCAAACATTGTACCCCAATTACCAGCACCGATATTCCATCTCCCTCACCGACCCCAAGGATGAGGATAGATTTGATTGCAGTCCCAATGAGGACAGGAGGTAGAGGACGATGGTGTGATCTACTGTGTCGAACGTGGCATATAGGTCCAGGGGGAAGCAGAGGCAGAGGAAGCCTTGTTCAGAGAGAGAAGGACTTTGTTTGAAACTTTCACAAGTGCTGTCTATGTACTGTGGGCAGAGTGGAAGCCGGAATGGAGTGGTTCAAGTAAAGTATGGAGGGAGAGGTGCCCATGAAGTTGATTGGCAAAAACATGTTCAAGAACTCTAGCAAGGAAGGATAGATTTGAGATGGGGCAGTAGTGATAGAGGTTGTAGCGATCAAGGATATAAGGAAGGGGTTGATGACCATGGTTTGGAAGGGGAGTGGACTGATCCTGAGAAGAGGGACTGATTAATAGTGTCCGCCAGCAGTGGGCAGAAGAACGGGAGCTGGGAGATCAGCAGTTGAGTGGGGAGGGGGTTGAGACAACAGGTGGTAGGTTTCATTGTGGTGAAGGTGGATGAGAGTGAGGATATAGAGATGAAGGTAAATGGATGTATGATAGTGAATGTGGTAGGAACTGGAGTGGTTGAGGGAGATGGAATGTGTGTGGTGGTCAGCAACACTGGGCAGAAGAATGCGACTGCCAGTTGCATGCTGTCAATTGTGAAGCTAAGGAAGTGTATAATCTCGGCGCACTTGGCGTTGGATGTGATGGTTGAGGGTGTTTGAGGGGGCGCATGGTAGAGGTGGTGGATGGTGGAGAATAGGATTTGGGAATTATTTTTGGCATCCAGAATTATATTTGAGTAGTGCGCAGTATCTGCTTGTGACAGGGAACAGCGGTAGATGTGAAGATGCTTGAATCACAGCTGCTGGAGAACTGTGAGGTTGGTTTTCTGCCACCTGCACTCGAGCATCCAGATTTGGGACTTTAGGGAATAGAGATAAATGTTGTACTGGGGGAGCAGGTGGGTTTAGGGATGGTCCTGAATTTCAGGGGATGGAGGGAGTTGAAGGTGGAGGAGAGGTGATTATGGAGCAGCTTGATGGCTGCTTTAGGGTCGCTGTGGCTTGAAGGCCAGAAGGATAGGAGATCTGCGGATGAGCGGGCCTTTGTGCGAGTCACAGGTGGAAGCTATTTCCATGGGCAGAAACGTATTGTTGAGGGCTTGATGGAAGAGAGATGGATGCGAAAGTGGAAGGAGATGAGGAAGTGGTCCAATATGACCTTGTCCATAATGCCAATGTCAATGCCATATGTGATGATTTCAGCACAAAGGATTGGGCCAAAGCATTCACCCACTGCCTGAAGAATTTCATTGTCACTCTATGGAATACTGGCCCAACTCTGATAATTATTGACTAGGTTGGATTCCAATTATGAGACTGCCAGTTGCATGCTGTCAATTGTGAAGCTAAGGAAGTGTATAACCTTGTTGCACTTGGCGTTGGATGTGATGGTTGAGGGTGACACTGATCATTGTCAAAATACACAGAGAAATTCCATCCAGGTTTGGTGAAGTAGAATTAATCTTGACCCAGGATTTCTCTCCTCGATGTGATTAATTCAGACATGCAGCAATGCATGCTTTTCTCATGGCTAAACAGCCAAATGGGAAAATTAGAAAACAGTGAATCAACTTGAACTTAGTAAATATTCTGATTCACCCCCAAAATGTTGATTTGTCTTTCTCTTGCTATTGCTGAATATTTTGCTGGAATACATATTTCTGTTTTATTTCACCAGTGAAATAAATTGACATTGAACACTGGATGTTCATCTAATAGAAGGTGTTGAAATTATATATTTTCTCTCTGATTATCTATTGATCGCATTTGCAGATTTACGAGGCAGTGCACTTTTTCACTTTGTTCAAGAATGCTGAGTGAAAAGTTAGAATGAAACTTTCATTAAAAACATATGCTGTTTTACTTCCTGGATTAAAAATGTTGGCAATTCATTATATCATAAATTTGAACTTTCAGCAAGTGAAAGATTGTTGCATTTTGTATACAAAATCCTTGCCTTTGTTATAATGCCTTATCACATCTTCAAAATGTCTCAAAGCGTTTCACAAAGTATATTTTGTTGGCAAAATTGTATACCTTAGTTTAAACAAACTTATTCCTGTCTTTCATTCCATTATATCTAGTATCTTCCAGGCCACATTTTGTGTTGGTAACAGCAGGCTGTTGATTCAGACCAGAGAATGGGCGAATCAACCAATGTGTGGTTGAGTTGGGGCAAGAAGTATAGGCATTTGTACCCAAAGTAAACAAGTTTACAGAGTAAGGAAGACCCATCATGACATAATTTCAAAGCAATATATCAAAGGATTGTGCTTGTTACATGATATTTTGATGCCATCTCATCCTGTGCAAGAAAGCAACAACAACAACAAATTACACTTATAGAGCGCCTTTCATGTTGGAAGGACGTCCCAAGGCGCTGCACAGGAGGCGTATGACCCGAGCTGGGAGGGGAGTGTTTGGGAAGGGGTGAGACATGAAGGGGAGGTCGAAAAATTCGGGGTGGAACAGAAGGCACGGTCGAAGAGGAAAGTCTTCAAACCGGCCTTGAAAGAGGAAAGGGAAGAAACGAGATGGAGGGATTGGGGGATGGTATTTCATAGGGTGGGAGCGGAGAAACTAAAGGCCCGGCCTCCGATGGTGGGGCAGTTCGGGCGGGGAGCTTGGAGCAGGCCAAGTCCTGTTGAACGGAGGGTCCGGTTGGGCTTGTAGGGGGAAAGTAGATTGGTTAAATAGGGCGGGGCAATGCCGTGTAAGGCCTTGAAGGTGAGGACGAGGATCTTGAACTCGATCCTCTGGAGAATGGGGAGCCAGTGGAGACGGGTGAGGGTGGGGGTTATATGGTCGCGGAGGCGGGTGCGGGATAATACACGGGCTGCAGAGTTTTGGATGAGCTGCAGCCTGTGAATGGAGGAACTGGGGAGGCCGACGAGGAGAGAGTTTCCATAATCCAGCCTCGAGGTGATGTACGCGTGCACGAGTGTTTCGGCAGCACGGGGGGTAAGATAATTGCGGAGCCTGGCAATGTTGCGCAGGTGGAAATAAGCGGTGCCGGTCAAGGCACGGATGTGGGGGAGGAAGGAGAGTTTTTGATCGAACATGATGCCGAGGTTCCTGATTGGCTTTGTGAGGTGGAGAGTGCAGCCTTGGATGTTGAGGCTGGCAGCGCCCGATGTGCGATGTGTGATGTGCGATGTTACTTGATATTACATGATATTTTGATGCAATCTCATCCTGTGCAAGGAAGCAACTGTGAGCTGAGCACTACTCTGTGGAATCCTGTAGCCCAATAGTTAGAGCACTCGCCTTGCAAGCAAGAGACCTGGATTTGATTTCCAGCAGGGCGAAACCTTTGGCAAGTTTCCTTATGCCACACACCTAATAATAATCCCTCAAGAGAAAAAATAATAAATAAATTTGCCACTTCAATCCACGACTGTTGTGGGACACAGCTGTGCGCAATTGTCTGCTGCATTTTGTCCACAAATATACAGTCAATTCACTTTATAGTATATTCTGTGAAGCGCTTTCAGACTTCTGGAAGTCGTAATTATTATTATCTTTATCACTGCTGGTAAGTTTGTGAATGACATCTGCCCTGATCCTTTATGCATCAGGTACTTTACAGCCACTTTGAAGGGACACAAGAGGGAAAAGGCAACTCAAGGTGGATCCAACCAAGGTTAGATGTGCCAAAAAATAGCAGCAGCAAATGAAGAAACTGTAACACAAAATTCAATGGCAGAAGACCCAAGGCTTCTAGAAAATTCTGCCTTGCTATTTACGATGTAAAATTGGAGATGTTCATTTTCTAACCCCAGCATAAACCATTTGATGCCAGTTCAAGTAAGTCCTTTCTCCACCGGGTCTGACCTCCTCCATGTTCCCTGAATCCTCCGCTCACCCTCGGCGGCCGGGCCTTCAGCCACTATGCCCCGAGGCTCTGGAATTCCCTTCCTCACTCCCTTTGCCTCGCCCCCTCTTTTCTCAGTTTCAGGTCCCAGCTGAAGACCTTTCTCTTCGACCGCAACTTTGGTCACCTTTCTACCCCTGCCCCTGGCTCAATCCCAGGATCCGCTATTGTGAAGTGCTCTGATACGTCGTCCGGTGTGGAGGACGCTATATAAATCAAAGTTGTTGTTGTTGTTCTTCTTCTTCCTTTCTGAGCCCCAAGGCCTGCTGTTTTTTGAATTTGAGATGATTGTTAATATATAGATTTTAGGTTCCACTTCTTGCTAGAACTTTCATTGGCAGAGTCGATCTACCAAGGAAGGTAGTAATCTATTCTCTCCTCAGCCAAACTAAACCTTAGCAACCAGACCGAGGCCTCAGGCATAGTCTGCAAATTTGTGTCGTGGCGCATTTTTAGTGAAAGTCTGTGATTATTTTATTTTGTTATGTTTTACAGTACTAACTTTTGTCTGTATTGCAGGTAGTGGAGGCAGTGGGGAGAGTTTGGTGTTGATAGTCTAAAGTACAATGTAAAAAAAAGAATTCCTTAGTGTTTTTTCAGATTAAGGCAACAATATGTTAGTGGACCTGGTAAAAAGGGCTGCATGCAGCATTCATTGTGTGTTGAAACAATCGGAGGTAAACAAAAATGGTTTAGACATACAGTGCTGCATTTTGCACCACCACTCCACACACTGAGGAATTTATATATTTTTCCTGTGATGATAAGATTGGCAAGATAGTGCTGTCACAGAGCCAACTCCATGCTCCCTTTCTTAATACTGGAAAAATGTTATTGGAAATGGATAATGTGCTTTGTTAAGTGGTTTGCTGGTTCCTAGCTCTCCCACCGTGACATAATGAAAAATTGCTGTATTGCCACAAATGATGGCAATTTAGTCCTGCGTTATGTGTGCACAGCACTAGTGATGCTTATCTTTATCTTTTTGCTTTCCTGTCACAGTCTAAGACCCACACCGAAGGGCTCTGTTGCAAATTAGCCTTTGGCTAAGTTATGCTTTTCCCCTAAGAGGCCCTGCAATACTTGTAGCTGTGTGTCTCAAGCCGACATGTAGCTATTTGTCTCCAGTGGACATGTAGCCAATAAGAAGGAAGAAATAAATACATGTGGGATCACATCCTGTACAGGGCAATTTCAGCCCAACCAGGTTGTCACAAACTGGTCACTTTACATTTACGTAAAGCAAAAGAAAACACATGGAGCCAAAATATTTTCAGTTAGACTAAACTCTAATGATGCATAAAAAAACAAGCAGAAAAAACAGAAGCGGTGTGGAACAAATGGCCTATTTAATTTTGTGTCTCTCATTTGAGACATTGCACTATTGCTCTTGATTGTTTCTTTCTACATGTGACGTTTATTGTTCATGCCACCGGAGAATCAAAATGATATAAGTCACCTCAAACTTTTTTTGACTTTGAAACTTTACTTTTCATGTTTATAAACCTTTGGAGTGCAGTCAGTGGTGAAAGTTAGTTTTGGCAGCTCTTGGTAAAATACTTTGTCAGGATGCTGGACTTCTAATATTGACATAAATTTATAGAATTGTACAATGTTTTCAGCACAGAGGAGGCCATCTTAACAGTAGCATGTGGTGCAGAAGGATCGATTTATACTTTCTGCTTCTCATTGCATTGGCCGGATTTCATAGTTCTGTTTTGCAACCCAGACTTCATATGGCTGAAGTTTGAAATTGGCCGATCGATTATTAATGTTGTTCAGATATACCTACAGTATATTGACATGTCCTTTTTTGTTAACAAACAATTTTTTTTGACATAAACAAATACTTGGATATGCTATGTGTCTTCAGAATGGCATTAGAAGTTTCTTAAACATAACATATGTCATTTTATTCTAATAAGCAAAAGTAGCAATCTTTTTATTATAACAAAAACAAAAGTTGGTGGGGAAACTCAGCAGGTCAAGCAGCATCCATGGAGAAAGGAAAAAGAGTCAACATTTCAGGTCTACAACCCTTCGTCAGAACTGAGTTTGAGGTGACTTATATCATTTTGATTCTCCGGTGGCATGAACAATAAACGTCACACGTGGAAAGAAACAATCAAGAGCAACAGTGCAATGTCTCAAATGAGAGAGACAAAATTAAATAGTTCTGACGAAGGGTTGTAGATCTGAAATATTGACTCTCTTTCCTTTCTCCATGGATGCTGCCTGACCTGCTGAGTTTCCCCAGCAACTTTTGTTTTTGCTTCAGATTCCCAACATCTGTAATATTTTGTGTTCTGTTAATCTTTTTATTATGTCTTAAGAAGATGAACTACTGTTATTGATCTATTAAAATCAAACCTTAATGATGTAATCAACATAGAATGTGCTGCACAGTAACAAGCCATTTTGCCTAACTGTACCTTAGTGGTTAGAGCACTCGCCTTATAATAATAGTAATAATAATAGTAATCCTTGCATTTGATATAGCGCTTTTCATGTCCCCTAGATGTCTCAAAGTGCTTCACAGAATGTACTATAAAATGAATTTACTGTATATATGTGAGCAAAATGCGGCAACCAATTGTGCTCAGCAGTGACCCACAAACAGTCGTGGATTGAGTGACCAAATTGTTATTTTATTCAATTGATTCCTTGAGGGATTATTATCAGGCGTGTTTGTGTGGTAAGGAAACTTCCCCAATGTTTTGCCCTGATGTGCCGGGAATTGAACCTCTTGGTTGCAAAGTGGCCACTCTAACTATTGAGCGATAGGACTTTAAGTTTCTAATGGAATAAAAAATATCTACAAGTTAGATACATATGCACATCCGTCTCCTTACAGAAACCAAATGCCTTACATTTCTCTTCATTCCATTCTTGATGCTAATGTGAGAGACCTGGGTTTGTAAGTGAGAGACCTGGGATTGATTCCCAGGTGTGGCAAAAAGTTGGGCAAGTTTCCTTACTCCACATTCCTCTGTTTACATAGCAGTTAAGTAGGAACTTACTGAAATATAACTCTTAAAAAAAAAAAAAAGTCCATTGCCCGAGTCAGATTCTGGATAGATTTTCATTTTGAGCATGGAGAAAAGGGGAAAACATAGTTGGCTTTTTATTCCATTCTATTGGAAAAACCATCATTGACATATCAATAATGGTTACCGCAAAATATTCAGCTATAAAATGAACAAAAGCAACAAAATTCCATTTATAGAGCACCTTTCATGTCAGGAGGACATCCCAAAGTGTAAGGGTATACCACTGCCAAGTTTGAGAAGAGGAAAACAAGATATGTCAACAAGTGATTTTAAAACATCAAACTTGTAGTAGATTATAGGATAAAGACTGAAGGTAAGTAATATTACAATAATACAGTATTGAAGTTCCAAGAAAGAAGACATTTGGCAATGAATTCAATTCACTTTACAGTATATTTTGTGATGCACTTTGAGACATCTTGAAGACATGATGAGCGCAATATCAAACGTGAGGATTATTATTATAAGGAAACAGTGTGACGAGCCTTGATTTTACTGTGCAAGGATTGTCCAATAATTTGTTAAATTCGCAAAACCATATTGGTTCAGCTTTAGCTTGCAATTATATTTGGAGAAGGGTAATTTCAGTCACAAGATCACAAGGTAGGTTTGGGTGAGGAAGGTCCATTCGCTCAACTCACTTCATCCTTCCAGAATATCTTTCCATTACAGCATCAAGCTGTGGAGCACTTTGAGGCATCCTCCAGGCATGAAAGACATATTAAAATTAAAGGATTGTTATTATTACCTTATTGATGTTGGGTGGGCAGAAATGATTTTACCATTATCTCACATTTTTATGGGGTCCATAGACGTCAAGGCATGGATATTGTGCATGTTTTCCTTAATAATAGTAATCCTTGCTATTATAATATAATATCCCATTACTTTGTCGAGGCATCTCAAAGCACTTCTCAGGATGTACTGCAAAATGAATTTGAGGTTGAAAAGCAGCAGCTAGTTTGTGCACAGCAATATCCCACAAACAGCCATGGTATGAGTGATCAATTTTATTTGGGAAATTTGTTGATCAGGACACCTGGAGACACTGGGAGAAACTCCCTCCTCTTTATTTTTATCTGCAGAAGACAGAGGAACAAAATCAGAGAAATGTTGCAGCTTTAAAAGCCTTCCAGACTGAAGCAGAAGAAGCAATTTTCAAAGTCTGTAAAACCTATAATCCTAGATTCTTTCAATTTAAGGTTACTTTATTTACAGTTTAATGTGTGGTAAATGTGTCTCTCCATGTAGTCTTGTGACAATGGAAGATTAACATACATATTTTCCTTACTTCACACACCTAATAATAATCCGTCCCAAAAAAAACACAATAATAAAAATTGGTCATTTCAATCCATGACTGTTTGTGGGACACTGCTGTGTACAATTGGCTGCCTATTTTGCCCACAGACATACAGTCAATTCACTTTACAGTATATTCTGTGACGCGCTTTGAGACATCGATAAGATATCAAATGCAAGGATTATTATTATTATTATTTTCAAATAGTGCCATGGAATCTTTAACATCCAGCTAAACTGGCAGACTGGAGTTCAGTTAACATCTCATCCTTCTGCTTCAGGTAGGATATTAGAAAGAAATGTTTTTATATTTTACCCTCCTCCCATTTCTTCTGAAAAAGCCAGTATATTGAATCTATAATATTCAGTTGTGCAGTCCATTTAAATTTAAAACAATAAACGCCTGGTTCACCTACTGTCCAGAACTAAAATTGGAAATCCACAGCTTATGCTGCTGAACACATGTGACGAAAGTCTGGCCACACACTCTTGATAGATCTGACCGCCATCTACCATTGCATTCTCACCTCAGCCAACTCAGTTTTCTGTTCAATTGAGAAATAAATTGGAATAGAGGAGGATAAAAAAAATCAAAAGCTCCTCTTCTCCACCATTATCAATCACCTCCACCCACCCTTACTTCCTCCCTCCAGCCTCATCTCATCCCCCAACTGCAAGAAGGTGGTAGGTAGACTTCCTAGGTTTAAATTCGGCTGAATTTGAGTGATAAGTAAAAGTAACTCATTGTGCCTTGCGGAACCTCCACTCTGGCACATTCTGTTGCTGGAGTGGAGTTCCCATAGGGCATAGGGAATTTTAATAGGATTCTCCATTTACAAATGATATTTTAAACAAAATCAGCAAATTAGACCCCAATGTTTCAAGCGAAAATAAAAATCAAATCCAGGAAGACTAAATTACAGTCAAACAGAAAAAATATGTAACCCGCTAATTTGTTGGATTCTATACGTGAAACTGTACTGTAACTAGTTCAAGGACACAGGCCACATTCTGACTTTTAAGGAGAAAATAATTCAACTTCCTGAAGTATCATTAAAGTTCATTGTTCCACAAGTAAGTGTCAATTTCCTATTATTTTACATTTTGGATAGCTCGTATTTCTTTTCAATTTAGCGCTGTTATTTTTCAATAACTTTGATTGCTCTGTAACCAGTCTTCCATTTTTGCAATCCTTGTTGTTGGGAGTGTATGTTTTCTAACAGTAAATTTAGTTAGGTTGGTGGTGTGCTCTAATTATGGGAAAATCCATTTAACAATTATCCGAACAGGGAACGCTGCCCCCGTGTATTAAAATCTAATTTTGTTTTAGTTGTTAGCCTGGCTCAATTGCTTGCACTCTCACATCTGCATTTGGAGATTCTGGTTCTAGCCACTCAGAAATGTGACCTCACTTAATCCAGACTGATACTCAAATGCAGTGCATCAACAACAACTTGCATTTAGTTAGCGCCCTTGACATATGTAGTATTTTGGCGTGTGCTGTTGGAGGTGCCATACTTTGGGTAAGTCATTTAAGCCGAGGATTACCGTTGCACCGTATAGATAACATTTTTTGATAAGAGAAAAATTTTTCTCCTAGTGTTCCTTAAATAAAATTGCCTGCCATTCACTTCATGGTTATTTGTGAGACATATAGGCTGCCATATTCACCCAAAGACGACACACTTTTCATAGTATATCTTGTGAAACATATAGAGATATGCGGCCAAAATGAATGGTTCGATATAAATTTATTGTTTAAGGTACACTCATGAAGGAGTGGTTCAAATTTCTACCTACTTGAATTAAACAATTTAAAGTGTGAGTTTGTACAGTGCTCATACGCAAGGATCTTTCCCCCAATCTTCTAAGCATACCTCTCTTGAAAGCACTGACATTCTACAGTAATATAGTCAATTATTCTCATGCAAGCCTGAGTAGTAGGGTCCAGTGATATATCGATATATCGCTAAAACCCAATATAATTTTCATATCGATACGCCGATATAGGCATTTCAAAAATACTGATATATCGAAAAGTCAATATATCGAGGTAAAAAATCGGAATGTGCGCACACTGAACTACACAACCCAGAATGCTCATCTCTATACACAATGCACAGACCGAGGTGCAAAGCCACCATATTGTATTCATAGTCCTCGAATACAATATACAGGTATGCAAGGGGTGGAGGGGGGGTGGGAGTGGGAGAGAGACGGTTGGGGAGGGGGGAGGGGGAGAGAGACGGCTGGGGGGGGGGGGTGGGGAGAGAGACGTACGGGGGGCGGTGGGGGAGGGGTAGAGAGACGGCTGGGTGGGGGGGAGGGGGAGAGAGACAGCTGGTGGGGGGAAGGGGGAGAGACGGCTGAGGGGGTGGAGGGGGAGAGAGACGGCTGGGTGGGGGGAGGGAGGGAAGGAGGCGGTGGGGGCGAGGGGGAGAGAGACGGCTGGGGGGTGGGGGTGGAGAGAGACGGCGGGGAGGGGGTAGAGAGGTACGGCGGCGGGGGGTGGGGGTGGGGGGAGAGATGGGGTGGATGTGATAATATAGATAGATAGAGATGGGGGGGATGTGAGAAAGGAGAGAGACACAGAGACACAGAGAGAAAAACATAGAGATGGAGAGAGTGAGTGTGAGAGACACAGAGAGAGAAAGATATTTACCTCCTGAGGAGATAGGCCCCGAATGTGAGCACATCCGAAATGCGTGCGCACCTCGAATGCGCGCGCAACGCGCGCATGTGCAGTACGAAGACCCCGAAAATATCGATATTTCAGTATATCTCGATATGAGCCCGTCGATATATCTAAATTAGAAAATTTACATATCGACGGACCCTGCAGAGTAGTGAGTTGAAATTATGGTTGAACAAGAACTCGTTAGAAAAATGGCAGTGTAAATGTTGGCCCCACTGGAAAAAGCACCTTGGGATATAAAGTAATTCTCCTCCAGACTACATGATAGATGTCACTCTGAGCAGTCATCACCTCGAAGACAAGTTCTTACAGGTCAGTGTGACTTATGGACTGAGGCTCTTTTCTCAGTGTGAGGTTCCATAAAGCTGCTGCACAGCTAGAAAATGTGCAAATGGGGAGGTTAGGAGAAATATTTGTTTTTGCACATCAGAATGTTTTAGATATCGAATGCTTTGCTGGTGTGTGGTTGAAACAGAATCTATATTGGCTTTCAAATTTGGTCACTCAATCTATTACTGTTTGTCGGACATTGCTGTGCATAATTGGCTGCTGTGTTTTGCCCACAAAATGTATAGCTGATTCACTTTACAGTATATTCTATGAAGCACTTTGAGACGTCCAGAAGATGCAATAAAGTGCTATATAAAATGTAAGGATTATTATTATTATAAAAGGGAAGTTGATAGGAGTAAGCAGCAGAGGTATGGCATAACGGGCAGTTGAATGGGACTTATGGGACCTATATTCCATACTGATTGATCTTTAAAGGAGTTAGCACATACACAATGAGCCAAATGTCCTTCTGTAATGTCAAATGTTATGGTTCTGCCTTACGATGAACAATTTGTCAATGCTAATGTCTATCACAGAAGTAATGTATCAAATTGTTTAGTGATTAGTTTGCATTATTTTACATTGTATCAACACAAGCAACACAAGCATTTTTTTGAGGTGCTTTTATGTTGACCAGTTGATAGATTTGGTTCCCAAATTAAAGAATTGTAATCAAAGCATTAAAGTAACAATTAAACAATTAAGGTGCATCAATGTTTCTCTTTCATAATAAGCTACATAATAGTAATCCTTGCATTTGAGACATGTCTTTAGGATGTCTCAAAGTGCTTCACAGCGTATACTGTGAAGTGAATCGACTACCGATATATATTTTGCTAAACACATTTACAACCATTCTGCTGTTTCCAAAAGACGATGTATAATTTTTACCGCAATGGGCTCTCCGAAAAGCGCTGGAATCCATTGAATTCGGGACAAACGTCCAAAGAAGATTACTCCAACATCTTGTGAAACAAGCTCTGCAATTGGTTCAATTAAGTTAATATAATAAGTTGGTAGCACAGATGTTCTCTGCAGTACAGACTATAGTTTTTCTGATCTTTCTCTTGATCATAACCCTAAATTGAATAGCAAAACACTGTCTCATATAATATCCATGATCATTTTTATTGTTTGAGTTCTCTCCTCCCTCATCAATATGAACCTTGTCATTCTCTGCTCCACACTTCCTGCCTCTACTTTCTCCTTGAGACTCACAAGGAGGATGGTCCCAACAGACCAATTGTTTGCGTTTGCTCCCGTTCCACAGAATTCATTGTTGACGCTTTTCTTGGCTCAGTTCACAGGAGATCCCAGAGTGACCAATAACCAAAAGAATGTCAATAACTAGAACTTGTTAATGTTTAAGCACACAGGAGATTTGATGAATTGAAACCACTTCTAGTTTATTCCCAGTGAAACTACTGGTGATGTTTCAATCGCAGCTTTGAGCAGTTCAAGCATTTTTGTAGGAAAAGGAAAATATTACTAAACACACCTCTAAGTTGCTCTTATAACACCAATTGTGATCCCTTCTCTACCCTGGACTCTTAAACATGACTCAAGCATGCCTACAAATACAATGAACAACAGAAGGAGGGAGCATCTCCAATCCGTTCTGCATCAGCCACAAATTACAGATAATAAACTCACCAAGCATTTATTTTTTCAAAATTCACAATGTAATTGCTAGTCAAGAGATCATTGGAAACAACTCTGCCTGCTGCACGTCACCCATTCCTTTACTCAAGGGTTTGTACAAGACCCAGGAGGTCAGTATTCTACCATGATTCAAAACACGTGGAGGCAGACAGACACCTGCTTGGCTAGAGCCCAGGGGAGATGTGTATTAAATTCACACAGGTACTATGAATTTACCCACTCATTCAAAACAGTTATAACCCTGAAGCCATGTGGTTTGAATTACAAATAAATCTTTTTTTTTGCTTCCAAAAAACAATATTTTTTTTATTGTTTTTTTTTGTTCTTTCAACGAGTAAAAGGAAGGGGGCAAATGTATGTTTATAGCTGCTCATTAATTCCAGTTAAACCAATGATGTCATGTGTTAATATGCATGAACACAATTATTACCTCATTTGGCAAGTTAAAATGGGCAGGTTCATTTAAAAAAAAGTTTTGGCAAATAACAAGTGGTTTCAAATATCTGTGTTCTGTGCCAGAAAAGCTATTTAAGTGGCAGGAAAATTTACAACATAGCCATTGTTTCAAATGGGTTCAGAACACTTCATGGGAAATATCTGTACTACGAGCAGCCTGAAATGAGCAGCGTTCGAAGCACACTGCTAGTTATTTAATCGCATTTCAGAACCGTGTTTCCTCCCCAGCTCTGAGCCAACAAACGTACTTCATCTACCATTCTCAAGAATGGGATTCTTGAATTTCCTCTGCATTTATAGAATTCAGGAATTATAACATATAAAATGCTACTCTCCGTGTTTGAAATATACACAGGATGAGGTTGATGCTATAGAAAGTGGGGAACATTTAAAAAAAACTTATAGCTTGATTGCAGGAAAAATGTTGGAGAATTGGAAGGAACTCCCTTTGCAAAAATGTCTGCTGGATTGGTTATGTTTTCCGATTTCCTTCTCTGCACCATCGTATTGTGTCGATTCAATTTCTTGCCACAGAAGGCGTAGAAGGAAAAGTGATGCAAGGCAAAATAAAAGAGATGCGTGAATACAAGAACAAAAAACTTAGGTGGTGTGTCTTGAGCATTTAAACAAAGCAATCGTAGTTTAGCAGAGTAAATGTTATGGGTGAATATTTTGTGTGTCAGCCTGACTGAGTTGGGAGCACTCAGAAAGTTGAGTCTGTAGATTGTGGGTTCAAGCTCTATGTCCTCCCAACATGAAAGGCACTAAACCAAATGTAAGGATTATTATTATATTACCAAGTACTGTATGTCACCTTGAAAAAAAGAAAAGCTGAGATTGGCACATGCTGTGCTTTAAAGCACTTCTCTTTTTCTTAAGGAACCTGGATTGAAATCAATCTGGACAAATATAATGGAGCCCCTGCTCTCTTATACTTAGTAGATGTTGTTTGCAATCACCGCATTCTGTACTTATTATAGGATCTCCACTGAGGCCCACATCAGTACAATATTGGAAAGCAAGATTTGATTCAAAACAGCGTGCTTTTGTCAATTTTGACCCCTTCGCCACCTTTTGATACTAATCTACTCTGCGTTTACTGTGTATGTTTTGGTAGTGAAGCAAATATTAAATCTGAATTTGTTTGATTACCTGTGGCAGTCTTGGTAGCCTCGTTCCCCAGCCAGGTAAGTCTGGAATATTGCAAAATCACTGGAGACTTCATAGCCTGGTACACTTCATTCCAGATAAAAGAAAACTTCCATAAATATGAGGAACTCCCAGGGATTTGGTTTGGATAATTATTAAATAATAATCCTGGATGTGATGTAGCCCCTAATCGTGCCCTCAACTTGTCTCAAAGTGCTTCACAGGATATATTGTAAAGTGTGTATGGGGTGTGAGTGTATGTTTGGGGGCTGCAGAACAAGAGTTGTTGGGAGGTAGGGTTCCTCTTTGTAATCTGACATTATGTAAATGTGTGACATGAATGAGCTTCACAAATGTCTTATCAAACCTTGTGTAATATTTCTATCAGCTAGCATAGAAGCAGCCAATCCAGAATTACCCATCCTGGTAAGTGAAGGAGAAGACACTTAAAGGAATGGAATTGGGGTGGATACCAGAGTGAAGGGTATGTAGATGCCTCTGGATCTCTGTGCCTAGTTTTAGATTTCAACTTTACAAATTATAATGCTAGTAGAGGATAGAATGCCAAATCCTCCGCAACGTTCAATTGAAATTTGGCCTGACACACGGGTCACTGTGTCTTTTGGCAGCTGCCTGCTGTTTATACATATGGCTCATAAAGTTAAATTGCATGCAATCATGGCCTTCGGGTCAACCTGTCTTCCCTTACTTGTGTTTCAGCTTTGACATTATGCTGACATACTTGCTTATCGGTGGATTACTCTTCACAAGCAAGCTAATCAGCAAGAATGTGTCTATTGCAAGCTAGGAGATTTCATTAACATTTGGTGACAGGTTTTAAATAGAGCTTCCTCATAATCAAAGGATAGATTGGCAATTTGTGGAAGCTATGTTTGGAATCAAATATCTCAACCGAGCAATGGAAAAGAAGAACTTCTCAAAGAGAGAGAGAGAGAGAGAAATTATTTTGCTAACAGAAAAATATTGTACACCATTATCTGAGGATTCTACTTCATTAACTTGTTTCATAAATTGGAAACTGAATGTGTGTACATCGAGAAGCATTTTTCCTCTGAGGAGCATCTCCAGTTTCCACCATGAAGGCGTCCTAAGACGTCAATGGATTGCCAGCTGAATGAATAATGATTTTACCTTTGTCTATGACACTCATGATCGACCAATAGTCCTTCTATGAACCAAACTATTACAGGCTATGCATATGTAGGTTGAACATTGAATTGTTCATTACTGTTACTTTAAGGGGTAAATAAAAGGGACTATTTATAATTGGGGAATTATCCTTGATATAGCACCTTTCACATCAGAATGTTGTCTCAAAGTGCTTCACAGGATTTATTGTATATTTATTTATTCTAAAGTGTAGTAACTATGTAATTTGTAATTCTATTGGAAAGAAAGATTGACCATGATATTGCCCTTTCAATTTTACCCTAAAATGCTGCAACACTCACTCCAAAAAAATGCAAGCAACATTTCCAACAACAGGGACCACAAGTTTTAAATAGAGAATTAGGAGTAAGGAGTTGGGTAAAGCATTTTTATGTCATTTTGCTTAACTAGTTGGTGGGAGGAGGAAGTATTTGGCATGTTCAACGAAGGCATCTGTTACTATGCTTTCACAAGCACTATCAAAATGTGGACTGTGAAGGTGCTTTTTGTTTGACCTGCACTTCCTACCAACAGCACTTCTCACCTTTGCAGTGTTCTGTACACTCTCAGATGCCCTCTGCTTGAACTACTTTGCCAGGCATCTTGATTTTGAGCTTTTCAATGTGATGCTCTGCAGGAATTTATAGTGGTATGTTCGAATCTACAGTGAAGTAGAAGGTGGAAGTCTAAGTAAACAATAATACCCATCTTCTCAGAGCTCAGTGAGGTGGTGAGTGGGTTGGAGAGGAACTTTTTTCTATGCCTGAACCTCTAGTTCATGTTGTTGGCTTAGCAGGGCAATGGTGGTAGACATGGACTCCTTGACTTCACTTTCCAAGCTGTCCTCCACATTGCTGCCGGAGGGATGGCCATTAAGTGGTGAAGAAAATCACAATACAGATATCATCAGGAGTGGTGACCACATCACAGAAGGAGACAAAATCTTAATGCGTACAATAATAGTACCAATAATTATTGTATTTATATAACAGCTTATCAACTCTTTGCGGTGTCTCAAAGCCCTTCACAGAAATGCTATAAAGTGTACATTTTGTGGACAAAATGCACAGCGATGTCACAAGTAGTCGTGGATTGACTGACCAATTTCTTTTGAAGGAATGATTAACCATCTATTGTGTCTATTTGTGAATCGACCCTTGTCACCCCTACACATCTGAGAGACACGCTAATATCTTCCCATGTTTGCGTGTAGCCTCCACATGAATCAGGAGAAAATGTGATTCATTTCCTCAGCCTTGGTGGACTTTTTGACGAGTGAACTACAGACCAGCGCTGCGAATTCCATCACTGTTGACTGCCTTAAGAACACAGTTGATTTACAGCTGTCAAATGTTGCTGCCGGCATGCTACAGACTGCTGCAGGAGAGTCCAACATGATGAATTGTACAGCAGGTACAATGGGAAACATTGTTCCTTTGGCATAAACATGTATTCTCTTCACCTTACTACAGTATTGGCCATAAATTTATTTGTATTAAGAGAAAATCAGTTCTGTGCACAGATGGACCACCTTTTATCGCGTCTTCCTCTGCATAGAAATCAATTAGCTCAAAGAATCACAGCTCCAAATTTTGCATCGGTCTGTTGTTGAGGAGGATGTGTTTTGAAATGGTATACAAAACATATAGTACAGGGTTTTCACATCGAGAGGACATCCTAAGATGCTGGACAGTCAGGAAATTGGATCTAAGCTGGGGCTTGCAAATGTGAAATAGGGTTAAGAATGATGCAGTTCTAGGCTGAATATTTGTGGTTAAACAAAATCTATTCTTGACCTTTGTACAACAATTCATAACTTCTAATTTTACTTTAACTCTAAGGTAAATTCCCTGTTTGGCACTATTTGCAAACAGAAAAGAGTTTCTCCAATGTCCTGAACAACAATCCCCAACATGAAATTGTCCATTCACTTCATGGCTGTTTTTTGGACATTGATGTATGCTTTAAGTTCCCTGGGACATTACCCAGTGTGAAGGGCACTACATAAATGCAAGTTGTGCATTTATGTAGCACCCACCACGTGCTCATTGGACCCCATCCCCACCCCCCTCCTCCGCACCCAGCTCCATTTGTTAGCCCCACTCATTTCTGACACCATTAACCTTTCCCTCTCCTCAGGCACTGTCCCTACCTCCCTTAAAACAGCCACCATCACCCCTATCCTGAAGAAACCCTCCCTTGATGCGTCGCAACCATCAAGTTATAGACCCATCTCCAACCTCCCGTTTCTATCCAATGTCCTTGAAAGAGTGGTTGCCTCCCAGCTCCGCTCTTTCCTTTCAACTCATTCACTTTTTGAACCCCTCCAATCAGGTTTCCTCCCTATCCACAGTACAGAAACTTCCCTGGTCAAGGTCACAAATGACATCCTAAACGCCAGTGACCAGGGCTCCCTCTGCCTCCTCGTCCTCCTTGACCTGTCTGCTGCGTTCGACACAGTCGATCACACCATCCTCCTTCAACGTCTTTCCTCCCACCTCAACCTTCAAGGCACAGTCCTTGACTGGTTCCACTCTTATTTGACCCATCGTTTACATTTTGTTTCTTCCAATGGCTTTTCATCAAACCCCCGCACAGTTTCCCACGGCGTCCCTCAAGGCTCTGTCCTTGGTCCCCTTCTTTTCACCCTTTACACGCTCCCTCTGGGCGACGTCATCCGCAGACATGGGGTAAATTTCCACATGTATGCGGATGACACCCAGTTGTACCTTTCTGCCTCATCCCTCAACCCCCAGACGATCGATGTTCTGACAGCATGTCTGTCCGACATCGAATCGTGGACGAGGGACAACTTTTTGCAATTGAACGTGAGCAAGACCGAGGCCCTCCTGATTGGCTCAAGCCAGCGCCTCCGCACATCGGGCGCTGCCAGCCTCAACATCCAAGGCTGCACTCTCCACCTCACAAAGCCAATCAGGAACCTCGGCATCATGTTCGATCAAAAACTTTCCTTCCTCCCTCACATCCGCGCCTTGACCGGCACAGCCTATTTCCATCTGCGCAACATTGCCAGGCTCCGCAACTATCTTACCCCCCGCGCTGCCGAAACACTTGTGCATGCTTACATCACCTCACGGCTGGACTACGGAAACTCTCTCCTAGTCGGCCTCCCCAGTTCCTCCATTCATAGGCTGCAGGCCATCCAAAACTCTGCAGCCCGTGTACTATACCGCACCCGCCTCCGTGATTACATAACCCCCACCCTCGCCCGTCTCCACTGGCTCCCCATCCTCCAGAGGATCGAATTTAAGATCCTCGTCCTCACCTACAAGGCCTTACACGGCCTTGCCCCATCCTACCTAACCGATCTACTCTCCCCCTACACGCCCTCCGTTCAACAGGACTTGACCTGCTCCAAGCCCCCCGCCCGAACCGCCCCACCATCGGAGGCCGGGCCTTCAGTTTCTCCGCTCCCACCCTATGGAATGCCATCCCTCAATCCCTCCGTTTCGCCTCTTCCCTTTCCTCTTTCAAGGCCGATTTGAAGACTTTCCTCTTCGATCGTGCCTTTTGTTTCACCCCGAACTCTTTTACCTCCCCTTCGTGTTTCACCCCTTCCCAAACACTCCCCTCCCAGCTCGGGTCACACGCCTCTTGTTGAGCGCCTTGGGACGTCCTCCCGACGTGAAAGGCGCTATATAAATGTAAATTGTTGTTGTTGTTGATGTTGTTGTTGCTGTATTCAAAATTGATAGCTCTGTTTGTTGTCAAAGTACAGTCACTGCACTTTATGATATATTCTGTGAAGTGTTTGGGGATGTGAAATGTGCTACACAATTGTCAGGATTATTATTATTACTAGGTCTTCACATTCTGGATGGATGTTGCTTCTTCTTCAAATTCACAAGTCCATTCACAACCATTTGTTAAGGAAAGCTCTAAAACTAAACCAGTATATCCTGTGAAGAGTTTTGAGGTGACCTGACAATGTGATAGGGCGGTATATAAAAGGCAAGCATTGCTATTATCATTATATTTTCTATGAATGCATTCTACACTTTAAATATCTCCATACCTTTGAATTTTTCCTGCGCATCTAAAATAGAAGAGATTTTGATATACAATTTAAATGATATTTATGAATGCTGATATTCATGAATGGAAATGCTGATTTTTGTTTTGTGGTTAGGAGTTGGACCGCAAAAGAATGTAACAAACAACAAATTCCGCTTAATGTGTAAGAAATCTTTTTTGACCAATATTCTGAGCAGTAAATTGATAGTGATAGTAGGGGGTTGGTTATGCAAGAGACTGTATAAGGAGGCACAATCTCAGAGCATCAATTGACAATAAATATAATATTAATGCTTGCACTGGATGTAGGGCCTTCATATGGTTGAAATATCACAGAGTATTTTACAGGATATACTGCAAAGCGCCACTGTGTATTTTCCAGGTGAATGGGGCAGCCAATTTGGTAATGGAATGTCTCACAAACAATTATGTTTAGGGAGTATGTTGGAACTCTCTTTTTTCAAATAGTGCCATAGCATCTTTAACATCCACCGGAAAAGACGGATAGGACCTTGGTTTAATATCTATTCCAAAAGATGACGGTGTAGCAAACTGCCAATGCTACATTGGAGTGTTAACTTAGACTATATGGTTCCAAGCCCACAATCTTTTGATTCAGAGGCGAGAATGTTATCAACTGAAACAGTCTGATACCCTAACAAATGAAATCATGCATGACTATGAGCTAAAATATGTTGGCTTCTTGGCAGAATCTAATTCTGAACCTTGGGAAATTCTTCCACCTTGTATGGTTGTTAGTTGCAGATGCCTTATCCAGGTGACTAACTGGCCTACTACTACAACAACAACAACTTGGATTTATATAGCGCCTTTCACGCCAGACGGTGTCTAGATTCCTCCTCGCATCCCAGGCTTTGGTTGTCTTGCTGGAGACTGTGTACCTCCAGCAAGACAACTCTTAGAAAACTTGCATGCAGCTGAAATGGCACATGCTGCACAAATTAGTTTTATTTTTCAACATTCTTGTACTGGAATTTCAACACTAGTTTAAGAAGCTCCTTTGATTTTTGATCTACTCCCTGTAGAGAATCTGGTGTTTGTTTAGCACTTCTCCATAAAAGTATAGCTCAGGTGAAGAGTACTTGGGAACAACAACAACAAAATTACTTTTGTATAGCACCTTGGGACATCCTCCCGACGTGAAAGGTAAATGTAATTTGTTGTTGTTCATATCGGTAGGATGCCCCAAGGGAAGGGGAGGAATCAAGCCAATGTCATTTCGTTTTTAAATCCTTCTTGTGTTTCCTTTGTTATAAAATCTGTTTTGCTTCTGTTTTATTTTAATTCATAGCTCATATTTCTTTTATTGTTATTCTGCCGTTTCACCATTCTTTTGTTCTCCCTAAGCACATCTGCAGATGTTTTCTCTTGCCTGATCCGTACAAGATTGTAAAATCTCGGTTTAAAATATGGTGCCTTGAATTGAAATCCAAAGAATAGTGATTTGTGGCTTGGTTTCCCAGGCAGATATACATGTTTAAAATACAGAAGATAGGCACAGTACATTTCCAAAGGGAGCTTTTTCCCTATCTTTAAGTCGTTTTGGTTTGGGCTGTGTTTTCCATACCCTTTAACCTAATCACTTCAGGCATTAACTTGAGCAAAAAAGTATCAATAACAGACTTTTTGGTCTTCTTGTTGGGTCACAATAGAGTTAGTCTGTGAAGCACAGATAGACCCCGTTTACCGAACGCCCGGTTAATGAAACTTCACTTTAACAAGGGTTTCTATTTGTACCACTTCTCCGCTTAACTAAGGCTGCTTTCGCTATAACGAATGTTTACAGACACTTTAAATCTCACGGGCTTCCTGTGCGCAGCTTCTCATGCGCATCTTCTCTCTGATTGCCCCAGCAACGCACACTCAGTCTTTAGCGTGCCTCAGTTAAGCAGTGCAGTGCGGCCCCTTCCATATGGGAGGAGTTTAAGCGATAGGATGCTTCGTAGCTTCAATAATAGTAAGTCAAGATGTGGGGGGGTGGATAGAGAGGAGGGCGGGATAGAGAGGGGGGGGAGGGGAGCAATAGAGAGGGAGAGGAGGGGTGCATAGAAAGATAGAGATTGAGTGGGGGATAGAGAGATAGAGAGGGGGTTAGAGAGAAAGAGAGTAAGGGAGGGGGGGTGTAGAGAGAAAGAGGGGAGGGGGGGAGTAGAGAGAAAGAGAGGAGGGGTGGTAGAGAGAAAGGGGGGTAAGAGAGAAAGGGGGGAGGGGTGGGTAGAGAGAAAGAGAGGAGGGGGAGGAAGAAAGAAGTGTGTCCCGAGTCAGGAAATGCCTGAGCCCAAGTTGCAATATTTCGCTGCGGTGACTGTGCAGACCTGGCCTGGAGTGGGTAGGATTGGCGTTTTTATTCCTGCAATTTTCGTCACATTCCGGATTCCGGAACTCCGGACTTTTGGCTGCTCAACCTGTACACCGAAAATGTTAGCACTAGGAACCGCTAGGAACTAAACTGATGTTAGCGGGGGGCTCTGGTCCGGGCGTCGTTTTGGCTGCGGCCACATACAGTAATACAGTTAAACTCTCGCTTAACTAAGTTTTCGCTTAATGCAGGGTTTTAAAGTCCATAACCACTTCGTTAAGCGGGGTTTACCTGTACTAAACATTCCATCTGACAGTGGCTATTCTCACCACGTGGCCTTTGATGTGCTTATATGCAGGTCTACACCTGCATATAAGGTGTTTATCCTTAGGCCTTTGATAATTTTGAAGCTGTGAAGCAAATCAAACCTTCCACTGAACAGTCTCTAACAGATGAGCAGATAGTACATCCATCATTTCTTTTAAGTTCTAATAATAATCCTTTCATTTGATTTAGCGCCTTATCACATCTTTGGGACGCCTTGAAACGCTTCACAGAATATCCTATAAAGTCATTTGACTGTATATTTTATGGGCGAAACGCAGGGATAAACATTATGTCATTCCTGAAGTGTTTCAAGATACCAGGGAAAAGCCTACACTTCCCACATCTGGGCTGGACAGCTTGTGTATGTCTTTATGGCATGTTTACATTACACGACTGGAAGAAGCTGTGCAATATCTTAGCCTCCTATTGTTTGTGGAATTCACAGTGTTTAGACTCTGGGGAGGATACTATGGCTCCAGTGGAAGCACACAAACTGCATTTGTGAGAACGCCTGCATACACAATGGCTAGAGATATGATCCATACAAAACAGTGTGGAAAATGCATGGATTAATTGGCGTTCAACCAGAAGGTCGAGCAAGAGGTGGTTTTGACTATGCCTATGAAAGTGGTAATGCATCTCTTAAGGTTGACGTCAAATTCAGTGCAATATCTTAGCCTTCTATTGTTCCCTTCCCTCCATCCTCTCTGATTCTGACCCTGCAACACTGCCTGTCCAGCGCCTTGGGACGTCCTCCCGATGTGGAAGATGCTAAACAAATGTAATTTTGTTGTTGTTGTCATTAGCGGCAATACTGCAATATAAATGAGGCATCAATATTAAGTCCTCTCCATAGGAGAGTACTGCTGATATTCTTGGCCTGAATAATCTGAGTTGAAGACAGCAAAGCCATGCATGCTGATTCATATGATAATAAATAGACATTGAATTTGATATAGCTTCTTATCATGTCGTCCAGCTGTCTCAAAGCACTTGACAGGATAGTTTGTAAAGGGCTGTGACTTTCTGTATCTTGTGAGCAAACCTGTGTTGGCCAGTTTGTGCACAACAATGTCCTACAACATCCTTGCAGTGGGTGGTCACGCTGCTCACGTTTTGGCAGACCTGAGAGCTGGGCTTGAGCAGCGAGAGCTCTGGCCACGGTTGAAGGCTCAGACGACGACACCTGGACGAGAAGAGGAATCCGGGTAGAATGGCTGGGAGTGGATTCAAGGCTAATGAGTAGGAGGCAAACAGAAGCGGTGGTGGCTGAGCAAACCAAGCTGTTCAGTGCGAGGTTCATGCAGGGGTGAGGTCAGTGTAAGAGGCGAGTATTGGCAGCAAGGCCACCGGGACTGAGGTCGGCAAATCTCGGCAGGTAACAGCAGGGCCGAGGTCCTGGGGATCAACTCGCGGCCATTTTGGGTTCAGATGGAGCTGCCATTTCCTACCAAACAAACTGCGTTACGTCACTTCCACCTGCCAGGTTTGAATCCCTGTAACCAGGGATATAGCCTATTGCATCTCCTCTCCCTCCACTGGTTTTGCTTGCAGGCTGCTCCATGTTATCTTCTAGCTTGGGCAACCTGGTGGAAAGACAATGAGTGCCCCAACCCCTCTCATGCTTCCGCTCCATCTCTAGCCCCCTGGTATTTACCAGTGGCCTCAGTGTCTTGGATATCACAATCACAGACAACAACAACAACAACAACTTAAACTTATAAAGCGCCTTTCACGTCGGGAGGACGCCCCAAGGCACTGCACAGGAGGCGTGTGCCTCGAGCTGGGTGGGGAGTGTTCGGGAAGGGGTGAAACACGTAGGGGAGGTCGAATAATTCGGGGGGGAACAAAAGGCACGGTCGAAGAGGAAAGTCTTCAAACCGGCCTTGAAAGAGGAAAGGGAAGAAACAAGGCGGAGGGATTGGGGGATGGAATTCCACAGGGTGGGAGCGGAGAAACTGAAGGCCCGGCCTCCGATGGTGGGGCGGTTTGGGCGGGGGGCTTGGAGCAGGCCAATTCCCGCTGAACGGAGGGTCCGGGTGGGCTTATAGGGGGAGAGTAGATCGGTTAAATAGGGCAGGGCAAGGCTGTGTAAGGCCTTGAAGGTGAGGACGAGGATCTTGAACTCGATCCTCTGGAGGATGGGGAGCCAGTGGAGACGGGCGAGGGTGGGGGTTATGTGGTCGCGGAGGCGGGTGCGGGATAGTACACGGGCTTCAGAGTTTTGGATGGCCTGCAGCCTGTGAATGGAGGAACCGGGGAGGCCGACGAGGAGACAGTTTCCGTAGTCCAGCCGTGAGGTGATGTATGTGTGCACGAGTGTTTCGGCAGCTTCGGGGGTGAGATAGTTGCGGAGCCTGGCAATGTTGCGTAGGTGGAAATAAGCGGTGCCGGTCAAGGCACGGATGTGGGGGAGGAAGGAGAGTTTGGGGTCGAACGTGATGCCAAGGTTCCTGACTGGCTTTGTGAGGTGGAGAGTACAGCCTTGGATGTTGAGGCTGGCAGCGCCCGATGTGCGGAGGCACTGGCTTGAGCCAATCAGGAGGGCCTCGGTCTTGCTCATGTTCAATTGGAGGAAGTTGTCCCTCGTCCAGGACTCAATGTCGGACAGACATGCTGTCAGAACATCGATGATCTGGGGGTTGAGGGAAGAGGCTGAAGGTACAGCTGGGTGTCGTCCGCGTTCATGTGGAAATTTACCCCATGTTTGCGGATGACATCACCCAGAGGAAGCGTGTAAAGGGGGAAAAGGAGGGGTCCGAGGACAGAGCCTTGGGTGACGCCGTGGGATATTGTGCGGGGGTTTGAGGAGAAACCGTTGGAAGAGATTAAATGTAGGTGGTGGGTCAGGTAGGAGTGGAACCAGTCAAGGACTGTGCCTTGAAGGTTGAGGTGGGAGGAAAGACATTGGAGGAGGATGGTGTGATCGACTGTGTCGAACGCAGCAGACAGGTCAAGGAGGACGAGGAGGCAGAGGGAGCCCTGGTCGCAGGCAGTTAGGATGTCATTAGTGACCTTGACCAGGGCAGTTTCCGTGCTGTGAGCAGTCGGAAGCCTGATTGGAGGGGTTCAAGGAGTGAGTGAGTTGAAAGGAAAGGGCGGGGATGGGGTCCAATGAACATGTGGTTGGTTTCATGGAGGTGATTATTTTTGTGACTGAAGACAGGGAGGTGGGTTTGAAAGTATGAAAGGGTGGGTGTGTGGGGGTTGAAATAACGGATGGAGGGGCGGAGGTGGAGGAGAGGTGGGGGAGAGGAAACCGCAGAGCGGATTCTCTCTATTTTGGACTCGCGGAAGTCCAACATCTCCTCGCAAAGTTTGTTTGAGGAGAGGATCTGCGAAGCAAGACGGGGGGGGCTGGGGGGGGCGGAGGAGCTGGTTGGTGGTGGCAAAGAGGAGGCGATGGTTGTCCTTCGCTTCCAAGATTATCCTGGAGTAGAAGGCTGATTTGGCGGTGGCTAGGGCGGAGCGGTAAAATTTGATGCGGTCCAGCCAGATTTGCCGGTGGACCGTGAGGCCAGATTTGAGCCAGGTGCGTTCAACTGCTCTCACTTGGCTTTTGAGGGAATGGAGGTGAGTTGTGTACCACGGTGATGATCGGGAGTGGGAGACGGTTCTGGAGGTGAGGGGGGCCAGGGTGTCGAGGGTAGTGGAGAGGGTGATATGGAGGGTGGTGGAGGCGGAGGATGGGTCGATACAAGAATAATGCCACAGGGGGAGGAGGTCGGAGGTTTCGAGGGCAGAGGTGAAGTTTTGAGGGGGAATCTTCTTCTAGGGCCGGTAAAAGATGGTGGTGGGTTTGGAGGTGGAGTGGGGAGGGACAGAGGTGTTGAAAGAAATGAAAAAATGGTCTGAAATGGCCTTGTCGGTGATGGTGACCCCAGAGACATTGAGGCCTCAGGTAATCACCAGATCGAGCGGATGTCCGTGGGTGGCAGTGTGAACGTGAAGGGAAAAATTTAAAGATAAAAGCAAAGAGGAAAATTCAGAAGAGATGGGGCAGGAGGGGGAGAAATGGAGGTTGAAGTCGCCAAGAATAATAAGGCGATCAGAGGAGACACAAAGGGAGGTTAAAAGTGAAGAAAAGTCTGAAATGAAAGTGGGGGAGGGTGTGGGGGGGCGATAAACTAAGAGGATTTTGAAGGAACTGTGGGAGGAGTGAGAAAGGTTGAGCTGTTCAAAAGAGGGGAAGGAACCGGAGGAGTAGGGGGATAGGGCGAGGGATGTCTTTGAAATGAAGGCCACACCATCGCCACGACAGTTGGGTCGAGGAGCATGTTGGAATGTGTAGTTGGTGGTGTGGCTTCTACAAGGGTGAAGGTGTCGCCTGGGGTGATCCAAGTCCCCGTCAGGGCCATGATGTCAACAGGTTCTCATCAAGGATGAGATCGTTGATGGCCAGGGTTTTGTTGCAGACAGAGCGGACATTTTGGAGGCCAATGCGGAAAGCCCCCATGTCCAATCACAATTTCATCTCTTTTAACTCCTCAATCTGTCTCCCCACTGTCATCAAACACACCTCCATCTCATACCACCGCTGGGGGAAAAATAACTCCCCACAATCTCTCTCCGCTGCCCTGTTTTACATTGAATCCTGGATTAGAGCTAACCTTCTACAGCTGAATGTCAGCAAGACTGAAGCCCTCTTGATTGGCTCGTGCCAGCACTTCAGCACCTCAGGCAATGGCAACATCACCATACAGGACTGTTGCATCTTCCACCTCACCAAGCCAGTTAGGAAACTGGGCATCTTGTTTGACACTAAAACAGAACTTTGCAGCTCATGTCATCTCCCGCACTAAGCTCTGTGATGACCCCACCCACACCCTGCTCCATTGGTTCCCCATCCCACAGATCAAGAGTACTGTTCCTTCAAGGCCGGTCTCAAAACCCTCCTTTTCGACCATGCCTTCTGCTGCTCTCCCAATGCTCTCCCTCCCCACACCCTCTAACACTACCTCTCCCCCGACTCATGACTGTTCAGCGCCTTCGGCTGGACGGTCTCCTGATGTGAAAGGCGCTCTATTAATGTAATTTAGTTTTTTTGTTGTTGAGGGTGTTGTTCACCCCTCAGGCTGCCGAAACCATCATGCACACATTCATCCGCTCAAGGCTCAACTATAGAAATTCCTTCCTCATCGGGCTTCCGAACTCTTCCAGCCACAAGCTGCAGATGATGCAGAAATCAGCAGCTTGTGTCCTCTCCCACATCAGGCTCCTTGACCCTATCACCCCCATGCTCACCTGACTCCACTGGTTTCCCACTCTTAGAGGATAGAATTTAAAAATCCGCGCCCTCACTTTCAAGACTCTCCACAGCCTTGCCCACTCCAACATCTCTGACCTGCTGACCCCCTATCAACCTTTCCACTCCCCCCGCTCAGTCAACTCCGGTCTGCTCCATGTCTCCTGCCTGACCGGCTCTGCCATCGGTGGCCGAGGTTTCATCCTCCCTGTCCCCACTCTTAGGAACCCCATCCCACAATTCCTTCACCTTGCTCACTCCCTTGCTCCTTCAAGCCACGACACAAGACCCTCCTTTTTGATTATGCCTTCCTATCCCCTCTGCCCTCTCTCATCCCAACCCTGTCCCCCACACTTGGGCCCTGATCCCTGACCGCTCAGTGCCGTGGGACGTCCTCCCAATGTGAAAGGCACTTCACACATATAATTTTGTTGTTGTTCAATTTTCATCTTATGAAGCAAGATTGTTAATTTTCAGAGGTGCATGCAAGTAACATTGACCGAAGACTCAGCAGGACAGGCATCTATGGGGAAAGGAAAGTGAGTCAACCTGCTGAGTGTTCCCAGCAACTTCTGTTTTTATTTCAGATTTCCAGCACCTGCAGTATTTTGCATTTTGAGTGAACACATGGGATGACGTCCCAAAGCGCTGGATAATCAGCATTTCAAACCCAAGCTGGGGGTCAGATTCAGGGAGGGTAGAGGGCAATGGGGGGGGAAGGAGTGTGACTGAAAGCACGTTTGAAAAGGTGGGTCTTGGAATGGCTGCTGGAGGGCGCGGAGGAACTGCAGGAGGGAGTTCCAGAGGGTGGGGACATAGTGGCTGAAGGCCTGCCCGCCAATGGTGAGGCGTGGAAGGCGGGGAATTTGAAGCAAGCTGGAGCCCACTAAGCAGAGGGAGTTGTTTGGTAAGGGAAGAGGAGCTCACAGAGGAAGTGGGCAGAAATGGGGAGCTTTGAAAGTAAGGAACGGGATTGAGTCTGTGCATTCAATTTGATAACAAAGTCGGAAGACTTTAATAGTGGCTAAACTTATTTATAACCTTACAAGAAACTGGTCTATGGAGCAATGCTGTAACTGGACAAAATAAGCACTTTAAACAAAATAGCTTTGAGGCCGGAAGGAGCGAAAAGGGTGGTTGAAGGTTATTGCATGTATTATCCAATACTCTGTAATCAGAGTCTTGAGATAATAAGGAAAACAAACTACAAATCACCAGAAGTGGCAATGCTTACATTGGAATAGAGCCAATATAAGGAAGGAGACTAGAATGCATCAATATAAATTTACAGCTCACTTTTAGGTGGCAGAATGACAACGTTATGTAATGCATTTAATGACCAATGTATTTAACTACCAACAGGACACCACACAAAGGGACCATTCGGGAAGTGTTAGGAACATGGGAGAGAGGGGGAAACAGAAATAATGGGGATGTTTAAAGTGGAAGTATGTTTAAGTCCCATTTAAAAACTCGCTAATTTCAGGAAAATCATTTAAACTAATCATAAATGTGATGCCAATAACACAAATTTGGCTCCCTCTTTACATCCCTGCAGTGATATGACATCAGCAAAAATAAGGATTAACTGTCAAATTACACTACTTCCATAACACAATCCATTTAGATTATTCCCTATAGCCTTAAATCACAGAAATGTAATAGGGAGTAACATTTAGAAAAAGGTAATCATGTCAAAAAAAAAAAATGACAGAACCTTTCATAGATTCATAGAATTTTACGGCACAAAAGGAGGCCATTCGGCCCATCTAGTCTGTGTCGGCTCTTTGAAAAGAGTGATTCAATCCCACTGCCCTGCCCGCTCCCCATAGCCTAATAGACCTGTTCTCCCTAAATAAAGATCTAATTCACTTTTAAAAGTTGTTATCGAATCAGCCTCCACCACCTTTTCAATGCAATGCATTCCAGGTTCGAACAACTTGCTGAGTGAAAACATTTCTCCTCAGCTCCCCTCTACTTCGCCTTGAAACTATTTTAAATCTGTGACCACGAGTCACGAGTGGAAATAGTTTTTCTCTATTTGCCCTGTCGAAACCCCTCATGATCTTATAAACCTCTATTAGGTCTCCCCTCAATCTTCTCTGCTCCAGAGAGAATAACCCTAGCCTTATCTAGCCTCTCCTCATAGCTGAAGTCCCTCAATCCTGGCACCATCCTAGTAAATCTTCTTTGTACCCTTTCAAATGTCTTCACATCCTTCCTGTAGTGTGGTGACCAGAATTGAACACAGTATTCCAGCTGAGGCCTCACCAAAGTTTTATAGAGGTTAGTCAGCACTTCCTGACTTTTGTAATCTATACCCCTATTTATAAAGCCTAGTATCCCATATGCCTTCTTAACTGTAAAATTGTACTATCTAGTCTATATTGCCTCCCTTCATTTCTTCAACCAAAATGCATCAACTCACACTTCTCTGCATTAAACTTCATCTGCCATGTGTCTGCCCACTTTACCAATTTGTCTATATCCTCTTGCAGATGGCTACTATCCTCCTCACTATTTACTATTCTCCCTAACTTAGTGTCATCTGCAAACTTGGAAACTGTACTCCCTACACCCAAGTCCAGATCATTGATGTAGATTACAAAGAGCAATGGTCCCAAAACCGATCCCTGTGGCACACCATTGCTCACTTCCCTCCAGTCTGAAAAATAGCCGCTCACTACAACTCTCTGCTTTCTGTCTCGCAGCCAGTTGTGGATCCACTCTGCCACTGTCCCTTTTACACCGTGGGCCTTTAATTTCCTAATAAGTCTCTCATGTGGCACTTTGTCAAATGCCTTTTGAAAGTCCATGTAAACTACATCAACTGCGCTACCATTATCAACCCATTCCGTTACCTCATCAAAAAATTCTATCAGATTTGTAAGGCAAGATTTGCCTTTAACAAATCCATGTTGACTGTCCTTTATTAGCCTATATCTTTCTAAGTGAAGATCTACCTTGTCCCTGATTATGGACTCTAGAAGTTTGCCCACTACCGACGTTAGACTGACTGGTCTGTTGTTACCAGGATTGTCCTTCTGCCCCTTTTTATACAAGGGAGTAACATTAGCTATCCTCCAGTCCTCTGGCACGACCCCTGTGTCCAAGGAAGATTGAAAGATCGTGGCCAGAGTCCCTGCTATTTGCTCCCGTGCCTCCCTTAGTAACCTAGGGTGCATCCCATCCGGACCAGGTGACTTATCCACCTTGAGCGACGTCAACCTTTTTAGAACTTCTTCTCTGGTTATAATTATTCTATCCATTTCTCCTACCCTCTCCTCCAATACTATGGCATTGGCTGTATCCTTTTCTTTTGTGAAATTTTAGTGGCCTCTTCACACTTATAAGTTCGATGCAGGAGGTGTATGCCTTCCTTCTGACCATTTTTAGATGTAGTACTAAGGCAGTGGGGTTCAGGATTATAAGGTTTAATTTTAAAAACAATCACAAGGAGACATTGCTTTGCACAATGAGTAATTAAGAGTAGCAATAGCTTACTAAATATCACGTGGTTGAGAGTCAGACATTGAACTAATTCTGTCATGAGATGACAACAGAATGGGTATTCTGTGAAAATAAGATGAAATGGTTCAAATGACTTTCTTCAGACGAAAACTCTTGTTTCGCCCACAAAATGTACAGTCACTCCACTTTGCAGTATGTTCTGTGAAGTGGTTTGGGTTGTCTGCAAAGATTTGATGAGGTGCTATTTCAAATGTAAGGATCATTATTATTGTGATCACTATGCCTAACTCTGCACATAAGAAATGGAAAAGCATTGGAAGAACACTTATTCATTGAAGAATAGAAAATAACGTATCCTCTTACAAAAAAGTAGCTTATGTTCAGAATTTGGCTGGCTTTGCTCATGCTGGCCTGTACCAATGAAGACCAAGAGGTTGGTTTACTTACTTTCAGCTGGGTTACTTTCCTTTTCCGCATTCCCAGACTCTTCCAGGAGCAGCAACACTATTTCATATTAAGATGAACTGCTCTTTTTCGATGTGAATAATTGAGAAGGGATTGTATCTGACAGGAGACCCAGACAATTTATTTAACATAGTCCGTGGGATAGTGTACGCAGCCATTGATTGCCAAATTAAAATAAGTGCTCATTGCAAGCCATGAACATGTGCTTGGAACCCAATATGTTCAATGGAACATTTAAAAAAAAAAAATTCTCAAATACAAGCAAACATTCCTTGAGTTGAACGTCAAAATTACCACATGGTGGTGAAGAAAATCCAAATTGTCTACTGCTCTCTATTCTGTGCATCAAGAAAAGTTGGTCAACTCATTCGGTTATTAAAATGCAATATAAATGTTATTTTGTTATTGTTGTTGCCTCACCCCTCAGGCCACCGAAACCATCGTACACACATTCATGCACTCAAGGTTCATCTATAGAAACTCCTTCCTCATCGGCCTCCAGAACTCTTCCCTCCTCTGACTGTAGATCAAGCAGAACTCTATCCATGTTTATAAAACAACTATCTATTTATAAAATTTTATATCAGTGAACAGATTGAAGGAAACTATAGGATCTCATTAGTCTATAGGATCTGATTGGCTCAAGCCAGCACCTCCGCACATCGGGCGCTGCCAGCCTCAACATCCAAGGCTGTACTCTCCACCTCACAAAGCCAGTCAGGAAACTCGGCATCATGTTCGATCAAAAACTTTCCTTCCTCCCCCACATCCGCGCCTTGACTGGCACTGCCTATTTCCATCTGCACAACATTGCCAGGCTCCGCAACTATCTTACCCCCCGCGCTGCCGAAACACTCGTGCACGTGTACATCACCTCACGGCTGGATTACGGAAATTCTCTCCTAATCGGCCTCCCCAGTTCCTCCATTCATAGGCTACAGGCCATCCAAAACTCTGCAGCCCGTGTACTATCCCGCACCCGCCTCCGTGACCACATAACCCCCACCCTCGCCCGTCTCCACTGGCTCCCCATCCTCCAGAGGATAGAATTTAAGATCCACGTCCTCACCTACAAGGCCTTGCAAGGCCTTGCCCCATTCTACCTAACGGATCTACTCTCCCCCTACACGCCCACCCAGACCCTCCATTCAACAGGACTTGGCCTGCTCCAAGCCCCCCGCCCGAACCGCCCCACCATCGGAGGCCGGGCCTTCAGTTTCTCTGCTCCCACCTTATGGAATGCCATCCCTCAATCCCTCCATTTTGCCTCTTCCCTTTCCTCTTTCAAGGCCGATTTGAAGACTTTCCTCTTCGATCGTGCCTTTTGTTCCACCCCGAACTCTTTTACCTCCCCTTCGTGTTTCACCCCTTCCCAAACACTCCCCTCCCAGCTCGGGTCACACGCCTCTTGTTTAGCGCCTTGGGACGTCCTCCCGACGTGAAAGGCGCTATATAAATGTAAATTGTTGTTGTTGTTGTTGTAGTAACATAGTGAAAGTTAATTCAATGATACATCCACTTCTACATTTGGTGGCACTGCAGCTAAATAAATACTTACATGGAGGTGGATTTGACAGTGTGATACCCATGGATGATTTGGATAATTTACTGACATACTTGCTGAGAAGCACATCATAATAATGGTTACGATATTCTGAGAGTGTGCTTAACAAAGCAATGACAAGAGAGGTATTTTCTGCTAATGAGCCTTATACTATGTTGTTCTTGCTCTATTTACTAAATAGCACAATTTTAAAGTCAGCTCCTCTCAGAGTCTCTGAAAGATGTACTGCTTTCAAAATATTTTTGACTCATTGCATGGTTTACAGTGACACAACAACTTAGGTGTAAGGAAACACAGTACAGTCCATGCTGTGCAGGACTGGAAAAACAATGGCATTCCACCTGGCCAATCGCACAATTAAAAAAAAATCCTTCATGACTACATACTGTATATCTTATCTGCCTCAATGGATTTATTTGCCATATAAGCATCCAATTTCCTCTTGAGTTTCCTGGCACAATCTGGCTCCACTACTTTCCTGAGCAGGCTATCCAACACATTCACCTTTCTTGTTGAGTAATTAAAAATGTATAACAACAACTTACATTTTTATAATGCCTTTCGCATGGGGTAGTATCCCAGAGTGCTTGACCACACTCCTTCTGAGTTGAACTCTGTGCCTACTTCCTTAACTTACGCAATTAACTTACCAAGAAAGCAATAGAAACAGTGGCGTGTAACTTGTGAAAAAATAAAATGGACATTCTTTGCCTTTGATATATTGCCTAAAATGTCAAAGTCTTAAAGTGTCTCACTGTAATTACTGTGAAGTGTAGTGACTGTGTATTTGCAGGCAAATGTGGTTGCCAAGTTGTCCAACACACCAAAAATTAACTGGAGGATTGTTCACCAGGACAGCGTGAGAAACTCCCTTCTCTTTTCAATCAGTGTTATAGATTCTTTTAACATCGACCTGTAAAGTTTTAAAGTGTCAACTGAAGAACAACACCTCTGACAATCCAGCACTCCCCCAACATTGCACTAGGGTGTTAGCCTTGACTTGTGTGTTCAAAGTCCTGATTTGGGGCTTGAACCCACATCTGTCTGACTCAGCGACAAGAGTGTTATTGGTTATTATTATTTCCATAAATGAAATAGGAAGCAATCCAATTTTCTAGATAATGCAATACACCTTTCCCATCTTGAAGAATGATGGGACAACAATTTAAATTGTTCTTTTGCTGGCTTTATTTCTTTGGAGCCAGCTCTGAGCTCCAGTTATAGATAACTGGTTTACTGGATTCTTTTTTACTGATCATTCTGCAGGCCTATTTTAATCTGGTTCAAACGATGGTTCAAATCGTGCATTATTCTCACTCAGATCTTGAAAACCTACAAATCCATATTCTTATTTAGTGGTGCTACCTAGACAAACAATGGGAAACTCACCCCTGTCTCGTACTGGTACGATGCTTAGTTTCACCTGGTTTGATGCGAGTAGTATACCCAATGAATATGTTTACAATAGCTAGAACTGGGTCCTCTTAAGCATGGCAAGGAGTTTCCACATGTGTTTGACTCCTGACTGATCAAAAATAAATTCCATCTAAATTCTAATAATATAAATTGAGTCTGACTGACTTTGTTACCATAAAGCCTTTTACCGTTTATGTAAATATTAAGAGAGCTGGAACTGAACACATTTTCGGTTGAAATAAACAATTATAATATTGGATGAATCAGGTTTTTTTAAAAAAAAGTGTACATGATGTTCCCTTCCCCCAGTTCAAGCTAAGCAAATCACTGTGACCTACACTGACAGCTCATAAATATTGGGGTCCAAGTTCACTTTTTAGCTGGGGGAACAATTGTGGAATGCATGGCTCATTGAGCATTCTTGCACGTGGTCTAGAGTGCAACATCTGTATTCAAATTTATAACCCAGAGGAAGTTCATCTCCCACAGCAATCAATGAGAATTAGACTGTGAAGTGTTCACAAATAGTCTGGCTTACAGATGAGCTGCCAGAGTTACTGTAATGTCTTAGAACTGTTTTTCTTTATACAGTATTTACCTTAAAATAGCCAAGATAAATAGATCAATAAATCGAGAAATGTCTCCCATCAGCTTGGTGGTAAATTTCTCCTCTGAGATCTCCCTTGTATTCAAACCAGTGTGAAAAAGCTGAACAAAGAATAAGCCATTTTGTGTTCTTTGGTTTGAGCATGGAAGGTGTTTTAGATTTGTTTCCTCCAATGATGATGTGGAAATACCTGGGCAAGTAATCAGGATAATGTTCAGTTAAAAAAGGAAACAACACTGGTGGCAAGTTGAGGCAAGATTGACTAACTTGGGTTAAACTGAAATTAAATCAAACCAATTCACTTCTTTCAACAATTTTTTTTATTATTATCTAACATGCCAGACATAAAATTCCACTAAATCTCAGCATGTAGGACCATTAATCTTTGAAAGATTAAGAACACACAGAATTGTGAACAATCCTTAAATTCTGTTTCAACCTGAAACAAATTATTTTTAAGAAATGTGAAAAATCAACATCCAAACTAAGACTGCATTAAAGATTTTTTTCACAACTATGAGCAACCTTAGATTTTAAAAGGGGTCTTCTGGCCTAAACCTAGGTGAAATTTGGGGTTTTGTGACTCTTAAAATTGTTAATAGCTTTGCTTACTTCACACAGTGCATCAGAACATTTCACATTTGCTTATAAATCATTCCTCTGACCACCACGTTTTATTAGGGATATATCAAGAAAAATAAGTGAAATAAATTATTATTTGAAACTCAGTCTGACGCAAAGGCTATGGGGACTTTCCATGATTAAAATGTACATATATTGTTTTAAATACACACACATTATATTTTGGCAAGGCCGCCCAGAGTCATTTGAAGGACACAAGCATTCCGGGTTTGGAAAAATGTGTTTCGTAGCTCCAGCTGACATTAATGAACCTCAGGCCAGAAAGGAGTAGATCATGAACATATGTGTAATACTGCTAAGCAATCACTCCTGTACAATGCAGTGAACATAACATTTAAAATAGGCAGAAACTAGATGATTTTTCAAATCAGTTATGACCATTTATACTGTAATGGTTGCCAGCCCTATCCTACTTCAGACGTTCTCCTTCTGACCTTCCATTGCTATAGCCACAGGCCAACCTGCAGCTGAGCCATGTCACTACCATTCCTATTGGCATAACCACATTTCCAAGATGTGTCTATCTATTTAACATTCTTCTCGTCATCTGCTATCTTTACCTCTGATTTGTATGCTCTTAGTTCTCTTTACTGAATTTCGCCCCACATAAAATAGTTTGCGCTTATATGGGCGGTTTCGTGCAGATGAACATCTCAGCTTGTGTGATGAAGACAATGGAGATCACCAAGTAAGAAGGAAAGGAGAGGGAATTTTTAGAACGTTGGCCAGAAGCATGGTGCAAGAGATGTGAAGGTTTTAAAGGTAAGGAGAGAGACAAAGGGATCATGTGAGTGAGTTTTAAGAGCAGAGTGGCTGAAAGAATTCTAGATGTGATTTTTCAATATCTGACACAGAATTTACAGCTTGTTTTTAAAACTTATTTTCCCTTCTTTATACAATTAGAAGATAAGAAATAAAAGTAATAGTTATCGTGTTGTTTTAAAATAACTTTGAATAGCAATGAAACCAGTAAATAAATTCATGAAGCTTGGCAACAATGAATCCTCTCTTTCTAATTTTCACCTGAAAAACATACATTCATTTTGTTCCTCTGAACTTTCACCTGAATTTTTTTTAATTCAGGACTTTATTTCTTAAAACCGCCCACCGAAATTGAGGCCCCTTCTTATGCATCCAGGACTCATCTATTAACAGTCATCACAATGGGGCACTGTTCCTCCCTTGCCCTTATTTAAGCAGAAACCATACATAAGCAATGTTTTGCAAGACCGCAATCCTATCTCAATGAGCGGTGGTTGTGTATCGTACATCAGGTTATTATTATTTTTCCTACTAGGGTATCATTGCATCCAATCTATTTCTGTTCAGAATATCTAGTAGGAGCAGCTGGGAGGAATGAGCTTGTTCCTCTGAATACAATGGGCACAGCACATAAACATTTGAGGAACTGTGACGCAAAATAATGTCTTCAAAATGCCGGCAGGCAAAATATATTCAAATGCAGGATTGTATAGAACTAGAAATGGCCTGTCCCAAAGTAAAACAAAAAGGTACCATACACTGTTCCATCTCTCTCACCCTTCAAGTGATTTATTTGCCAATTAATCATTACATTCCCTCTTGAAATAGATGAAATTATCATCCTCCCCAACTCCCCGCATGATATATTTCTCAAACTCGTTCCTTTTCCGGTATAAAATAATAAGGACTAAAATAGAGTTACCTTCCTGTTAGCAGTGGGAGGTACAGTGTGTATGATTTCTGTGTGCTTGATGTTGTGCTGTGCCAAATTCCACATGGACAATATTTCATGGAATGGAACACGCAGAAACTGAGAGAGTTGCTCTGAGAATGAAGGTTCAGTGTGCAAAGTTCAGAGGGCCTGCTAACCATGTAGTTAAATTATTGAACTGCCTCTTGAGTTCTGTCAATGGGGAAACGAGTTTTCATATCAGCTGAGTTTTCAGAAATTGAGTGGCTCTTAGAAACCTACTTTTGTTATGTCACAGACATGCACATTTAAGGAGTTTATTTATGACTTCATGTTTGCTTTTTTTTCCAACGTAAACTGTCATGTGAATAACTGAATAACATTATACTGTCATTGTTTAAAAAAGAAGCAAGCTTCTCTCAGTGTAGGTGGGATGCATGGAAATCTCAGTTTGATTTGGATACTATTAGCATCGTTGTGGGTGTCCACATGTGTCAGACACTCAGCTGACCTAAACAAGAATCTTCTGGTGCCCTGACCAGCAAATAAAATTGCTCAATGTTTGCAAAGCATTTTTCCGTGCAAATTGGCTGTTGGATTTGCCTATGAAACACGGTCACTACATTTTATAGCATATTTATGAAACAGTTTACTAAGACATCATTCCATGGGAAATAAAGTATTATTATAAATGTAATTGCATTGGGCTATCAATAAAGAAAATTGATTACACACTCCCAAGAAGAACATACCATACATTTTCACACCATACCAAAATACTTTATTAAATAGCTTGGAAATCATAGAGCATTTTGCATTATGAGCTACGTTGGAGTCCTGTAGCTCAGTGGCTAGAACACTTGCCTAGCAAGCAAGAAACCTGGGTTTGATTCCCAGTGGGGTGAAACATTGGGCAGTTTCCTTACTTCACACACCTGATAATAATCCATCACAAGGTAAAAACAATAATAATTTAGTCACGCAATCCACAACTGTTTGTGGGACACTGCTGTGCCCTGCACAATTGGTGTTTTTTCCACAAATTATACAGTCAATTCACTTTACACTATATTCTGTGGAGGGCTTATAGACATCTTGAAGATGTGAAATGTGCTGGATCAAATGTAATGATTATTATTATTATTCTTACCATTATTATTTTATGAAACTTTTATGAGCTCCCTTACTCTGTGAAGAATGTTACCAATGCAAACAATCAGTTGATGAATTTTTGGTTAATGGGCATAATGGACATAAATGAATGTCAATCATGAGCTAAAATCAAAAGGCCATCTAGCAAATATATTCCAGCACATGATTTTGATTGTAACATTAGAAAATGTGGAAAAATATTGTGCCAATGTATGGTCATGTAAATATCCTGCAATTTGGTGTGACAGTATAAACAATGAAACATCTACCTGCAATACAATACAACTTCTCATATGTCAAAGCAAGACCGCAGATGAAGACTATAGCAACATTCAATGCACGATAATAAAGTACAGTTCAATTAAGCTCAGTAGAAGTATAATAAAGTCCAATGAGTAGATATATTCAGGTCTTCACCTCATTCAGACTTTCTTCCTAGGTGATGATAGCAACAGGAGGTAAGTCAGGGTACAAAGTTCAAAGCGTTTGCTGAGGTGCAATGAAACATGTTATCATTTGTGTTCTGATGTTTTGTATCACCTCATCCATGTCAAAAACATGCAATCGGTTTTCCATTGATAAAAATAATCTTTCCATTTAATATAGCGGCTTATATTGTACTTGCAAGTATACATCTTCTAGACATTTCAAAACGCTACACAGAATATACTGTAAAATGAATTGATTGTATATTTGTCGAAAAGCAATCCGGCAATCGACTAGCAAACAGTTTCCTACTTACTGCGGGGTAAACAGAGACATGTGGAGTAAGGAAATTTGTCTAATATTTCACCCAGCTGGCAATAGAACCGAGGTCGCACTTGTGAGAAGAGTGGTCTAACCACTGAGCTACAGGACTCCACCTAGTCTCAAAATGGCAAGGTCAGTAACCTTTGCTTTTATTTGTAGTGTAAGTACCCACATCACCAGCACACTGGAAGAAATTGCTCTTGTCATACCAACATTCTGTTCATTCTGGCAGTGGGCTGGTAGGTGAAGTAACTGCCAACTGTTGACTTTCTGCATGAGCATTCGCTATGGAGCTTGGCACAGCCCCATAATACAAAGTCTAATCTCAGAAACATTCACAGGCAAAATGATGGGTGCGATTGGAGCGTTGATCCAGATGGCTCACAGACATCTGGCTCAACGTTCCAATCGCACCCATCACCCCTGCAGTCATGGACTTTCAGCAGTGATGGAAAATGGATAAAACTTGGAATGTGGATTTGCAAGTATAGATCCCACAGCAAAAAGAACAAAATGCACTCCTTAATTTCCATCTCTTAGCAGCATTTGGCAGGGAATAGGAGAAACATCAAGGTAGATAATTGGTCTGTCCCTGCACGGCATAGAGTAGGATCTGGCTGGCTGCTGCCTTGAGATGGGGGCCCTTGTTGTGAATAATACTCATTGCAATGGTACAGAATTTATAACTGTTGATTATGTTACCAGGGCAAACAATATCTGACGGACACTGATTCTAACTAACGATACTTTGAAATTAAATTATTTTAGTTGTGTGCGCGAAGGGAGGTAGTTAACACAACATTCATAAAATGAGTAAAAACAAATTGACACAAAATTCATAATGCGAGAATGCCTTCCGGTTAGCATTTTCTGGAGCCATTCCAGTTATGGTCAAGGTTAAGTCCATTTGGGAAGACAAGGGAGTTTTAGATCTCTGTTATCTCCTGCTGGGAATGAGAGTTCTTGGCAGATTCAGAGCCCTCCCTTCCACAGAACAGATAACAGTAGAAACATTCCTGACGGAGGGTTTGATAGCCAAAAAGTTTTGAATTGCAAATAGTCATAAGCTATTTATTAATAAATGACAAAAAAGATGCACAGTAAAATGCTTGTGCAATAAATGCATGCGTGGCCTAGAATTAATGTAGACGAGATGTTAGCAGCTGCAACTTTGCCTGACACATAAAAGCAGTTTACAATGCAATCCAATACATAATTACATTTATATAGTGCCTTTCACATCAGGAGGATATTAAAAGGCACTGGCAAGTCCAGGTTTTCCACCATACCTGGGGAGAGAAGGGCAAGGATGTGGAAATGCGAGGGGGCGATACAGGGTGAATGAATAGCTGAAAGTGCAGTAACTGAACAAGATCTTGATGTGGAGGTGAGGGAAAAGACAAATCGTAAGAATTCCAGGATGGAGTTCCAGAGGGCAGGCAGATACATTGAGAGCCCCCCCGCCCATCCCCCGATTAATTGACCAATTTAAATTTGGAAGAAGAAAGCAGGGACCCACAGAATCATTCAAACAATCAGTACAGCTGAACTTTAAGAGGCAAAATGTTACATGAGCAGATAGTAGTTGGCATAAAACACTAGAATAAGAGGAAAACATTAAAAAAAGGAGATCTGACGTTAGAATTGGCATTAGAGATAATAATGATTTAAGAGGTGATAAAAATAATTATGAGAGCCATGGAGAAAGAAACAGAAATGGAAATAGATAAACTAGCTAAAAGGCAAAGTTGGAATGATACAGATGAAGAGTATGGATTGCAGAGAATATGCAGGGAGGCAGGGAGGCTAAACAGAATGAACAAATGTGGCAAATATAGAATGGAACATCATATGAGGAGATGTCCTGCAGAAAGAAAATAATGCTATTATCAATGCAAAAGATGTGGGCATTAGGCAAGATTATGCAGGAACAGGCAAGACAATGTAGGGAGATATAGCAGATATAACGCGCAAGAGGAAAGACAAACCAAAAGAAGATTGCAAGAGGTCAAATAACTTAGGGAGAATCAGAATTCAACAAATTAAATCAGGGAATATGAAAGGAGAGATAACTCAGTTATAGAATCCAGGAAAGATAAACAAAAAATGGAATACAATATTGGAGCAACAAAAACAAAAACTAAATTACATGAGTATAGTGCCTTTCACAACAACAACAACACAATTACATTTATAGAGTGCCGTTCAAGTCAGGAGGACATCCCAAGGCGCTAGATAGTCAATGTTTCAGACCCGAGCTGGGGTCGGAATCGGAGAGGGTGGAGGGAAATGAAGGGATATAGGATGACCGATAGGACCGTCGAAGAGGAGGGTCTTGAGGCAGGACTTGAAAGAGGCTAGGGAGGAGGTGAGGCAGAGGGGCTGCGGGATAGAATTCCAGAGGTTATGTGTGATCCATATCCCTCGACCCACCCACCCACCTCACCATCATGGAGCAGGCCTGAGCCTGTTGAGCGGAGGAAGCGGGCAGTTTCATAGATCACTGAGGTAGGGTGGGTCAAAGTCATGGATTTTGAAAATGAGGACAAGGATCTTGAGTTGTATCCTCTGGGTGATCGGGAGTCAACAGAGTCGGGTGAGAAGTGAGGAGATGGGGTCACAGAGCATGGAGTGTAGAGGACACGGGCCATAGAGTTCTGGATGGAGTTGGGAAGGCGAACAAGCAGAGTGTTGGCATATGTTGAGCATGGATGTGATGAAGGCATGAATGAGGGTTTCAACGGCCTGAGAGTTGAGGTAGTGGCAGGGTAGAGCAATGTTGCAGAGGTGAGTGAAGGCAGAGTGGGTCATGGCTTGGATGTGGGAGAGGAAGTTAAGGATCGAACAAGACACCTAGGTTCCTGACTGGCTTGGTGAGGTGGAATGTGCACATGGAGGTTGATGGAGCCCATGCCTGATGCATGAGAGGGCTGGCAAGAGCCAATCAGGAGGCTCTTGCCTCCTGATTGCTCTACATTCAACTGATAGAAAGTTAGATCTCATCCAGAATGATGGAAAAAGGCAGTCTGTCAGGACAGCAGTGGTCCTGGAATTGAGCGTAGAGGCAGAACGATGGGTGCCATCCACATACATATGGAAGTTGATCCCATGTCTGCGGATGATGTCACCAAGTGGGAGCATGTAGATATTGAAAAAAGGAGCAAAGCTGGGACACAACAACTCATTCCAGGGCCTTAGAGAGGAATGGGAGGTTGGAGATTGGGCGGTAGCTGGAGATAGGGATGGGTCCAGGTAAGGTTTTTGCAGGGTGAGGTTGATGAAAGCTGTTTTTAGAGGGGTGGGAATAGTGCCGGTGGATAAAGAGAGGTTCATGGTATCGGTTAGGAGGTGGAGCTGGGAGATGAGGAGGGAGGTGGGGATGGGATCGAGGGAGCAGGTGGTGGGTTTCATTTTCAGGATGAGAGCAGAAAGGGCAGAGGGAGAGATTGGGTCAAAGGTGTATGATGGGGGATGGGTGGGGGGTTGACCCTGAGGGAGAGGTAATGGAGTTAATGGTAGATTGTTCAGAGGTGGCTGAATGGATCCCCTCAATTTTAGATTCAAGGAAGTCGAAAATCGCCTCATGGTTGGAATTGGAGAAGAGGATGGGTAAGGCGTGGGAAGATGGATGGAGGAAATGATTACTGGTGGAGCAGAGGAGGCTGGGATTATTTTTGGCCTCTAAGATTAACAACAACAACAACAACAAAATTACATTTACAGAGGAACTGAAATTCCGCCACCAATGATAGGGCAGGTCAGGCGGGAGATATGGAGCAGACCAGAGCCTGCTGAATGGAAAGGGTGGGCAGGTTGGTAGGGAGTCAGCAGGTCGGAGAAATAGGAAGGAGCAAGGCCTTTAAAGTGAGGATGATGATCTTGAATTTGATTCTCTGGGGGATGTGAGCCAATAGAGCTGGACGAGGGTGGGAGTTATGGGGTCGTGGAGCCTGGTGGGGGAGAGGGCATGAGCTGTAGAGGTTTGGATGATCTGCAGCTTGTGAAGCTGGGAAAGCCAATGAGGAGGGAGTTACCGTAGTCAAGCTTTGATGTAACGAATATGTGTGTGATTCAATTAACTTACAATAGAAGGAGTACTTGGCAGAGTCAAGAGTGGAGTGGTAACTCTTAGTCTGATACAGCCAGATCTACTGATGGACCGTTAGTTTTGATTTGGTCCTGGCGCGTTTGGCAGCTCGCATTTGTGCCTTGAGGGATCGGAGGTGGGTGGTGTACCATGGTTATTTACAGGAGTAGAAGGCAGTTCTACCACTGGAAAATTGTTTTCCAAGGGTGGTAGATGATATTGGAGGATTATGTAGGGGGAAGGGGTATGGAGGTGTTAAGGGAATTTGGTGGTCTGAGATGGCTGTATCAGTGATGGTGATGTCTGAAACGGTGAGGCCTAGGGTGATCACCATATCAAGTGGGATGGCCATGGACGTGGGTAGTGGAGTCAATGTGTAGGGAGAGATCAACGGAGGTGAGGAGGGAGGAGAAGTCACCAGAGGTAGAGCAGGAGGGGGGATGAAGTGGATGTTGAAATCGCCTAAGATGAAAAGGCGCTCAGAGCAGAGGGAGAGGGAAGAAAGGAGAGTGGAGGTGTCTGAGAAGAAGGTAGGTTAGGGCTTGGAGGGAAGGTGGAGAAGGAGGATTTTGAAGGAGAGACTGGAGGGGTGGTAGAGAGTAAGATGCTCAAAGGAAGGAAAGATTCCAGAGAAGTAAAGGGAAACCAGATGGGGTACCAGAAAATGAGAGCCACACTGCCACCACAGCGTTTAGACGGTGGGGTCTGGTGAAAGGCATAGCTGGATGGTGTGGCCTCGATCAGTGGTAATGTGTCACCTACGGTAACCCACATTTCAGTCAGGGCGAGGATATCGATGTTTTCATTGATGATGAGGTCATGGATAGTAAGTGACTTGCAGTGGAATTTATAAAAAGCGTGCAGACAAATGAAAAATATGATGGATGCTATTCTTATGGTGGAAAAAACTTAGGAAAGTAATTCAGTGCAAATTAGATGCAGGAGCACAGGCCAGTGCAATGGCATGGGAAGAATATATAAATTTGCGAGAACCAAATAAGGAAAATGTGGAGAAACGGAAAGCTAAACTAACGGCGCATAACAAAGGAAAAATTGAAACAGTGGGCAGAGTAGAGATATAAGTGATTTATAAAGGAAGACAATATAGAATACAATTCTCCATTGTAAAAATAAAAGCTGATACTTTGTTAGGATTGGAAGATATAATAAAAAATGAGAATACAGCTGCAAAGGTACAATTTAAAGTTTAGATATAAGCCAGGAAATACCTTATACTTGGCAGATACACTAAGTAGGGCCACATGTCAAAATGGGAATAAGGAGAACAAATAATTAGAAAGGGAAATGGAGTGCCAAATATGGGAAATCACAAAAGCAACAAGACTTGAAATACTAGAAGCAAGCAAAAAGGATAGAGTGAGTAAGGAAATTCAAACAATGCCGAACAAAATTTGGCTAGGAAATAGAAGAGATGCACCAGTGGAGGTATGACCATATTGGGAATACAGAAAGGAAATACAGTATATCAGAAAAAAGGAAGAATATATAGAGGCCATAGGATAATAATTCCAAGACAGTTAAGACATTTTTTTTAAAAAAACTTACCTGAAGGGCATTCGGGAATAGAAAGAGTGAAGAGAAGAGCAAGAAAAATAGTATTTTGGCCAGGCATAAGCAAACAAATCAAGGACTACATAAGAAAAGGGCTGTCAGCTGTCTCAAAGATTTAAGTCTCTATTTCAAATCAAAGGATAATTACTGTTTTTTTTCTTTCCCTTGTAAAAAAAGTGACATGGTTATGGTGGTACTACCATGGTACTACTACCATTACCACGGTACTTTTTTTTACAAAGGTTAATCCTCTGTTTATTTGGTAGTTACGTCACTCTCAGCCATATATATTATTCAGTTATTTGCCCATGATAAACAGGTAGTGAAATGTTTGTTATTTTTAATGATTGAATAATCTTACTCCCATTAGGATAATGAATTGGTCACATCTATCCACTACTGTTTGTGGGAACTGCTGTGTGAAATTGGCTGCTGTATTTTATCCAGAAAACATACAATCAATTCACTTTCTGTGATGCACTTTGAGATATCTCTAAGATGTGATAAGGCACAATATGCAAAGATTATTATTATATTTTCAGCAAAATGGTAGGGAGAGTTGGAACACACACCTGTTCTACAGCAGTGAATATTTCACTTTCAGAGGGCAATAGTTAAAGCAGAAGGAATAAAGTGAATAACTGATTTTATTTGGGGTAATGTTAGCCAGTACAATAGGAGAAACTCCCTTCTGGTTTTGAATAGTGTCATGAGATCTTTATCGTCCACCTGAACTGATCACTAGAAAGTGACGAGAAAAGTTTATATCATTGTAGTCTAACAAAAAGGAAAATACTGAAATCAAGAGTACAATGACTCTAGAAAGCTCAGATAGGGAGAGTGGGAGAGGATAGGGTACAAGGACATGTGGAAAATCAAATAACCTTAAAGTAATTGGCAGAGTAGATAAGAGATGGGATGAGCGCAATTTGAATATGCACGTAAAAGATATGGGGCAAAGAAAAAAAAGTCAGATCTCAGTGAAAAATAGCAAGACAGAAAAAGGTCTGTTATACTGCCGGTATCACTGCCTCCAACACACAGAGCACAGGAACAAAATGAAAAACTGGAAGCAGTAATCAAACATGAAGAACTGGATGTAATTGCATTAAAAGGAACATGGTTACGACTTGGACATGATCAGCAATTAAATATTGCAGGATATGCTGTATTTCGAAAGGACAGAGACAAGACAAGGAGTGGTGGGGTAGCAGTATTGGTAAAAAGACTCCATAATCACACTTCAGGGATATAAATAATGGGGGGTAGAGATAAAAGCCATCTGCTTAGAGATAAAGGATGAAAAAGGACAAGCCACTCTACTGGGAGTGTACAACAGACCACCCGACAGCAGAAAAGAAGAGGAAGAAGAAATATGCAGGCAGATAAGGGATATGAGCAAAAACAATAAAGTCATAATTTCAGGGGATTTCAATTATCCCCAGACAGTTTGTCAGAGAGAGTGAGTAGGAGGCAACAAGGGTGATGGAGTTTCTCCAATGTGTACAGTACTCTTTTCTGTCTCAATATGTAGAAACGCTAACAAGAGGCAAAGCGCTGCTTGACCTAGTTATGGGCAGTGAGCCAGAGCATGTCACAAGTTTAAATGTGGGGAAACATCTTGAAGATAACATAACATAAGTTTAAGTAAATTAAACAAGTTTAAAGTGGACAAATAGTGCATTGGGCTTTATATACAGAGGGATATAATATAAAAGTGATGAGGTGATATTGAACATATACAAAACCTTGGTTAGACCACATTTGGAGAATCTGGTCTCCAGACTATATGAAGGATATAGCAGCAATGGAAAGAGTACAGTTGCAGTTGTGCTTGTTAGTTGATTGGTTACTGCTATCATGAGAGATTGGATAGGTTAGGCCTTTATTGCTGGAGAGGAGATGTTTACCAGAGGACTTAATGCAAGTGTTTACAATTGTAAAATGAGTCAATTAAAGTTAATATAAATAGGCTGTTTCCACTGGTGGAGAGTATGTAAACTAATGAATACAAAGGTAAGATAGCAACAAGAGGATCAAAAACAGAATTTAGGAAGAACTACTTCACAGAGGTAGTGAAATTATGGAAGTTGCTGCCTGAATTAGTGATTGAATCATATAGTGTAGATGCGTTCAATAAGAAGCTAGAGCTTTACATGAAGGAGAGGGAATAGAAGTATATGGGAGGGAGTAAAGGAATGGGTAAAGCCTTGTGTGGAGTTTGAACTGTTAGGGTTGAATGACCTGTTTCCATGGTGTGCTCTTGATAGGCAATCAGAACCTCAGTTTAACATCTTATCCAAAGAATAGAACTTCCAAACTACATTGATTCGTCCAGCATCATAGATAATAATAATAATACTTGCATTTGATAGAGTGCTTTTTACGACTTCTAGATGTTTTAAAACACTTCACAGAATATACTGTCAAGTGAATTGACTGCAAATTTGCAGGTGAAACACTGCAGTTAATTGCGCACAACAGTGTCCCACGAACAGTCGTGGAATGAAGTAACTAATTTTTTTTATTTTTTATTGAGGGATTATTATCAGGAATGTGGAGTAAGGAAACTTGCGCAAGTTTTTGCCCTACCAGGAATCAAACCAAGTCTCTCACTTGCGAGGTGAGTGCTCTAACCATTGAGCAACAGGACTCCATTGTACTGGAGGGTCTGCTTAGACTATATCAGTTCAAAGTCCAAGACTTAAACAGATTACGTTGATGTGTAACATTGACACAATAAACTTACATCTGAATGTGCAGCATTTAGACTGATTAGTATTTTCCAGCTTGATCTTTCATTCCTTGTTTATTGGGTTGACATCTCCTGTCTCCCAGTCCTCAATTGTAACTCTAGTGTTTATATGTTAACAAATAGGAATCAGAGCCATAATCATTTCTCCCCACCCTTTCCTTGAGGATTGTAGAGAGCATCCTCATGCCATCTGGCCCAAGCTCCTTGTAGACATTTAATTATTTGAGTTTCTTCATAACAAATACTTCACTGACGTCCACTTGTGTTATGGATTCCTGAGCCAAGATGACTGGAGGCAAAAATATTTATCAGAGTGATTGGTTGGTCAAACACAGAGATATTTAGTATATATTTTCAGTATGTTTCTGTTTATAATCACTTCCTTTGAAGTAGAACATCAGGAAGATAAAAGTAGTGTCAGAATGACACAAGTATAAGCCCTTACCAGCTGTTGATAATCCTTGTCTTGAAAATTGCTAACAGCATATGATAGATACTACAGCAAATATTCAGGTGGATTTCCTAGTAATCAGTTACATTTACACCGGGCAGCACGCAGACCAGGGGCAAATATTCTTTCCATTCAGCTCCTGTTAACCTGCAAATCACAGCCCCAACACGTAGGATTGTCCTGGTTGAATAAACAAAGGGAAGGTTTCCACACAGTGGCCACTTTGGCCAGCTATACAATTTTATTTCTAAGTAGAACGCTCAGTCTGGTTTGGTTACACAGAAGCATGGTGATGAGTTTCTGCATGTGTCAGAGACCCGGTTGACCAAAACTAAAAGGTTAATCAGTCTGAGAGGTAGCGGTTTACGTGCCCTATAATGGGAAGTTGCAATTTCCCACATTTGGTTCACGTGGCTGATGTAGTAATCTGAGCAAATGTTTAAAAAATATATTTAACATATTTAATTCATGTGGGAAATGGACAAAGTCTGATAATCTATGATTATTTCAGCGTTCAACCATACACTGTGGATATTACCCAAGATGTGCTTAGGTGTAAAGTTGAAAATGGTTTCAATAGCAGAATACAATCCCATATTCCTCCAAGAACCACAAAGAAGATTGAGTGGCTATGATTCCCCATAAGCAGCAATAACATATATATAATTACATAATAATCCTTGCTTTTGGTATAGTGCCTTCGAAACATCTCAAAGCATTTCAAAAATACATGTAACGTGAATTGACAGCCAATTTTGCATAATAGTGTTCTACAAATAGTCGTAACTTAAGTGACCATATTATTTTTAGAGGTATTATTACCTAAGGGAAAGTGATCTGCTAATCGACTAACAATAAGGGTCCCTACTTACTTTTAGGTAAGCAGACGCCTGTGAAGAAAACGTGCCCAACATTTCGTCCTGATGGGGATCGAAATCTCGTTTGCGAGGCGAATGCTATAATAACTAAGCTGCAGGACTATATGACTACTGATTGTTAAGCACTCCAAGATTTGACCCTATGTGAAGAGTGCTATGTAAATGCTATAATAGGAATAATAATCATAATAATAATAATCCTTGCATTCGCTATGGCACTTTTCACATTTTCTAGACGTCTGAAAGCGCTTCACAGAATATACTGCAAAGTGAATTGTATATTTGTGAGTGAAACGTGACAGGCAATTGCATACAGCAGTGTCCCACAAACAGTTGTGGATTGAAGTAACCAAATTATTTTTGTTTGAAGTGTTATAGAAGTTCTTTATATACATTGAAGTACTAGTAACCATAGAATTCAGAGTAGGGTATTCAGATCATTAAACCTGCTTTGCCATTTCCTTATATCATGGGATGATCTATAATTCCACACCATTTGCTTGACTGTGCTCCATAATCCTTGATACCCTTAACTTGAGTTACATAGAGCGAAATGGCATGAAAACTGGCTAATCAGCTCAACTAGTTTGTACCGGGGTTTATATTCCACATGAGCTCCCACTCCTCCAATTCCCCTTACCTACGCCCAGCTATTCCCTGCTCCCTCACACATGAATCAAGTTGCCTTTTAAATATATTGATGAATATTTGTTTTAACATTGATTGAACTACACTAGCATTTACATTGACTACTATAAATAAAATAATGAATAATTAATTTGGATTAATTTGGATTTTTTTTATTATTAAATCCTTATATTTGATGTAAGGATATGTCCACTACATGTCCCTTTCATGTCCCTTTCATGTTGGGAGGATATCCCAAAGCACAGGATAAACAGTAAAAAGCAGTGACTGTATATCTTGTGGACAAAATATTGTGATAAATGTACACTTGCAATTCAGAGCAACTAATAAACGCCTGGTAGTCAGCTAACAGTATGAAGCACTTTTAGACATCCTTAAAAATGAAAAGCGCTATACAAATGTAAATTGTATTGAAGTGGAAAAACAAGTGAGAGTCCTGGGTTCAATTCCAGGCAGGGCAAAACCTTGGGCAAGTTTGGATGTGTCTAGAAGATGTGAAACGCGCTATGTGAAATGCAAGGATTATTATCTGCCTATTGTGTTGTAGTGGACATCTATTGCCAATATCATCATGTCAGAAGTCGCCAGGATTTTACAAATGTACAACAATGATTAGTTGCTTTTATATTGGAACCTCTTGGCATAGCGGATAGTGTGCTCACTTCACAAGAGAGAGGACCTAGGTTTGATTCCCGTGGCAAGGTGAAACATAAGGAAATTTTCCTTACTCCACACACCTAGGTTTACATGGCAGTAAGTAGGAATCCAATTGTTAGTTGATTGATGAATCGCTTTCCAGGGGTAATATTTGCTCTGGAGGCATCAAGCAGTCTGGGATCCTACCATGTGTCAAAGGCACTATGTTAATGCAAGCTGTTGTTGTAAAGAAATGTGGTCACTCAATCTATGGCTGTTTGTGGGACACGACTGCTGTATGTAATTGCCTGCCTGTTTTGCCCAGAAAATACTTAGTCAAGCATCCACTTTACAGTATATTGTGTGAAATGCTTTGAGATGTTTCAACAATGTGATAAGCTTCCATATCAAATGCAAGGATTACTATTTAGCAAGTTTTAAATGTGGGAGCACCTCAGAGCACTTAATTTAAAAGTGGCAGATTATAGAGCAAATCTAAAGTGCCAGGCTCTCCACTTTTAATTATTGTGCTTCTATAAGGTGATGTAGTATAAGCAGTACATTTATCAAACCATCGGTAGCATTTCGAAATGATCTTAGTGACTGACAAAAGATACAATCCACGTTTGGTTTTATTCAGAAGACAAACGGAAACCAGGTGAGCATATATATTTATAGTCAAAAAGCCCATAGGAGGAATTTTTCTTGTGAGAGGTTTTACTGAGTAGCCAATGAGACAATCATTTTTAAGGCACTGATCATTGGGAAAGCAGCTTTGTAGCAGTGAATAATCTGATGGCGAGCTGGCAGAGAGACCTTTAGTAGATGCACAGTGGACTGACTGTGTGGATGGTTTTGGACCATGATCCTCTTATAGTTTAACATACACATCTGCCCCAGCATGAATAGAACTATTAAGGGTTAATGTGGGAAGATGAAAAAGGGGAAAGTAGCAGTACAATAACAACAACAAAATTACATTTATAGAATGCCTTTCACGTCAGCAGGACATCCCAAGGCGCTGAACAGTTAGATTGGGACCTGAGCAGCGGGGAAGGGTCAGGGTAGGGGCAGGGCGATGGATAGTAGGAAAAGGGGAGAGTTAGGAGGGCAGTAGAAGGCGCAGTCGAAGAGGAGGCCTTGAAGGAGGAAAGGGTGGAAGCTAGGTGAAGGGATTGTGGGATGGAGTTCCAGAGTGTGGGGCAGAGAGGCTGAAAGTTCGGCCACCGATGGTAGGGCAGTTCGGACGGGGACATGGAGCAGGCCGGAGCCCGTTGAACGGAGGGGACGGGCAGGCTGATACGGAGACAGCTGGTCAGAGAGATAGGTTGGGGCAAGGCCATGAGTGGCCTTGAAAGTGAGGATGAGGATCTTGAATTCAAACTATGTACATGAACTGTGGAATGGTCTGTGATAGAGTGATCTTGATGGATTCAAAGGGAATGGCCTTCTGCTGTTTCTGATTTTCTACCTTCGTATCAGGAAATCTCTGGAACTGGCACTGAGGCCTAGTAAAAGGATTATGCAAGGTGAATGTGGGAAGGAATCCATAAGTACTTTTGTAAGGAAATTCAGAATAAAGTAAAACAATGGCTTGGAAAGGTCAGTTCCCCTGACAGAAGGCTGCTACAGATTTAACTGCTGAAACCGTCGAGTAAATACTGTGCTATCATCCTGTGGGACTCCCCAAGTATTTCAATGTAGGCTGTCTGATTATTTTAGAGCATTTACTGAACTTTAACTATTGAAACCTGGCCAAATGTCCATCTCTCACGGCAAAGTGATGGCAGGGGGAATTGCTCTCCTGCATTCTCTCTGGCTAGACAGATGCCATGGGAATGTGAGCAAATAAATCTCTCCATAACTGATCAAACCATATCTAGAAGAACTGATGAACAATCCTTCCCCCACCCCCACCACTCCCAACCCCCCCCCCCCCACCCCAACTTCCCCCCTACTACAATCCACCCGAGGAATAGGAATTTCCAACATAGAGAGAACATTTTAAAGTACTGTACTATCATTTTCACCAAAAAATATATAATAACAACCATTCAATATTCAGTTTATCTGGTTACATAAAATTTTAGTTTGGATGAAGAGGGTATTTGATCTCATCCTTCCAGAATATACACCTGACTACCTTCCCAACAATGACAATGACCTGAACCAATTATTTTAAATTGTAGTGTATTTTTGTCCTTATGTCCAACCAGTTTATTAGTCATTCCATGCATCTATCCTTTATCAACATCATAATCACATGGAAAGATAGGTTGTGTTTGCATGTTATGCTGAACTATAATTGTCATGACCAACAAGTGAACAAGTAATTAATTTTTTTGAAAAATTATAACTTTTTTTCAAGAGATGGTTTTGTGATTTCTCTGCAGCCTTTGTTTAATCATCCTCTTTGAGCTTGTATCTAATATTTCTCCAAAAGAAATGATCACCTATGCTGCAGCTGCAGGTTATAGTACAGAATTGCACATGCCAACCAACCTCTGTAGTGAAATAAACACTCAGCAGTTCAGGCAGCATCCATAGAGAGAGCGTGTTAACCATTCAGGTTGATGACCTTTGAACAGAACTCACGAGCATAATAGTTCCCCTGTGGAAAATATTTAAATTGCATTCTTCAATTACAATCACCACAAACAAGGTGAACAGAATGCCACTTTACAAATGTAATTTTTTGCATATGTATTTTTTTTGTGTTTGTATTTTGCACCTTACAGTTCATCTTGTGAGGTGCTGTGCAACATCCTCCTGACGTGAAAGGTGCTATACCAAATGTAAGGATTATTGTTCCTTTGTTTTTATTATTAAACACAAGGACCAGCTACAATTGTCTCCATCAGATCCAAACTCAACAATAATTATATGTTCTGGACTTAGCATGTGTATTCCTTCTCCAGCTTCTGCAAATATTTCAAATATTTATTTTTTAGTTTCCTGTGTAACACATCTTTCTACCATTCCTTGCAACTGTGGTCACTCCACCAGAAATCAATAGGAGTGGGAATTAACAATTATACACTGAATCTGAAGGCTTGGATCAAATGTAACTGGGTAAAGTATTCAACATTGTCCACTCCATATTTAGATCACCGTTTTCAGACACACTTCCTGAATGTAATAATATAATAATATATATTATATATATAATACAGTACTGTACATGAATAAATATATAATGTCTGAATATTATACAGTATATTATTACAAATTACTATATGTACTACAGTAAAGCTTGTTGAAAAATAGTGATAAAAACTAAAGTTTGAACTTTGCCTTTCAACAACAACAACAACAACAATTTACATTTATATAGTGCCTTTCACGTCGGGAGGATGTCCCAAGGCGCTAAACAAGAGGCGTGTGACCCGAGCTGGGAGGGGAGTGTTTGGGAAGGGGTGAAACACGAAGGGGAGGTAAAAGAGTTCGGGGTGGAACAAAAGGCACGATCGAAGAGGAAAGTCTTCAAATCGGCCTTGAAAGAGGAAAGGGAAGAGGCGAAACGGAGGGATTGAGGGATGGCATTCCATAAGGTGGGAGCGGAGAAACTGAAGGCCCGGCCTCCGATGGTGGGGCGGTTTGGGCGGGGGGCTTGGAGCAGGCCAAGTCCTGTTGAACGGAGAGTCCGGGTGGGCGTGTAGGGGGAGAGTAGATCGGCTAGGTAGGATGGGGCAAGGCCGTGCAAGGCCTTGTAGGTGAGGACGAGGATCTTAAATTCGATCCTCTGGAGGATGGGGAGCCAGTGGAGACAGGCGAGGGTGGGGGTTATGTGGTCACGGAGGCGGGTGCGGGATACTACACGGGCTGCAGAGTTTTGGATGGCCTGCAGCCTATGAATGGAGGAACTGGGGAGGCCGATTAGGAGAGAATTTCCGTAATCCAGCCGTGAGGTGATGTATGCATGCACAAGTGTTTCGGCAGCGCGGGGGGTAAGATAGTTGCGGAGCCTGGCAATGTTGCGCAGATGGAAATAGGCGGTGCCAGTCAAGGCGCGGATGTGGGGGAGGAAGGAAAGTTTTTGATCGAACATGATGCCGAGGTTCCTGATTGGCTTTGTGAAGTGAAGAGTACAGCCTTGGATGTTGAGGCTGGCAGCGCCCGATGTGCGGAGGTGCTGGCTTGAGCCAATAAGGAGGGCCTCGGTCTTATTCACGTTCAATTCCAAAAAGTTGTCCCTCGTCCACGATTCGATGTCGGACAGAACATCGATCGTCTGGGGGTTGAGGGATGAGGCAGAAAGGTACAACTGGGTGTCATCCGCATACATGTGGAAATTTACCCCATGTCTGCGGATGACGTCGCCCAGGGGGAGCGTGTAAAGGGTGAAAAGAAGGGGACCGAGGACAGAGCCCTGAGGGACGCCATGGGAAACTGTGCGGGGGTTTGAAGAAAAGCCATTGGAAGAAACAAAATGTAAACGATGGGTCAAATAAGAGTGGAACCAGTTAAGGACTGTGCCTTGAAGGTTGAGGTGGGAGGAAAGACGTTGAAGGAGGATGGTGTGATCGACTGTGTCGAACGCAGCAGACAGGTCAAGGAGGACGAGGAGGCAGAGGGAGCCCTGGTCACAGGCGGTTAGGATGTCATTTGTGACCTTGACCAGGGCAGTTTCTGTGCTGTGGATAGGGCGGAAACCTGATTGGAGGGGTTCAAGAAGTGAGTGATTTGAAAGGAAAGAGCGGAGCTGGGAGGCAACCACTCTTTCAAGGACCTTGGATAAAAACGGGAGGTTGGAGATGGGTCGATAACTTGATGATTGCGACGCATCAAGGGAGGGTTTCTTCAGGATAGGGGTGATGGTGGCTGTTTTAAGGGAGGTAGGGACGGTTCCTGAGGAGAGGGAAAGGTTAATGGTGTCAGAAATGAGTACAATAAGGTACAACATAGTGTCCCAACTTTTTGCAAGCTTTCAGTTGAACATAATATAATAATCCTTGCATTTGATATTGTGCTCTTCATATCTTATTGACGTCTCAAAACGCTTCACATAATTGTACAGGTAGACCCCACTTAACAAAGGGGTTAGAGACTTTGAAATTCTTCATAAAGCGAGAATTTCGTTAAGCGGGTGGGAGGTCCCTACTGTGTTTCCGTATGTGAAAACAATCAGTTTGTTCCCAGCAATGCCTAGCACTAACATTTGCGATGTACCAGCGAAGGCATAAGGTAGGTAGAACTGCTATTGAAGGCTGAAATACTTTAATTACAAGATGAAAAGATGAAAGAATACAAGATGAAAATGTTTGTTTTGTTTATCTGAACAGTATTTTATATTAGTAAATTTTTAACACAATACAGTAACAAAATGAAAGTTCCCGTACTTCCCATAATAAGATGAGGTGAGGAGTAGGGAGCAGGTCTTCATTTTAATTGTTGATGGAGGAGGAAGAGGGGGATAAGGAGGTTGGAGAATCGGGAGAATCTGGTGAGAAAGCAATATAGTCAAAGGAGTATAGTCAGCAGACGTACTTGGTACTGGTTCTTTGGACAATGTTGGCTTAAAGAAACTGTTGATAGAAGACTGTTGACAGTTTTTCTTCTTTTTTTCATACAATTCTTGGTAGCAATGAATAGTTTGCTCGATGCTACGGGCAACCTTAATGCTACGATCCTTTTCAGGATCGCAAATATTAATTGCTTCGTCTATTTTCAAAAGAAAAGCTTTCAAAACGTTCAAACTAAGAATCTTAGGCTCCTCACATAAATCATCAGCCTCAGCTGTCTGTTCCTTTGTTAAATCCTGAATTTCTTCAGTTGTAAGCTTTCCAGGGGCTGATTTCTCATTTATGGAGATGTAGGTTTTCTCAGGTAATTTCTTCCAATTAAGCCCTGTTTCATCGAAGTTGAAAATTTGTTGCGATGTATAACCCCCCTCCTTAATTATTTTTCTAAGTTCATCTGGATAACGTTCGGCAGCAGCAACATCCGCACTAGCAGCTTTCCCGCACATCTTGATAGAATGTAGCTTGTATCGCTTTTGAAAATGATCAAGCCGCCCATTGCTAGCAGTAGAAGTCTCCGCTGGCTTTTTCAGAGTAGCGTCATGTGGTTGCCTAGCATCCTGCCGCTTAAGCTCCTCCCATACTGTACGGGCCTTCTCTTGGATTCTACTAGCGGAGAGGGGGCAATGGCATTTGTCTGGTCTTCGATCCATCTTCATTTCCAGCGTGATGGACTTTCTTTTCTTCAATGGGGTTGGCGATGTTACTAATTGACGTTTAGGTGGCATACTGAAGTAAGTGTATGTAGCTTCCTCGACTGAGCCTGAGTGTGTGTTGTGGGGGTGGCTGGGAGACAAGAAGCGCGCAAGATTTAAACTTTCGCTATAGCGAATGCAGCCTTCGCTAAGCGCATAGGAAGTTCAAATACAAACCCTCGTTATAGTGAAGTTCAGGGTCTACCTGTACTGTAAAGTGAATTAACTGTATATTTGTGGGTGAAATGTGAACAAGGTCCTTGTGAAGGGATTTTGTAAGGGATGAGTAATCATAACATTACAATTTACAAAAAGAAAATTATCAGAAGAATTGTGTTTATCTTTAACATCCTGTGATTTTAGTATAGTTTGTTGCTCAATACCCTTGTTTAAATTGAGTGGCAATGGCAAAACAGCTGAAACTTGGTGATCGAGATTGGAAATAGATATAGGAGCCAAAATCACATCAGCATGGATGCAGCTGGAATTGTCCTCTGTAATAGAATGTGGCCATATGCTTATACTGTAGAGTGGTATGTTTCCACTTGCAGTAACGCTGCACTTACCATGATTACTACAAGCCTACATTTTCTGTGGTGAGTTTTACCCAGCTGTGGTGTATTAGTTGGAGAATGCTAAAAACACAAATTAAATCACTTATTGGAGGGTGGGACAAATCTGATTAAAATAAGCAATAGGGTATTTATGCATGTTAAATACATGTGCTATAAGTCATAATTGAAATAGGATTTGATGCCTTTCACTGCGTTGTAATTGGTTTGTCAAGAGTTTCCCATATATTTTTAACTAAGCATAAATCTGATGTGATTTATAAAATGATAGGGAGTCATTAAAATTTACTATGATGGAACTCCAAATGGATTTTTTTTAGGATTTCTAAGCAATTCCTGATTTTCAAATTACTACGGTGACTGCATTATATCAGCTGGTTGACTTAAAAGGTTGTTACCAATTATGACATCAAAGGAAATTGTAACATGTACATCTGTATGCCTGATTTAAACAAAGTAAGACATATATTATATCAAAGGTACTGACAGCCACTTTGTGATTTGCATGTATAGATTGCAGAATGAGGACACATGAAATAACAGTGATTCATATGTGACACCAAAACTCAGAATGGAATGTGTAGCACAGCATTCCAAGCTCATAGCACATATTCAATAACACTTTGAAGATTTATTGTGGAATGGTAATGGATTTGATTTCTCCGCTGCTATCTTGTCAGTAGCATTATCTGTTCTCCATTTTTATTGAGCATTATATCAGCTGGTTGACTTAAAAGGTTGTTACCAATTATGACATCAAAGGAAATTGTAACTTTTTTTCTGAACCCTTATCATTTTGAAAGTTTGCAATATTGTATTTCCATCCTTGGTCAGGGTTGTCCGATAGGCAGCAATTGAAGCTCTTTGATTATTAAAGGCATTTACTTTCCTTTTTCCTTCAATAAATTTTTATGGAAATCTATGGATTTCTGGTCTCTGAAACATATTACAGAACTTTTGGCTTAACATAGCTTTTTCTGTATTAACTGTCAGGTGCTGTGAGCTGAAACTATTAATGCATGTCAAGCAGTTCATTTCAGATTGCAAATTTAAATTAATGCAGTCCACTGGATACCTTAACTTATACAAATTACTTAACTTGTTTCACACATCATTAATGGCAACAAAATGCCTTTATGACCACACATATGAAGACTACAGCACAGTTTGAGCTCCATCAGCTTTTACTGCATATTAGTTCAGCTCTGGTTGAGGCATAAAGCAACAGTTTGAAGCGATGGTGAAGCAGAAATAAATCAGGGGGATAAGCCCGGGTGATAGATAGTTATAAATAAGCAGGGGAGGTCTTATGCATAGAGTGCAGAAATGGGAATGACAGATTGTGAGTACAGATGCAGATTGAGATGAGTAGAACTGAAAAGTCACAAGAATCCTATATGATGGACGATATATATTTGCAAGTTGTCGTTGAGTGTAGGGGGTTAAATTGTGATGTGTGATCTTTCAATTATCACTGAAAATAATGAGTGCATCACTGATAAATGAGATCAATCAGTTCACAATGTATGTCAGCCTAGTTTAGTTGCTGCTAGTGTCAGGTTCGACTAAATTTGTGGCTCAGCAGTATGGTATGAACTGACACAAACTCACTTTGCTTCAGTTAGTACATTTTTAATAAAGATTAGCCAGGTTATGAACAATCAAAGTTATACGTTTCATTCAAACCAAATTAATGCTTATGATGGGTTAAGAAAGCTCATTACATTGGCTGATTAGATCAATGTAGTGACATTGATGGAGGAATCAACTTGTTAACATCCATGTTGATTGTAGTATGTCTCACTTTCCTCGAGGTTAGTTTCATTTGTTCTCAAACTCAGCTCTTCTTTGGTAAGAATTTCAACTGGTACAAGGATTGTTGTTTTATGAGCATCAATCAATATGTTGACAGTTGTCTCAATCTTTATCTTCTTTCTTCTAAGATATTGTTTATGGGTAGCTGGTGTTATGGGTAGCTTGTCCATTCCCAAACCTTTCATTTCTCCTTCCGTTGAGAACTATCATTACTTTCATACCTTGTAAAGACATACCCATCAACCTTGTCCAGATATCTAAATTTAGCTGCAATTATGCTGAATTCTAGGATTGCCTACAGTTCTGTGGCCAGGGTTGGAATTATTGCAATCTAAGATAGAAGTGTATTGCGGTGTCAGAGATGCCTTTCTTTAGATGAGATGTTGAAACAAGGTCTCATCTGCCTGTCCAGGTGGACATCAAACATCTCATGGCACTATTTGAATAAAGAAGGGAGCTTTTCCCAGTGTCCTGGCCAACAATTCCCCAATTACTCTAATGCAATGCTGAGGGAGCCATCTTTGAATAAGACATTACACAAAGGTCCATTCTGCCTAGTCACGTGAATGTTAAAGATCCTACAACACTGACTGAAAAGAGGAAAGAGTTTTTCCCCAGAGATCCTTCCTAAAAAATTGAGCAATGACATTGATGCTGTCTTTGTCTACAAAATACATTCCATACACATGGTAAATTATTTTATTAAATGGAAGGATTGTTATTATTAGTCAGTAATAATAATATCATTATTATTATGGCACTAGATCAAATGATTATTAATAACATTAATATTATTAATAACATTCGATATAGCACCTTATCATCACATTAAAATATCTCCAATTGCTTCACAGAATATATTTAATGTGGATTGACTGTATTTTGCGGGCGAAACACGGGAACCAACTGCGCACAGATTATCATACACACTCATTTTGTAGGTCAGTGATAGGAATCGAACTCAATGGTTTTACCACAGAAAAGCTACTGGAACACTTGTCCATCCTTATCCAAGAGGCTGCTCTGTTTCCAAGAGGCATCAAATGAGACCGAAGTTGACAGAATTCAGTGCAGATGTGGTTAGAATGTTCAAAGCTCACAGTTACCATCCTGGACTCTGACCTGGCACTGTGGCTCCTTCCACAATTTGAGCAGTCTAGTTATAGAATTTTAATTAGTTAAATATGTCTTGCTACACCACACACACACACACGGAGCAAAGTAAATATTTATTGAATACACTTGGCCGAAAATAAAAGATAAGAAGAAAATATTTCCATAACACTAGCAGAAATTTAATCTTCACGACCTGTGGGTAAAGATGAGTAGCCGTGTGTAGACCATTATGAATTTTTTAAATGGAAAATGTAAAGCACAATGTCCCAACCTAGATGACTAAATCCAACTTAACATCAAAGAGCTGCATAGAATAATTAGAGAGCACACAAGCAAAAGCTTGATAGGTTTCTCACAACTGGTTCCTATAAATTACCATGCTGACTCCAGTGTGTCTATGCTTTAAACTGGGTAGCATGCAGGTCCACTATAATAGGGCAGATGAGATGTGAGATTAATAGGAACACTCATGGTTATAACTGAGCAGGCACCCACTTTGTCTAACTTAATAACTTAATAGTAATCCTTGATTTGATATAGTGCTTGTAAAATGGAGGCAATCTTTCAGATCCATGCAGACTATAGAAATGGAGAATATGTGCAGTACTATCAGTCTCCATTTACCGTCTGAATGATCTACAGCTTCTGATATGATAAGTTTGGTACATTCAACAGTGTTGAACTTCATGTTCTAGGTATTGATTCCAGTTAGGGACATCCTCCCGATGTGAAAGACACTATACAAATGTAATTTTGTTGTTGCTATTGTTTATTGCATGCCATAATTATTGAAAGCATATAATTTCAAATTTTATGTTGACCAAATCAATTTATTCTGTCGTGATGTGTAAAGAAGATCAGGAGTAATTATATATTTTTCTGGCGAGTTACATAGTGAACATTTAACCATTTTCATTAACACACTGTCATCATCCGCAATACTGTAGCCTCAAGGAGTCAGTCATTGAAATCAGGTTCAAATAACTGATGGAGTCAAAAGTGCAGACACAGGAAATGTATCCATTTACCCCTATTGGAACCATACCCCTCACAACAACAACAACAAAATTACATTTGGAGAGCACCTTTCACATTGGGAGGATGTCCCAAGGTGCTGGGACCTCTAGAACCATACCCTCTCAGAATAAACTCACCTCTCAATATAGTTCTTTTCACATCCAATTCTGAGTTGGTCCCATCTTGTTCTAATTACAATGGGTCAATTTTAAACAGTTACAGAGTTAAAAGGTAGCTATGGCACAAAGCAACTAATCAAACTGGTATTGTTGTTGTAATCTTTTGTTTCCTGTCTGCTTTTTTACCACTTGTCCATCTGGGCCTAGTAGTCAGGCCTCAATCACATACTTTTGCTCCTCATTGACTTATGGAGTGATTCTATTGACAATGCAAGGGCAAAAACATGTCCTTGGAGTGTCTTACCATTGTGATTTACAGCCAAGTTAATGAACCATTCGATAATATTGAAGGCAATGAGTTTGTGATGAGCTAGTTTTACTGTAAAAATGTCTGTTAGATGCAGTTTAAGAATAGACAGTGTGGACAAAACATTGGGATATATTTTGCAATGTCCTCATACAAGATTCACAACATGAATGACGAATAATCAATATTCCCTGTTGAGGACATTGAAATTTGGCTAACGTAAATTGGCTTTAATAATAATGAAAGTTGCAGAGCAAAATGTCCTCTCCTGCATTAGACTCAGTGAGCCTAATACTCCCATCCCCTTTCTGTTCTATTGGCTCCCCATTCCACAGTGGATTGAAATCAAAGTCCTTGTTTTCACATTCACATTGTTCATATTTCTCATTGTTTTCACATTGTGGAGTCCTGTAGCTCAGTGGTTAGAGCAATCGCCTTGCAAGCGAGAGACCTGGGTTCAATTCCCTGAGTGAAATCTGGGGCACGTTTCCTCTCTCCACATGCCTGATAATAATTCCTCATGAAACAAAAACAGTAATAAATTGGTCACTTCAATCCACAGCTATTTGTGGGACACTGCTGTGTGCAATTGGATGCCGTGTTTCGCCCACAAATGTACAGTCATTTCCTATTAATTAATTAATTAACTTTGCAGTATATTCTGTGAAGCATTTTAAGACATCTAAAAGACTTGAAAAATGCTATATCAAATTTCAGGATTATTCATATTCAACTGACTGCATGGGCTCATCCCACCCTAACTCTGTGATCTCCTTTAACCACACCATCCTGCCCACTTCCTTTGCACATTGAACCCTGGCCTGATTTAGCCAATCTGTCCCCAGTCTCTGAAATTCAATCCTGGAGACTTTCTGACTCCATCCATCATTCAAGGTCCATTTCAAAACCTACCTCTTTGTGCTATTCATCATTTTTCCCCTCCCCAATCTCTCGTGGTTCCCAACCATAGTTCAGGTGCCCATTCAGACACTTGGATTTAAAAGGAGCTACTTGAATTGTATTGTATTAATAATAAAAAGATTGTACCTAAAAGATTACGCCAATATATGGTTACTTAAATTTCCTCCAATTTGGTGTGGCAATACAAGCAATGAAATATGCAATACAATACGACTGCTCATATGTCAGAGCAACACAGCAGTTGAAGACCATAGTAACATTGTTCAACATACCATATTATGTTGAATGTTTTAAAGTACTGTATAATAAAGTCCAATGAGTAGATATACTCACCTCATTCAGACTTTCTTCCTGGGTGATGATAGCAACAGGAGATAATGTTGGGTACTGAGTTCAAAGGGGTTTTGCTGAGATACAATGATGCATAATATCACTTGTGTTCTGATGTTTTGTATCACCTCATCACCTCACCTCATCAAAAGCTTCCAATGAGACCCAGTTTTCCATTCATAATAATAATTATTGCATTTGATAGTAATGCCAAATAACATCTTCAAGACATCTCAAAGCACTTCAGAGAATATACTGTAAAGTGAATTGACTATATTTTGTGGGTAAAACACTGCAGCCAATTGTGCACAGCAATGTTTCATAAATAGTGAATGCCCAAATTATTATTATTAATTAAAAAAAATTGAAGGAAATAGTATCCCCGGAAAAGCGATTTGCCAATCAACTAACAACAGGTTCCCACTTTTGCAAAGTGAACAAAGGGTTGTGGAGTAAGGAAACTTGCCCAAAGTTTTGTCCTGCTGGGAATTGAACCCAGGTTCAATTGCTTGTGAGGCTTTTGCTCTAACCACTATTATTGTTTATGATTATCATAAACTAGCCTCAATCAAACATAAAGAGATGGGATGATATCATGAATCATGATGTCACAGCAATGAACGTTTCAACACAAAAATATATTTACCCAAGTTACTCCTATCCAACAATTGTAAATTTAGATTGAACCAAAATACATCCGAAAGGGCTTCAGTAATGGATTATATAGCCACTAAGAAGAATACAGCTCCATCCTTCAGCAGGAGGTGGTGAAATGTAATTAAATAGCTTAACATTTGGTATTAATGACTTTGCCTATTTACAACCCCAGTAATTTGGAATACATTGTTGGGTCATAGCTGAGTTCATGATATTTAAACTAATTAAATCAAAGGAAACGATTGAATTATTTTAGAATCAAGTCACCAGCTTTAATTAGGTGCTCATGAAAATGTTTTTGTGCCATTCAAGCAGAACCTCTTGGGAAATTGTGCATAATAATTTTGAGGGGGCGTCCTGGAGCATGCAGAGAGCACATTTAAGATCATCATGTGGTTTGGATTCTTGCCTAACGTGCAATACAAACTTGATAGTGAAATGAGCCTTGATAGTTAATGCAATCATGCTGGTCAATACAGACTTGATAAACTATACTATCATGAGAGTTAATACCATGATATAGATAATATAGAGAGATACTATAATGGTTATTACAATCATTGAACTTTACAGAAAATTCTGGGAAATGCTTTGAGACATTTTGATGTAATAAGGCACTTAATCAAATGGAATGATGATGATGAGGATTATTATTATTACCTGCCTAACATACAAACACACTCTCCATTTGCATTAAGATTCACAGGAAAGAAATTCCACATGGATTTGATTTACTCTCTTTGTGTAACATTGTAGTGTCTAGAATTTGGCAAATTATTGAATTTGGTGTTAATTGAAGTTCTATTAGAATTCAAGACCTTGGTTTATATCCACAAGCATATGTTGCACTACCAAGTGTCGACATTTGTGGACCGTGTTGAATGGAACCGAGCTTAACATTGCATTTACTGTCCATTCGCAATGTAGTTTGGTACACATTTATATCAGGCAATGATGCAAGTAGCAAATATACAACATGCTACTTCATGGACATGCTGGTTACACAAGCAGTACCTCACTTTATCTGACATGGCATCAACACATGTTGTAGGTCTGAAGATAAACTTTTGGCCTGACAATATAATGTTCGGAAATAATAAGTATTTAGCTGATACCAGTTTTGAGTACATCCTAAGATTGGATATCTAAATCTTATAAAGAAAAAGAAGGTTAAAATGTTTTTATAATGTTTTGAATTTCTATTCCAACCTCCAGGCAAAAACTGGGATGAATAAATGTTCTGTGGGGACATCAGCCCCAATATGGCTGCATGCTACAAATTTCTACACTCCAGGATATCAAAGCATAGGACTTAGAGTTGTATGCACGAGTCAATTTCCCATGCCTTCAAAGGTAGAGACTGTTTCATTCGTAAGTTTTATAATTACAATTAAAAGTTTTATAATTATAGTACCCTTTGATATAGCACCTTATTTAAGTCATTGAGACATCTCGAAGCACTTCATAATATTTTATTGTGAAATATATTTTCAATGTATTTGTAGATGATTGAGACAGTCAATTTGCACATAGCAATTTACCACAAATAGCCATAAAGTCTTCTATTTTAACTGCAGAAAAAAATATCTTCCTGGGTAATTACCACAGGTACGCTGACATAGGAACCTGATAACCTGATAGTAGAATAGAAATTATATCTGAGGGACTGGGCAGCAGTTTCTGCAAGATACTTGAGTTGATAAGGATTGGGACTGTTCTATTTTAATTGTAGTTGAACAGCTTTCGTCACTGATAACAAGCCAACATTCAAATTTTAAATGGCAATAAGATGTGTAGTAGATGAGGCAAAGTGTTTTGAATTTCAATGTAACAGTTTGAGGGCAAGCAGCGCTTGGAAAACCAAAATGAATCCCCTTGCTGCTAGTTCCTGTCACTGACAATGCAGATTTATTGTATAGTGGTTAAATTAGTGAAGATTGTAAATGGATTCATGCATATCAAATTCTGCTCAGACATAGATATGCCTTCAATGAACCCTTCCCCCATTCCAATTCTATTCATATACCAAGTTCATTTCTATTTCACAGTCAAAGAGGTTTAGTGGGTTTGGGCAGAGGATTGACCAAGATCAGTGCCCAGCTGGAGTTCCAATAGATTGGGAAAAGACATATCTGAGTATGTATAGTTTTAAATGTTTCACAATCAGGCAAATAATACCTGGCAGTTGATATCATGCCTTATCACACCATGGAGACGTCTCAGAGCGCTTCCGAGAATATATTATATTATACATTGATTGACAATGTATTTTGTGGTCAAAAACGCATCATGAAGAATTGTTTGCCTAGATTGTTGGTACGAGTAAGTTCATCAAGAAATAATATTAATGATTTGATTTTACATATATCCTTTCAGTGGTGTTTCCAAATACACAGATTATTATTTTTATTATCATGCACTCAAAGCAATGTGCTATCAAGTGAGAAAAGAGCCCATACTCAGACTGGTTGGATCTTGAGTACGGGGTGAGGGATATGGCTGCAGGGTTGAGATGAGGGAGGACCTAATGGTAGGATGGCGGCTGAAGGCACCCTTGAAGGAAGCAAAGGAGGAAGCAAGCAAAGAGATCGTGGGATGGAGTTCGAAAGGTGGGGACAGAGCGGCTGAAAGCCCGCCGCTAATGGTAGGGCTGGTCAAGCATGAGATATGGAGCAGGCCGGAGCCTGCTGAATGGAGGGAGTAGACATGTTGATAGGGTACCAGCAGATCAGAGAGGTAGGAGAGGGCAAGGCCGTGGAGGGCCTTGAAAGTGAGGATTTTTTTTTAAATTCTATCCCCTAAGTGATAGGGAGCCAGTGGAATCAGGTGAGGTTGTGGGGGATGAGGTCATGGAGCCTGTGCAGGAGAGTACATATGCTGCAGAGTTTGGGATGATCTGCAGCTTGTGGAGGGAAGAGTTGGGGAGGCCAACAAGGCGGGAGTTTCCGTAGTTGAGCCTTGATATGACAAATGCATGAATGAGGGTTTCAGTGGCCTGAGGGTTGAGGCAGTGGCAGTGGCAGTGTCGGGCAATGGGGCAACGTAACTGAGGTAGTAGAAGGCAGTGCTGATCATGGCATGGATATGGGGAAGAAAGGACAGTTGAGGGTCAAACAAGATACAGTACTTAGGTTCCTGACTGGCTTGGTGAGGTGGAATGTGCATCCATGGATGCTGATGTCTGAGGTGCAGAGGCACTGGTGCAAGGCAATCAGGAAGGCTTCAGTCTTGCTGACATTCAACTGTAAAATGTTATCACTCATCCAGGACTTGATGTCTGACAGTAGTCCTGGAATCGATGGTGGATGCAGTGAGATAGATAATCATCAGTACATGTGGAAATAGACCACGTGTCTGTGGATGACGTCACCAAGAGGGAGTATATAGTTCAAGAGGAGGGGACATAGGACAGAGCCTTGCGGAACACCACACGAGATGGTGTGGATGCTTGAAGAGAAAGAGTTAGACAAGTAGCAGAATGCGTAGAGATTGAATGCCACTGCAAGAAATTGTTAGAAATTGCAAGGTGTGTGAAAATGTTTGGTAGTTATCTTTGGCCAAGAATCCCACTAATAAAATTGATAATTCACCCCATGGCGGTTTGTAGGGCAAAATTGTGACAATATTGGTTGCCACATCCCACAAAATGCAGTTACTGCACTTTACAGTATATTCCGTGACATAGAACCATAGAATTATACGGCACAAAAGGAGGCCATTCGGCCCATCTAGTCTATGCTGGCTCTTTGAAAAGAGCAACTCAATCCCACTGCCCAGCTTTCTCCCCATAACCTAACAGACCTGCTCTTCCTAAATAAAGATCTGGTTCCCTTTTAAAAGCTGTTATGGAATCTGCCTCCACCACCTTTTCAGGCAATGCATTCCAGATTCAAACAACCCACTGAGTGAAAACATTTCTCCTCAGCTCCCCTCTGCTTCGTTTTGAAACTATTTTAAATCTGTGACCACGAGTCACTGATTCGCCCACGAGTCACTGATTCGCCCACCAGTGGAAACAATTTTTCCCTATTCACCCTGTCGAAACCTCTCATAATCTTATAAACCTCTATTAGGTCACCTCTCAATCTTCTTTGTTCTAGAGAGAATAAGCCTAGCCTATCTAGCCTTTCCTTGTAGCTGAAGTCCCTCATTCCTGGTACCATCCTAGTAAATCTCCTCTGCACCCTTTCCAATGCCTTAATACCCTTCCTAAAGTGTGGTGACCAGAATTGTACACAGTATTCCAGCTGAGGCCTAACCAAAGTCTTATAGAGGTTAATCAGCACTTCCTGACTTTTGTATTCTATACCCCTATTTATAAGCCTAGTATCCCATATGCCTTCATAACGGCTTTGTCTACCTGTCCTGCCACTTTCAAAGAGTCACTAACACAAATCCCCAGGTCTCTCTGTTCCTTCACACCCTTTAAAATTGTACTAACTAGCCTATATTGCCTCCCTTTGTTTCTTCTCCCAAAGTGTATCACCTCACACTTCTCTGTATTAAACTTCATCTGCCATGTGTCTGCCGACTTTACCATTTTATCTGTATCCTCTTCCAGATGGCTACTATCCTCATCACTATTTACTATTCTACCTAACTTAGTATCATCTGCAAATTTGGAAACCGTACTCCCTAAACCCAAATAATTAATGTATATTAAAAAGAGCAGTGGTCCCCAAACTGATCCCTGGGGGATGCCACTGCACACTTCCCTCCAGTCTGAAAAGCAGCCACTCATCGCAACTCTCTGCTTTCTGTCTCACAGCCAGTTGTGGGTCCACGCTACCACTGTCCCTTTAACGCCATGGGCCTCTATTTTCCTAATAAGCCTCTCATGTGGCACTTTGTCAAATGCCTTTTGAACGTCCATGTAAACCACATCAACTGCACTGCCCTCATCCACCCATTCTGTTACATCGTTGAAAAATTCTATCAGATTTGTAAGGCAACATTTGCCTTTAACAAATCCATGCTGGCTGTCCTTTATCAGCCTATATTTTTCTAAGTGAAGATCTATCTTGTTCCTGATTATAGACTCTAGAAGTTTGCCCATTGCAGACATTAGACTGACTGGCCTGTAGTTCCCAGCTTTGTCCTTCTGCCCCTTTTTGTACAGGGGAATAACATTAGCAACCCTCCAGTCCTCTGGTACCACTCCTGTGTCCAAGGAAGATTGAAAGATTGTGGCCAGAGTCTCTGCTATTTGCTCCCATACTTCCCTTAGTAACCTAGGATGCATCCCATCCGGACCGGGTGACTTATCTACCTTGAGTGCCATCAACCTTTTTAGAACTTCCTCTCTGGTTATGCTTATCTTATCCATTTCTACTACTCTCTCCTCCAATACTGTGACATTGGCTGCATCTTCTTCTCTTGTGAAGACAGAGGCAAATAACTAATTCAGTACATCAGCCATGCCCTCTGCCTCCACAATAAGATTTCCTCCTTGGTCCCTTATTGGCCCCATCCTACACTTGACCAATCTTCTACCCTTAATATGTTTGTAAAATACCTTAGGATTCCCTTTAATTTTACCTGCTAATTGTTTCTCATGCATTCTTTTTGCCTCTCTAACTTCCTTTTTTAGTTCTCTCCTGCACTTCCTATATTCCGATTGGTTGAATTCTGTATTCTGGGCCTGACACTTATCATAAGCCTCCTTTTTTTTGCTTTATTTTTACCCCAATTGCCCTAGTCATCCAGGGAGGTTTGGATGCCCTACATTTTACCTTTGTTGGAATGTTTCTAACCTGTGCCCGAATTATCTCTTCCTTGAAAACTGCCCACTGCTTGTTAGCCATTTTACCTGCCAATCGTTCTTTCCGGTCCACCTTGGCTAGGTCCCGCTTTAGCTCACTGAAATTAGCCTTCTTCCAGTTGAGTGTCTTCACCTTTGAGTGATCCCTATCTCTTTCCATAATGACACTGAACCTAATGATATTGTGATCACTATTCCTGAGGTGCTTACCCACAGAAACCTGCTCTACATGCCCCACCTCATTCGCCAAAACTAGATCCAGAACTGCTTCCTTCCTTGTTGGACTGGAAACGTATTGATCGAGAAAGTTGTCCTGTACACATTTCAGGAATTCTTGTCCCTCCTTGCCCTTTACACTACTGTTCTGCCAGTTGATATCAGGATAATTAAAGTCACCCAATATCACTATTCTATTAGCTCTGCATTTTTCTGAAATCTGCTTGCAGATCCGCTCGTCAATTTCCTTCCCACTATTTGGTGGTCTATAGTATACTCCTAATAGTGTAACTGCTCCGTTTTGTTCCTCAACTCCAATCAAATAGATTCGGTTTTCAGGCCTTCTTCCACCTCGATCCTTTCTAAGGCTGTAACCGAGTCCGTAATTAATATTGCTACACCCCCTCCTTTTCTCCCTTCTCTATCCCTCCTGAATACATTATAGCCAGGAATGTTCAGTTCCCATTCCTGTCCTTCCTTGAGCCAGGTCTCTGTTAGTGCTACCACATATCCTCTTGCAGCAACTTGAGCCTGCAGCTCACCAATTTTGTTTGTCAAACTACATGCATTTGCATACATGCACTTCAAGGCAGAATTGACCTGCTTTAAACTTTTCTCCTGTCCTACCCCTCCCCTTGTCTCCTGTCTTACCCCTCCTCTAACTGAACTACTGTATGCATTCCCATCCACCCTCAAAATTAGTTTAAACGCCCCTCTACAGCGTTAGATAATCTCCCTGCAAGGACATTGGTCCTAGCCTTGTTCAGGTGTAACCCATCCATCTTGTACAGGTTCCACCTGCCCAGAACCGGTCCCAATGATCCAGGAACCTGAAGCCCTCTTTTCTACACCACTTCTCCAGCCAAGTATTCATGTGCCTTATCCTACTGTTTAGAAATTCACTTGCTCGATGCACCGGGAGTAATCCAGAGATCACTACCTTTGAGGTTCCAGTTTTCAGCTTTTTCTCCAGCTTCTGATATTCTCCCTGGAGCATCTCAGGCCTCTTCCTCCCAATATCATGGGTTCCTACATGGACCACAACTTCTGGATGTTCCCCTTCCCCCTCTAGAATTTTATGTACCCGTTCGGTGACATCTTCAACCCTTGCACCAGGAAGGCAACATACCATCCGAGATTCATGTTTTTGGTTACAAAAACGCCTGTCTATACCTCGTATAGTTGTTTTGAAACGTGTTTTTAAACATTTTGAAGATGTGATTAGTCAGTACTGTATATCAAATGCAAGGATGATTAACATTATTATTGTTTGAGACATCTCGACAGAAGAATTATTATTATCTATATTTGAACTCTGTATTTGTTTTGTCCTTTGCTGTTTCTCTGGTGTTCATATTATCTATTTGGTATTTATACGCTAATAACTTTATTTTACAACCGGATACTATTTTCAGGCTGATAACTGTGTATTACATTTATATGGCAAATGTATATATTTGTCCTTTGCACAAATTGTACTTTTCATTGACTGATGCCACAAGGTTCTGTATACTTGCTAATTGATTGAATAATAAGCAGTACAAACAGACAGGAAATAGTCTTTGCAGATGTTAGAAAACGTGCATGTTTTGAAAGCTGTAAAGGAAACGCAATACTCGAAGGGTTAATAATTCCTTCAATTTCAGAGTGGCTAAGATCAGAGGTTGAAAAACATATAGTAATTTTGCATTCATCAAGGTGAAGGATGGCAGTGCTGGGGAATTAACAATTTCTCCAGTCTTTACACCCGGTATCAGCATTGAGTATGTAATGCAGGAGTTCAGTGTAAGGTAACATTGCCCCCTACAATCAACAATAGCTCCTTGATCTGACATAACCTGAGAAGTCTCAGCCCTAATCCACTAGTAAGACATGTCTATTTCCCATTCTAGCTATCTTTATTATGTCTCTGAGTGATGTTGTCCAATTAGTATGATATTGGAGTCATGTAACTCAGTGGTAAGCTCACCCATCTCGCAAGCCAGAGACCTGGGTTCGATTTCCGGCAGGACAAAATGTTGGCCAAATTTCCTTAGTCCCCAAGCCTCGGTTTACCCAGCAGCAAGTAGGAACCCAGTTGTTAATCGATCGGCAGATTGCTTTTCCGGGGGTAAGAATTATTTCATAATAATAATGAATTGTTGGTCACTTCAATCCCCGAATGTTTGTGGGACACAGCTGTGTGCAATTTGCTGCCACGTTTCACCCATAAAATATAGTCTATTCACTTTACAGGATATCCTGTGAAGTGTTTTGAGAACTCTAGAAGACCTGATAAAGCGCTATATCAAATGCAAAGATTATTATTATTACTCTAGCTGATTCTGTAAAGACTGAGTTGTGACAATTGGTTTGAGGCTACTTTAACTCAAGAAAGCATAAATTGTCAGAGATAGATATTCATCTCATAAATCTGGCATAGAATCCAGATCCCTGAGGTAAAAGGAAGGTAATGTTTATAGCCGATCACCTGCAAAAGTGATGTCAGTGAAAATGTTGTCCTTTACCAGCCATCACATCTCACGCTCATTTATAAGGCAAATTGGTGATGGGGTGGTGGTGTGGTGGGGGAGTTGCTGTGAGGACGTGGCCATAAGCATGGTTGAAGGTTTGAGGGTTTTCTGGAAGGACAGCTGGAGGTCAAACCGAATGCTTAGATTGCCTACTGGTTCAGTGAGTATGGGGGCCAGGCAGGTTGAGGAGTTTAGAACTACAGGACGGAGCCAAGCAGTGGGAGATTAACGGAATCACAGGTGGATTTTTTGAGGACGGGTGTGATGATAGCAGTTTTCTGTGGAGTGGAACAGAGTCCAAAATTGGGAATTTGATCTCCCACTCTCAGTTAACACTTCAGTTCAATGTTGGGAGTTTGATGCATTATGGATAAGCCATCCTTCAGATGAGATATTAAACTGAGGCTCTGTCTATGCCTGTTCAGGTGGGCATTAAAGGTAATAAATGCTAGCCAGTATGTGAAATAGGCATATCGTGATAGAGGATTAGGGTGCAGGTTGCTCAACTAACCTGAATTTGATAATGAGGGCAATGATACCTGGCACTGCTCCCATTGCCACATGCAGTCAGTGAAGTATTCAAAAATAGTTTCTCCTCATGTCTTGGCCAACAATCTCCCAACTAAGATTATTATGAGAAATTGCTACAATAACAACAACAACTGTCTGCAAACTGGCTCCCAATTGAACCTACATCATACACAGCATTATATACTTTTATTTATCCTGGGAAGTGCTTTGAAACATCAGTGTGATGTAAAAGTCACTACATCAAATGTAAGGATTATTCTTCTGATCATTGCCGCAAAAGATGAACCTCAGCTAGACCATTTTTTCTCTCTACCAATTTTCTCCTTTCCTTAGGTTTTCTGATTCTACTGAGGCATGGTTCCACGGGTGCCTAGATGTTTCCCAATGTTTGCTATTTATTTGAGAGTTTCATCAGTGAGTAACGACAGGCATCTTGATCACAGAGCTAGCATAACTGAGCCTCATAACTGTTCTCATCCAACTTCCATATTTCTACATATGCCACAAGAGATCTCAAAATAGGACCAATTTTGTTCCCCCTCCATAAACAAGAGACTGAAGGCCAATTGTCCAACCGTTGCTCTGGGAAGATTAAATAATTTAGCCCAAATCATCTAAACGGCCTAGCACTGGTGTCATTATTTATGACTCCATTAGAGAACAGGGATGCCAATTTTTTATTCAGATGTTTTATTTTTAGCTCATAAATACTTGTTCAGACAGAAGGATAAGAATGATACATGTGTACACCATCCTCCAAAGTAATAGTTCTGATCCAATTGTCACATAACATTTAGGAAGTGGATGTGATTTCTACAAATATATTATAGTTCCATGTAGCCTCTTGCTTTAACATTTATAGGGTAGTTTTGAATCTTGAGTCAAAAAATGTCTTGATAGTGACATTTAAGCTTAAATAAAGGTATTGTCTAGTGTAGCGTCAGCCAATACACTCGAGAAAGTCAGAGACTGATCTCAGCCAGGGGAATAGTTGGGACACTTGAATTAAGTACAGTACCCCATCGATGTGAAGTCTTTGGAAATATTTCCATACATATAAGAAAAGGAAAAATCAGCCAGAGGTCATACTCTTGAATGTTCTCCAGAGACTACTGTTGGAAATTGCACATGTGGATAGAGGAAGAAGACAGAATTGTGCTTGTGTATGATACTTCTGCCCAAAAAACACTATTCTCCTGGGGATATGGTGGAGCAAGGCGGGGGTGGTGGGGTGGGGGGGTTAGCATGTGCTCATTGGAGCTGAAATGGCTCAATTTTATTGACTGGCTTCAATGTAACGTGATGCTTGCCAATAGAATGTTGGAATGCAATCAATTAAATTACACTAATGTGTGTTTTCGGCAGTAGTAAATGCAGATTTGCAACTAGAGAAGTGGGGGGTTGGTGGAAGTGTGGGTGGGGGGAAGAGTGCAATGGGCCATCAGTGGTGTCAATTCCTGCTACTCTCTGCCTGCCTCATACCTCCCACCCTGCCTCTCTTCCCATCACTTTCCATATTGCCTCATACCCCGCCGCACTTCTCTTCACATTGCTCTCTGCACTATCTCTTACAATGTCTCCCCGATGTGAAAGGCACTATGCAAATGTAGTTTTGCTGTTGTAGTATGAGGCATGAGGTGCAGAGAGTGACAGGATGAGAGCTGGAACAGGAAATAAAGGTGCCATACTTATACGTAAAAGCTGTCAGGGTGGGCAGTTACCTTCCTCCCACTGCATTAACTCTGCCACTAGTTTGATAATCCAGTTCCTAAACCAGTCGGGTGTGTCATACTCCTAGAATGACTGAGCAGCCAGCCTGGTTTGTCAGGAGACCACCAGTAGAACAATCTAAATTGATCAGCAGCGAGATTTCTTTCAATGGCAAGCTGTGTGGATTTAACCAGTTGAACTCCCATAGTCCCGTCCAATGCACACTTCGATCTGGGCCTGACACTTTCTGGTCAGCATGGTACACCCCTCTGAAGAGAGAGTGCCCCTTACATTCAGGACACAGAAATTTATATGTATAGATAGCCAACATGGAACTTGGTTTGGTTTGGATATTCCAAAGCATGGTGACAGTCCCTACCTAACTGTATAGCGCCTTGGGACGTCCTCTCGATGCGAAAGGCGCTATATAAATATATATAAATATAAGTTTTGATTGATTGATCTGTCAGACACCTGGCTGACCAAAATAAATTCCTCAAAACTACAGGAATTACATAGGAATTATAGCAACTATAATCATAGCAACTTTGGTGGGGGTATCATTGGGTGACTGATGTTCATGGAACTGTCCTCAGCCTGGCTCAGTTGTTAACTGCTTCTGAGTCAGGAGTTTGTGGGTTCGAGCCCCATGTCAGGATTCTTCAGATAAATAATTTTTCCTAGTGTCCTGACCATCAATCCCCTAAATATAAAATTGATTATTCACTATATGACAGTATATCCAGTGAAGTATTAGAGACGTTCTCTCGATGTGAAAGTTTTGTTTTATCAAATGCAATGATTATTCGTATGAATTACTACATTGATTCTAATTGTCTAAAAATAAGAATTCAAACATTATCACAACGTCAAAACATGTCAAAGAACTACACAGTATTTATTGAAAAATGTAGTTACTGTGTAGGTGAATGCAGCATCCAATTTGCATATGCAATGTCCCACAAACAGCCATAAAATTGAATGGACAATTGAATTGGGGGGAGGATCAACAACAAAATTACATTTGTACAGCGTCTTTCACATTGGGAGGAAGTCCCAAGACAAATGTACTTGTCAAATAGGCCTCCAGTTCTTCATTGTCCATCTCAACATATATAGCTATTTAACATCTCATTCAAATTGGTACCTCCAAATATGCAGTACCTCCCCATCATGGTACTCGGATGTCAGCTTTCAATTGTGTTCAAAGTCCCAACATAATGGTTGAACCCACATCCTTCTGCTGTTTTGTAATAGGAGCTGTCCCTTATGCAGTATTCAGAAAACTGCTTTGAAGTCTCAGGTACATGGATTACGTTTTGTTCCATGAATACAACACAAGATCAAACAGTTGCTCTTAATTTAGAGAAAGCGCTGACTTGAAGAATTTTTTTAAGTCATTGAAGTAAAAACGTATGTGGGTTGAGCTTTTTTATGATGATTATAACACAAGATGAACAGTTGCTATTAATTTAGAGAAAAGTCTAAGCTCACGTTTTTAAGTAAATGATGTAAAAATTTGCTTCCAATTGTTATGGAGATGTAATAATAATAATAATCCTTGCATTTCATATAACGCTTATAGAAGTCTCAAAGTGCTTCACAGAATATACTGTAAAGTGAATTGACTGCATATTTGTGGGCGAAACGCGGCAACCAATTGCACACAGCAGCGTCCCACAAGCAGTTCTGGATTGAAATTACCTAATTTTTTTTTGGGGGGGAAGGATTATTGTTAAGCATGTGCAGAAAGAAAACTTGCCCAAGATTTCGCCCTGCCTGAAATTGAACCCAGGTCTCCCACTTGTAAGGTGAGTGCTCTAACCACTGAACTACGGGACTCCACAAATGTAGAGAAAATTTAGAGAATGTAAATTACCAGAGTCTGAGAATGAAAATGGTCAAATATTAAAATGAGAAAGCTTTTGATAGATATAATCTTGATTTATAACCAGAATGTTTTTCCATTTCTTTGAAGTTGAATTTTATTTTCTAATCAGAGTCATCTTACATTGTCTGCTTAAGTGGCATTTATGTTTCTCCACAAGATAATATAATTTATATTTATATAACGCCTTTCATGTCTGGAAGATTTTCCAAAGTGCATTCACCTCCCGGACGGGAATGGGAAATCCAGTTTCATGGACATGAGCACTGAGATTGGTGTTTAGAAATTCTACCTCAATAATTTAGAAATGTCTTAATTCTTAATTGCACTATAGAATTCAATTTTCTAGGAAAACAGCCCTAACATTTCAAGCCGTCCTCAGAATTATATTGCCTCATCAGCATGAATCATTATGTGACACAAACCTGGATAGTGGTTAAGCACCATTCTATATAATGCATGATTGTGTTTGAAAATGGGATTTAGAATTGTCATTTCTGCTGGCTTTTCCCGAACACTCATTTTTCAGCTCTTAGAGATGAAGCTATTTTGAGTTTAGCCGGTCCTCAAATATGGAATGCAGTGTCCTGCACTGAGAAAAGCAGATCACAAGCCTTAAACATATTCAGTCCAAGAAAACAACTCTTAAAATGAAAATGTGCTTACCACATTCTTTCAGCCACAAAAAACTCAAACAAGACTGCCAATCTCAAAGATGGCACTGATTAAATTTGGGTGGGTAGAAAGCATGGACGTGCAGTCAGGGGAGGCAGGGTAGGCAGTGCCTACCTTATGAAAATAAAAACTTTAAATTGTAGATGATTATTTAATAGTTTATATTTTTCCAATTCACATTTCACATAATGTGATCGATTTTTAGTAGAAACTACCAAAATGATTTAACTGTGATTTTATATGCCTAAACTTTTATATGCGATTTTAAAAGCAACAGAAAGGCAGCGAGACGCCGTGCCTTTTTTACCCATCTATATATAAAAGCCTTAGAATTCTACCTCAATAATTTAGAAATGTCTTAATTCTTAATTAAGACATTAAGAATTACGGAAATTCTCTCCTAGTCGGCCTCCCCAGTTCCTCCATTCATAGGCTGCAGGCCATCCAAACCTCTGCAGCCCGTGTACTATCCCGCACCCGCCTCCGTGACCACATAACCCCCACCCTCGCCCGTCTCCACTGGCTCCCCATCCTCCAGAGGATCGAATTTAAGATCCTCGTCCTCACCGACAAGGCCTTGCACGGCCTTGTCCCATCCTACCTAGCCGATCTACTCTCCCCCTACACGCCCACCCGGACCCTCCGTTCAACAGGACTTGGCCTGCTCCAAGCCCCCCGCCCGAACCGCCCCACCATCGGAGTCCGGGCCTTCAGTTTCTCTGCTCCCACCTTATGGAATGCCATCCCTCAATCCCTCCATTTCGCCTCTTCCCTTTCCTCTTTCAAGGCCGATTTGAAGACTTTCCTCTTCGATCGTGCCTTTTGTTACACCCCGAACGCTTTTACCTCCCCTTCGTGTTTCACCCCTTCCCAAACACTCCCCTCCCAGCTCGGGTCACACGCCTCTTGTTTAGCGCCTTGGGACGTCCTCCCGACGTGAAAGGCGCTCTATAAATGTAAATTGTTGTTGTTGTTGTTAGGTATGTTTCCGTGCAATTGTGTCCTCCTGACGCGGATGGAGCTGTGTCAAATCTATCTTCTATATATACAGGTATCCCTCCCCAACTAAGAGAGAGAGAGACACTGAGGGTGGGGGGAGGGGGCGTAGGGGTGACCCGGAGAGCTGGGGGTGCTGTGTGACTGACTGACTGACTGACTGATACAGACAGACACAGAGAGAGAGGGTGGGGGAGTGGGGGGAAGAGAAGGTGAGTCAGAGAGAGGTGAGAGAGAGAAGGGGAGGTGAGAGAGGTGAGAGAGAGAAGGGGAGGTGAGAGAGGCGGTTGGGAGGTGGGGTGGGGGACAGAGAAGGTGAAATAGAGAGAAGGTGAGTCAGAGAGAGATACACTTACACACAAAGAGAGAGGATGCAGATCCTGGCAGCCAATGTTCCCAAACTTACTAGCCAGGCTGCGGAGAAGCGACAATAAATTCACGTTATTGTATTTACCTTAATCCTAAGAGTGAAGCATTGTTGCTGGTTGATTGCAACATCGCAATCTATACGCTAGCTGTTCGAAAATTTAAACCCGCGGATTTAAAACGCGGATGCGCAAGACACGGTTTGCGAGGGTTGTCATATTTAGCAAATCGTGGATGCATGAGTTTCATGGTTGACAAGGCCCCGGTTGGGGCGGGGTACCTGTACATAAAAGCCTTAGGTATGTTTCCACAATTGTAACAATGAACTTCTAAAAGGAAAACAAAAACCAATACAGCTTTTAAAAAAAACAAAGAAAAACAACCCAGTGATTAAAGCTCACCCTTTTTATTGTAAACAACAAATACATTATTTTTAAAAAGTTTCTAAATATATGAATAAACGTGTACAAAAACAGTAGGCCGCGTATATTATGCGGGGGTATAACTAGTTGAGTTGAATGTAGTTCCGATGCACATGGGCATTCCTTTCTTAGTGTCGTAGTAACAAGTGAAATAGGCACAAGCTACCGCTGCCTTTCCTCTTTCTATCAACTGAGATCATAAAGAACTTACTTACGAGGTTCGCTAAGTCCACATAAGAGGAAGATAAAGTTTTGGCTGAGCATCAATCGCTATATCGATCTCTAGCAGTGGAGGACCTGCTGGTGGTTAATTTGGGTCATGGCAAAAAAAGGTTGGGAACCACTGTTCTAACCCCACTCCTGCACTTCCCCCTTTCTCTCCCCTTTTCTCCCATCCCTCCCTCTTCCTCCCCTTTCTTCCCATTTCTCCTTGATTTTAACCCCCCCACCCATAAATGTAATTTTGATTGATTGAATGCTGAGCAGGGAGGGGAGGGGAATACTGGACTCCTCAATTAACGTCAGGGATGTGTTCTTGAAAAGTGTGACTTTAATTGAAACATCGTATTGGAACTCCTCGCTATACGTTGTCCCGATATACAATGTTTCAATTATGCATTGTTGATTAATAAATAGTTAGAGAAAAAAAATTGAATATTGGATTAGTTGAAGGGATATTAGCTGATTACATTTATTATTAGTTGTTTAGTAAATATATAAATAAGGTAATAAATACAATTAAGAGAACACTAACTGGAGATGGTTGATGTGGTCAGTGAGCTGGAGGGAGCGGAGTCATTTAGATGAAGAGGTGGGATTACCAGAGTCCCCTCCTGTGTCACCAAACAGCTAATCACTGGCACGTGTTTGCTCCTTCGTACATTTCAACAACTTTAGAAAAAATGTACGAAGGCGCAAACACGGGCAATCAACTGTTTGGTGACGAGTTGTGATGCCGGGAGGGAGGGTCCTATCTGGTAATCCCGTCACTTCGGACTCCGCTCCCTCTCGCCCACTGACCACATCAACCATCTCCAGTAAGTGTTCTCTTAATTGTATTTTTATCTTATTTATGTACAGGTATCCCCCGATTTACAACATTTCTAATTACGCTTTTTCGATTTAACAAACAATTTTTTTAACACCTTTTTATCGACGAATTTATCAGATTTATGATGTTTCGATTTGCGTGACATTTTTCAGGATCGCAACCCTGTTGTAAATCGGGGGGATATCGATAAATCGGATACCCCAATTTATTTCAATTTTCAATACGAGTAGTGTTGTTTTTGGTTTTTATTTAATATTAGTTTGAAATTTAGACTGGAAAACTACCAAAGGAACATAACCCCTACTTATATAATTAGGGCCTATCACAGAATCATGGAATTTTACAGCACAAAAGGAGGCCATTCGGCCCATCTAGTCTGCACCGGCTCTTTAAAAAGAGCAACTCAATCCCACTGCCCCGCTCTCTCACCATAACCTAACAGACCTGTTCTCCCTCAATAAAAATCTAATTCTCTTTTAAAAGCTGTTATGAAATCTGCCTCCACCACCTTTTCAGGCAATGCATTCCAGATTCGAACAATCCGCTGAGAGAAAAAAGTTCTCCTCAGCTCCCCTCTGCTTCGTTTTGAAACTATTTTAAATCTGTGACCACAAGTCACAGATTCACCCACCAGTGGAAACAATTTTTCCTTATTCACCCTGTCGAATCCCCTCATGATTTTATAAACCTCTATTAGGTCTCCTCTCAATCTTCTCTATTCTAAAGAAAATAAACCTAGCCTATCTAGCCTTTCCCCATAACTGAAGTCGCTCAATCCTGGTACCATCCTAGTAAACCTTCTTTGCATCCTTTCCAATGCCTTAACATCCTTTCTATAGTGTGGTGACCAAAATTGGACACAGTACTCCAGCTGAGGCTAACCAAAGTTTTATAGAGGTTAGTCAGCATTTCCTGACTTTTGTACTCTATACCCCTATTTATAAAGCCTTGTATCCCATATGTCTTCTTGATGGCTTTGTCTACCTGTCCTGCCACCTTCAAAGAGTCACTAACAAAAATCTCCAGGTCACTCTGTTCCCTCACACCCCTTAAAATTGTACTATCTAGCCTATATTGCCTCCCCTCATTTATTCTCCAAAATGTATCACCTCACACTTCTCTGCATTAAACTTCATCTGCCATGTATCTGCCCACTTTACCATTTTATCTATATCTTCTTGCAGATGGTTACTATCCTCCTCACTATTTACTATTCTCCCTAACTTTGTATCATCTGCAAACTTGGAAACTGTGCTCCCTACACCCAAGTCCAGTTCATTAATATATATTAAAAAGAGCAGTGGTCCCAAACCGAACCCTGGGGTATGCCACTGTACACTTCCTTCCAGTCTGAAAAACAGCTGCTCACCACAACTCTCTGCTTTCTGTCTCGCAGCCAGTTGTGAATCCATGCTGCCACTGTCCCTTTAATGCTGTGGGCCTCTAGTTTCCTAATAAGCCTCTCACTTTGTCAAATGCCCTTTGAAACTCCATGTAAACTACATTAACCGCGTTACCCTCGTCCACCCATTACATTATCTCATCGAACAATACTATCAGATTTATAAGGCAAATCATTAACGTCATTTCAATTAAAGTTGCACTTTTCAAAAACACATCCCTGACATTAATTGAGGAGTCCAGTATTCCCCTCCCCTCTCAGCATTCAGAAAGAACCATTCCCTCAGAGGCTCCCTGGTTCATTCCTCCATCAAAGCCAGCTGCCACTCCCCTTCCCCCGGCACCTTCCCATGCCAGCGCAGGAAGTGCAATACCTACCACCAATGTAGTATATTGCATCCGCTGCTCACGATGCGGTCTCCTCTACATTGGGGAGACCAAATGCAGATTTGCCGAACACCTCCGTTCTGTCAGAAAATATAACCCTGATTTACTGCTTTCATGCAATTTTAACTCTCCTTCCAACTCGCAGTCTGACCTCTCCATCCACAGTCTCCTGCGCTGTTCCCACAAACCACAGCGCAAGCTCGAGGAACAGCTCCGTTTCCATCTGCTGGGGACCTTACAGCATTTTGGCCTTAATCAGAGGCATTTTTATGACTTCAAACTAAGGTAAAACCTTCGTCATCTGGCATCCTCGGGACCTGCCTGTTGCCGAATAATGCAATCTAATGGATATTCAAGTGGCAATTTGCTGAAAATCCAACAAAAAAAAGTAACTTCTTTTAAAACATATCATATTAATAATAGACTAAATAATAATAGAATATTGTATGGATACTTACCAATAAAGCACTCCAGCACACTCAGTAAAATGATCGGTAGAAAAGCATTCCAACGTTCGGCAAAGAACGGCTTCCTTCGTCTCCCCCACCCCCAACCCCGATAATGGTTGTTTTATGTGTATCGTGCTTCGAGATATCTATATACAGTATATGTATAATTATTATTTTATTTGAAAAGAAGTGAACTAACCTTATTAATTGATTGGGTCAATAGCATAGGGTGTGAGCAGCCTTGAGGGCAGGCCATTAAAAGTGAAAGCAACCTAACGTGTTAGTGGAGCATGAACGGCGCCCGTCTGATTGACGCGAGTGGCGACTAACGGGATGCCAGGTTGACGTGACTGGTGGGGACCGTTAGCCAATCAGTGTACAGAGGGGGCGGGAGTTCAGGTATTTTCCCCCCAACCATTGCAGCTGTTAATATGTTGATCCGGCGCCCTAACCACATGTTGGCCTAAAGGTAGCGCTGGCCCTGCATGCACCGCGCATGTGCAAAGTGGGCAAACCACGAGTGTCCCGGATGGCTACGGGATGAGATCCGGTTGCTGAACGGTGAATTGTATTGGGAGACACCAGTTGGTTGAGTAGCCGTTTGTTTGGTACCGGATAAACAAGGTTTTACTGCACCAGGTGCAATTTTCTTAGGGGGCCCGTCAATGGTTATTAGAACTTTCGTGCATGTGATCCAAGTTGGAAGCGAGACTTTCTTTATCTGGATCAGTACATAGTGTGCGCTGAATCACTTACTATTAAAGTCACATGACAAACATTATGGCCACGCCATATGCTTATTTTTCAGTTGTTATATCTGCTAACCCCTCTAAGAGTATATCTTATAGACCAAAACTGCACACGATATTCCAGGTGCAGTCTCACCGAGGCCCTATACAGTTGCAGCAAGACTTCCCTACTCATATTCTAACGCTTTTGTAATGAACACCTACATGTTTCCTACCTGTTAACCACTCTTCAATCCATGCTAATATATTACCTTTAATTCCATGAGCGCTAATCTTATGTAACAGCCTTTTACGTGGCACCTTGTTGAATGCCTTCTGAAAATCCAGATACACTATATCCACTGATTTCCCTCCTATCTAAAAAACCACTGCTCTAGCACCTCGGGATTCGTGGAACATCAGGTAAGTGTAATAGTGGAAACCATACGATGTCAACTAAAGCTATTACGCCTTTTCTCTCTCTTTGGCATTTTTCTACACTTCAGAGGTTTGGCAACAATATGTGGATTCCATGCAGGTTATCCGACATCCGAACACATATGAGCCAATCTCCTCCCGCTCTTTCCCTCTCTTTCTCCCCCTTCTCTTTCCCTTTCTCCCACCACTCTCACTCCCTTTCCCTGCCTCTCTCTCAAATCCAGAAATGCACTACGACAGCATTCAAATCTGAATATTGTTCAAACACCAGCTCTATAATAAATGCTTGCATTTGTCATAGTGGGCTATCACATTGTTGAGATATTTCAAAGCGCTTCACAGGATTTACTGTAAAATGCACTGACTGCAGTTTTGCAGGCAAACGTAGTAGCCAATTTGCACACAGCAACATACTACAAACAGCCATGAAATGAATGAGCAATTTTATTTGGGTGATTAGTTACCATGACATCAGAAGAAACTACTTTCTCTTTTCGAGTATTGCAATGGGATCTTTAAAGCCCACCTGAACAGGCAGACAGGACCCACTTTAAATATCTCATGCAATTTCCCTGCACCACATGGTCTACATTCAACAAGGTAACAAACAAGTTTTGTTTCTGTACACACTGCTTTCCACTGTTTTCCAACTAATCTGAGATCATATCAAATAAGCACTATATATTGCTCCTTAATCTGTGTGTGGCTCCTTGAATATTGTATGTAATTGAATCAAAGGATTTTAAGAATCCAAGGAACAGTGAGATCAAATCTGCAAAGAAATGGAAATATAATTTACTGTCTAAAGGTATGTTTAGACTACAGTGAATTGGAGTGAATACCAAATGAGCGTCTGCCCCTTTGATTCCTGGCTCTGTTACATGTATCATGTTTAAAACGTCTGGTATTGTTAGCATCATGCTGATTGCACTACATAGGTGTACAGGTGGTATATGATTTACAACATGTGTATGATATTATAGGTGTAAGATTACCAACACAAAATTGTAACATGATAACATATGCTTTCAAGCTTTCTCCTCTTCTATGCGGAGTACTCTCTGTGTACACTGTGTCAAAGTACTACTCTAAATGTGAATTACTGTATATTGTAGAGTTAATAACAGGGTGCACAAGGAAAAAATTTTGGAGTCACAGTGTAAATGAAAAACTAAACTAATCGCTGATACATAAATCCAGTTGAAAGACAGAGAGAGATATGTTGCCTGAGCAGGTCAAAGCCTCTATTAACACAAGAAGGCTCTTTGCACAATTGCCTGTATACAATGGTTAAAATGTCTGCGTTGGTTTACATGTCCTCCAACAATGTTTTATACAGTTGTGAACTATTGCATTGGACTAAGTAAGGCAAAGTTTTAACCATCAGAGGTCTGTGTTATAAGGACACTCGTTATGAGGACACTTCGGCATAGTGCACTCTGCTTAATTTGAGTATATGTACTGTAGCTGTAATCTTACGGAACAGAATTTGAAACAAGTGAAAACCATTCCTGCTAAGAAGTCCATCACATTACAGCAGAAAGAATGAAAACCATATCACTCATATCATCTGCAAAATGTACACCACATCCCTAAGTTTATTTTCATCAGCTTCTTGTCAAATTATCAAAGTTTGTGGAACATGGCTGCGTGCAAATTAGTTGCCTCATGGATTGATTTATTACAGAATTTTTTTTCTCTCTCCATGAGCATTGTTTTTAGATGTGTAACTCCATAAAAATAAATTCAGATGATAATGTCATTAGTTCAAATACAAATTTCACTTGTGTTTGTCTTAGTTTGTGGCACTACTTGAAAAGGAGTTGGCAGTTTTTCCCCAATGTCCTGGCTAACAATTCCCCCAGATGAAATTGATCACTCACTTTAGGGCTGGATTGTGGGACTTTTCTGTGTCCAAATTAGCTGCAGCATGTGTGTATAAACATACAATCACTACAATTTAAAGTAAAATCCTGTGACATGTTTTGATGACGTGATAAGGCTCTATGTCAAATGCAAGCATTAATATTTTGTGGTCTTGCTGTATTTAGCTCTTCAAATGGTGCTGAACAATAACTTGATGATATCCATTCTCCAATGGCTCATTGTCACTGAATGGATCAATTTAAAACTCACTAACAAATCACTTCTTTCACTCACAAATATAAAGTGAATTCATTTTACACTATATTCTGTGAAGCACTTTGAGATGTCTCGAAGACGTGAAAAGCGCTATATCAAATGCAAGGATTAGTATTATTATTACTACTTCATATCCTAGTACCTCCCTATTTCTCTGACCTGCTCACACCCTACTCCTCTATTTGCCCCTTCGATCAACTTTCTTGGGCGTTTTGCCTTCCTTGACCTGTCCACTGCACCATTGGCAGCCATGCCTTCAGAACACTACAAGCTACTAAAACATATATACATTTAAATAAGTTTATTACAGATTGACTGTGCTTTCAGATAAATCTCAAATATAAAATACTTCAACAATAACATGATTTGCATTTATATGGCACCCTTCCTGCATGGTAATGTCTTGGTGTGCTGATGTTGGAGTTGAATAAAGATATACTATACAGTACTTTAATTAGGAATATGACAGACAAATTCAGGTCAGTTTATACACATTATTTGCAGCCTGTCTTTCTTAGTTCTTTTTGATTCTATGCTCAAGAATGAAATGTGTCAGTAAATTACAGAACTGCAGTGGTTTAAATCATATGAAAAGAAATCTGAGAAATACCCCAGCTACTGCATGGCAAAGATATCTGAGACATGTTGGTTTAATGGTAGCTGAGACCAATGGAGTAAAAGGTATTTTCTCTGCTGTGAGTGTGTGAAATTGGTATGGGTAGTTTAGACTCCATGCCTAATAGATGAATGACTATAATACAAAATGCTGAAAATGTTAATGGGAGTCTAATCCAAGAACCCATTTCAATAATAATACAAGTAATAAGCCTTTGTTATAGTGCCTTACCTCAACATTGAAACATCTCCAAGCACTTTGCAGGATTTACGATTAGAGTGTATGGACCTGTCTATTTATAGACAAATGCCTAGCATGGATGAAAACTCATAATGGTTAAATAGAGGATTTGGTTCTGAGGCTGTTTATACTGTTACTTTTATTTTCCCTTCCTCCATTGGCTAATGCTCTGTTGTGCTGGAAAAAAGCAATTGACAAGTGCTAAATGAAAAATAATGAGCAGAATACTGTAGTAAAATGAAGGCTGAATGATACAATTCTGGGATACCAGTAACACACCTTATAAAACATTTTGTTGGTAACTGATGTTGATCAGCAAAGCTTGAAGGTAAAGAATGTAGGGTTAAATAGCTGGAGACCAAGACACTGGAGGGTAGAAATTACTAGGTACAAATGAGCTAAAATAATTCATGCTAGTTTTTCTTTGTATTTGGCACTGTGCTCTGATATATCTTCAGTAAAGTACTTTGGAATGTCCCTATGATGTGAAAGGCATTTAATAAATATAAATTGTATTGTCATCACTGCCTGGAGTCATCCGCGGGATCCTCTGATCAGCTATTTTGATAGTTGAACAAGGCTGTAGAAGCAAGCAACCACTTAAGCGAGAACATAAGGGAGAAAACTTTCCAAAGACTGGAGCACATACTGATTCATCCCACCCAGGAACCAGCTTCAGATTAGTTTGCTGGACCAGTTTGCTAGTCTGCTGGTTTGCATGCACCAATCCATTCAGAATTTCCGCTCTCCAATTGTGTTTCTTTACAATAATAATAATAATAATCATAATCCTTGCATTTGATATAGTGTCTTATCGCATTTTCAGAGTTGTCTGAAAGTGCTTCACAGGATACACTGTAAAGTGAATTAATTGTATATTTTGTGGGCGAAATGCGGCAGCGAATTGTGCACAGCAGTGTCCCACAAATAGTCATGGACTGAGTGACCAATTTATTATTATTATTTTAGAAGGGAAAGATACCCCTGGAAAAGCAATCCACCAATTGACAACCTACTTATGACCAGGTAAACAGAGACGTGTAGAGTTGGGAAACTTGCCCAATATTTTGTGCTGCCAGGGAAACAAACCCAGGTCTCTTGCTTGTGAAGCGTGTGCCAACCACTTAGCTACAGGACTCCAATTTCTGTTCTGTTGTGCATCATCATAGCCCCACCAGCCATGTCAATCTCCTTCACAGTAGCCCTGAACAGTAGAGCAAAAGATCAAAACATTACACACACACTTCCAAGGGGTCAATAAAGCTTTATTACATGTCAGGCCACAGGAGGAGTTCCAAACCGCAATGCATTTACATTAGTGGAACCAATAGAAAGCAAAGACATTAATAGATTGATGGATCTCACATGCATAAAACATCATTAAATGTATATATAAAAAACACATTTCCTGTTGGGAAGGGCAAGAGCATCTGACAGCTATTACAAAGATTATACAAACACTGTATTGGCAAATGGTAAATAAAGGCAAATAAGTCAATTCTACCCTCACATCTCTTCCCCTCTCTCTACAGGCAAACCAGTGAAGATATCACACAGGTACATTAAGGTATGCAATACAAAATTACATTTGTAAAGCCCCTTTCATTTCGGGAGATGTCCCAAGGCACTAAACAAAGGTTAGGACCTGAACTGGGGTTGGTGGAATTAGTGGGGGTTGCTGGATGGAGGGCAGAGAGAGTGGCCAGAGACATCATCGAAGAGGAGGTGTGCCATGAAGTGAGGGAGCGAGGCAAAGGGTATATGTGGGGGGAGTTCCAGTGGTTGACTCAATAAATGACCACAATCATTTTAGAATGGAAATTAAGGTTGGCAACAATCGGGAAGAACATTATTCTAACACTAGTCTATTACAGACAGTAAAGTTCAGACCCATATTCTTTTACAAATACTGTTGAAAGTTATTTTGGATGCAGGTTTCCACTAGAGTCATAAAGCAATGTGATAATTTTTGCATCGAAAGCTGTCGGGTCTCTATATACAACAATTTACATCTGGCTCGGTAACGTCTGGAAATGGTTGAGAGACATTGTTCTCAGGTTGGTCAAGCTCAGGTGTGAATTTGTTAAGAGTTAAACAATGGCCAAAGAAAAAAGTTTTTACACTCCTCCACAGAACAAATCCTTTCAAGTCCAAGTAAAATTCAAAGCATCAGATAGAACAAAAATGATTGTAAAGGTATGGGTCGTAGGGTCCGTCGATATCAAAATTTTCGAGCACCTCACCCTCTCCCACTCCTCCCATCTCTCCCTCAAAATCCTCCATGTTTACCAACCCCCAAAACCCTCCCCAACATTCATCTTTGACTTCTCCACACTTCTTATCTCCCTCTGTGCCTCCTCCGATCACCTCATCATCCTCAGCGACTTTAACCTCCACTTCAACTCCTATTGCTCCACCTGCTCAGAATTCTTCTCCCTCCTCTCCTCTCTCAACCTCTCCCTCCACATCCACTCAGCCACCCATGTTCACGGCCATCCACTTCACTTGGTGATACCCAGGGCCTCAACATCTCGGATGTCACCATCTCTGACAAGGCCATCTTTGACCGCCACTTCATTTCTTTCAACTCCTCTAAACCTCTCCCCTCTACCCCCAAACCTACCACCATCTTCTACCAACCATGGAAGAAGATCCCCCAAAAACTCTCACTGCTGCCTTGGAGTCCTCCGAACTCCTCTCCCTCTGGCCCACCTCCTGCACTAACCCATCATCCGCACTCACTCTCCTCCACAACACCCTTTCCACCACATTCAACACTCTTGCCCCCCTCACTTCCCAAACTGCCTCCTACTCCTGAACCTCATCCTGCTTCACCACCCACCTCCATTCCCTCAAGCGTCAGTTGTGGGCCGCTGAACGGACCTGGCTCAAATCTGGTCTCACGGTCCACCGGCTTATCTGGCTGGACCTCACATCTTCCTACCTTTCCGCCCTATCCTCCGTCAAATTGTTCTTCTACTCCAAGATAATCCTGGAGGTGAAGGACAACCCGTGCCTTCTCTTCTCCACCACCAACTGTCTCCTCCATCCACCCTGCCTCGCCTCGCAGATCCTCTCCTCAAATTCTCGCTGCGAAGAGATGCTGGATTTCCTCGTGACCAAAATCGAGGGAATCCGCTCTGTGGTCACTGTCCCCCCAACTTCCACCCCCTCCCCCCCACACCCCGTCTCCTACCAATCCCTCCCTCCACACCTTCGACCCCATCTCCCCATCTTCCGTCATTAAGACCATCTCCTCAATGAAGCTCACCAACTGCTCCCTTGATCCCATCCCCACTCCTCTCCTCACCATCCAGCTCCACCTTCTAGCTCCTCTAATCATCAACACTATCAACCTGTCCCTCTCATCCAGGACCATTCCCACTCCCTTCAAAACCGCCACCATTGCGCCATCCTAAAAAAGCCTTCCCTTGATGCATCACAGCTGTCAAGCTACCGGCCCATCTCCAACCTCCCCTTCCTTTCCAAGGTCCATGAAAGAATGCTTGCCACCCAGCTCCGCTGGTTGCCACACACTCCTTGAACCCCTCCAATCGGGTTTCCGTGCCTCCCACAGCACAGAAACTGCCATGGTCAAGGTCACAAACAACATCCTGACCATCTGTGACCAGGGCTCCCTCTGCCTCCTCATCCTCCTCAACTTATCTGCTGCTTTCGATACCGTGGACCATGTTATCCTCTTCCACCGCCTCTCCTCCCTTCTCAACCTACAAAGCTCTGTCCTCGAATGGTTCTGGTCCTATCTCTCCCACCGTTTTCACTTCGTCTCCTCCAATGGCTTTTCCTCCAGCCCTCGCACAGTCACATGCGGCATTCCCCAGGGCTCTGTCCTTGGCCCTCTGCTCTTCACAACTGTACACTCTCCCCCTGGGCGACATAATCTGCAGACATGGGGTAAATTTCCACATGTATGCAGATGACACCCAACTCTACCTATCCACATAAACCCTCGATTCCATGACCACTGGCGCTCTGACTGCATGTCTGTCCGACATTGAGTCCTGGATGAGGGCAAATTTCCTACAACTCAATGTCAACAAGACAGAAGCCCTTCTGATTGGCTCATGTCAGCGCCTCCACACCTCAGGTGCTGACAACATCAGCGTTCAAGGCTGCTCTCTCCACCTCTCGAAGCCAATCAGGAATCTGGGCATCTTGTTCGACCCCAAATTATCTTTCCTCCCCTCACATCCGCTCCATGACTGGCACAGCCTTCCACCATCTCCGTAATATTGCCAGACTCCGCTACTACCTCACCCCCCACGCCGCCGAAACTCTCATCCACGCTTTTATCACTTCCAGGTTCGACTGTGGGAACTCTCTCCCCGTTGGCCTCCCCAACTCCTCCCTTCACAGGCTGCAGATCATTCAGAATTCTGCAGCTCATGTACTCTCCTGCACCAGGCTTCGTGACCACATCACTCCCACCCTTGCCCATCTCCACTGGCTCCCCGTCACCCAGAGGATCGAATTCAAGATGCTTGTTCTCACTTTCAAGGCCATTCATGGCGTTGCCCCTGTCTATCTCTCTGACCTACTGTCCCCCTATCAGCCTGTCCGTCCCCTCCATTCAGCAGACTCAGGCCTGCTCCGCGTCCACTGCCCTAACCGCCCAACCATCAGCAGCCGGACTTTCAGCCTCTCTGCTCCCACACTATGGAACTCCATCCTGCAGCCCCTCTGCCTTGCTTCCTCGCTTTCCTCCTTCAAGGCCGGTCTCAAGACCTTCATCTTCGACCCCGCCTTCGGCTGCTCCACCAACTCTTCTCCCTCTCCCATTCTCCTTCCCGCTACCCCGACCCTCCCTTCCCCCGCTCGAGTCCCGACCTGACTGTTCAGCGCATTGGGACGTCCTCCCGACGTGAAAGGCGCCATATAAGTGCAATGTTGTTGTTGTTGTGTGCGGATGACACCCAACTCTATTTATCTACCTCACTTTGCGACCCCCTGTCCCCTGATGTTCTGTCAGCCTGCCTGTCAAACATCAAGAGCTGGATGAGCCCAAACTTCCTGCAGCTGAATGTTGACAAGACAGAAGCCTACTCTTTGACTCTCGTCAACATCTCCATTCACATGGATCTCACCTCCTCCACCTTCCCAGCCGGCCCTTAAAACTCTGCAAACCTGAGCACAACCTAGGCGTCAGGTTTGACTCCCAACTGTCCTTCCTCCCCCACATCCGGTTCCTCATCAGCACTGCTTTCTTCCACCTCAGTCAGATCGCCATCTCCGGCAATATCTCGCATCAAAAGCTGCTGAAACCCTGGTCCATACCTTTGTCACCTCTCGGCTGAACTATTCCAATGCCCTCCCCTCCACCACAATACATAATATCCAACTCTTTCAAATCTCTGCCGCCTGCATTCTCAAACGCACCAAACTTCTCTCCCCCATTACCCCAGTCCTTACCAGACTTCACTGGCTCCCTATCCCAGAGAGGATCGATTTCAAGATCCTCACCCTTATCTTCAAATCCCTCCACATCTCTGCACACCTCTACCTCTCCGACCTCCTCTCTCCTCAAACCAGCACCCATTGCCTTCGCTCCACCCGGTCTGGCTTCCTCCATTGTCCCCTGAATTTTCAGCTCCACCCTTGGCAGCCACTAAGCCCTGAGGTTCTGGAACTCCTTTCTTCACTCCCTTTACCTCGCCCCCTCTTTTCCCAGTTTCAGGTCCCAGCTAAAGACCTTTCTCTTCAACCGTGCCTTTGGTCACCTTTCTACCCCCATCCCTGGCTCGGTCCCAGGATCCCAGTTGTGAAGCGCTTTGAGATGCCGTCCGGTGTGGAGGGCGCTATGTAAATCAAAGTTGTTGTTGTTGAATGGTAAAATGGGCAGACACAAAGCAGATGAAATTTAATGGAGAGAAATGTGAGGTGATGCATTTTGGGAGAGAAATGAGGGGAGGCAATATAGGCTAGATAGTACAATTTTAAGTGGTATGAAGGAACAGAGAGACCTGGGAGTTTGTGTAAGTGATTCTTTGAAGGTGGCAGGACAGCTAGAAAAAAAGGCTGTTAAAAAAAAAAGCATATGGGATACCAGGCTTTATAAATAGGGGCATAGAAAACTAAAGTCAGGAAGTTCTGACTAACCTCTATAAAACTTTGGTTAGGACTCAGCTAGAGTACACTGTTCAATTCTGGTCACCACACTTTAGGAAGGATGTTAAGGCATTGGAAAGGGTGCAGAGGAGATTTACCAAGATGGTACCAGGAATGAGGGACTTCAGTTATGATGAAAGGCTAGAGTTTATTCTCATTGGAGTAGAGAAGGTTACAAGGAGACCTAATAGAGGTTTTCAAGATCATGAGGAGATTCAACAGAATAAACAGGGACAAACTGTTTCCACTTGTGGGTGTATCAGTGACTCGTGGTCACAGATTTAAAATAGTTTCAAAAAGAAGCAGAGGGGAGATGAGGAGAAACGTTTTCACTCAGCGAGTTGTTGGAATCTGGAAGCCTGAAAATGTGGTGGAGGCCGATTCGATAACAACTTTTGAAAGAGAGGTAGACATTTATTTGGGGAGGTGGGTTTGCACGGTTTTGGGGAGAGAGCTGGGGAGTGGGATTAAATTGTTCTTTTTAAAGAGCTGGCACAGACTCGATGGGCCGAATGGCCTCCTTTTGTGCCGTAAGATTCTGTGATTCTGGTGGATCCCTTCAGTTCTCCCTTCTCCAATTGTTTGCTTTTATCTGCCTTCACACTTATAATTCTATTAATCAGTCCCATTTTCATTATGACTTGAAACTCTAGCATGGTGTCAGCCTTTATCTTCACAATTTAAAATGTTATATTGTTTCAATTTCTCTTCTGTTGTAGACCATTAATTTACCTTTAACGCTTTATATCTTTTCTTTCCCTGATTCTGCTAACTTCATCACCCTGGCCTATACACCTGTATCTAATTTTGCATTTATGGCATTTCTCTCTTTTGTGCACAATAGTGATATCCTCCATTCCTCTTGCTTCTGTATGTACCTTATTTATGATTTCCGTTGCATCAATCATATACTTATTGTTCTGTTCACTTTCTCTGGATTCTCTGTCAGAGTTGTCCCCTCTTTCATATTTCCTTGATTGTACTTGCTCTATCCTGCTTCTCTTAGGCCTACCTATCCTTTGGTTGCCCCTTCTTCATGTCATCCATCTTCCCTGTATTCTCTCTTGGGTGCTGCCTATAATTCTACACAGGCTCTTGTTTTCTATTCCTACATTGCCTTGTATAGTGTCCATATTTCTTACACATATAACACCCCTTCCCCTCTGCCAGACATTTTCTTAACGAATGTGTTGATCCACATTTCTCGCATTTGTTGTTTATAGTTGGTCTCTTTCTAGCTCTTCCTTCCTATATATTTGTTGCATATTCTTCCTCAGAGTCATCCAAGCTTCATCTGTGAGCCAGTTCATCTATCTCTAATCTTTTTCCGTAGCTTTCTCAATGTCTCTAATGTGTATTTTTGGCATTTCTTTTAGACTTATTATTTCTAGAGCTTTTTGCAGCATTAAGTTCTCCTGCTTCAAAAGCTTGCTATGTATTTTATTATCTTTTGTCTGTTACAATTTGGTCCCTAATCGTTTTCTTCTCTTAAAGCCCCATAGTTACACTTTTTATTTAATGATTGTAATACTACACAGTATTGGTGGAATGACTCTGTATGCCCTTGCTTTCCGGTGCCAAATTTATACCTAGCGATTGTGGTATTGCTTTGTCCGCAACATCTCTCCCACATGATAGCCATTATTTCTTCTAATGACATGTCTACATCTCTCTCCAGAGTTGAAAAGTAGTCTCTTGCCTCTTCTGCCACATTCAGAAAAATAACTAACTGCTGCCCTTGTTGCATTAAATTTGAGGCTATCACAAATATTTCAAAGTCTCATTCAAATCTTTGCCAATTTTTTCTTAAGTGGTCTACTAGTTCAATGTTCATGGTACCTGCTCCTTCTGCACTGATTATTTTCTTTCCCATTCATCAGTTTTTCAGTCTCATTATCTGTTCCAATCCAAGTTCAATTTTACTTCTGACACCAAGTAATAATTCCAGTTCACAACTGTAAGACTCTCACAACACAAGTTGATACACCTGATTTTGTCCCATTGGCTCTTTCTTAATTGCTATTAATTTCTTAAAGGGATATCCAATACCCATTGCTTGTCCAACTAGGACCACTCTCCTCATTAGAGCTTTGGCTTGCAGGGTTATAATTTGCTGAGTGGGAAAAATCCCTGCCCCCCCAGTGACTGGTCTGCCCTTCCAGGTCCTGCGGATGACTGAGGCTGGCTGGTACTGTCATCAGTGTCCTGGAATACCCTAACTGGTGAGGGGTTGAGTCCACGATAAGCAGGCCAGATTGAGAGGGAGGAGACTTATTTGTTTGTATATTATATTGTGAAGATGTACCGCTTTGCAATGTTTACTGGTAAACCCTGTTTTTCTACTGTGTTAATTCTTTTATTTACTGCCTTCAAAGCATCTTTATACAGTAGATATCAATCAAACATATGTGTGGTACTCAGAATTAAAAGCTTATATTTTTGTAAATGGAAAAGAAACTGGTGAGATGTTGAAATATTTCTGTACTTATTTTGTGGAGACTGAAGAGAGAATCCTGATGTTTGACTGTTGGCCAGGGTTAGTCTGACATTGTTTATTTGTACCTACGTAAACAGTACGATCCACAGAATAGAATTAGAAGAATCATAGCAGTGCGGAGCTGAAATTGTCAGTGACCCATCTCCATAATTTGCCAGCAACATTGCCAGGCTCTGGCACTGTGTATCCCTTTAGGCTGCTGAGACCCTCACCAACGGATTCATCACACCCAGGTTTGATTTCTCTAACTCCCTGCTTTTTTTAGTCTTTCTAATTCTTCCTCCAAACTGCAGATTATTCAGAATTATGCTGTCATAACCTCTCCTGCAACAGGCTTTGTGATCCCATCACCTACACCCTTGCATGGCTCCACTGATTCCCATCCCACAGTGTTCAAAATCCATGTCATCCCCCTTCAAAGTCCTCCATGGCCTTGCTCCTCCCTACCTCTGTGACCTGCTAACCCCAAACAGAGCTGTACTCTGTTCCTCTACTCAGCAGACTCCAGCCTGCTCCATCCCCTGCTCGCCCCACTCCCACACCATCAGTGGTCGGGCATTTAGCTTTTTCACCCTCCAAACTTTGGATATCCCTTAGCCACACTCCCTCTTTTGCCTCCTTCAAATCCTGTCTCATGGCCCTCCTCTTCGACTGTGCTTCAGTTACCCTCATACCTCTACCCTCCCTACGTTCCAGCCCTCCTGATCCCTCCTCCCCCCCAGTATATTTTCACCCGTGACCATCATGTGCAGGCATGATGTTCAATGAACAAATACTGTACTGTCATACTTTGCAAATCATTTTTGCAAAGCACTTTGAGAAGTTACCCTAAGTGAAACACGTAACAAATTATTTCTTTAAGACGAAATGCAGAGGCTGGATTTGGACAAAATGTTAAATTTAGCCTTCATTTGGAAACCAATGGTTCTGAAAAAGAACAGCAAACAACAACAAATTACATTTATGGAGCACCGTTCATGTCGGGCGCTGGCTTGGGACGTCCATGAAGCTGACTTCCACATTAAGACTATGGTTAATCTTTTCTACATCTCCATGCCCTCTTACAGAGAAATTAGGTAAAATTCTGGGCTCCAAAATTATGTTTACTTCAGTTCATTTAAGTCTAACACAAATATGCCATATTTATGCCTTTATATAATGGGAAAAAAATGGTTTTAAAATAGGCTATCTGAATTAAATATGGAAATGTGATCACAGACCTCAAAGATTCTAAACATACATGGTTACAGGGCCACTGAAACTCAAATGAGGTTTCTCAAGAATGTCTGTGCAAATATTAATGTAATTCTATAACAGTCGCCCTTTGCATTTCTATTTAGATCTCATGTTGCTTTGATCATATTGACAAAGTGCTCGTATTTGTACATCTATTCATATGTACAGATCCCAGCTCAATGGAAATCTTTCATAGGCTGCTGATTTTTTTTTCTAGTTTCCATTATTTTTGATTGATGATGAATTTCTAAATAATGAAGTGGGAGTTTAATATTTATTTCAAATTGCAAATTCAGATTAATTTGCTTTGCCTTCTGAAAGTAATTTCATGAACAAGAATGATATTAAATTCCTTATAAAATGATGCAGCATTTTATAAGTCAACATGTTTTGATCTTCCTTTGGATGTTGTGCACAAATTTGCAAAATTATATTGGAGTGTTCCTCCCATACTGGGAATGTCCACCAGGGCACTCAGCTCCTTCAGCTGAGATGGCAACCATCCCCAAATTCCTGTGAAGGTAGATATATTGGTACCCAGAGCAATGTCTGGTGAACCCTTGCCAATCAAAGTAAAGTCTTGTAACACAGCGGGAGACCTGTAGCTCAGTGGTTAGAGCACTTGCTTTGCAAGCAAGAGATCTGCGTTTGATTCCTGGCAGGGCGAAATGTTGGGCAGGTTCTTTACTCCACACGCCTCTGGTCACCTATCAATAAGCAGGAACCCAGTTGTTGTTTGACTAATGGATCACTTTTATGGCAGTAATAATTCCTCACGAAACAAAATCATAATAAATTGGTCAATTCAATCCACGACTGCTTGAGATAAACTGCTGTGTGTAATTTGCTGCCTTGTTTTGCCCACAAAATAGAGTCAATTTACTTAATAGTATATTCTATGAAGTGCCTTGAGGAGTCATAAAGACATTGTAAGGTGCTACATAAAATGCAAGGCATACTATTATTTTGTATTACGAAGTCACATAATGAGGAAGAGCCTGGGTCATATAAAGTCTATTCATCAGCAAGCATATTTTTAACCAGCAAAATAGAATATTAAATTGCCTTTAAAATATCTGTGATTTGTAACAAAGTATTGTTGAAATGCATAATATTTACAGACGCTATTTGCTCAGAAGTACGAATCAGAAATCTTAGACAACTGTGACTCGACTTTCAGTGAATTAAATGTACTGTCTTTGGAATATTCCGAATAAAACTGGGTGGTCTATTGGTGTGCTCGACAGTAATTGAGCCTTGGGATTCTGTTGGTTATCAGTTACCACTTGAGCTTTGCTCTTTTGGTTCATAATGACATTAGAACCTCTTAAATGTGTTACCAACTTGTGATTCACTGATGGGCATCCAGCATAGTTTGTGTACTCATGAGGCAATATTTATTAAATAGAATTCCATTGAAAGAAATTTCACTTCACACAACCATAAATATTTACATATCTTTAGTCCAGTGCAGCTGCGATATAGACAGCAACATGGTAGCTCTGGAAATCACCCAAATGCTATAAGTAGGCCAATGGTGGAAAGACTTGAAACAAATCGTGAGATTTAGTTGGTGACATTTCATATGAGAAATATGTAAATTATCGATTTCTAAAGACCAAGTGTGCTCCAGAATGTACTGTCAAGTTTCTAAAACATTTAATACAGTTTTTAAACTTGATGTGTGAAATTCAATAATTGCACATTTCTTGTTTAGAAATCTTTTTACAAATAGAGCTGTCAATGCTGGCTGCAGCACATGGAAAGTTTGACGTGCAGATTTGCAGAATGGTCTAGAACTGTCATAACATTCTACTCTTGTTTAGCTGCTAATAAAAACTTTTTCAAACACACTCAAATTGACATTTGTAGTTTGCTCATTTACTTTAATAAGTAGGGTAAAGTGGAATTACTATCTGGTGAAAAACACGACAAGCAATTTTCTCACAGCAGTATGTTGCTGCTCTCAGTAAGCACGGTTAAACTTTTTCTTACTCTACATTGAAAATGTCAAACATAACTAGCTATTGAACCTTAGATATCATTCTACTGTATAATAATACTAATTCTTAATTTTGATAAAGTGCTTTGTCTTTGAGATGTCTGAAAGAGTTTCTCAGGATATAATGAGAAGTGATTTGACTGTATATTTTGTGGGTGAAACACAGCATCCAATTTTTAAACTTTTTAAAGGCATCATTACTTCTGGGAAAGTGATCTGCCAATTGACTAACACCTGGGTTATTACTTACTGCTAAGTAAATGAAGGCACGTGGAGGAAGGAAACTTGCCTCAGGTTTCGCCCTATGTGGTATTTTGCCCTGCTCATCTCAAGTGGGCAACTCAGTGGCTGCAGCAATGTGGGAATTGAGTCAGCCCTCTGTGATGGTCTATAGTCCAGTTCCTAAGACAGGCAGGTCAACAGTATTCCAGAGAACTGCTGGTTGCAGCACAGTCAGCGTGGTTCATCAGCAAGTCATTGGGGGCAGGGAATCATCCCACTCAGCTCCTGTTAACCCGGTAAGCTAAATCTTTAATGGCCCTAGCTGGACACACAGCGAGAAAGCTTGCCAGACAGCAATATCAATGGGAAGCTATATGGTTTTAGACTCAGGCAGTAGGCCAAAGCACACTCTAAGATCCCCAAGCCTTGACCCTTGCCAACCTGCGCCTAAACTTTACCAGAATTATATAAGCAGGATGTGTCCCTCAATTTGTTTTGGATACTCTTAAGCATGGTGATTGGTTTCCGCATATGTCAGATGCCCATCTGACCAAAGTAAATGCAGCAATGGCTTTGGGCAAAACATTTCCATGCAATCTTTGCCAGCTATCATTGTCAGTCTCAGACACTGTGACGCTCTGGGATAATACCCTTTGTGAAGTGTGCAAAATAAATGCAATTTGTTGTTGTTATGGTGTTGTTGCTATCAACTGGAACATCTCCAAGGAACATCGTTTAACAACAACAATTCGATTTATACAGCGCCCTTCATGCCGGACGGTGAATCAGAGCACTTCCACATTGTTCACTTCTATCATATTTATATATGTATATATATCGTTTTTTAATACATTTTTGTTCTGAAATCTTTCTCAATTTGAAATGAGTTCTTCAGTTAGAAATCAGCTGATTTTGTACTGCAGATATGAGTTGGCTCCATGATTTGCATAAACTGTGTGGTGGTTGAGCAGGAGGAAGACTGTTGAGCAGTAGGAAGACTGATGTACCAGACTAAGAGCATGTCTATTTATCCCAAAACCTCAGTAACTATTTCACATTCATCTTTTATGGCCAATTCGTGACGGGAGTTATGAAATCCCAATGGAATGCATAAATAAATAGGATGACTGTCAAATGTTTTGTGTATATTAAACATAATTGAAATTATTAGCACTTTGAAGCATTGACCCATTTGATATCTTCCTGTAGCAATTCCCACCAAACAGTCTTTCTATTACAAGTGCCAAACATTTAGAGAAGATGGCAAGATAAATGTAACTTGATATCAGTATATCCTGGTTGCACTCTTACAGCCACCCCTGGATTTGACAGACCATCTTCTCCTAATACTGACTAATGCCTTGGTGATGATCTTTGGAAGAGTTAGCTATTAGCAAACATTTGTCAATAGTAAGACTACACATGAAAAGGTTGAGCAAGAGTCTTCTCTATCACCAGATATCACCTCTATGCCGCTGATGGTATTACAACAACAAATTGCATTAACCCAGTGCTCTTCAAATGGGTAGTGTCTTGGAGCACTTACGAAAGTGTACTTTAGATGAATTTTGAGTCAACAATCTCATCTTTGCTTATCAGCAACTCTCTGAGTTTCCTTTCATTCGTTTATCTCTCTGCTTCCATTTCTATATTGCTAACCCAGACTCAGCTCTGGGTTGCTTCTGTTCGAGTGCAAACACTGCAAACAGCTTATGATGTTTTATGTGTGAAGCCTGATAGAATTTTATGACACTATATCCTTGCTCAAATGTATAAAGAGTAGTGGTGGGAGTGGCAGGTTGTTGATGATTTTTGGAGCTCTGTTTGGATGTGATATGAATGAAAGGTTTGATATCCATGAAGCGAAATAGTGGCACATGGCAGGATATTTCATTCCTCTTGAGTTCCAAAGTGTCGGTCTTAGACTCTCTGGTACCTGCAGAATTTGTTACTTCTGCAAATTTCATTAATTGTTGTTGTCCAGCATGTAGCTGTGAGTAGTCAGCTCAATTGCATCTTGGCTGTTTTGTAATTTTAGTATTTAGCTAACCTTTTTCATTGTATCTCAATAAATTGCCATTGTTTGGAATCAATTCTATCCAGCACATAAGTCCTGTAGCTCAGTGATTAGAGCACTGGCCTTACATGTGTGAGACCTGTGTTCGAATCCAGGCAGGTTAGGGTGAAACCCTGGCAACTTTCCCTACTCCACACGCCTAATAAATTTCCCTCAAAATAAAAAACAATAATAAATTGGTCACTTCAATCCACGACTGTTTGTGAGACACTGCTGTGCACAATTGGCTGCTGCGTTTTGCTCACATATGTACAGTCAATTCACTTTACTATATTATGTGAAGCACTTTGAGACATCTAGAAGATGTGAAAAGCGCTATATCAAATGTAAGGATTATTATTATTATAAACCTAGTCGCCACAATGGGCGTGGCCTACCCTGGATTATACAGACTATGGAGGAGGCAATAATAATAATCCTTGCATTTGATTTTGTGCCTTATCATGTCTTTGAGACATCACAAATCGCTTCAAGTATGTATTATAAGAAAGATTGGATTTGTGATCAGTGACTTTTAAAGAAAATAGGAATAAATCACAGAAACAAAACCACATAAAATAATCTCATTCATCAACCTTTCCTTTTTTGTATTTGTCTTTCACATCTGGAGGATGTCTAAAAGCGCCTCACAGGATTTACTGTAAAGTGCAGTGATTATATATTCTGCAGGCAAGCAGGAGAGAACTTAAACTATGGGTATTATTGAAATGGCATCTGGAACTAACAATGTTTTTGTGCTTTAAATGATTTATCTTTTTGTAGTAAACGTAGGCCAAAAGTTCCATCTAATCTTAGCCTTAGCCTATCACCATTTTGTCTTAAATACAAATACAATTTTGCTGTTGTTGCTGCTGTTTGTGTGTAATGGTGCAAGTTTGTTAATGCAAATGGTGTGACTCGTGGAAAATATTTTTCAATATGAAAGGAAGCACTTTGAAATGCTACCTAGCTCAATTGATATCACTCTTGCTTCTGAATCAGAAGGTTGCTGGTTCAAGCTCCATTTCAGGACTTGTATGCATATAGTCGTAGCTGACACTCCAATGCAGGGTTTCGGGGGTGGGGAGATTTTGCATCATTGGAGGTCATGTCCTTTGAATGAGACGTTTGTTGGCATCTCACTGAAGAGGCTTAATGAAGTCCGTGTGAGTGGTAGTCAAAACCGTTCAAAAGTGGGAGAGAGCAAACCTGATCAGGCGGTACCCTGTGACGACAGCCAGCTATATCTGCTTGTCACTGGCCCTGATCAACAATCATCAGGACATGGTCTGGCTGGCAATAAAATGTGCCCTCCCCTTCAAGGCTTTCATGGTATATATACACAACATATATAGTATATTATATATAATATACACATATATAATGTGTATTATAAATTATTATATTTTTTAATTTTGTATCTTTACTCTCATGTTGGCAGGATATCTCAAAGCATTTCACAAAATTTACTGTGAAGTAGAGTGACTGTAATTGAAGGCAAACTAAATATCCACCTAACAATGTCACATGAACAGTGTGGAACAAATGAACACTTTTGTTGGGTTGGAGGTGGTGGGGAAGATTGGAGTGAGTTACTGGCCAGGACACTGGGAGAAACTCTTTTCTCTTTGAGTAGTACCATGGGATCTTTAACAGCTACCTGAACAGACAGACCTCGTTTTCTTGTGCCTTGGGTGAAAATTCTCCTCCGTACAAAGTAAACTCAACTGCTGACTAGCTATGATAGCTTTGATTTTTATTTGCAGCTAGCATATGCTCTATAGCTACACTCTGAAAGTACAATTCAGCAATAACATTTTCCAGAGAATTTTGGCTCATAAAAGCAATAAGTGAGTTGTTTGCAAGCCAAAGTTGTCTGGAAATGTTTGAACTTTAGCTATGGAACACTGGCTTTTTACCATGATGTAATCCTTACCAGTATGTATTGCATTAAAAAGTAGTAATGTGGTTTATTTCCTTTCGCATCTTCCTTGTTTTTTTCTCTCCGTAGAGAATTTGGCCAATATACAATATTTTGCTGGGATTCTTTAATACTCTTTTCAAATGACTTGAATATGTCACACCATCCGAGGGAAGATCATTTGTGCAAAGGACATTTTAAACTCCTGAGGATCCCCACCCAACAAGAGGCACTATATAAATGTAAGTTTGTATTGTAACATTAAGGTGGCTGGCTCATTAAAGCTGTGCTGTGAAGGTAGATGTCTGTCAGAGAGCTTATGGAGGAACTCTGAAATTTGATTTGACAGCTCCCAGAAGGTGTTGCCTGCAGTCTGGGTTGATGAACACACGTTTGTATGTCCAGAGATTGGATTCCACCTTGATTGAAATGTAGAGAGGTAAACAACTGCTTCTCAAGCTCCATACCTCTAATTGCTGGAACCATTGCTCAATGGGTAGCGATGTGGGCCCAAGCTGTGGGAAGGAAGATGGTTGCAATGCTACTCATGCATTTCATGCTGAGCTGTGTTGCCATCCAGGAAGCTGCAGGATAGAGCTCCTTGGAGCAAACCTGGCTTGGCAATGGAATGTTGGAACCAAATCAATCCTCTGAGGTAATCTCAGTTGCCCTGGTCCTGAGCTAGCCAGGTAGGGGTTTCAGGGCAATGCTGATGACAGGCCACACAATCTAGCTCACTGAAGCAAACCAGTGACTGTAGACAGAAATCCATCCCACTCAGTGTCTGTTACCCTACAATTCAAAGCCCTGATGGGTAAGGTGGTCCTCGCTGGACAAGCAGGGGAAAGCTTGCTAGACAATGCTTTCAATGGCAAGCTATGCAATTATACACACTTTCGACACAGTTGATCATGCCATCCTCCTCCACTACCTGTACTCCGTCATCCACCTCAGTGGGACCACACTCGCCTGCTACCTCACAAACCACCAGCAGTACATCTCCACAAATGGCTTTTCCTCCCGATCTCACCCGGTTACCTACGGGGTACCCCAAGGATGCATCCTTGGCCCCCTCCTCTTACTAATCTATATGCTTCCTCTTGGGAGTGTCATCCGCAGAAATGGGGTACACTTCCACATGTATGCAGATGACATCCAACTCTATTTTTCCACCTCACTTTGCACCCCCCAGTCCCCTGATGTTCTGTCAGCCTGCCTGTCAGACATCAGGGGCTGGATGAGCACAAATTTCCTTCAGCTAAATGTTGACTAGACGGAAGCCATGCTCTTTGGCTCTCGTCAACGTCTTCAATCACATGGTTCCCACCTCCTCTACCTACCCGACCTGCCTCTAAAACTCTCTGAACCATGTACACAATATAGGTGTCAGGTTCGCCCCCCAATTATCCTTCCTCCCCCACATTCGGTCCCTCACCAGCACTGCTTTCTTCCTCCTCTGACGGCGGATTTCCCGTCTCCGCCAATACCTCACCCCAAAAGCTGCCAAAACACTGGTCCATGCCTTTGCCACTTCTCAGCTAGACTATTCAAATGCCCTTCGCACTGGTCTCCCCTCCCATTCATAAAATCCAGCTCATACAGAACTCAGCCGCCTGCATTCTCACCTGTACCAAACTCTGCTCCCCGATTACCCCAGTCCTTGCCAGACTGCACTGGCTCCCTGTCTTGGAGAGGATCAATTTCAAGATCCTCACGCTTGTATTTAAATCCCTCCACTCCTCTGCTTCTCCCTACCTCTCTTCTCACAACAGTTATCCTTCGCTCCACTGAGTTTGGATAACTCCTGTTGCCTTCGCTCCACTGGGTTTGGCCTCCTTCTTGTCCCCCGAATCCTCTGCTCCACTATCGGCGGCCGTGCCTTCAGCCACTATGCCCCTAAGCTCTGGAACTTTCTTCCTCACTGCCTTCGCCTCGCTCCCTCTCTTCCTACCTTCAGGTCTCGGCTAAAGACCTTTATTTTCGACCACACTTTCAGTCACCTTCTTCCCCCTTCCACTGGCTTGGTGCCAGGATCCGTTATTAGGAAACGCTCTGAGACCCATTTCTTGTGGAGGGCGCTATATAAATCCATGTTGTTGTTATAGTTGGTTACACTTGAACAGTACCTCCAATGCACCTTCTGGTGTTCCTAAGCCTTTGCTGTTGCCAAACTGTACTTTACCTGGGAGTTAGACAAGCAGAGTGTGACCCTCTTGGGAGAGAGTGTGCATTCCATTCCAGTCACAGGAATATCCATGTGTAGCTGGGGTGTATAGATGTAGATATTCTTAAGCACGGTGTTACACCCCCACCTGAACTTAAACAAATTGGAAGACCATACCACGACAATCTACTCCCAGTTCCCACCAGTTACAGGGAATTATAATGGTACCCCTTTTAGCAGAAGGTTGTTGAGAAAGGCTGCAAATTAGACCCCATTGTTGCAAACCAATTTCTATCACAAGGGAATCTTGCAACATTGGCTTGCCAGACTTGGATTGGCAGGCGTTACAGGTGATGAGAGATCATGTGAAATGTTAGCAGGGATTCACAGGGATGCTTATCACCCGCGGGAATACTTTGAATATGTGGCTCTATATCTATAACTGCAACAGCTTCTCAATGATGCAGAAATGCACGTGTACTAAAGAGTTTAAAATGTAGCTGGCCAAATGCCGCCGATGCTGCAGGCAATCTATCTCTTGGTACTTACCGGTGGCTCAAACTGCAGCTTTTACACTGACCGCTTCATTTCCTGATGCGGGAATTCACAAAAGCAATAACGTGTTCAGACAGCACTTTAAAACATTTGTCCAGATCCCAAATAATCAACAAAGTGGAGGATATGTCGAGGAAAGAAGAAAATAATAAGGTGGCAACCCACTGGAGAGCTTTCCATTCCTATCCTCTGGCTGGTTTGTGTAATAAAGGCAGCTCGCTCGCTCTCTGACTTAATGTGCACCAGATGCTCGCCTCTGAAGGTAAGGATTCCTTCAAAAACCTGATCTGTTCCTCTTTTTCCAGCTAGCGTTGCTCTTCAACTTCTTAATCTGCCCCAGCTTGGAACTCATTTTATCCAGGCCCATTTTATCTTTGCGTGAGGTGAAGTTTCCATTTGGAGTTTCACGGCCGATGTGGCCCAATTTCCACTATAAGGCAAGTTGCTGAAGCTGGAACACGAGAGGCACCAGGGACGCTCTGATTAGATAATGTGTTTCATTAAACAGGTCTCTGTGTAGGATGAGACTCATCTGGTTTCCACACCAAGACACCGACTGGCTCCTGGTCTTTGTTTTCAATCCCAAATTCGGTTTTGTGAGTGGCTTCCAACACATTATGACACACTGAGTGTGGCTTGTACCCCCACCCTTCCAATGTTAACATTTGTTCAGCAGGAAGTCAAAGTTCTCACAAAAAATAATAATAACCTTTGCATCTGATATAATGCTTTTGATGGGCCTAATCAGCAACTACCTACATTATGTTTTTTTTATTTGCGGTTATTTGTCCCACTATATAATAATCCTTACATTTGACGTAGAGCCTTATCACATTATCAAGACGTCTCAAAGCGCTTCACAGAATATACTCTAAAATGAATTGGCTATATGTTTTTTTGTGTGAAACATGGCAGCCAATTGTGCACAGCAGTGTGCCACAAATTGTCCTATAGATTGAGTGACCAAATTGTTTTAAAAACATTGATCCTCCCAATTGAATAACAACTGGGTTCTTACTTACTGCAAAGCAAACAGAGGAGAGTGGAGTAAAAAAACCCCGCCAAGGCCTCGCCCTGCCCGGCCTTTCCCTGCCTGGGAATTTTTATTTGATACCCCAGGCAGGCAAAGCCTTGGCAGTTTTCTTACTCTCATTTGCTCACTTGTTCACCAAGCAGTGAGTAGGAACCCAGTCGTTACTCGATTGGCGGATTGCTTTCTGGGGGAAATAATCCCTGAATAATACTCTAACAGTGACTACACTTCACAGTATATCTAGTGAAACCTTTCGGAATGTCCTCCCAATGTAATAGGTGCCATACCAAATGCAAGGATTATTATTATTGTTTGAGATGATAAGCGGTTGAAAACATCAGCTTGAACGAGAATTCAAAATGGCAGTTCAACAATATTTTCAGTCAGGTTACCATTATAAGGAATTCCCAGAGAGGGGAATTTCAAAACATATTTAACCTTTCTCCTTAAATATATAGTTATGAATACCATAACTTTCATTCCATATTTTCCCTACAATTAAACAGAGTTGCCTTTTCTTTGCAGATTTTATTTAGATTTGGCAATTAATTTCTATTATATGCCTCATTCCATTTTAACATTTATCTCTCATCCTAGATGTCAGCCCTGCTCAACAGGTGGCAGCACTCTTGCCTCTTGGTCAGAAACTTGGGGGGGCACTGCATCTTTGAGTTCATATTTTAGGCGGTCCTTTGAATGCAGTGTTGGGGGAGTACTGCATTGTTAGGGATGCTGTCCTTTGGATGAGATGTTAAACCAAAACCCTGTCTGCCTGTTCAAATGATGTTAAAGATTCCGTGGCACTATTTGAGAAGGCTGGTTTGGTCAACAGTGCTAACAGGGGAAAAAATGGCTATTTTGAGGGACATTACTGCATACAAATTGACCGCTAGTTCACCTTATCGAGGTATCTCAAATTATTTCACGGGATCTTGTAAGCAAATGCTGCAAGTAATTGGCAGACAACAATGCTCTACAGAAGCCATGTGAGTAATCAATTGGGATTGTAGACTCGGACACAAGTAGAAGCTTGCTTTCTCTTTTCAAATAGTGCCACTGGATCTGTAAAGTTTACCCGAAGAGTCGGATGCGATTTTGTCCAAAGGATGGCACCTCAAACAATGCAGCATTCACTCAGAACTGCCCTGAAGTGCAAACCTAGTCCTGCTAAAAATCCCGTTGTGGGGCTTGAGAGCACTGCTTTCTGACTCAGTGTTAAATGTGTGGACCATGTTTTCATTCAATTACTGTGTAACGTAGAATACACTAAAACACCAACTAGTGGGAACAATGGCAGGGGAGGAGGTGAGTTAATTTAATCTATGCTGCAACATGTACCATCATTTTGGTGCCTAATCAGCAACTACCTATATTATGTTCATTTATTTATTTGCCCCACTATATAATAATCCTTGCATTTGATATAGCGCCTCATCACGTAATCGAGATGTCTCAAAGCACTTCACAGAATGTACCGTAAAGTGAACTAACTCTAAATTGCAGTGAGCCAAAAATTCTGGTTAAGTACAATTACAAAGCTGGGACCACGGGATTCACACTTTGAGTCAAAGCGGTTATCGCTGTCCACTGTGAAGACCAGAAGGATGGTGAAGTTGTTCAATGCAACAGGAGTGATGGCCTGGTGGGAATCTAAACATGCATGGCAATGCAGAAATTGTTTTAAAACATTTTTTGGTGTTGGGCCCAGACCATCTTGGTCTGAATTCCGTATACCTGGAATCCAATAAACCTGGGATTTACTGAACTAATCAACTGATGGATTGCTTTTCTAGTGTAATAATCTCTTCAAAAATAAATAATAATTTGGTCACCTAATCCACGATTGTTCGGCTGCCTCGTTTGACCCACAAAATATACATTCACTTCACTTTGCAGTATATTCTGTGAAGCACCTCAATGACGTGATAGGTATTAAATGCAAGGATTATTGTATTACTACAAATCTGTCAGTATGATAGGAAACAGAAATCATCAATTTACCTTTTGCCAGAATTTTTATGATGCAGGAGTTGAGGGCATGTTGCTATTGTTACTGTTAATATTACACTGCACACATCCTAAAGTGAGTTAATTTCTGCAGTTAATGATTACTACCACCAGTCAAATAGAAAGGTTTTAGTCTATTATAATGTGCCAGATCCCATTAAAGACATAAACTGTATTTAAATCCCTTATTATTCATGAAACAAGTAATTCATATATCAGGTTTTAGCAAAATATTCTAGACATTGGGGTCAATTTTGTGATGCATTTGAAGTGCTCTGAGACGCCGTCCTGCGTGGAGGGCGCTATATAAATCGAAGTTATTGTTTTATTGATCATATCAATCGGATATCCTGATGCTATTTTTAATGGTGAAATTGGAGAAGATAGGCTCACAGATTTGGACTTCTGGTTTACCATTTGCTATTGCAAGGTTACCTGCAATGTTCCTCAGGGCTCTCTATCCTTACACTCTCCTTTACTCATAAGTAGACTCCATTGTTAACACCATCCATAACAACCTGTATCTATATCGTGTCCTTCAGGGTTGAAAGCTGAGCAAGGAAAAGGGGAGTTGATTTCTTCTTCTTCTCTCCCGATCTCCATTTATACAGTTCATTAGTAGGTGGCCTTTTACCTATTGTCTTTTGCAAGATGGTTCCTTTGTAAAAACAAATGCAACACAGCTCTCTCTCTCCAGCTGCAGACCATTTTTCCATGAAAAAAATATTGATAAGGACTGAAAACTGTTTGTTGTTTATAAACAGTCTTTTGTTTCTACTGTGAAGCTAGTCACCACCATCTCCCATCATATATGATTGATCACATGTCTCAAATATGTATACTGTACATAGCTAATATAATTTGATATTATTTAACACATTAATTACAGAATCTTACATTATATTAAATAAAAGATTCTTACATTATTATCATTTCCATAAACTCGAGCAGAGAGAACACACTCTGAATAGCGATTTCCTGAAAGTACATGGATGAGTGCTATTCACTTCATTAGAGTGCAATGAGTGCATCTGGCAACCTGCTGCAACACACAATATATGAGAGACTTCAGCAGATCTGTAACATTTGAGATGCATTGCTTACATCCATTTATTCCTAAGTGTTGAGATGACACCCAGTAGAGTGCTGGGGATGTGCTGAATAGTTGGAGATAAGATGTTAATCATTTACAAAATACAGACATTACAATTTACAATAAATCTTATGAAGCATCTTAATAATTGTGAAAGATGCTATATCTAATGTGAGGAATATTATCACATTATTGGTACACTGTTTAAATTATGAATGCTTTGCGGGCAGACTCCTATAGCTCTGTAGTCAGAGCACTCGCCTCGCAAGCAAGCGAACTGGCAGGACAAAATGTTGGGCAAGTTTCCTTACGCCACATACCTCTGTTTACCTAGCAGTAAGTAAGAATCTTTTCGGATTGCTTTCCAGTGATAAAAATCCTTAACAAAAAATGTGGTCACTCAATTCACGACTGTTTGTAGGACGCTGCTCTGCACAATTGGCTGCCACGTTTAGCCCACAAATATACAGTCAATTCATTTTACAATATATTCTTATGAAGTGCTCTGAGACATCTAGAAGATGTTATAAGATGCTATAACAAATGCAAATATTAATATTATTAAGGGGAAGTGTTAGCCTCTGAGGAAAATTCTGGAGGTATTTTAAAAAAGGGATTTCGTTAGGATGAGTATTCAATAAATGCCAAAAGAAACAATATTCCATTTTGGATTGCTTTTGGCAATCCATGCTAATCATACACATGCCCTGTCAAGTAAGATCAGCTGAAGCAACTTATGGCAAGTGGAAAGCAATTACATTAATTCAAACATTGCAGATTTGACACTCATTTCTATGCTAGTGATCAGACTGTGACAAATCACTCACAGGTCATTGGTTGGAAGGATCCAATCTTTAGTTCAATTACATGCATGCTGTAACTTTGGCCCACTGATTCTGAAACCAATTCATACAAAAAGAATCCAAGCTTATTTATCAGAACCTCTTTGTTGCACGGTGCACTGCAACAGGTTTCAGATTTATGACCATCTTGGAATGGAACCAGACGTTTATTCACCACGGTTTTCCTACCTGACAGAAAACTTCTGGTTTGGATTCCCAGTTACTCAAGTTCAGGTTGTCTACTATTTCACACTTCCAATGTTATGTTCTAATACATCATAATCCAGCATAATTGTAATCCCTCCTTAGTTTAATACAGTATGTGTTTTTCTGATCTTTATGTCTTTTTTTGAACCTTCTTGTCCCAGACCATCAGTCAGTTTGCATTGAGAGCACATTATCTATCAATGAGGCAATATCATGTTTCACATCTACTTTAAACAACTTTCATCCAGAGTTTACTGCGTACTCAGTCCTTGTTCACTCACAAATCTCCTTCACCGAGTTTGATAGAAACATGAAGCAGAAGCGGTGGTGCAGTGTAGGTTCATGTAGTAAGTTAAAAACCACTCTGAATTGCTTTCAGTGCAAGCTAAAAATACCAAGTGACCAAAAATTCTACCTTATTATCTAAAAGAAAATTTGGTCACCCTTTACAGATATTGGATCATTTAACCTGATGTATATTATTAGAATATCATCTAGAATGAAGATCTGTTAACACCACCACATTGCCGCAATAATATGTTACTAACAATAATAATCCTTACATTTGGTATAGCGCCTTTCATGTCTGGAGAATAGCCCAAAATGCTTTACAGGAAGTATTGGAAAGTGCAGTGTAATGTGGGTGAATGCCACAATAAATTAAGTAAATTAAGTATCATTCTTAAAAGTTTAAATTGTTTACACATTTAAATTAAGGGAGTAACAAAGAGTGAGAAAGCGTGTGAGAGAGAGAGTGTGTGTGAAAAATGTGAGAGAGGCGAGAGCATGAAAGGTGTAAAAAGGAGAGAGAATCTGCCTAAGCAGGCAACTTCTCATAAGTTATTATTTAGAATTGCAATATCAACATAGTTAAATCTTACAACAATTTACATTTATATAGTGCATTTTACATTGCAAGGACGTGTCAAACTGCTTCACACAGCTCACTTGGACTGTAACTATGTTAAAGAAGTAAATGATGATTTAAGAAGCACATTGATGCATTGCTATGCAGTACTTTTATGTTAGTAATGTGAAATACTATTATTAGTTGCAGTGGAAGATTAAAAACAAAAGTGATTTAGCAGCTAGCTCACTTTCACCACCAGGCAAAAGCTATTCAAACATTGGAAAGTGCAGTGATTGACAAGATCTAAATCTGAGGCTTACAGTTCACTTAGGGGGGTTAAGGAAGATCAAAAGGCTCCATACAGACTGCGTACCACATGTTGGGCAACACTGTACTAAAGTATCAAGCTAAAATGTATTGCGGGCCTGTGATTGAAATTGTTTATTATCCTTGCCATGTATACTGAACGGAACAGAACGAACCTGCAACCAAACTTTAATGCTTTCTTTTATTCTCCAGTTTTATCACAGAATTTGCTGCCAGTTCACCCTATGTGCCAACTAACGTTTGTTCAGGAGGCTGATGGGTTTCAGCAGCTGGACAAATTAAGCAGATGGGTCCAGGAACAGTGAACAGGTTTAAATGTGTGTTGATTTGTGATGCAAACTCACAAGGAAAACACACTGTGCATGGACATGGACATACATTAGTAAAGGTTGAAGAAGGAAAGGATTTGGGTGTCATTACCAGTCAGGGAAGATATGATCAAAAAAGCTTAACCATGTGGTGTACCACATTGAGGTTATTTGATAAAGTTGAAACAGGTCATTATAATCACTTATAAGCCATTAATATGCCCCTATTTAGAATAGAACGGCTGTTTAATCTTCAGGAAGGACAACATTCAAAGAGTAAAACAGATTATTATAGGAAATGATGTTGCATTATGAAGAAAAATGCATAAACTGAGTATATCATTAGAGAGAAAAAATATAGTGAGGGCACATGATCCAGATTGTTATACACTCTTAAAGAGAAGGCATAGATATAATGAAACATTGAAATTGTGAGCAAAGAGGGCCATATAAAATGAAATAAACAAAGATTTGGGGTACTCTTGAAGGATTGCTGCATTGTTGGTTTATTACCCATACAGGGACAAGATGACTTGTGAAAAATATACTGTAATTATAAATATATTAATAATACTTTCATTTTGTATTGCGTCTTTTACATTCAGGTTCTTCAGATGATTTACTATAAAGTGCAATCACTGTGTTTTGCAAGTGCAACCATTGTTGCGTTTGCATGCAACAATGTTATTCTGTTCATACCTGGAAGAAACCCTTCCTCATTCCACCTACTCACATCACCTAATGCCAAGCCAATGCAGGAGACTTCTCAAACTGGGAAATTTGTTATTAACCTTCTAAGGGCATCAACCTCGCTTAACAAACAAATAAATTGGGAGGTTAGGAATGCTTTTATATATGCAAATAGATAGGATATGGAATGTCTTGCCAAGAGCAATGGCTGATGCAGAATCCATATTAGATTTCAAAAGGAAGCTAGGTAGATATGTAGAAAGAAATAAATTCCGTCGGTATGGAAAAAAGGCAGGTAAATAGGACACAATTTGTGGCTGAGGTTTACACATGGTTAGAAACCCATTCGATATATTTCCTGATCTTCTCTACTTGATTTCTTATGTTGCATCACTTAGGATAGCCACGTCAATAATGCTCCATGTACAATATATTTGGTTGTTTATGATAATATCAGGTTTGTTGCAGGTTATCCTTCTATCTGTTTGTGCCTGCATATTCCAAATTATTGTAATGATGTTTTTAGATGGTATGTTACTTTTGCTGGCTGATCTTCATACCAGTTGATCTTTACATCAAGAACAGAATATTTATAAATTGCCCAGTGAATATGCTTAGCTACATTGTTAGGTTGGATCAGATCCTCTGGTTGTGCTGGGGCACACATGGTGAAAATACATGGTCTACTGTTTCTGCTGCTTGATCGCATATTCAGCATTTGGGATTTTTTTCCCCTATAATCTTAATTTCATAATCATGGGTAGTAATAGATTTTAAAAAATCAGAAATGGCTTGACAAAGTACCTGGCGATCAAAATATCAACCTCCTGCATATTGTAGCTACTTTAGGATACTTGAACATACTAACATCCCTTCATATGAACAGCTACAACAACAACTTGCACTTACATAGTGCCCCCCACATAGGGTAGCATTTCCAGAGCACTATGTAATTTGGCAATGTTATTGGCAGGCCCATCATTGAAAATCAATTATAAATTATTTCTGCAGAGTGATTTAAACTGAAATAACATAATAATAACAATAATAAACGAGTTATATTCTTTTTTAACATTTTAGAGGATCCAAAAGTTGGTAAATTGTTGAATTCAGGCTTAACTATGAAACTTTTTCTGTGGTACTTAAATGATGTGATGGGCAGCAGACTACCTTAGCCAGACCGATACTGTATACAGTGGGAGGGGGAGGGTGTGGTTTGGGGTGGGTGGTAGTTACTGTATTCTACAGTAAACTACTTTCAAAATGAAGGTTGATTGAAGAACCTACCAAATTCAGGACTTTCAGAAAAGGTTAAGGAAGTAGGTTGAAGCCTGAAATCCCACCTAGCCTTAGCCTGTGAAAACACATGTAAAGGTGGAACTGTATTTGATTCAGTCTAGGTTTGCAGTTTGAACAAAAATCACAGTACAGTATATTCAGTATTTTCTGTGATGTACTTTGAGATATCTCAAAAATACGATAAGGTACTACACCAACAACAAAATTATAGAGCGCCTTTCACATCGGGAGGACGTGCCATATCAAATGCAAGGATTATTATTATCAATATAGACTGAAGTAAAATTTCTACCCCTGAATAACCCGCACAATGTACACACCAACCAAATTCAGTCTTACCTGTACAGATGTGTATTCTCTATGATGTGTATTTTGATTGTGGAGTGTTGCATGATTGACTGAACATCCATTTTACGGTTTGCTTTCAGATGGTGGGGAAATGCTACAACAATTCTAAGAGAGCATTTTCCTCACATTAAAGTACTACAGCATGGGAAACTCCATTTGGTTCGGGAATTCACTGTGTTGCATCTTATAAAGGAGACAATCGAGATATTCAAACGCAGCATGTTAATGTGACCGCATTATATACTTGTACAGCTATAATTAGTAGCAGCTGAGAGTGTGGTGTTGAATTAAGCATTAGTGGATTTTCTCATGTTTTCTTCTCTTTTATCAAGCAATGTGGTCCATCTTGAATCAATCCGTGTGTCCTAGGGAAGGGGTCTTAGTTTGCACTGTTCGTTGGCATGAGGACTGGGAGTAGATTCCCACTTGGACAGGCACATCGTTTTGGTCTCAAAATGACTTGCGGTTCAAGGTTTTGATGAGAATTAAATTTTAGTGGGGAAGAAATAACCGAAACTTTGTCATATCTTACTCAGTAAAAGTCCTCAGCACCTCTTTCCTCCTCATCAGCACTCGTAACATGTGGCCTGTATATACTTGCTTGATCTGACTCCAGCTGTCACATCTGGCAAACCAAACAGCTCTGCTAAATTTCCACAGACACTCTAGACCTGAACTGCATCACGTAGAATAACAATAATCCTTACATTTGATATAGCGTCTTATCACGTCTTTGAGATGTCTCAAAGCACTTCACAAGATATACTATAAAATGAATTGATTGTATATTTTGTGGGAGACATATTTTGTGGAGATATTGTGGGGCTAGCACAACAATTAATATCGAATCCAACAAGCAACATAAAACCCTACATGTCCTACCTTTGATTTTGGGTTCAAATAACATGGAAATAAATGCTTGTTTAATGGTGAAGTGTTCAAATTAGACGAGTGGAGTACATAGCTGTGAATGTACATTCTGTGCACGATTATTATGTGTTTGATTTTGAGCAACAGGACAGGGGCAAAAATGTATGTTGTAATGCAAAATATACTTCCATAATTTATGGCTGAGGTTTACACATGGTTAGAAACCCATATGGTTTTAATCCCAACTCAATTAGTGGACCAACACTATGCATAGAATATGTGAATAGTCAATTTAAAATATGCAAAGTGGGAGGACTAGCAATCTTCTTCCCTCTATGTGGTGGCTGTGGGATTTGTGAAGTGGTGGAGCAGGGAATTTAGAATTGGAGGAATCCAACTGTAAAATGTATGAACTAGTAATTTCTTCATACAAACTACCTGCTGTCCACAATGATAGAGTAATCCAACTCATTCAAAACTCTGCCGCTCGCATTCTCACCCGCACCAAACATCACTCCCCCATTACCCCAGTCCTTGCCAGACTTCACTGGCTCCCTGTCCCAGAGAGGATCAATTTCAAGATCCTCACCCTAGTTTTCAAATCCCTGCACTCCTTTGCACCCCCCTACCTCTCTGACCTCCTCTCTCCTCAAATCAGCACCCCTTGCCTTCGCTCCACCGGGTCTGGCCCCCCTGAATTCTCCGTTCCACCCTCGGCAGCCGTGCTTTCAGCCACTATGCCCCGAGGCTCTGGAACTACCTTCCTCACTCCCTTCACCTCGCCCACTCTTTTCCCAGTTTCAGGTCCTAGCTAAAGACCTTTCTCTTCGACTGCACCTTTGGTCACCTTTCTACCCCCGCCAATGGCTCGGTCCATTGTTGTGAAATGCTCTGAGATGCCGTTCGGCATGGAGGCTGCTATATAAATCGAAGTTGTTTTTTTACGGCACAAAAGGAGGCCATTCAGCCCATCGAGTCTGTGCCGGCTCTTTAAAAAGAGCAATTTAATCCCACTCCCCAGCTCTTCATAACCTCACAAACCCATCCTCCCCAAATAAGTGTCTACCTCTCTTTTAAAAATCCCTCTCATTTAAAAATTGTTGTAATAAAAAAAACGTTTTAACAATGTATAAAATTGAAGGACAGTGCATATTCCTGGGCAGGACACAATATTGGTTTGTGAGCTCCGAGAAACATACAAAGTTGCAAATTAGAAGGCAATTTGGCCAATCACTCCTCTGTTGGAATTTTAAAAGAGCAATCCATTCAGTCTGATCACTTGCCTTTTCTCCAACCACCAGAAATTATTCAATTTTAGATATCTATTGTGTGTCAGCTTGGTTGGCTCAGATGCACCTCTTTCATTTCTGAGTCAAATCTAATATGGTCCTTTGCTAATCCTCGGGGAATGTTTTGTTCTATAATACAAGTGCTAGCAGGTGGTGTAAACAGACATGTGCATGTATCATATATGACACAGGTGTATCATGCCAGGGTCAGATGATAGCACTTTCTGTCACTGAGTCAGACGGTTGTCAGTTCAAGAACGTTGAGATTTGGAACTCAACGTTCAGGATGACACTCTAATATTGTATTGGGGAAGCACTGCATTGTTCGAGATACTATCCTTTGTGTGAGTTGTTAAACTGAGGCTCTATCTGCCTGTCCATGTGGACATTGAAGATCCCATGGCGTTATTCTAAAAGAGGAGGAAGTTTCTCATAATATCCTGGCCAACAATCCCCAAAATAAAATTAATCATTCACTTCATGGCTATTTGTGGGATTTTTGCTGCTGCAATTTGGCTGCTGCATTTGCTTATTTTTTTTAAATGGCACTGGTCCTTACAGTGTATCCTGTAAAATGTTTTGGGATCTCCTTCCAATGTAAAATGTGCCATACCAAATGGAAACATAATTATATATAGATATATTTTTTATTTATATATATATATACAATATATATTTACACAAACTGCTGCTGCCTCTTTGGATATCTATCTCAAACGATACTACAGGATTCAAATTTACATTTTTAGCAATTGAACAGAAAACAATTGAATATCACAATGTTACAACAACAAAACAGGTTAGTGTTCTAGGGTGCTTACGCTATAATGTCATGTCATAATAGGTGCCATAATATAACAAAGCATCTATATCACAAATATCACATTTTGTTCAATAGTGAGTTCTGATGCTTGGATGATACCAGGGGAGATGATAGGAATTGGGGTTGTTTTTATTGGGGCAGAAAAGGTTGAGGGGGAGATCTATCTGATCAGATCTACGTTTTTCTTTAACATAATGAGAGTATTTGATACAGTTGATCGTGAAAAGATTATTTCTGGTGGCTGATGAGTAGAGGGCATTAATTTAACATTGTGGCAAAGGGGTAGATTTGGTTTACTGTATTTTGTTTCACAATGTTTAGGATGTGGAATGTTTAGATTCAAGGTTCCATTAGTTTTTTTTAATATTACTTTTTTCTCAGTAATTATTATATTCTATTTTCCTCATCTGAATGTTCAGGTCGAATGCTAGTACTTCTGTCTGGTCCATTTCTTTTAAACTTTCTGATCCACCGTAATCTTTATGCATACACCTGGCTTCAATATCCCAAACTGATGGGAAATGAGAAGCAATATTTGTGGACATTTAAAGGATATTACTCTTACAGCAGTGCCATCTCAAGGCCAAATAGATTTCTGCTGCAAAATATTCTGTATCTCCTTCATGTTCCATGAAGTGTAGAACGTTGTCCCTCAAATTTCCATAAATAACTGTCTTGTTGAGTCCCAAGCTCTTGCTACACATGCTGCTACCATCTAATCTCCGCTGAAGTAGACTTGTTCAAATAGCAAATCCCACTGGGAGTCTAGTTGTTGACATATCTGTTGCCTGGAGGCGTTTAGAATCTCAGCCACACAAGTGATAAAAAGCTTTAAAACAAAACCATCTTTTCATAAGTGTGCAAACTGTCAATGCAGCAAACTTAAAAAAACCTTAAGAAATAAAGAAAAGGTGGGTAAGATATGCCTGTGGAAATTAATGAAAAAGATTCTTTAAGAAATCTGAAAGAACTCTTCCCACAATGTAGAAAGAACACCTGCTCAGCTACTGTTTGTTCATATATTGGCTCTTGTCCTGGATGCATTAAACCAAGTGCTGGGATTTGAGGAGTGATTTCAGGTTTTTCTTCAACATGTTTGGAATCATCTGGCTGGGAATGGATGCATCATCTCTCTTGATCCCGTGTGCTGAGATGTGTTGGAATGTTAAATGACCTTGAATGTAGCCCCGTATCTGCTGACTGATCAAGATTTGCCCACAAAATACAAATCACTTTACAGTATATCCTGCAAAATGCTTTGAGTCTTGACAACAAACTACATATATGTATACAAAATATAATGCATTTCACATCGGGATAATGTGATGCTTTAATCAGATGGAAGTATTATAAGTATTTATTTATTATTATTTGATGCTGATGCCCAAAATGCCTGCTATCCCTCAGGATGGTGACACTAGAAGCTTGAATCTTTGGAATGGTGATTAGAACAGCCAAGAGCCAATGCTTAAAACCCTAGAGACCACAGTGAAGTACTGTATTACTAAAATTAAATTCATGCAGATTACCAATGCAAAGCACTGGGATTTGTTATAATCCCAATAAGGTAAAGCACCCGTCCTATCCTCATTCAATTTACACACACATACCTTTCCAGTAAATCTTGAAGCGTTTTGAAATACTCTTGCACTCATGACACTTCCCAAATCTCCTGGTCAGATTCCAATCTTATAAACATTCCCTGATTTCTGTAAACATATGTCTGTTCATATATGTTCAACATTTTTGCCTCTATCGATACTGACATTTTTGTGCCTCATTTAGTTAACATTTGTCAGTTAAATAAAGCCTAAATAGTTATGGTTTAATAGAAAGAATCATAACAGGCAGGTTAATTTTTACCTTCATTAGTTCTGGACAACTAAATCTCACTGCTACCCTGATACAGATCAAGCATACATTTGTTGTTATCAATCCATGTTTCCTTCACTTACATCCGGTTCTGTGCACAGTACCTCTTGGTGCTATGCTTCTTCCTCCATTTGAAGAATAGTTTCCAGGCCATCGACTCTTTTCATTTGCTGTCATCAAAGGTTGAGTGGCTACCCAACCCCTTACCTACTGATGAAGTTTCCCTTGTGTTCCCACAGGCTTTGCTTTCAGTTGCTCACCTCGGGTCAGAAGGGCAAAATTCATGGATTATCAAACATTAGGGTCCACTGAAAATTAGTCATTCATTTAATTGCCCGTCTCTGCCAATAACTCACCCCAACAGCTGCCGAAACCCTGGTCCATGCCTTTGTCACCTCTCAGCTGGACCACTCAAATGCACTCCTCACCATGCTCCCCTCTTCCACTATCCACAAAATTCATCTCATACAAAACTCTGCTGCCTGCATTCTCACCTGCACCAAAATTTGCACCCCGATTACCCCAGTCCTTGCCAAACTGCACAGGTTCCCTGTCACAGAGTGGATTGACTTCAATATCCTCACTCTTGTGTTTTTTCCTTGGCACCTCCCTATCTTTCCAACTTCCTCTCTCCTCACAGCAGTACCCGCTGACTCTGATCTACTGGATCCAGCCTCCTCCTTGTCCCCCGAATCCTCTGTTCCACTATCGGTGGTTGTACTTTCAGTCACTAAGCCCTGAAACTTTGGAACTCCCTCCCTCAAAACCTTTGCCTCTCCTGTATGTTCCCATCTTCAAGTCACGCCTGAAGACTTCTCTCTTCAACCGCGCTTACAGTCATCTTTCCCATTGCCCTGGCTCAGTCTCAGGCTCCGCCATTGTGAAGCGCTGAGATGCCACCTGGTGTGGAAGGCTCTATATAACTGCAAGTTGTTGTTGTTGTGAGCAATTGCTGCATGCAAATTTTTTGCCTCGTTCACCCATAAAATTCACCTTATTCTGTATCCTGTGAGTGATGTTGGGACATCCTCTGGCCGTGAAAGGATATCAAATATAAGTATTATTATGTGTATTATTATTATCAGTTGTTGTGTGACATGACAAGCAAAGCAAACTTTTAACTATTGTTCAAGCTTGCCAGCTCTCACTGGGGGAGGTGAATCCATCAGCCATAAGCCTGGCTGTGAGGGAATAGTTGATGACAGCTACTGAGGAGTCAGTGAACCAGAAATATCATTATCCAGCTGGAGGCGGAAGCTTGGCAACAAGACATTATTGGAAGGACGTAAAATGCACGAACCATGACAAAATCAATTGGTGGATATAGAAAACCAAATGTGTGACTGATCTCTATCATGGTGCCAATGAGTGGTTCCACAACTGGACTCATTGCTCATGGGGGATTGTGGACAAAAATCAACCCAGATTCCCACCTCTGATTGCTATCCAGTGACTCCATCTGGGAAGTGGAGTCTTGTAGCATAGTGCCTCACAAACTAGAAGACCTGGATTCAGTTCCAGGGTGGGGCAATTGTGTGTTTATATAATACTAGTTTAACCAGTTAATTGGTAGAATTCATGATAGGTTGCAAATCTTATTTCAATTGCCTCTATATCAATTATTGGTCACATGAGCTTCTGAAAATCTAGACTGCCCATTATTTGTTTTCCTTGATTTAACTTTATTCTGCTTTCCTTGATTTAACTTTTATACTTTGTGTCTTGTGTGATTTTTGTCTCACTGACAGGCCACTTATTGTCATCAGCTTTCTTCTCTTAACTAAGATGGTGGGATTTGTTGAGCCTCAAACCTCAGTGTCTCTCTCATCTATGCTACCTCCATGCTTGGACTTTACTCAATCATGGAGATGGGAGGAGGGAAGGTGGATAGACATTTTTTTGAGATTTTCCCACACCTAGTTAGATGTAAAAGCTCACAATGTTTTGGTACTCCATTTATCTCAGACGGGTGCTGATGTAACTCTTCAAACTAAGTCTTAAGGGATTTTCTAAATAAATGCAAGTGGTTGTTGTTGAGTGAGAACAGGATTGTGGCTCCACTGTGATGTCCTTCATCATCAAATCTCCTGCAAATATTATTCAGTTACATAACTACTTTACAGCCTAGAATCATACAGCAGAGAAAGAGATCAGTTGGCTAGCTGAGCTTGTACCAGCTCTCTGAAAGAAATAACCATCTAATCCTACTTGCCCTTTCATTTTTTCTTTCTCAAATATTTGTCTAATTCTCTTTTTTTAACCAATAATTGAACTGTAAAAATGCTTTAGGTGCTCTTTACTTTGTCTGTCCTGATGTGCTCCAATCTCATACATCACTTTGTCTTCAGAGTCCATGTCAATAATGGCACATTCATGGTATTGAGTTGTCCTATGAAAAGCAGACTCAAGGTGTTGGCCACAACTTTCTGAAAGTTTGGAATCAGAAGAAGACTCATCATAACTAAATGGCAAGTTATTGTGCCTGGGATTTTCCCACTTTATGAAGGAGATGGGAGTCAACTAAAGTTTGGTTTAGATTTGCAGTAAATCGCTGTAATAATTTATAGGCTACTCTACTTAAAAGCAGATGGTTCACAAACAATTTACTACTATCCACCAGGTTTGAGGTCAGTTAGTATCCATGGTAAATTCTTGATAAGAGTCATTTTGGTTAAAGGCCTGTTTGTTCCATGGAAATAAATTGGTCTTGTTTAAATGAATCGACTATATTTATCAAGGACTAGTTGATCCTTAGTGCTGTTAGGCTAAAACAAGTTCTATTTCTTACAGAGTTTAACAGGCAGATCATTTCACATTTATCTCCCAGGACAATATATGTCTGATGAAGGAAATCCACTGTATTTTGATGTGTGGCAGATGTTTGCCTCCAAGACCTCATCTGCTGCTCTATTTACCTATTGCTCTTTGCTGCTTCTATTAAATACTATCAAGGCATTATATTTTGAAGCCGGCATATCTTGGTCTTTCATGATAGCTGAGGATATGCTATTAATTATGGTTCTGGTGAACAGCAGCCTTGTCCAGTTCTCTTTGTAGATGGCAAATGACACAGTAGAGATCATAGAAGTCAACAGTGCATCAATGTGGACATGGGTTAACAGGCATTCACAGTATGTTGCTGAGAATGAATGTATCCAGACTTACCTCTGCTGGTAGATGCATCATCCTGTCTTGGTGGTAGTGTAAGCTTGGATAGAACCTTACAGTAAGCAGAAACATTTGGAAATATATGAATTATTGCAGTGTCAAACAAGAATGGAACATTGGCTAGCAATTTTAATTCTGGAAAGCAAAAATCTCATAGAGATAAGTCTGAAATAGCATGGCATATGTGTCACTTTATCAGGAGATTTGCAATAGTATATGTCCTGAAATTCCACCTAGTTTTAGGCTGTTAAAACTTACAATTTAAAATGATGCAGAATTATGAACAATTCTAACATTTGTTCTGAATTTGGAAGCTTGTTTTCTGCAGTTCTTAAACAGAACCAGCTTCTAATTTGAGACCAAATTTTCTGCAGTATTGAATCTTTTTTTTCAAAAAACGAATTCAAACATGATTGTCAAACAGGCTAGAATTATCTGGTAGGCGCTTTAACCGGCATTGGCCAGGTCCCACAGGTGCCAGATAAACGGGCTTCTACTGTACTTATTTTCACCTGCTTTATCCCCAACTTTATTCTGCACCATTAACACCTCTTTAACCCATCATCCCCTGTCCCTTACTTCATTTTCTCCTTTGTCTTCTTTGACCTGCCACTCTGTTAGTTCTTAAAAGCCTCCTCCTCCCAACATGCCCAGTGCTGACAAAGGGTTGTGGACCCAAAATGTTGACTTACTTTCCTGTCTCGATAGATGCTGCCTGACCTGCTGAGTGTTCCCAGCAACTTCTGCAGTATAACACCTCCTGAATTTAAAGACACTATAAAAATGTAATTCGGTTGTTGTTGTATTTTGCATTTTGTTTAGAATTAGGTGAGATTTGGAACACTCTTATCAAAAGCAGTTGACTGATCATAAGAGAGGTTCAGATAAAGAAGAACAACAACATAATTACTTTGTAGAGTGCCTTTCATGTCGGGAGGATATCCCAAGGCGCCAGAGGTCCTTCAGCCCATTTTGATCTCATCATTCCTATGCACTGAAAGACGCCTTTACAAAATTGAAACAATAGTGAGTCTGATTTTATTCAGCAGTTAGCATAACTTGACATTGCTGCTTTCACAGCTGAGCTCATAGACTATTCATCACTTAATAGAATGTTGCTAAATTTAACCCTCAAATTGCCATAGATGTGTTCATCCGTCAGTGTGCAAAAGCCTCTGATAATTCCCATATCAGACATAACCATTCCATTGGGGGTTGACTGAGCGCTTGGATATTCATAGGATATTGGCAACACATAATCTATGAGAACGTTTTTGCTACCTACCTGAAAATGGACAGAGAAAGATGCAGGAAAGAAGCAGTTTATGTAAATGATGGACTATAAATTTCAAATGAAGGAAAAAATAAATTGGAATAAGTACAATACAAAACAAATTGATATTTATATAGCACCGTTCGCAAAGTATTTGTAGTAGGTAGAAGAGGTAGAATTCTCTGCTGTATTTATTTTATAGGATTCAACAGTAATAAAACAGTAATAAAACCAAGAGGTTTAAGTTGCCCTTGAATCTAATAGAACAGAAAGCTGGGACCTTGGTTTAAAGTCTCCTCGAAAGGTTAATAGTTTTAATAATAGCATATTTCCTCAGTACTTCATTCAAATATCAGCCTGGATAGTGAGCTTAAGTTTAGATGCAAGAAACAGACCTTCTGACCCAGAGGAGAAAGTATTACTAACTGTGACGGACTCACATAAAAGAGGATAAATTAGAAAATATTTCCCACTGTGCAGAAATGATTAACACAAATGGAGGCTGTACAATATATGACAACTATTACTGATGGAAACTTCTAAATGGGTCTCCAAACAGGAGCACTTCTGTGTTCTGGGACTTTATAGAAAAGCTTGAAATTGAAACCAAGACCTTAAGGATTACATCGATCGGATAAAAATAGCACAAAGATAAATGATGGAATACACAAAAAGTAATAAGAAAGAGTGAGGAAGAAAACAAGCTGTTTTGTAAAAATAAGGTAAGAAGTCAATCAGGGGAACAGGAGAATAGCAAACTGGTAAGGATAATCTGAAATCCATGTTTTTGTATAACTTTACAGCAGATATTGTTATATAATAAACTTTGCAGTTGATGCAGCTCTTTATCAATTTGTCAATTTATCTTGTAGCACATCCCATGATTTTGCAGTGAATTGAAGTTACTGTACTTTTGTAGATGACCGTAGCAGCTAATTTGCAAACAGCGATGTGGTGAAGATCCAATGTTTTTCAATGGAGAAGGAAGTAACTTATTTTGAATGTTTTTTCGTCAGTCTTCAGCCATTGGAAGGCTGGGCAAAGTGTCCAGATTGATGCAGAAATGGTGGTCAGCATTGAAATAGTTATACAGAAAAACAACAGAGAGCAGGAATCTTAATATGGCACCAAGAATACATGGAATGCATCCAAGAGTACAGAAAGAAATAAGGTGAAAATTAGGGACTCCTGTGGAGGACATTTTTCATTGCACTTTGGGGACGATAAGGTGGTCCCATAATATTGAGAAATAGTTGCTATTATTCCAATCTTTAGAAAAAATATATAATGGTGGGAATTATCGTGATTGCTTCAGCCAGGATTTCCAAGTGCTTAACCTCATTCATTACTTAATCAGCAAAGTAAGTGCCTTAAACTCAATCTAGAGTTACCAGTCTGCTGCTAGGTGCCCTGCAGATATTCTATATTCTGCTAACTTTGTTTGGCACTTCGGAAAAGTGACTAATGTGGACCAGCTTGTTGCTTGTGGCAGATATTGTTACTGGGTGGCAGCACATTGACATGCCTGTGTAAGGAAATTGTACTTTCATTATTTAATTAATCATGAAATATTAATCAGGAGTCCTGTAGCTCAGTAGTTAGAGCGCTCGCCTCACCAGTGAGAGATGTGGGTTTGATTCCCAGCAGGACAAAACCTTGAGCAAGTTTCCTTACTCCACATGCCTCTGTTTACCTAACAGTAAGTAAGTTGTCAGTTAAGTGTCGGATCACTTTTCCAGAGGTAATAATTCTTTAAAAATAAATAATAATAATAATTTGGTTACTCGATCCAATTTTGAATCAATTATTTTTGCAAAAACTGTACTCTACTGACTGATATGTTTCGTCCCAAAATATACAGTCGATTCACTTTGCAGTACAGGTATCCCTCCCCAACCGTGGCCTCGCCAAACACGAAACTCATGTATCCACGGTTTGCTAAATGCGACAACTCTGGCAAACCGTGTTTTGCGCATCTGCGATTTAAATCCGCGGGTTTACATTTTTGAATAGCTAGTGTACAGCACTAGGACCCGTTGTGATGTTGCAATCAACCAGTGACAACGCCTCTCTCTTAGGATTAAGGTAAATACACTTAACATGCATTTATTGTCATTTCTCTGCAGCCTGGCTAGTAAGTTTGAGAGCATTGCCTTCCCCCCACTCCTCCTTCCCCCACCCCATTTCTCTCTCTCACCTTCTGTCTCTCTGATTCACCTTCTCTTCCCCCCATCTTCTCTCTCATCTTCTCCAGCCCCCACCCCAGCCCTCCATGTCACCCCCCGCCCCGTGTGTCTCTATCTCTGTGTAAGTCCGTCAAACAGCCCCCCCAGCTCCCTGTGTCATTCCCCACCCACCCCACCCTCCGCCGTCTCTCTCTCTGTAAGTCAGACAGCCTAGCCTGACTGTCTGATTGGTGCAGATGCTGGCAGCCAATTCGCCCAAACTTACTCCCCCTATCCCCATGTATGTTATAACTGTATGTGTTTTTTTTGTGTTTAGTTTTACTAAACGCGAACTTACTCCCCGTATCCCCATGTTTCCTGTAGGGCCCTACATTTTCCAACCGCGATTTTACCAACCACGAAGGTTTACAGGAACGTATCCCCTGCGGTTGGGGAGGGATACCTGTATATTCTGTGAAGTGTTTTAGATTTTTCGAAGACATGACAAGGTGCTATATGAAATGCAAGGATAAGTACATTGTATAAGTACAATTGTGCTTCAAACAAGACAGACTGCTGACTTTTCAGATTCACAAGAACTGATGAGTGGAGCTTCCCAAACTACTTGCCTGATTCACCAGCAAAATATTTTTTCCACAAATTAATACGGGGCCACTAAAATTCATGCAGAATGGGTTATAAAGTCTCACATGATGTAAAGATTACATTATTTGTTTCTCAACAACTGCATTTACAACCAAGAGGAGTCCAGCAATTGGGTGGGAATGACTACAAAATGAATATAAAATGTCCTTGAAATCCAATTAACTCAATTGTTTACTATAAATAGGTTCTTCAATCAATCATTAGTGGGGAGGTTGCATTTCTTACTGTTCTTATTAAAACAAATAGGTCAATTATAAAAAGAATTATATAATTCAACAGAAAACTATACAGTTTACAAATAGAGACGGATTACCAGTTGACAAAGGCTTGCATAAATATTGACTGTTTTGCATTGGTTAGTTAGCCTTTAAAAAGCTTAAATCAGCAGGAAAACATAACACAACACTTTAATAGGGCCATGATGAGGCTCCATCTGAGTAGACCTCGCCATCAGAAATTACATGTGCTGCGTTTATGTTTGTGTTTGATAGCTATTTATTGCTGTCCTAAACTATGAATACAGTTGATTTCATAGGATACTTTAGAGCTACGAGGATATATGTGAACCATATTTCCCCATGGTTGAATAGCTCAGGAAAATATGTTTGACTTAATATTTGGCAAAGTAATTATCAGTACACTTGCAACATTGCTTACCAATTAAATGAGTTGTACTACAAGGAATGAACTCTTAATACTAAACAAGCCTGATATGGTCAAGAAAAGTGCATGGTTTACAAAAACGAAACTCTAAGAATGTACAAAGATCTATTAAGGCTGCAGTGTGGTTCAGTGTGGTTGTGAACAGAAGTTTGAGCTTAGTAAGAGAATCTAATTGAGTCCGACTGTCAGTGGTATCCTCTCAGATAAAAGTTCTTGAAAGACATACATTTCTTGTAGACTTGCTTTATGTGTAAGAGGAAAGTTTGGAACAATAACTAACCCTCAGATCATGAACAAATTATGACTCAGTAAAGACTTCTTTGAATCTGGAATTTCCTTCTGGAATGTCTTTTAAAGAGGCATTCTCCGAGAACTATTGGAAAATCCCTCCCCTGTTTGAGGAGGGTGAAGAGCAAAATTTTGTCTTCGTGCCACTGGTGGCAAATGCTACTCCAATCCATTTTGCATGTTTTCCATCAAACAAAATATGGTTTGAGGACAGTGCCCCTTTAAGCTCAGTTCTAATTTACCAAATAAATGATGGATCTTAATCAGCATTTTATTCTGACTGATCTCGATAGGCTTGCATTTTCCTTGTGAACTTTTAATCGTTGGAAGAGCTGGACGTGTTAGATTTAACAGAAAGATCATGGGGAAAACCCTTTATATTAGATTCTGTGAAGCGCTTTGAGACGTCTAGAAGACATGAACAGTGCTATATCAAATGCAAGGATTATTATTATTTATGTGATTATTATTAACCCTACCATGCTGCAAAGTGAACAGGACTAATAGGACTGTATTTGCAAAGCAGGGAAAGTTAGGCTCATAAATTACAAGAGGACATGTGTGGCAGAACATGTAGTAATTGACACCAGTGACAATTATGTCATCACAAGACAATTATTTCTCCCATATTTGGGGCTAAAAAACTAAACTATGGTGGCTGAAGCGTGTGAGCAATTATATAGAAAGCAAAGTCCTAAAGTCAGGTTATGGATCCCTTGTGGAATGTTGTTTATGCTGTCTCTATTCAATTACCAATTACTGTGCCATCACAGCGAGCACTTTGCCTTCACTACTGTGCCACCAAGGATTACACTGATGCACCACCACTCTTCTCACTCTGTCTGCGATTTACTCCATCCCCATGTCTCCCTGTTGTTGTGACAATAATAACACATGCAAACTGGGTAAGTGCTAACATTGCAGTCACAACCAACATCAACAGTGGAGACGGAGGGAATTGCAGACAGGATCTCAGCCAGCGAGCAGACTTGATGCTGCGTCACTTTATCTGATTGCATTTTATCTATAATGTTAGTCAAGTAATTTGTATTTGAGGCCAAGGAGAGGGTCCAATTATATCAACTTCAATACATATCTATTTGCACTAGCTTTGATATTTGATGATAATAATCCTTGTATTTGATATAGTGCCTCATCACATCTTCGAGACAACAACAACAACAAATTACACTTATAGAGCGCCTTTCACGTTGGGAGGACGTCCCAAGGCGCTGCACACGAGGCGTGTGACCCGAGCTGGGAGGGGAGTGTTTGGGAAGGGGTGAGACACGAAGGGGAGGTCGAAAAATTCGGGGTGGAACAAAAGGCACGGTCGAAGAGGAAAGTCTTAAAACCGGCCTTGAAAGAGGAAAGGGAAGAAACGAGATGGAGGGATTGGGGGATGGTATTCCATAGGGTGGGAGCGGAGAAACTGAAGGCCCGGCCTCCGATGGTGGGGCGGTTCGGGCGGGGGGCTTGGAGCAGGCCAAGTCCTGTTGAACGGAGGGTCCGGGTGGGCTTGTAGGGGGAAAGTAGATTGGTTAAATAGGGCGGGGCAAAGCCGTGTAAGGCCTTGAAGGTGAGGACGAGGATCTTGAACTCGATCCTCTGGAGAATGGGGAGCCAATGGAGACGGGCGAGGGTGGGGGTTATAAGGTCGCGGAGGCGGGTGCGGGTTAATACACGGGCTGCAGAGTTTTGGATGACCTGCAGCCTGTGAATGGAGGGACTGGGGAGGCCGACGAGGAGAGAGTTTCCATAGTCCAGCCTCGAGGTGATGTACGCGTGCATGAGTGTTTCGGCAGCGCAGGGGGTAAGATAGTTGCGGAGCCTGGCAATGTTGTGCAGGTGGAAATAAGCGGTGCCCGTCAAGGCACGGATGTGGGGGAGGAAGGAGAGTTTTTGATCGAACATGATGCCGAGGTTCCTGATTGGCTTTGTGAGGTGGAGAGTACAGCCTTGGATATTGAGGCTGTCAGCGCCCGATGTGTGAAGGCACTGGCTTGAGCCAATCAGGAGGGCCTCGGTCTTACTCACGTTCAATTGCAGGAAGTTGTCCCTCATCCAGGACTCGATGTCGGACAGACATGCTGTCAGAACATCGATGGTCTGGGGGTTGACGGATCAGGCAGAAAGGTACAGCTGGGTGTCGTCTGCATACATGTGGAAATTTACCCCATGTTTGCGGATGACATCGCCCAGAGGGAGCATGTAAACGGTGAAAAGGAGGGGGCCGAGGACAGAGCCCTGGGGGACGCCGTGAGAAACTGTGCGGGGGTTTGAGGAAAAGCCGTTGGAAGAAACAAAGTGTAAACGGTGGGTCAGGTAGGAATGGAACCAGTCAAGGACTGTGCCTTGAAGGTTGAGGTGGGAGGAAAGACGTTGGAGGAGGATGGTGTGATCGACTGTGTCGAACGCAGCAGACAGGTCAAGGAGGACGAGGAGGCAGAGGGAGCCCGGGTCACAGGCGGTTAGGATGTCATTTGTAACCTTAACCAGGGAAGTTTCTGTGCTGTGAATTGGGCGGAAACCTGATTGGAGGGGTTCAAGGAGTGAATGAGTTGAAAGGAAAGAGCGGAGCTGGGAGGCAACCACTCTTTCAACGACCTTGGATAAAAACGGGAGGTTGGAGATGGGTCGATAGCTTGATGGTTGCGATGCATCAAGGGAGGGTTTCTTCAGGATAGGGGTGATGGTGGCTGTTTTAAGGGAGGTAGGGACGGTGCCTGAGGAGAGGGAAAGGTGTCAGAAATGAGCGGGGCCAAAAGGTGGAGCTGGGTGCGGAGGAGGGGGGTGGGGATGGGGTCCAATGAGCACGTGGTGGGTTTCATGGAGGTAATTATTTTTGTGACTGAAAACAGGGTGGTGGGGTTGAAAGTGTGAAATGGGGGGTGAGTAGGGGTTGAGGTAACTGATGAGGGCGAGGAGGTGGAGGAGTGGTGGGGGGAGGAAACCGCAGAGTGGATTCTCTCTATTTTGGACTCGAGGAAGTCCAGCATCTCCTCACAACGAGCGTTAGAGGAAAGGATCTGCGAAGTGAAGCGCGGGGGGCGGAGGAACTGGTTGGTGGTGGCAAAGAGGAGGCAGTGGTTGTCCTTCGCTTCCAGGATTATCCTGGAGTAGAAGGCTGATTTGGCGGTGGCTAGGGCAGAGCGGTAAAATTTGATGCGGTCCAGCCAGACTTACCGGTGGACCGTGAGGCCAGATTTGAGCCAGGTGCGTTCAGCTGCTCTCACTTGGCTTTTGAGGGAGCGGAGGTGAGTTGTGTACCACGGTGATGATCGGGAGTGGGAAACGGTTTTGGAGGTGAGTGGGGCCAGGGTGTCGAGGGTAGTGGAGAGGGTGTTGTGGAGGGCGGTGGAGGCGTAGGATGGGTCGGTGGAAAAAGAGTGCCACTGTGGGAGGAGGTCGGAGGTTTCTAGGGCAGAGGTGAAAGTTTGAGGGGGAATCTTCTTCCAGGCCCGGTAGAATATGGTGGTGGGTTTGGAGGTGGAGGGGGGAGGGATAGAGGTGTTGCAGGAGATGAAAAAATGGTTGGAGATGGCCTTGTCTGTGATGGTGACACCAGAGACGTTGAGGCCTCGGGTGATCACCAGATCGAGCGGATGGCCGTGGGTGTGAGTGGCAGTGTTAATATGAAGGGAGAAGTTGAAAGACGAAAGTAAAGAGGAGAATTCAGAGGAAATGGGGCAGGAGGGGGTGAAATGGAGACATCTCAAAGCACTTTGCAGAATATACTGTAAAGTGAATTGACTCTATTTTTTCTATGCAAAACATGGCAGCCAACTGAATCCATTCAGAATAGGTTTCAAAAAAAGAATTTAAAAAAATTGAATTCTTGAGTGATTTATATACAATTTAGTATATGTAATATACATAATTGCCAATATTACAAGAGTATATTTAAGCACAAGTACATGATTTATAGATTTTGTTTTATCACTGAGACTCAGCAAATCTCCATTCAAGTTCACAGGTTTGAAAAGCAAAACATCACAGTAATTTTCCAGGCAAGCTTGTTCCATTATAAGTAAAATAACAGTATTTTTATGTTAGCAGCTTAATTTGTGGACAATTACAAATTCAAAGGAATACTCCAATTTAGGTCCTCTCAAACAGTATTGCCTCTTAGGTGTTCAGTGAGGTGTCAGCTGAAGTTTCTCTTCTGGTCACTTTCAACAATCCCCTCTAGTAAAACTGGTCCATTCACTTCATCGCTGTTTGTGGAGCATTGCTGTGGGCAAATTGGCTGCCATGTTTGCCTACAAAATACAACAACTTGCATTTATATAACACCCTTCACATGAGTAGCAGCTCGGAGCAATTGGACATTCATTACAACAACAACAACAAAATTGCACTTATAAAGCGCTTTTCACATCGGGAGGACGTCCCAAAGCACTGAACAGTCAGGTCAGGACATGAGCGGGGATGTGGGGGGAGGGTCGGGGAAGAGTTAGTGGGGCAGCCGAAGGCGCGATCGAAGAGGAAGGTCTTGAGACTGGCCTTGAAGGAGGAAAGGGAAGGAAATTACACTTCATATGAAATCCTGTGAATTGCTCTGAAATGTTTTCCTGATATGAACAGTGATATACCAAATGCAAGGATAATTATTAATATGTAATACAGTTTTAAACTTTCATTTTACCAGATGTAGCTGATAAAATATGCAACATAAAATCTGATTTCTTCTGAGAGTAAATTTTGTACTGAATAATAATCAAATGTTGAAGGTAGAGAAACATAAACATCTATTTTAAAGGAATGGCTTATGAGTTTCTCCCTACATTGTTGGTTCTGAAGCAGCCTTAGCAGAAGCATCCATCATGTGGAAATGGGATTTTGCAAGTGAAGCTGGCTGTGTACATTGGAGCAAAAGGTTGAATACTACAAGCTGATGGCAAAGCAGTCTTTGACGGCTTTTGGAATTGCATTCTTCTTCGCGAAACTGTAGCTGAACTTTAGCTGATTGCAGGCACATTTCAATAATTCTCAATCGATGTAGTTGCTTGTATTTCCTGAATGCTGTGTATACAAATGTCAGTTTTTTGTTGTTTTAGATGACTGCTGTGGGCTCACACTGATAGCAGCAGTAAAAATGCTCAGTTCTCAGTTGTGACTAATGACTTCTTGGGAATTTTGCATTGTTTGTAACATCTCTTGTTACTGTACTTTCCCAGAAAATGCACATACTGTAATTACACCACTTTACAGTATATCCTGCGAAGTGCTTTCAGATCTCGACAACATAATAGAGTGCTGCAAGAAATGCAAGAATTATTATTATTTATTCTTATTTTGTTGAAATATAAAAATATAATTTTGAGTTCCCTTGAGTTGGGATTGGTAAGGAACAAGGTAAAACTATTGAGATTCAACTTTGATATTGCCAGTACTTCCCTGTATCATACTATCTGGTTGAGAATTTCTTAGCCCCTTAGGGACATTTCATAGTTATGGCAAAAATGTTTTCTTTTACATAATTTGATTCAAAATCTAACCTTTCAGTTAATATCTCGCCTACGATACCGATAGTCACAGAGCATAGCAAAAACAGAGAAGCAAGTGAAACCGACAGCTGCTTACAATGTGCCCGGAGGGAGGCTAGTGGGAAACATTTGAGCTTCTATTATCATTGGAACTGGTGTAGTCATGGCCTTGTGATTGAAGGGTTAAATGCCTGTGAAAGACTAAATGAGATGCAGATTGGAATGCCAGTTTCTCCACCAGGAGACTAATTAGTTGTGCACCTCCAAAGGTGGAAAATAAATGACCCTCTGTAATTTTACCCTGAGGATGGATCATGTTATCAGATACATTGTCTACGCTTACATTGTCCTAAATAGGATCTTGATAAACCATCAAAAAAGCCAATAGCATCTTCTGGATTGGTGAATTGCCTGAATCCAAACAGTGCAGATCTTCTCCCGATTATTGAATCCTGCTGTTTTCTGAAATAATTTTCTGTACAATTCCAAGAATAACACAAAAAATATTCTGTTTTGCTCACTGTTCTGTTCATGCAAAATTTACTTCAGGACACGATAAGAAAAAGAAAATACACTCTTACAAGAAGCAGCACAAACTGTTGCTCTGATTTAATCGACCATAAATAACTTTCGGACTACTGCGACAGCTAACTTTGAGTAAGATTTCAAACAGACTACTTTACGAAATGTGAAACATTTTGAGTTTATTTGTATCGGTTCCCCAAAGCATTGAGTTTGAAAAGGGATTTGATACGATTCAATTACAACATTGCAGTTTGCGTTGACTTTTTAAAAAATATATTCTATTTGTTTCCTGACAAATGCATTCCTTAACTCCATCGGGGAAGGGTTCTGTCTCGCTTCATATCGGTTTCATTCATCACAATGCAACATTGTGTTATCCAGTTCACCTCCCTATGAATTCCAAGACCACAAATAAGTCTTCAGTCAGTATTGTACCTAACTTAAAAGGAAACTGAAAATAACAAATGAAGGTTATCCATAACTCATGAATGCAGTGTAGTGTTGGTGACTGACACACTCTTATTAATCTGGCTCACCTTCCAGCACTCTGAAGCCAAGTACAACTACAACAACTTGCATTGATATAGAGCTACTCATTGCAGGTTAACATCCAGGAGCATTCTGTCCATCTGCGACCAGGGTTACCTCTGGCACCTCATCCTCCTTGACCTCTCTGCTGTCTTCGACACCGTCGAGCGCTCCATTCTCATCCACAGCCTCTCCTCTCACTTCAGCCAACATGGTTGTTTCCTTGAATAGTTCAGTTTATAGCTCTCACACCACCACCACTTCAACTCCACAAACGGTTGCTCTTCTAGCCCCTGCAGCGTCTTCTGCGGCGTTCCTCAGGATTCTGTCCTTGGTTGCCTCCTTTTCAACATCTATATGCTGCCTCTAGATGACATCATTGGCAGACATGGGATCAACTTCCACATGTACACGGATGACACCCAACACCCAAATCTGTGGAGCTCCTGTAACTCAGTGGTTAGAGCACTCACCTTACAAGCGTGAGACCTGTGTTCGAATCCAGGCAGGTCAGTGTGAAATCTTGGGCAAGTTTCCTTACTCCACACGCCTAATAATAATCTCTCCAAAAAAACACAATAATAAAAAATGGGTCATTTTCAATCCACAGCTGTTTGTGGGGCATTGCTGTGCACACTTTGCTGTGCACACCTCTCCTCTTTCACACAACTCAAGGTCCTCCTCTGACCATGTTTTTAATCAACCTCGTTCTCTCACCTGGTCTCCATCCTCCCCAATCCCTACCCCAGCTCGGGTTCAGAATACTGTCTGTCCAAAGCCTCGGGGTATCCTCCTGATGTGAAAAGTGCTATACAAATGTAATTGTGTTGTTGTTATAAAGGCTCTTTTGCTCTGCTCGAAACAAGCTGCCTTGACCCTAAAAGTCTGTGCTGCATTTTGCTTTCCCATCCCAGCCATTCTCATGCATTCTTGAATCTAGATTGTCAATTTGTGCTGAGGTCTGGACAGTTTGTGCCTCGCAATATGCTCCTGTCTGTCGCAGTTCTGTTAATTTGCTGCATGCGCATGAGAACTCATTCCAGCCCACAGGCTAGAATAAATAAACATTCAATAGAAAGATAATACAGAGTATACAGGGTAAGTGCATTGGATGTAACAATATAATTATGAAATGTCTCAAAGCAATCTGAGACTTTGCTTGCTGTCAAGTGGAGTTCCGCAGTGTATTGGTTAGAGCACTCGCCTCTCAAGCGAGAGGACCCAGGTTCGATTCCAAGGCAGGGCGAAACCTTTGGCAAGTTTCCTTACACTACATGCCTTTGTTTACCTAGCAGATGTTAGTCGATTGGCAGAAGCTTTCCAGGGGTGATAATCCCTCCCCCACAAAAAAATCCACGACTCTTTCTGGGTAACTGTTGTGCACAATTCGCTGCTGTGTTTCACCCATAAAATATACAGTCGATTCATTTTATAATATATTTTGTGAAACACTTTGAGACATCTCAAAGATGTGATAAGGCACTATAGTAAATGCAAGCATCATTATTAGTAGTAGTATTCAATTTAGTTGTAGGCATTTGTGGCAGACATTTTCTGCACAGCATGTTCCCACAAACAGCCAAAGAGTAAGTTGATTAATTTACCTGGCTTGCACATCGAGAATCACTCCTTCGTGCCATAGGCCTTTTTTTGAAAAACAAATCAGTGTCCAATGTAATGTTCCTAAATTTTCAGTCCATTGTCCTATGCCTCCACTCCAGCCAACTCCAGCTGGGAATGTAAGAACATATAAATTGCTGGATGAAAGAAGTCCAAGTTCACCCGGTTCGCCTTCCACCAAAACTCCAAAGGTCACAAACGCTCCTGGATGCAGTTTCAGGGGAGCTTAATTTGCCCTCCATTACACTGTCCAAATGGCCACTGTTCATGTAATTAACAAGTTGAACTATTTGGCAGTAAGAGTGGTTCAGGCCAGAACCCTGGATTCAATTATAAATGCAATTTAATGCTATGATGAAGGATGGCAAGATGGTATTCTGAAGGGTTGAATGAATTTGTGTTGAATGAATTGAACAGCAATTCGTGGTTTGGTACAAAAGACGTCATTAGCCATTTATTCATTTATTCTACAGAACTTGTTTTCTGGTTTTGTTGGAGTGAGTGCAAAACAATATTATTTAAAGGATTATTTGCGTAGAGTCCTGCAGCTCAGTGGTTAGAGCCTTACAAGCGAGCGACCTGGGTCCAATTCCAGGTAGTGTGAAACCTTGGGCATGTTTCCTTACTCCACATGCCTAAGAATAATTCTTCAAAACAAAATTGGTCATTTCAATCCATGACTGCTTGTGGGATAATGCTGTGTGCAAATTGCCTCTGTATTTCACCCACAAATATACAGTCAATTCACTGTACAGTATATTTTGTGAAACTCATTGAGAAGACATGAAAAGCACTATATCAAATGCAAGGATTATTATTATTATTAAAGCTGCAGAGTTCAATGGTGTTCTTCCAATTTGTTCAACTTCCCTAATGACATTTCTTGGATCCCCTTGAATTAACAATGTCTTTCTCCTTTACAATTTAACAGAAAATTATTTAGTACCACAATTCAAGTGACATACACAAAGACTTGGCTCGAAAAAGAGTTAACAGATTCACGCAACTTGCAGTCATACGAGATGTCTCGCCAGCTTTGCAGTGTACAGAGGCTGCTGAATCTCTGATTGCATGAGTGCCTGTGAATCTATGTTTCTGTGGGATTGTGTGTGTCTGTGTTTATAACTATGTGTATGTGTCTCCAGCCCACCATTCCGGGGGCTTGCATGTGTCTGTGTTTGTAAATGTGTGTGTGTGTCTTCAGTCTTGTTTCGTGGGATTGTGTGTGTATCTGTGTGTCTGTGTGTGTTTGTGTATGTGTCTCCAGTCTTTCATTCTGTGGGATCTCATGTGCGCGTTTGTAACTGTGCGTGCATCTCGTCCATAAATCTGTGGGGTTGTTTGTGTCTGTAACTGTGATCCTCTGGGAGTATCCTGTCTTCAGGCAACATTTACTGGCACTTGCTCCACAGTAAACCTTAGGAGTTGGTGTGATTGAAGCATTACACTAAAGATCCTGTGATAATATTTGAGAAGAGAAGGGAGTATTCCCCTGCATACTGAGCAGCAATCCTACAGATTAATTGATCATTCTATGACCTCTATGACTGTTTATAATACTGTACTATGCTCCACGTAAATCATAGAATTGTTGTATGAGACAGGCCATTCAGCCCACCACCTATGAAAAGAGTCTATCACACCTTAGCAGCTATATATATATATATATACAGTAGCACCAGTGCTAGATTCAATAGAAAACTAATGATGTGGTGAAATGTTCAAGGAGCATTATGGCACATAAATATACTGCAGCGAAACTGTTATAATATTCCTCACTAAAGCAATAATGATGTTTGTTGCAGTGTTGTTCATGTTGGGTAGGCCTCTAAAAGTGATTCACAGGATTTACTGGAAGGTAATGATAAAGTATGTTGTAGGTGAATCACCAGCCAATTTGCACAACAACGTCCTTCAAATAGCCGTGATTTGAATGATCAAATGTATCTGTTGGCCAAGACATCCTGAGAAACCCGCTTCTCAGGCAGAATTTATAATAGAGTTCAAAAGAAAACCTGATAAATACCGTAGATTGCTATTAGAAGAGCCAGCACAAACACAATGGACTGAATGGCCTTCTGTGCTGTAAATTTCCATGGTTGTAGAAATCATTTACTGTACTTGTTTATAAACATTTCCTGAAAGAGTTTATAAAAAGTAAAGGAATTTATACTTTTAACACTGATAAATAAATGTTCCCTCAGTGACCTGGCTCTATGGATATAACAAATGGCGATTCACTTAGAAATTCAACAGAAAATAGTCCCCCCCAAAATGGTACAATCAACATGGATTTGGAAGGGAATCTGGGTTTGAACCTTGAAAGATGGTTGAGCATGTAAAGCTTTGGGCTAGATCTGCTCAGCTAATCAAATTTTCCACTCAAATTTTCTTGGCATTAGCATACATTTCTTGTGTCACTCCAATTTTTTATGCTGCGGTAAAAAGAGTCTACAGAGGAGGCTAACTTATCCGCAGCCTCTGTTTCACACACACACACACACACACACACACACACACACAAAGAAGATGCTTCAACAGCATGCCATATCTTGTCGGTGATCCAAACATATACAGCAAGATAAGTAGAGATGCACATGATAATAATCCTTCAAGGCTCAATCCAGTGTTTGTGGGACACTGCTGTGCACATTTGGCTGCAGCGTTTTGCCCGCAAATATAGTTAATTCTCTTTACAGTAAATTCTGTGAAGGACTTTGAGATGTCTAGAAGACATGAAAAGTGCTCTATCAAATGCAAGGATTATTATTATTGTATTTGACACTATTTAAGATAATATTTCTTAATCCTTGTATTTGATTTAGTGCCTTATCGTGTCATTGAGAAATCCTAAACTGCTGTAAAAGATTAGGACCGTATGTGTATTTTGAGGGCGAAATACAAGCTCTTCCACTTATTTACTTCCAAGCAGTCTGACTTGCAACTATGCTGCTCCCCAATATTTTAATGTCAGTCAATACTCCACTAACATATCCACAGTTCCACCATTCATCTGAAGCCAGCGGAAAGCCACAGATGCTGACAGGTCAACCCCTGTTGAACAGAGAACATGGGAAAATCTTCATACTCGCCATGATTATGCATTAATGCACGATTAGGCATTATTTGTCTTAAAAATTAAGATCTCACAGAATTGTGGAAATTTCTTCAATTCAGTCTTAATTTGGACGTTCATTTATTCGCAGCTTCTAAAAGGAACATGGGTGCAATTTTTTGTAAGACAATTTTTTTAAGTAAATATTCATTCATTTTGTTTGAAATATGTGATTAATGGCAACAATGAAGATGTACAGAGTGATTTAACCTAATTCACATGGCAGTACAGTACTTCAAATTGATCCCTGAAGACTCACTAATAGATGTTTATTTGCAGTAGCATCCCTAACAATATTCTTCTCCTGTCAGAATCGGGGAGTCCAAGGTAAGATATAGCCACTAATAAGTGCTCATTCCTTCAACAATTACAATAGACTAACGTTACTCCTGGACATGTACATTGTATTCATAGGCCAAATGCATTGATTGTATTGGATGTGACCATTTGATAGCTGATGTCCAGTTATCCTTACAAAAAGTGATCACCAATGGTTGTGTGGTCCAAGGCACCTGCAGATCTTTTCCTGGGTTATTGGTTTGTGTGCTTCCACAAAATGTTATTGTTATTTTCAGACAGATCCACAGAGGTATCTTGCAGCATGCCATGCTGTGCAAAGTGTAACAGACAGCAAAGTATTCACAGATTTTCTTAGTGATTCCACTATGGTGTGTCCCCCGTGAGGTCTGAGCAGTCTAACCTTATTGAAAATAAGCGCACATGCTATGATTTTAAGTACATGTATCTCTCCCCCCACTCCCCCCACCCTCATCCCATTATACACTCACCATTCTCAAGTCTGAAGATTTTGGGCATTTTTACAAGATAATTAAAACATTGTTTGACCAAGTAATTCAAATAAAATATGCATCCATACACATATATTAGGCCTGAGAAATATGTAATTGATTCAGGCAAGATGCACACACAGCTGGGTCCTCTCAGCACTGAGCATAAATGGGCTTAAAGGGGCCATGTCTGTGGAGGCAGTCTCCAGCAAACCTGGTCTTGTCCCACAAATAGTCATGTATTGCGTGACCACATTATTATCATTATTTCTTTTTGGAAGGGATTATTACCTTGGAAAATGATCCACCATTTGACTAACAACCAGGTTCCTACTTACCACTAGGTAAACAGGGGCATGTGGAATAAGCAAACTTTCCTGATGTTTCGCCCTGCCGGGAATCATACTTCGCTTGCGAGGCAAGTGTTCTTATCATTAAACTACAGGACTCCACAGACTTACTGGATGCAGGGATTCTTCTCACACAGCTCCTGATATAATATATAAGCCAAAACCCTACCAGCTGTTGAAATTGTTTATCACAGGCAGTGAGAAAGCTTGCCTGACACCACTCAATGGCAAGCAACGTGGTTTTAGCTGGTTAGACTCCCAACAGTATCCTAACGCATACTCTGGGATCTCCAAGCTTTTTTTTTAACCAACATTTGTCTCTTACTCTCTGGAATTAGATAAGCAGGGTGCATCCCTCCTGGGAGAGAGTGTACATTCCATTCCAGACACATGGAAATGCCACATGCAATATGTGAAACTCTCAGTCTGAAGTGTATTAGCAGAGTGATGGATTCCTTTATAGGTCAGACACCTGTGTAATAGAAAAACAAATGAAAGTAGCAGTATGGGATGATTTGTTGCAAGAGTTTTATTTCTTAATTTGAAGAGGGCTTAGAATCTGGAGTTGTCCAAATCCTATCACAGGATCATCACACAATTGTATTACAGTGATATCTAGAGAGATCAGAACAGTACTGAAGTAGTGATGGAGGAAGAATAGAACAGTGTGCAATGCAGATTATATGTGAGGCTGTCAGTTAAGTGGCATAAATTACCCTCCACATATTTAGGAATGTAAACTATTTAAATTTAGCAGATGGCTAGTGTGGGCTCAATTGTTACTACAATAACTTACAATTTATACACTGATACCTCTTCCTTAATGTGACCTGTGATTCAACTTATGTACACTTATAGCTTTACTTTATTCACCCACTCTGCATGTTTTCTGGGCTAAAGTTTGCCTTTGATGTTTGTTCTAGCATTTGCCAAGTGAATTTATACCTGTGGCACCATTTGCTATGAATCTGTGAGCATGCTTGAAGTAGACAGTTCAGATTCCATCCCAAGCTGATCTTCACACCCATTCTAGTTGTAATGGTTTAAAATTTAGTTAAAATTAAAAATGCCCTTTGAGCACTTTTATCATTTGGAGATCACTGGAGAGGTTTGGATGAAGAGGCTTTTTGATCTACCTCTGGATTAAGTCAAAGTGATATTCTTGCTGTTAACAGGGAGAAAAACCTCACCAGTGCCTTGTAGTCTTTATCAAGTAATCACGATTGAAATGAATATATTTTAAACCAAATGGCAGGAATGACCAGGTCCTGGCTCATGATATACAGCGTACCTTACAGAAGGACAGGAAGCTAAAGAAGGAACAACATTTGTTGTTCAATTAAAGAGCTATCCAGTCAACAGGTCAGGGAAGGTGGAGACAAATTATTTTTCTTGACTGTCAACACTCATTCTACGAGCTCAACAAAGGAACACCCGCTTTTGCAGTGTTTAGTGACATTTTCTGTCTAATAATAAACAGAGCTGATGGTTCATGGAGCTAGAATGGAAGAGAACAATGGTTTTGTGTGCCAAATTACCAGCCACCTTACAGCCAACTATTCTGTACTGATTCAGTGTTTATCTGAAAGTCGTGCCTTGCTGAGCCGTCACGGTTGTTTAGCACACCTTGGACGGAGAGCTCATTTCTGAATCCACTTTGGGGAATCTTGGGAATGGTTACAGTGTAGGGCGAACAGTAATGTTCAGTGATTAATGCCAGGGATTCTACAGCCATTCTGGCCCAACGTTCTGTCCCGAGTGACTGAATAGGGGCAGGAAGACTCTTCATTCTCGATGGACTATTCGATACTTGGTGTTTTCATCAGGAATGTAAATAAGATACTTTACAATCATAGACCTCTTAGCAGATACTCTGGAGAATGCAGACACATGTAATAAATATGCTTATTCAGCACTTAATTTTCTTTATTTTCCTGCTCCCCTCTTTGTGAATTGTTTATTTGTCAAATTACAATAATGGCAGGCTCTGTTCGTGAGAATAAACTGGAAATAGGAATAATTAACTGGGAGAAGGAATGGAAAGTGACAGTTTTCTGACCCCCAGAGATCTGCAACATTAATTTATTCTGAACCCTCCTGGTATCCATTACCATCAGCTTTATTATGATGCAATTATTTTATTAAGCCAAAGTAAGATCGAAAAGGGAGTCTTTAAAACCATTGTTATATTGTAAGTGTCAGATACTACAACCTGATAGCTTTATGGAACCACAACTACTGCAAGGACTCTTATTGATGAGGACAAGTGATGTGGCATCAATATGGATCCTCTATAATATTTTTGGTCACATCATCTAAAATTGATGAGTTATTAATGTATTGCTGCAGCACAAGTTTGTTGTCAGACTGGCTGAATTGATGGCACTCTCACCTCTCAGTCAGAAGATGGTGGGTTCAAGTCAATTTCACTTTGAGCTCACAGTCTAGGCTAACCCTGTGTTGTCTGCGGTGATGTCCTTTGGATATGGCATTCAGCCTACAGCCTTTCTGCCTATTCATGTGGCTGTTGAAGAGTCCATGTCATTATTTGAAAAGAGTTTCTCACAGTTTTCTGGCCAACAATCCCCCACCAGATAAATTTGGTCATTTATTTCATGGCTGTTTTTTTGAGACATTAACATGAACAAATTGGCTGCCACATATGCCTGTAAATACACTACGTTTTACTTCGAGGCATTTTAACGATGTGATAAGATGCTAAATGAAAATGCAAGGATTTATTGTTATTATTATCGGGGATGTGACTGGGTGCATTGTTTGATAATTAGGCATTTTAAAAAGGTCTTGTGTTTCCATAAACCAAAGTGCCAATAAAAAAAAATCATTGGTAAAATTGTTTAGGATTTCATCCAGTTTAATATTTTTTAGGAACAAAACTATAACTTGGGACTTGGTTGGATTTAATTAACTTTGCATTTTACAGTCTTTTATCACAATGTCTCAAAACACATTATGGTAATTTATTTGAAGCTTGGGCACCATTGTTATTTGTTGGCTTGCAAAACAATCAGGTCAGGAACAGCTACAAAGCACAAATACTACAGGCCAAACAGCCTCCGCTCATGCTATAAATCTATTATTCTATGTTGGTGTGAGAAGGTGTTAGCTTTGTTCTGTGTCAGAAGGTTGTGCATTCAGGCCCCACTTCGAGACTTTAAACTTACAATTTATGCTAACATACCAGTGTTGTTGGAGCATCAAATTGTTCAAAACACTGTTGTCAAATGTTAAACCCAAATCCCATCTATCTGTTCTGGTGGTTCTTAAAAATCCATGGTACTATTTTAAATGATCCAAAAATGTCTGTTTGTGTGGCATTGCTGTGTGCAAATCAACTGTCACATATATTTACAAAATATACAGCCACTACACTTGACAGCAATTCTCTGTGAAACTACGTTACATTCCAGGATCATTATTAATTAAAGAATAAGGACCCTTTTGAATGGCTTACTGGTACTAATTGAATATTATGATATATGAGAGTAGTTGACATAAATCAAAGATTGAATGTTCGATTCACCATTGTTAATTTAATCTGATTTTTAGACACTAATGTAAAAAGAAAACACACAGTTTTGAGAGCTAATTGGCAAATGCATTACTCTGAGACTGAAAGCTCATTATTTTTGTCTGTGTTTTGTGCAGTGCTGGAGAACACTGTCTGTGAAAATAAATCACATTCCTTACATGATTTGTTTTGATATTCCACTCTTAGTAATGGAGTTGGTACAGTAGAAGCAAAAGAAGAAGTTACATGTACATGTGACATGAACCTCTAATCTTTATCTCGTTACCTTGAGACTTACAAATTGGTGGCAACTGTAATTGTCAACCTGGCTTAGTTGGTAGCTTCCTCGATTTTGAATCAGAAATTTGTGTGTTCAAGCCCCCACATTGAGCAATTCACATAGTCCATGCTGACTGCAAGTCCGATATTGGTGGAGGTGCCATACTTTGGATGAGACATTGAGACATACCCCAACTGACTGTTTAAGTGGATGTTAAGGATCCTGCTGGCACTATTTGAAAAGAGAAGGGGGTTTCACCAGGTTTACTGGCCATAAATCCACCCAAATAAAAATTGGTCTTTCACATCATTGTTGTTTGAGGGACATTGCTTTACGCAAATGGGCTGCCACATTCGCTGAATAAATGCTACCTTTTACAGTAAACCCTATGAAGTGTCTTAAGATATCATCTTGATCAGAATGGCACTATTGCAAAAGTTACAATTATCATTAACTAATTGCATAGGTGAGTAAGGTAAATATAACTGTTGCTTCTGGTCTTCGATAATGTGGAAAATAATCATCATTAGAATTAGGATTTTTCTACAATCGCACTGCATTACACTGTGGAACACCAACCCGCAGCTCCTCCGCCTTGCTTCCTCCCTTTCCTCCTTCAAGGCCGGTCTCAAGACCTTCCCCTATGACCGTGCCTTTGACTCCCCAACTAACTCTTCCCCCTCTCCATCCCTCTCCCCCGACCCTCCCCCCCATCCCACTCGGGTCCTGACCCGACAGTTCAGCGCTTTGGGACGTCCTCCCAACTTGTAAGGCACTATATATGTGCAATTTTGTTGTTGTTGTTGCATTACCTTTGTTTTATGATGGGGAGGGGAAACATGAAATTGTGGGTCAATGCAGGTTTCAACTGAATAATAATGAGGTGGAATCTTAAGATCTATTTAATGATATCTGTGCTGCAATCTTTCCAGCAAACATGTCCAGCCTCAGATGAGGTGAATGCATGCACGTTAATGGTACTGTGGCACAATTTCTGTAAGTGAAATGGCTTTCAGACAGACGAGATATTTATCAAAAGAATCTGCTTTGTTTTTATGTCTCGTGCTTAAACTACATCTATTTTGTCCATGTAAAGGCACTCACACTTCATTAATCTAGGCTCGTGGGGACTGGGAAAGGAACTCTCCTGACCGGGGGGTTCATCATATTTATGTCTGAGCTCAGCTTTTGGTTTTTAATGGAGCTACAGCCAGCAGGGAAAATGAAAATGTTTGGTATAATGAGTGATTTTATAATAGCAGTTTCTTATAGTGAGGTTGGTCTCTAATGCTTTATGTGCCTCTGCGGAATTTTGGTCCCTGTGAAGCTGGCAGCTATAAAGCTATTATTGAAACTTGGATAATACTGAAAATCAACAGAATTACAATAATTACAGTACCGTTTGTTCGAAAGGGTCAATCTTTGGCAGTGTACTGGTAAACACAGGAGAGGATCAGTTCCCAAGTATTAAAGGGTTAGATGGATTTCTGCTGCTGAGATAAATATTATCATAGAGCAGTGAGCAGGGGCTTTACTGAGTCTGTAACTCATTAACCTGTCAGGAGCAGCTCACACTTCTCTGCTCCTGAGAGACAAGGCATAGTTGAACAAGAAAGGCTGTGCTTCAGATGCTCTTCCAGTTAAGTGGGATGAACAAAAGGCAACACCACTTGTTCAGCAGCTGTGGCCAGAGTTTATCTCCAGCCTTGCAGGACTTGCAGTGCTGTAATACTAGATGCTTTACCTTAATGACACAGCCCACTTTTCATGGAGCACTCAAACAGTTGTCCATAGAGCAGATAATGTTTCTCTGAGTTGAATGACTTGGCACCACAATGGTGATTCCTTTCAGACTGCTTGAGGAGTATTTAAGCAGTTAATTGTTGGACTAGACATTCTGAGTTAGCAGAGGAATACACCAGGGATTTGAAGGTTTTACCTTCAAATGTTTCCTGATAGCTTATGTTCTCACTTTGATTCCTTCCTTTAACCATCACCCAGTCAGAACAACAATGACAAAATTACACTTCTACAGAGCCTTTCATGTCACACCATGAAGCAATATTCCCCAAAGATGGCTTTCTTGTGTAATCAATAACTAACTCTCATATTCCTAGAATTACAATTCTAATGATAATAATCCTTGCATTTGGTATATACCTGAGCAATTACAACAAAGGAGGAGCTACTCAGCCTTAGTCAGTCTGAGTCACTTGGTAGCACTCTCACCTCTGAGTCAGAAGGGCGTGGGTTCAAGTCCAACATTGCGACTCAGAAATCATATAGTCTAAGCTGATCTCTGAATGTAGCTGTAATACGCAGTATTGTTGGAAGTGTCAACCTTTTAATGAGAAGTAAAAACCAAAGTCCTGTCTGCCTGTTCAACTGGATGTTGAAGATCCCTTAGCTCTATTCAAAAAGGGAAGGGAGTTGCTTCTTGTGTCCTGGCCAACAATTACCTGAACTAAAATTATTCATTCACTTCATGGCTGTTTGTGAGACTTTGCTGGGTGCATTTGGCTGCTGTATTCATCCAGGAAAATGTAATTCCACTTTACAGTACATCTTGTGAAACACTTTGAGACACCTTCTCATGTGAAAGGTGCTATATCAAATGAAACAATTATTAACTTACTATCAACAATAACAACTTGCATTTATAGAGTGCATTTCACGTAGGATATTGTCTTGAATTTCTTTAATGGAGCCAATGGTGCAATGAACTAGTCCACTGGAGCTAACTCCTCAAATGCCAATTTCTGACTCTTTTCCTTTATTCATTTATATTGGTATTTCTCATATATTTGGTTAATAAGTTTGTGGAGTCTTGTAGCATTTTCTATGCTTCAGAGTTCGACAACAACAACAAAATTACATTTAAAGAGCGTCTTTCACATTGGCAAGATCTTCTAGGACGTCGGGAGTTCATTAACATTGAGAGGATATCGGAAACTAGTTGTGCATGATAAGGTTAACCTCACTATAAGTCTTGAACCACGGTCCCACACACTTTGCTGACAATCACAAATAATCTGCCTTCTTAAAGAGCAGTGAATACGGTATTCTCATTCCAATAGTACACACTCAATTTAACGCTCAAGGACATACATAGCAGGAGCTTGTATTGAAACAGCAATGCGTGGGCCTGATTGTGCTCAACATTTTCCAATCCCCTTTCAGTCAATGCTATTACTAACTATTTCTCCACAGGTAGAGAGTAACTCTAACACTGGCTTGGAATGAAGAAAGGCCACATCTTGGGTCACTTTACCACACATGCTTTATTTTATTGCCAATAGCTGCATGGACTGTCCAATTTGGAAGTGACCAATTGCAGCTAAAATTAAGAAAGTAATAAGAGGAGTGTACAGGGAGGCAGGGGAGGGAACAGAACTTGTGAGTTAAGTATTTATAAGTTATTTGAGTTCTGTCTCATGCATCTGAGGATGAAGCTGGAGTCCTTGTAGAATTGAATATTGGAACTGGGTATACTTTAAACTATAATAATAATCCTTGTGTTTGATATAGCACTTGAGATGTATTGTAGACATGATATTCACGGAATATATATTCATAGAATATACTGTAAAAGTGAATTGACGTTATATTTGTCTAAGACTTATGTTTTTAATTGTAACCAGAATGGTATTTAGCAGCCAGACTACTATCCAAACTATGACTTTGTGCAACTTAATTGGCTCCTACTGACTGAAGTGAAGAAAGAAGCATGTGGTGTTTGAATGTCAATACTGTATTTTAATGTCTATCGCAGCTAAAACTTCTCTTTAAAGGGGTCGAGGTGAGAATTAAAACTCCAGTGTGTGGGGGAATCTGAACAAGAATATCTTGGAACAACAACAAACAACAAAATTACATTTGTAGAGCGCCTTTCACATTGGGAGGACGTCCCAAGGCACTGAACAGTCAGGGGTCAGTACCCAAGCGTGGGGGGAGGGGGCAAAAGTCCGGAAGTGGAGCTTGAATCCACAACCTGTTGACTCAGAGGTGAGAGTGCTACTAACTGAGCTACGCTGACAGCTATCCATTTAGAATTATTCTCCCACCTTTCCCGCTGTACTTCAGAGTAGAGAAGATGGGATTATTCTCTTTTAGAGTGGAGAAGGTGTTCCACCAGCTATAGTAGAAAGAGTGAATGAAAAGAAACAGTTTCCTCTGGCGGGTGGGTGGGTAACCAAAGGACACAGATAATAATAATCCTTATAATCCTTGCATTTCATGTAGCACTTTTCATGTCTTCTAGATATGTCAAGATGCTTTACAGAATATGCTGTGAAGTGAATTGACTGTATATTTGTGGGCGAAATGCAGCAGCCAATTGCACATAGCAGTATCCCACAAACAGTTGTGGATTTAAATGACCAATGTATTAGTGTTTTTTTTCAAGGGATTACTGTTAGGCCTGTGGACTATCTAAACTTGCCCAAGCTTTCAGCCTGCCTGGAATTGAACCGTGACCTCTCACTTGCAAGTCGAGTACTCTAACCGCTGAGTTACAAGATTTTGTTTAATTGGCAAAAGAACCAGATTGTAGTCTAGGATAATTTTTTTTAATGCAGAAAGTTGTTACAATCTGGAATGCACTGCTTGAAAGCAGATTCAATAGTAACTTTCAAAAGGGAATTTGATATTTACTTGAAAAGAAAAAAAATTGCAAGGGTCTAGCGAAAGAGCGGAGGAGTGAGACTAATTGGATAGCTCTTTTAAAGTGCACAATGAACCAAATTTCCTCCTTCTGTGCTGTAGGATTCAATGATTCTTTCTACATTTCTCTCTTTCAGATATTTATTCAATCCCCTTTTCAATGCTAATATGAATTGTGTCCCAACCACAGTCCCACAAAAGGCATACCGTGTCCCATCAACCCTTTTTGTTCAAACATTTTCCTAATGTCTGCCTTTGCTCATTTGACTACCTATTAAGTCTATATCATCTAATTACCAACACTCTGATCAGAGGTAATAATGTATCTCTTGTAACATGATCAAAAACCCTCAGAATTTTAAAACCTCAGCCATGTCTCCCTTCAGTCTTCTCTACAGAAAATAGTTTTTCCACGTGTTCCTCAAAAGTGAAGGCAGATGACAGTGAAGCACTTCAATAATCATAGTTCACATCAAGAATCAAGACACCAGCCCACTGACTTACAGAAAGGTTGCAGTGTTGCATTCAGTGAGACATGTGACCTGGCATTTTCTGTTGTACTGAATGGCATCTGTAAAAGAGATTTCCAGTCCAGTTTTAAGACTGAATATAACAAAGTAGAATGGGAGAAAATGATGGAACCACAAAGTATTTATTAATCTTTTGAGCACTCAATGTCTTCTGCAGCTTTTAAAATACACACAGCATGTCCATCACACAGCAGCTGCAGAAACCACATTCAGTCAATTTTCAATGCTGCATGTTATAAATAGAATTTGAGAAGCGCATTGATTCCAACACATCTAAACTTGCTGCATTCCACTGACATAAACTAATAAATTTTAATCGTGTTTATTTTGGTGTAAAAACCACTACTGCCGACACAAAGGGTTAACTTAAAATATCCTTTGAAAGTAAAAAAGAAAAATTACCTTTTATTTAACGTTTACTTTGGCACAAAGATGGCCTTGTAATCCTTAAAGGGTTGTACTACATGAATGCAAACTCATGACATATTCCACAGGAGCATAACTGTTGGCAATAAATTGATTCTTAAGGGTCTTGCAGGAAAATCAGGGCATTATGATGAATTGGATTCATCCTGAGTGTATGAGAAATATCACACGCGAGCTGATCGTAGATATTTTTAGAATAAACAAGCATAAAAGAATACATTGACATTGAAGAATAACTTCCACCCTCTGGAACATTTTCCAATGGTGAACCATATAAAGGAGACAGTTAGGGGATATGGAGACAGGGCAGGTAATCAGAGTTAGGTGAGAAGATCAGCCATGATCTTATTGAATGGCGGAGCAGGCTCGAAGGGCCGAATGGCCTACTCCTGCTCCTAATTCTTGTGTTCTTATGTTCCTAATCTATTCTATCCGTATTGAATCCAGTTATCTTTGTTGACTGAGGTTCAACCTGACTTGCAGTGAAAGTTCTGTGTATAGTTAATACATAATCATTATTATACGAGTCAAAATATTTAACACTATTTTCTAGAATATGTACTGATTGTGTATTTGTAAATAAACATAGCTACCAATTTATGTAAAGCAATGTTGCACTACAATGTGATTGACCAATTTTAGTTTACAGGATTCTTGGCAAGCATATAGGGAGGAACTTCCTTCTCTATTTGAACAGCGCCGTGGGTTCTTCATTATTCACCCGACAAGGCAGAAAATATATCAGTTTAACACCTCAGCCAACTCTGACAAAGCAGTGCTTCCTCAACACTGTATTGGAGCATCAGCCAAGACTATAACTTAACGTTCCCGATGTGGGGTTAAGACCCATAACTTTTGACCCAACGGTAAGACTCCTGAGCCTGCCTGCTGACATTAGCATAGCTTTCCCAGCTAGAAATGCCAGGGGTATGGTTTTGAGCACCGCACCATGAGAATGGCCATAGACAAAGAAAAGGGTCATATTTATATTTCTTTGTTAATTTGAGTGTGTTTTTTTGTGTGTGATGACTGGTTAATGTGAAATGAGAGGATAAAAGCTTGATGACAATTGCCTATGGCAAAGCCTGTTGACATCAGGGACTAGCTCAATTTCTTACTGTTTTACTGCATGTGGGGTGGATTTAGAGTCAACTGCAGAAATTAAAATGCCAATGCTCTTTATAATAATTTTAGGAAGAATAAAATATTTGGATAACAGTTATGAGTTAACAAAACAATGTGAATGACTCAAGACCTTACAATGCACATTTATGTATTGCCTTTATGTATTGGAAGGTGATATCATAGAGCTTGGAAGTTGATACAAATTGACAAGTTCAGAGATAAAAATGGTGTGACTGACTCCACTGCTGGTCAGCAGGCCCGCGGGCAAGGGTGGAGCTCCAGCTTTATATTTGCACCCCAGCTTTATAGTTCTGATGAAGGGTCATGGATCCGAAAAGTTGACTCACTTTTCCTTTCTCCATAGATGCTGCCTGACCTGCTGACTTTTCCCAGCAACTTCTGTTTTTGCCCCCCCCCCCCCCAGCTTTATATTTGTGCTCAATTATCCCTAAAGGGCTGATGCCCAATTATCATAAACTCAAATGAAGCCTGTTTGTCGTGCAGCCTTTTAACATAGGTTGATCACTTATAATCATCAAAGGCAGTTACAAGCTTTATCCCCTGCTATTGTAAATATAGCCATGATCAGCAGGAGGAGGTGCTGCCATTTTGGGTTTTGATTTTCCCACTGAGTTCCTCCTCGGTGACATCACCTCCGCCCACCAAGTTTGAATTCTTGGCAACAGGTTTGAATAATTCACACTGGGGCGGTGGCTTCCAAAGTTTGAATAGGGACGCCTCCCTAACTCAGCAACACTTTTGTTGCGACACCCCTCCTTCACATAGGGCTCTACAGCTCCGCCTCAGCTCCACACCCACTCGGGGGCTTGAGACTCTAAAGTTCCGCCAATGGTACGCACCCCCCCAGACAATGGTAGTCCCCCAAGTGAGGTGCGCCCCACAGTTTGGAAACAACTGGAGTAGAGGGAGCTTTACTCAGTCTCTAACCCTGACCTGGGAGTGTGCACGCACAGTGTAGAAGGAGCTTTACTGTGAATCTAAACCTGACCTGGGAGTGTGGACGGACACGCAGTGAAGAGCAGTGGTTTCCAAACTTTAAATAGCAGCACCCCCTAAGTCAACAAAGTTTTTGTTGCGTCCTCCCTCTTTCACATTGAATATTTTTTGCTAATGATAACAGCAAATTCAATACTTTACCTGTTTTTAAACTGTTTTTTTTAAGTAAGGTATTAACAAAAAACATCAAATTGTTAAAAAAATTTAATTAAATGAAAACAATTATTAAATTGTGAAACCAATTACCTGTACTTATATTTACAATTCCAAGCGATAAGTACTTCCTATTGTACTTTCTGCATTTAGTTTTTTACAAGCCATTTCTCTCCATAATTATTCACTATCTTTACTTGAACTTCACAATCTCTATCTTTCCTCTTGAAACTGGTTAAGAACTTCTCTATCTATTCAAGGGTTCTCAATACAGACAAACCCTGCTTGACGTCGTAGTTTGGTTCACGTAAAATGAGACATTAAACAAAACAACGTTATGCAAATACATTTTTCCCATAAGGCTGCTGGTCTCACTCGCTGCCGCCCCGGGTCATTCCCAGGTCCTAGCGCTGACTAGGACCTGGGAATGTCTTTCCACCCGCTAGCGAACAACGTATTAGTGAACATTGCAAGGTTAAGCGGGATTCACCTGTAATAATAACAATAACGGCCGCGCCTCCCAAGCCAACGGTTGGGACATCTTCCCGACGTGAAAGGCGCTCTAGAAATGTAATTTTGTTGTTGTTGTTGGGCCCCACACTTTGGAAACCACTGCTCTACTATGTTATGAAGCTGGCATTTACCATAACTCTCCTTTATTGTTTCATTTTAATCCCAATTTAATTTGTCATCCAGGGAACACTACCTTTAGATACTCTACCCTTCCCCTTCATGGGAATGTGTTTAGACAGTTTCTGAACTACAGTATTTCCTCCTTAAGGGCCTTGCATTGCTTGTTCAACATTTTACCCATCAATCTTGGTTTCCAATCCACATAGGGCAGATACCTTATAACTCGCTGAAATTAGCCCTCTTCCTGTTGGGTATCCTCACTTTGGATTGATCTTCATCCCTTTCCATAATTATTCTAAACCTGATGTTATTGTGTTCACTGTTAACCAGATGCTCTTCTGTTGACACATGCTCTACTCGCCCCACTTAATTCACGTCAGAACTGGATCCAACACTGCCCTCTTCTTCGTTGGGCTGGAAACATATTGATCAAGAAAGTTCTCCTGGATACATTTCAGGAATTCTTCCCACTCCTTGCCCTTTACACTGTGTTTTTCCCAGACTATCACTGGATAATTGAAGTCCCCCATAATCACAACAGTATTTTTTGTACATCTTTGTCAGTAACATTTGTTGCTGTTGCCAGAATAATTTTTTCCATATTGTGTGGATTGGCAGGACAGATACACTGCAAGTCTGAGAAGCATACAACAATTCCTCAAAAAAGAAAGAAAGAAAAAGCTCCATAATCAATCGACTGAAGATCCTGTACCTCAGCAAAAACATCCTAAAGATTGTAAGAGCGCCTTCCATTCAGCAACTTCAAGACACCATTATTGACCTTTCTCACTGACGAATGGCAAAATGCGATATACACATTAATTCTTGATGATCGGAAAGTGTACATAGGTCTTGACAATGTATGTTTCCATTTCGATGTACAAGATGCTGCTGTAATTTGAGAAGATGTACCAGACCTTCACTTTCCTACATGTAGAGGTTGATACCAGAATAGTATTCCACTTATTCAATGTCTCTAGGATCCTTGAGATACAAACTAGAGTTGCACACTGTTATAAGTGGACTTCTGTGCGTAATTTGGCTGCCACGTTTCACCCACAAATATACAGTCAATTTTCCTATTCTTCTTCATCCTGCCCTGACCCCTCCCGACCTGTTCTTGTCCCTACCAAACCGTACAGCGCCTTGGGACGTCCTCTCGACGTGAAAGGTACTATATAAATGTATGTTTTGATTGACTGATTGACTGATTGATTGATTGATTGGTAATACAGTAAAAGCCTGTTTATCTGACACCTGTGGGACCTGGCCAATGCCGGTTAAATGGCGTGCTGGATATTTGGTCGGATCCGACTCCAAAAACCCATCACAAAATGTTTTACTTATTTTAACACATACCATATTAATAATAGACTAAATAATAACAGATAATAACAGACTTTTGTTATTCACATAAACATTCACCTAAAAATCACCTTTGCTGGTAGATGCCTGGTTTCAAGCCATGATGCTGGGGTAGAGGTGTACAGTCAAAACAGCAGCGTGACTTTAAGGCTGTACAAGCAGCAAGCAAAAATACCTGTACATTACTTTTGTGCGACAATCGATTTATTAAATGCGTCAGCGTGATTGTGCCGGATAACGTTCGGTTAATCGGATGGTGATTTTTTTTTTGACGTACTGGTTATACGGAAGTTCCAGTTGATCATGTCATGGATAAACTGGCTTTTACTGTATATAATAATAATTCTTGCATTCAATATAGTGCCTCATCATGTCTTCGAGACGTCTCAAAGGGCTTCACAGAATATATAGCAAAGTGACTGATTTAATATTTTGTCGTTGAAACGTGGCAGCCAATCATGCACAGAAGTGTCCCATAAACTGTTGTGGATTGAGTAACAGATTTATTATTTTTTGAAAGAAACTGTTAACTCTGCAAAAGCAATCTGCCAATCGATTAATAACTGGGTTCCTACTTACTGCTTGGTAAACAGAGGCAAGTGGAGTAAAGAAAATTGCCCAACATTGTGCCCTGCCGGGAATTTAACCCAGGTTTCTCACTTGTAAGGCGAGTGTTCCAACCACTATAGGATTCCACATATCATACTGATATTTTGTTGATCACCATTTTACAAGAACAAGTTACAATCAAAGGTCTGGGTGGTTGTGGAACACGATGGGAACAACACAAGACATTGTACAGATGTCACATAACTGGCAAAATATTTTGCTCAGAATCTATGTTTAACGCTGCCATGTTTATTCCCATTTACTGGATCAATTACTTATCTGCCATCATGCGAAAGACAAATGTCTGTCCACTAGAGCTGATTGAAAATTCTGAAATGTTTTTGCAAGCTTTTGGAAATCTTGGAATGTCAGAAGTTAGGAGAGTTTGTTTGTGCTCTGTATAGCAAGGCAAAACATAGAAGTTGAGGATGTGCAAAAAATGTGCTTCAACAAATGAGAATAAACCTCTCGAGAAGATGAAAAGTGCTAATTCTAGCCTTCTGCCTCCAGTTTAGATTCAGAAAACCAAATGGTCACATTATGTTGCTTTATTATGAAGGAGCACAGTATATCTGACAAAACCAAATCAGATTTTATGAAGTTTGACCCTAAATTAACAAACGTATTGACATTTTGCTAACCCTACCCCATTTTTGCTTTGCACTAAAAAGCATAGGAACTGGCAAAATCCATGTGAAATATTGCAAAGCAGTGCAGGCTGGTACGGTGAAGACTCTTATTCTACACACATTTTTGCATTAAAATCCACCTTCAAACCTTTTGCAATCCGATAGAACAATATTTTCAAAAAACAATGGATCTTGATCTAAAACAGGGAAACAAGTAAATTACAAGAACTGGAGATTGAATCTTAAACATACAAACTAATAACTTGTCGAGCAATATGTCGCAAAGATATTACCTTCAGTCTAGAGGGAGGACCGATTCAGAGTGGACATTATAGAGCTGCATAAAATAAATGGGATTGAAAAAGTAAATCTAGGAATATTTTAAGATGCACCAAAGGGACATAGATTAAGAGTTTCTAAATGCTATTTCAGGATAGATACCAGGAAGTTTCTTTACTCCTAAAGTTATTGACTGGAGGAGGTAGTCAGGAAGGGTGGAAAAGGCCACACAACTGATTGATGATGGGAGTGGGTATTCTGCAGGAATGAAATCAGATGGGCTTGGGTTACTTCTTTATCCAAACTGATCTTGTGATCTTGTGGGAGTACAGTGCCTAACTACCTTAGGTGCATAGCCACTAAATGTCACGATATAATAAAATATTCTCTGCATTTGATACAGCGCACAAACTCTAATACATGCATTCATAACATCCAGGCTTGACAATACAAATTCCATGCTCGTCAGCCTCCCCAACTCCTCTCTCCACAGGTTGCAGATCATCCAGAACTCTGCAGTCTGTGTGTTCTCCCGCAACAGGTTCCGTAACCGTATCACCCACACCCTCACCTGATTCCACTGGCTTCCCATCACACAAGGATACAGTTCAAGATCCTGGTCCTTACCTTCAAAGCCCTCCATGGCCTTTCTCCCCCCGTCTCTGCGACCTCCTAAACCCCTGGCAACCTGCCAATTATTATGTCCTGCTTCACATCATGCACCTTGGCTGCGCCACGATTGGTGGGCGGGCCTTCAGACACATTACTCCCACCTCTGAAACTCCATCCCACAGTCCCTCCACCTCACCCCATCCCTCGTCCCCTTCAAGACCCACTTGATGCCCTCCTCTTTGACCGTACTTTTGATTTACCTCCTTCACCAATTTGCCCGATCTTTACCCCCAGCTCGGGTGGGAAATATTGTCTGTTCAGGGTTATGGAAAGTCCTCCAGACATGAAAGAAACTATACAAATGTAATTTTATTGTTGTTGTATAAAAATGGCACATTGAAATCTGGACTAGCAGATGGCAGTGAGATGACCCAGTCCTTTGTGATCAGCATTCTTTTGATTACACATGGTAGCCAAATGTATTCCAGAACATGCCTATTCTACACTTTCACACTCCTGAAATGGATTTGTATCTTCACTCTCTGGTGGACAATTGAATCAAGATGACATGCCACTTTGAAGCAACAGTGCATGCTTTCCATTAAAAAAAATCTGCAGTTTCTCTGCATTTCGAAAAGAAAATGCGAAAGGTCTACGTTTGTCCATTTTTTTTAGAAAAAGATGTTTTCTAATATAAGATACAATATCTCATTATATCATTTATTTCTCGTCAGTCCTCTTTTTGAATACGTTGTACAAAAGTATGCCTGCTTATCTGTGTGTCAAAGCTTTTGAATAACAGCATTAATCTTGCCATTCCCCCAGAGAGTCGCTAAATGGATGGCAGCAGGCATACGTTTTTCTAAGTGTAATTCTGTTTTTGTCTTATGAGTTCCACTAGCACAATGAAGAAAGTAGCATTCATCTGCAGCACTCACCCACACCGCAGTACATCAACAAAGAAACCCCAGGAACAGTTCCAAGTTCACAGGGGTTGGACTTGTTTATTTTTCAGCTCACCTTGCAATAAAGGAAGCCCACCGCCATTAATGGGAAGGCTTTCAGATATCACCTGATGAATTGAACCCTGCTCTTTTAAACAGCACTGCGGGAAACAAAAATAAAACAATTACCGCTACTTTCGTTGTCTTTATCAATAGATCTTTGTGAAACAGGAGCAAGTGAGGTTCAGGCTGTCAGTGTCGGAGACATGCAAGTTTGTGTAACCCACCTGAGAGCATGAGTGTCAGAGAAATGTTTATTATCTCTGGTAGATATAGCAACAAAAAGCCAATCATTCATTCCACAATTTATATACTATTTATTTTGTTGGCTCTGAACGTAGGGTTCAACCAGCAAGGAGTTGTTAATGTGTGGAAAGTTTTGAAAGATTCCACTCTCTTTCCCTTTGTCTCACCCACACCGATCACATACACACAATCACAATCTCTAGACATTCAGGAATGAAAAATGCAAACTTTCATGTCAGATTCTATGTGATGGTTATTATTTTTGGAATCCATTATAAATACCAGAGTTTCAGTTGATTTTTATTATCGCATTTCAGCTCTAAACTCTCACGCACATTTACAATATAATTTCACTTTCATACAGCACCTTTCATGTCCCAAGGCGCTTAATACACCTGATACAATCCTGAATTTTAAGACAATAGTTTGCTCTGTGTAAACTTTTGCAATGTTTTGATTGCCATCTATATTTGGGGTAGAACAGTAGAGATGCACATATTTCTCAACCTCTTTCTCCATCCACATCTTCAAGACTTATGTGGACAGATATTTGTTAGGTCAGAATATCAAGGGATATGGGGCAAAGGCAGATCATTGGAGTTGAGGTACAGATCAGCCCTGATCTTATAGAATGATAGAACAGGTTTGAGGCACTGAATGGCCTACTTCTGTTTCTATATTTGTATGTTTCTCGGAGCAGCCTCTGAACCAGCTTTTTGAGTAAAATTGAGTAAACCTATTTTTAATTGGTGTAATCTGCCTGTCCTGTAATTCAACCTGTTACCCACATTTTTTGAAATCCCAACCTGTCTGCTCCCTACACTCAGCTTCACGTCCTCTGCCTTCAGCCTCTCTGTCTGCGTCTTCTGGAACTTTATTCCACAATCCCTCCACCTTGCCCATCCCTTGCCTCCTTCAAGATCTATCTCAAGACTCTCTTCGATCGTGCCTTCAATCACCCTCCTACCCCTACTCCCCCACCCTCAACACCTCCTGGTCCCAACCACCAGTACAGATCCCTGACTGTCCCGCACTTTGGGATTTACTCCTGATGCGAAAGGCACTATACAAATGTAATTTGTTGTTGCAGTGATGATGGTGCTCCCAGGATCTGTTGGGTACAGAGTTTAATGACTGCGTCCCAGTGAAAATGAAGAAACAATGATGTATGTCCATTTTCAGGGCAATGAGTAACTTCTGGGACAACCTGGAGGAATTGGTGTGCCCATCATTACTTTGTTGTCTCTGGGAAGATAGTGAATATTATTCCACTCCACTTTGCTGAAGCAAAACTTTTCTGAACCCTACAACTTTCAGCCTATTTCAGACTTTGAATTCCATCGCAACAGAACACGGATCAGGAAAACCAATCAGCAACAGCTCTTGGCATTTGTTTGATGCAGTATAACCCTTTGAGGTGTAATCCCGACTTTCACTTTGGAAGGACTTTCCTGACGCCGTCTTAAAGTGGTTCAGAGGATTAAGTGTGAAATGGAATGACGGAGTGACTGCATATCTGTAATCGAACCAAATTGTGGTCAGATAGGAAACAAACATACAATTTATTTGGAGGGTTTTTGGCCAGGACAAGTGTTAAGAAAAGAGGAAATGTGAAAGGCTGGAATTCTCCTACTCCTCCCCTTTCTGCTGCTCCATCTTCATTCCTTATCTATTACCCTCAGGTACATAATGTTCTTAAATGTAAATGATTATTCGGTGTTTCTCTTTAGGGAATTTATATTTCCTCACAGAGTTTACAATTCATGTTAGAATCACTATTCTGTAAATTGACAGGAGGTTTAATGTTTTGACAATGGCTTCTAGTTCTGAAATTGTACAGGAATGTCTCCTAGTGACTTTACAAATAGTGGAGGCAAAATAAAGGCCAGAGAAAGAACAGAAGTGAAAGTTAATACTTGGAAAAAATCCAGTACATAAGGAAAAACTGAAAAGTTCCTCCAACCTCAATATAGAAGTCCTGTTGTGGGACCATGGGTCAGAATTTAGTATTCCTAAATTCAATCTGTTCTTTATTTAAGGAATGTCATTAAAATATTTTATTGCTCGCCTCCTCCCTCCCACCAACCCAACTCCCGGCTACAAACATTCAGTGATGCCATCTTGGATACCAGATTAGTGAACCCTGTTTATGAATCAGAAATGCACTTGCCTATGCTCTTTACAGGATATATAATACTAATCCTTACATTTGATATGATGCTTTATCAATCTTGTTGAAATATCTCAAAGTGTTTCAAAGAATATGTTATGCAGTGTATGTAATGTGTAGTGCTCATGCACTTTACAGGTGAGCACAGCAGTTAATTTAAAGCCCTCCACAATCTCGCCCCACCCTACATCCATGACTTCCTATCCCTTTACCCCCTCTGTTCAGCAGCTCTGTCCTGCTCCACATTCCCCGCCCCACCCGCCCCACCATTGGCAAGCGAGCCTTCAGCCACTCTGCCTCCAATCTCTGGAACTCCATCCCAAAGTCGCTCCACCTTGCCCCCTCTCTGGCCTCCTTCAAGTCTCGCCTCAAGACTCTCCTCTTCGATGTACCCATCAGCAACTCCTTCCCCACCCCCTCCCAATCCTTAGCTCGGGCCTGAATCAATAACTTCACAGCAGCATGGGACTTCCTCCTGATATGAAAGGCGCTATACAAATGTAATTTTGTTGTTGTTAAGTTGTCTGCAGTAATGCCCCAATGGTAGGCATGAAGTGTATGACCAATTATTATCTGGGGGATTGCTAGCCAAGACATCAGAGAAACTCCCTTGATGGGCGTACAGAGTTTTGTGTGGATGAGCAAGTGGTGGTGGAGTTTTGAAAGAATTTGAATTTATGGGTAGTGTAGCTTGTGAGACCTGCAAGGTCTGTGTTTGAAAACTCCAGGCAGAAAATAGCAATGGCATGGATAGAGTGTTTGGCAGTATTTGGTGTCCGCAAATGGGCAGATGCAGATGCTGCAATGGAGGTGAAGAGAGGAATATTTGATCAAGGACTAGGTCTGAAGGACAAGCAAAATTTGAGGATCAAACTGAACACTGAGGCTGTGCACAGGTTTAGTGAGTTTGAGACAGATGTATAAAGGTAGAGGAGGTGAGAGCTGGAACTGCGGAGACATTGGCAGGAGACAGGGAAGGTGGCTTCTCTCTTATCCATATTGAGTTGCATGAAATTATGGTTCATACAGGCCTTGTCATCTGCCTGTCACCACATCAGTAGCCCTAGGATCAAAAGTGGAAAAGTAGATTTAGGTGTCATCCACACAGATATGAAAGTTAACCCCAGGTCTGTAGGTGATGTCGCCAAGAAGGAGAATGTAAAGGATGAGAAGGAGGGGACTGAGGATAGATGTATCAACAACAACAAACAACAACAATAACAACAACAACAACAAATTACATTTATAGAGCGCATTTCACGTCGGGAGGACATCCCAAGGCGCTGCACAGGAGGCGTGTGACCCGAGCTGGGAGGGGAGTGTTTGGGAAGGGGTGAGACACGAAGGGGAGGTCGAAAAACTCGGGGTGGAACAAAAGGCAGGGTCAAAGAGGAAAGTCTTAAAACCAGCCTTGAAAGAGGAAAGGGAAGAAACGAGATGGAGGGATTGAGGGATGGCATTCCATAGGGTGGGAGCGGAGAAACTGAAGGCCCGACCTCCGATGGTGGGGCGGTTCAGGCGGGGGGTTTGGAGCTGGCCAAGTCCTGTTGAACGGAGGGTCCGGGTGGGCTTGTAGTGGGAAAGTAGATTGGTTAAACAGGGCGGGGCAAGGCCGTGTAAGGCCATGAAGGTGAGGACGAGGATCTTGAACTCGATCCTCTGGAGAATGGGGAGCCAATGGAGATGGGTGAAGGTGGGGGTTATATGGTCGCAGAGGCGGATGCGGGATAATACACGGGTTGCAGAGTTTTGGATGACCTGCAGCCTGTGAATGGAGGAACTGGGGAGGCCGACGAGGAGAGAATTTCCGTAGTCCAGCCTCGAAGTGATGTATGCGTGCACGAGTATTTCGGCAGCGTGGGGGGTAAGATAGTTGCGGAGCCTGGCAATGTTGCGCAGGTGGAAATAAATGGTGCCGGTCAAGGCACGGATGTGGGGGAGGAAGAAGAGTTTTTGATCGAACATGATGCCGAGGTTCCTGATTGGCTTCGTGAGGTGGAGATTGCAGCCTTGGATGTTGAGGCTGGCAGCGCCCGATGTGTGGAAGCGCAGGCTTGAGCCGATCAGGAGGGCCTCGGTCTTACTCACGTTCAATTGCAGGAAGTTGTCCCTCGTCCAGGACTCGATGTCGGACAGACATTCTGTCAGAACATCGATGGTCTGGGGGTTGAGAGATGAGGCAGAAAGGTACAGCTGGGTGTCGTCCGCATACATGTGGAAATTTACCCCATGTTTGCGGATGACATCGCCCAGAGGGAGCGTGTAAAGGGTGAAAAGGAGGGGGCCTAGAACAGAGCCCTGAGGGACGCTGTGAGAAACTGTGCGGGGGTTTGAGGAAAAGCCGTTGGAAGAAACAATGTGCAAACGGTGGGTCAGGTAGGAATGGAACCAGACAAGGACTGTGTCTTGAAGGTTGAGGTGGGAGGAGAGACGTTGGAGGAGGATGGTGTGATCGACTGTGTCGAACGCAGCAGACAGGTCAAGGAGGACGAGGAGGCAGAGGGAGCCCTGGTCACAGGCGGTTAGGATGTCATTTGTAACCTTAACCAGGGCAGTTTCTGTGCTGTGAATTGGGCGGAAACCTGATTGGAGGGGTTCAAAGAGTGAGTGAGTTGAAAGGAAAGAGCAGAGCTGGGAGGCAACCACTCTTTCAAGGACCTTGGATAAAAACGGGAGGTTGGAGATGGGTCGATAGCTTGATGGTTGCGACGCATCAAGGGAGGGTTTCTTCAGGATAGGGGTGATGGTGGCTGTTTTAAGGGAGGTAGGGACGGTGCCTGAGGAGAGGGAAAGGTTGATGGTGTCAGAAATGAGCGGGGCCAAAAAATTGAGCTGGGTGCGGAGGAGGGGGGTGGGGATGGGGTCCAATGAGCACGTGGTGGGTTTCATGGAGGTAATTATTTTTGTGACTGAAGACGGGGTGGTGGGGTTGAAAGTGTGAAATGGGGGGTGAGTAAGTGTTGAGGTAACTGATGAGGGCACGGAGGTGGAGGAGTGGTGAAGGGAGGAAACCGCAGAGCGGATTCTCTCTATTTTGGACTCGAGGAAGTCCAGCATCTCCTCACAACGATCGTTAGAGGAGAGGATCTGCTAAGTGAGGCAGAGGGGGGGGCGGAGGAGCTGGTTGGTGGTTGCGAAGAGGAGGCGGTGGTTGTCCTTCCCTTCCAGGATTATCCTGGAGTAGAAGGCTGATTTGGCGGTGGCTAGGGCGGAGCGGTAAAATTTGATGCGGTCCCGCCAGATTTGTCGGTGGACCATGAGGCCAGATTTGAGCCAGGTGCGTTCAGCTGCTCTCACTTGGCTTTTGCGGGAGCGGAGGTGAGTTGTGTACCACGGTGATGATCGGGAATGGGAGACGATTTTGGAACAAAATCACATTGATTGCCTTTCACATAGGGAGGACATCCTAAGGCACCTCATATATACAAGGAATACATTTTTGAGCTGTTACTAACACTGTCATCAGTGCATTGTTGCAAAAGGCTGCAAACATGCAATTACCTTTGTGATATGTATTGTATTGTATCAAGGCTATCTCTACCTTAGGCCATGCACTATTGCAGTAGGAGAGAACTCCAGATCTCCAGTGTGGTTGATTACATTTTTATCGAATTAACAAGAACTCTTTGAAACTGGTCCACACAAATTACTTTGTGGAGGCTAATTCATCAAGCAACAGACAACAAGTGGCCACTTTAATGCCTACACCCTGTTGCTGGGAATGGGCTCATTTCAGTGCACTGGCGAGGTCACTCAAACATCGGTGGAATCGAAGTAATACATGAATCAGGAAATGGCAGATGTGTTAAATTAATTCTTCATATCAGCTTCTATGAATGGAGAGTGTGGACGGATTCCAGATCCAGCCAGACTGACTCAGAAATCTATAACATATGTCAGGGTCAGCAAAGTGTGAGTCCTGAAGAAACTCAGGTTTCTTGAGTGTTAAAGTGTTAAAGAGCACCTGGGTGTGTGGAGACCTTGAGAGAAAGGAGTGAAAAAATAGGGGTGAACGCTTTGCTTAGTATTTTTCAGAACTGCAACTGTGGATTGCAGGTCGCTGGTGTAAACATCAGTCAAAAAGTTTGAAAAAAAGGGCAATAAGATGCAAACCAGTGAATCATAGACAAGATGGTGTAACATTGGCAGAGAGATACTCAGGAGAATTTTACAGACGCTGATGATGTTCGTCCAAAGAACAAGTAGCTGGAATGCTCCCAGTAGTTACAGATCGTACTTCATGAATCTACTGGAATTCTTTGCAGAGAAGATTGTCAGTTCCATTATTTTCTTTAATGCCCCATTTACTTTATCACACTGTCACTGTTGGCAGCCTATGTTGGCAGCAGGACTGCCTTCAGTTCAGCTCAGTCATCGTATCACAAAAACCACATCTGCAAACATTGGAGGAAGAGTGTCACCTTTTCTTTGTATCGGGTAAAAATTGTAGATTAATAATCTCTGATTTGAAGAGACAGGGCTAAATAAGATTAATCTCTGCTGTCTAGAAAGAAGACAGGTGGGAAATGACTTTTATAATGCATGTAAGATACTAAATCTTAGAAACAGGATAAACCTGGAATCTTACTTTGCGTTAACCTAGGAACGCAGAATAAAAAATACAAATTCAACATTGAAGAAAATAGCAAACCTTATGGTTTTAGCTAGTTAAACTTCAGCATCACCCCCGCACTCACCACACATGCACACACACTGGGGTCCCCAAGCTTTGGCTGTTGCCAACTACGCCAAATATTTTCCGGAATTAGGTAAGCAGTGTGCTTTACTCCAGGGAGAGAAAGTGCACATTCCATTCCAGCACAGAAATTTCCATGTGTAGATGGCATACAAGGCAATTTCAGCTTGGTTTGGAAGTTCTTTTTCAGCCTGGTGATGGGTCCCTGCGTGTGTCAGACCAACCGCTGACAGAAACAAATATAGATTTGTTTGTGGCTTTTTTATCGGCCTCAACTTTTCTTTATGTTGGGTAAGAATTGTGAGATGTTGTATGATAATCATCACCCGAGTTAAATGCAATCATGTTCCGAACATCAGTGTTTGAGGGCTGAATCACAGGATACCGACATAACATTGTGGTTTTTGGTTGAATTAAACCTGTATTCAATGAACCAGCATTCAAATAGCCAGGACTGGTAGACTAGGAGTTCCAGGAAATCTTCAGCCCATGAACCCAGACCTGTAATTGAGCCTGCTTTCAACAATGACAAACTGATGTGCCAACCCACTGCACAACCTACAACCATGAAAATGTTTATTTTTCCAAGAAAAATATAATTTGCTGCAATTTCATTGTTATTTTAATACCGCTTTTCCATAAAAACAGTCAACAAAACCACATTCTAACCCTATGATACAATTTGTGTTGTACAAAGTAGTCACGAACAGTGGTCTTCAGTATCTATTCTTGCTGAATCAAAATTCTTGATAGCTACACCCTCATTCCAATCCACCCCCACCCCACCACCCCAACTACTCTCTGAGCTGGTAACCTTCAGAAACATACTCATTGCTTTATTCTGAATTAATTACGCAACAACCAAACATTTGGTTATATTTTGCTGCTATTTCATAATACATGTGTTATAAGTATAACTATTGCATTTGATAAAGCATTATGTCATCGATATGTCTCAAAGCGCTTCACAGAACATACTGTGATATGGAGTGACTGGATTTTGTGGATGAAACAATTGCGCACAGCAGTTAGCATCTGTTGTAGATAATTAGTATTTGTTTCCAATTGACTGGTTGTTGAATCACCCACTGTGATAACTGATGGTGAGAAGTGGAAACAACCTTCCAAAGATCCACACTATGGCTGTATTCTGCTTCAGCTGCAGCTGAATACTCGAACTCGCAGTCTCGGCTCATGCTCCATTGTAGTCCGCTTCATTGTTGGACCTGGTGTCCCTCAGCGAAGACAATAAACCAAATCTGCCTGCTCAAGTGGACATTAAAGATTCTAAGGGACTATTGGCAAAGAAAAGGGAATTTATCCCTGTGCACAGAGACAGAGGCTCCTGTAATACATTCTCCAAACAACAATAATAATAATCTTTGGACTTGGTTTAGCACTTGATCACATTACTGAGATGTCTCAAAGTGTTTTACTGTGACGTGTAATGAATGTATTTGTGAGTGGAAGCAAGATCGCAATTCATGAGATTTGGCCAAAGAATGTGTAAACAGAAAAATCCCTAAATTACCCGAATTGTATCTGGACCCCAATTGACTTAGTTTTATGTCTGTCAAATAAGGCAAAAAATACTCCCACCCCCACTCGCCCTTCCCCACAGGGAAGTGTCATCAGGTTCAAAAGGATTTGCTGAGACACATCCGACTGTTTGTGGGACACTGCTGTGCGCAATTGGCTGCCACCTTTCGCCCTCAAAACATGCAGTCAAAATTCCCTTTACACTATCAAACAAAAGCCAAAATTGCTGGGAACAATCAGTAGGTCAGGCAGCATCATTGGAGAAAGGGAAAGTGAGTCAACATTTCGGGTCCATAACCCTTCATCAGAACTGGAGAGGAATAAAGTGAGAAAGCATGTAGCTCCAGCATTCACTGACCATCACCGGGGAAAGCCTGGTGATCAGGTGTGATGTGCTCTCGATGCTGCTATACATGGAGCAAATCTGGCCCATACCACTGTCCAGCCCTCAAACGTCACCCGAAAAATCTTCCACTTTGTCTGGGGATCCAAGGTGGAGCATGTCCACAGGACCTCGCTCCTCAAAATCCCAGACAAGGGAGGCAAGAGTGTCCCTGATGTAGACCTGATCCTCGTGGCCACCATTGTGTGTAGCTGCTTGAGGCTGTACCTGGAGCCCCGCTACTCCTGCAACAAATGCCACTCCACCCTGGGGTTGTACCTGTACCTGGTGCTGAGAATCATGGATCAGGCTGAACTACCCAACACAGTTGGAGGCAAGACACCTGTTGCACATTGAGAGATTCACATCTTGCAACAACACAGACCTGTGGGAAATCACCCAGCAGCCTGTGCATAAATATTGGTCCATGGATGTAATGTTGTGAAGGGAAGCGTGACATTGGGCAGATGACTGTGAATGCTCAGATTGCATTGGCGAATATTTTAGTAAAATCCAGTTATGAAAATTGATGTACAGACTGAATTGGCAAACTGAAGACTCTCCTTTTGTGTTGTCTCCATTGTAAAACACAAATTATATCATTGGGTTAGTCTGTGGCTTTTATTCACTATTTATAAGATTTTTGTTAAAGAAAAAGTCTTATTCAAGTAACAATGAAATTGCAGACAAATGTTTCCTTATAAGAACACCTCTTATTTAGTTACAAAAATATTTACTTTTCTTAACAATGTGCACCAAGTTGGTCTAAAGCATGTGGTGGGTTCAAGTATGTGCGTGCATGTCTACGTTTGAGGTACACGTGATGGTTATTTGCAGCCTTCTCTGACACTCTGTAAAGATCTGTAATTCTTTGATTGATGTTTTCTACAAAAGGACTTTATTTAATGTGATTAGGGAAATGTAGAGAGAGGGTGTGTTTGTATGTTATTGATTCTTCTGATGTGCTAGGATCGAATTCATACTCATTGCTATTTATCAATGCAATTGGTGTATCAACTGCGCATTGCTTCCTTTATCTGGAACAATAAACGTTGCAGTTGATATGGCACCTTAACACATCTTCGCGACGCCTCAAACTGATTCACAGAATACACTGTAAGGTGAATTGTTTGCATATTTTGTGAGTGAAATGTAGCAGCCAATTCCAAACAGCAGTGTCCCACAGACAGACGTGGAGTGAGCGACCAAATTATTATTATTTTTTAACATTTATTTTATTTTGAAAATGGAAAAGTGATCTGTGAATCGACTAAAAATCAAGTTCCTACTTACTACTAGGTAAACAGAGGTGTGTGGAGTAAGAAATCCTGCCCAATATTTTGCCCTGGCCAGAAATCAGACTCAGGTTCTTTCGCTTGCCACATGTCATTCCAATTTCAGTAAATATTGTTTTTGGAACATCCTCCCTTAATATCCGTAAGGGATTTCACAAGCAGGGGTATTAGTTGAAGTTGAGTACTCTTGAAAGTACTCAGAAAACCAACAAAAAATAGAAAAAGGCTGCAGATTTCCAATTTGGGGAAATCAACACTGATGTCACCTGCAATATCAGCTGTAGAAATACAAACCAGTCCCCAACACAGCTACACTTCATCCTTTAACACAAAGAACTGTTCAATATCCTGTGGATGCCAATGTAACTGCCACCAAATAATTTGCTCTGTAATTAGTGAATAGCAAACAAAACTGGAGGTATTGGAGCCAATGCAGGCTTGAGCAAGGGAAGAATGTGGATGCACTATTTGATGTGAAATCCTTCAAAAGCAGGAAGGGTTATCGCAGTAACGTTATATCCATGTTCACAACCACGTTGAACATCAATTAATTTCAGAATGGAGAATGTTAAAGGGTCGCATTTTGTTCTGAGGGTTGTTAAGACAACAGGGCAGATTACTATTGATTAGCTCCTGTAGCTCAGTGGTTACAGCACTTGCCTTTCCATCCATCCATCCATCCATCCATCCATCCATCCATCCACCCATCCACCCATCCACCCATTCACCCATTCACCCATCCACCCACCCATCCAATTTAGTTCACATCGGGAGGGATGTCCCAACAACAACAACTTTGATTTATATAGCGCCCTCCATGCCGGATGGTGTCTCAGAGCACTTCACAATGCCGCTTTGTGTGGCATCTCAGAGTGCTTAATACCAATGAGATGCACACAATGTGGGGAACAGGCATGGAGCAAGAGTTTGCAGATCTCCGATTAGAATTACAGTCTATCATAAGGGAGACCTTTCAGAGAAAGATACCATTCTACCAATTTAGTTATTGCCTTGTATAATTTAATAATAATAATCCCTATGTTTGATATAGTACCTTATCATGTCTTTGAAATATCTCAAAGTGCTTGAGATAATATACTGTAAAGTGAACTCACTGTATATGTTGCGGGTGAAACGGGGCAACGAAACAGTCGTGGATTGAAATGACCAGTTTATTACTATTATTTTTGGGATGGAATTATTTGAAGAATATATGAACAAATAAGTTCTCTTTTATTCTTATTTCAATCATTATGTCCAAATGCATCATCTTCTCCAAGTACTGTAGAAGATTCATCTAATGCAGAAACATCAATTAGTGGTGCTAATGCACTTATTATCCACCTGGCTGCAGAGGCTTTTCATAGTAGGTACTATTGCAATCCTTATCTTGAGCACTGCTATGATGGGGGTTGCAACAAGTTCACAATCCTCTAATCTAAAATACATCCTAAGCTTACTCAGCAAATATGTTTGTAAGGCTAATCTGTTAGGCATGCACATTTGAGCTGTTTGAAATTAAAATTTTGCACCTCATTTTTCACATTTGCTGCAGGCGTTTCCAGGGCCTGGAATGCCTCGAATTATATCGCATGTGTATAGCATGAGAGCATATGGATGGAATTCATGTTTATAGGATTATAATACCATGTAATTATTCCACAAAGCTCAAAATAAACAGATTATAAACCACAATTGTTAAGCATCCTGATGCCTAATGTCATAACAAAGATGGGCAGTTTTGTAGTTTCAGATGTTCCCTGGAGTGAATTCCTTGTTAGTGGGTTATGGAATTACTGAGCAGAGGTTGCTGATGTTGCACTGTTCGTTTCCATAATTTGTGTGTATGTTCATGTTCTAATTCCATTTACAGTCAGACAATGGACAGCAAATTGGAACAATGTTGCACAGTTTTGATGTCATGTAATAAGGCACTAGCAGAGTAACCAAACATCTCCATGTCATAATATGTGCACAGTAATGTCCCACAAACAGCTATCAAGTTGGGACATTACTGACGTGAAAGGAGCTATATCCTCCTGACATGAAAGGCGTTATATAAATGCAATTTACTGTTGTTGTAGTCATCTATAATCTGAACAGGCAGACTTGGGAAAACATATCTTCCAAATGCAAATTGTGTTGTCCAAAAGTGCATGAAAAGACAGGTTTTGCCCACAAAATACACAGTAAATTCACTTTACATTATATTCAGCAGAGAACTTTTTGATGTCTCGAAGATGTGATCAGGTGCTATATCAAATAGAAGGATTACTATTACTATATGGTATTGGTAGGATTGTACAAAACAAAACACAAAATACTGCAGATGCTGGAAATCTGAAACAAAAACAGAAGTTACTAGGAACATTCAGTAGGTCAGGCAGCATTTATGGAGAAAGGATTATGGTATGATTATGCTCAGCTGCGATTTGTGGGCTTTGCTTCAATCTATGATCTTGATCGAAAATCAGTATTGCTTTTAGTTGTAATCCTTTGCCTGTATCCTGTTCAAATAAATTGGCAAGCGTGAATTGTTTAGACTGAAGAATAGGGTGGGGAACCAGGAAGTGTAGTAGTAATGAGCACAGTAATTTCAACTAAAGACAAACAGGAAGGCAGGATTTTTTTATACACCAAGACTTGTTAGAATTGGAATTGCTGCTAGGATTTATAAGCCAAATTCCTAACAGCATTTATAATAATATTTCTGGCATTTGATATAGCTCCTTTTTACATCAAAATGTCCAAAGTGCTTCACTGAATTCATTTAAAGTGTAATGAATATATTTGTGGGCTAACATTGTGAAATACTTGAGGAAAGAGTATTAAAGGATACAAGGAAAGAGGGGAATAACATTCAAGTAGAGATCTGATTTGAAGGACTCTATGCCAGTGGAGGAGTTAATCCCAGCACAAACAAAATTGATTAAATTACCTCCTCTGTGCTGAAAACTTTCTGACTAATATTTTATGCTTCAGGTTATTGGCTGATTGAGAAAATGTGGAGCATAGAATAATGTAATTCCTCCCCATCCCTCTCCTCCCAGCATTTTTTTGTTACAAAAAATAACCTGAGATTTTAAGCAGATGTTAAAGTTTGGCTGATCCATCCCTACTAACAATTGCGTAAACTATTCATATGGTTTTAGGTGGCTAAATTCATCAGTTTCAACAAGAAACAGTTTCCATTCAGATCAAAGAGAAACCTTTGTGTTCAGGTTTTAGAATGCATGCACTAAAATAAATAATATAATAATGCTTGCATTTGACATAGTGCCTGATCGTGTTTTTTGAGAGATCTCAAAGCGCTTCACAGAACATATTGTAAATCGTAGTGACTGTGTTTTGTGATTTTAAAGTAAAAATAAATCCTGATTGTCACTGAATTTGTCTTTTTTTTTTGCATATTTCTCCTGTTTTTGACTGGGGAGAAGGTGGGAGGCCCTCCCGGGAGAAAAGGCGGGTGAGGAATAGCCCTGATCGCACCTCCCGTATCCTGGCTCAATCTCGTCTCAAAGCCAGAAGGTTGTGGGTTCAAGTCCATGGCAGAGCTTGGAATGGATTGTTTAGGTGAATACTTCAGTACAATGCTGTATGGGGTGCTGCATTATGGGAGGTATGTTTCTTCAGATGAGATATTTAACTGAGGACCTACCTGTGTGTCTGTCTGTTTGGGTGGCCATTATAGATCCTATTATTCTATTCAGAAACAGAATGGAATTTCTCCCAATATCCTAGTCAACTATCCCTCAGATAAAATTGTTCATTCACTTCATGGCTGTTTGTGGGACATTGCTGTGGGCAAATTGGCTACCACATTTGCCTACAGAACTGCAGTGATTACACTCCACAGTAAAACCTGCTAAATGCTTTGAGCCATTTTGACAATATGATGGGGTGGAATATTTAATTCAAAAGATAGCACTTCTGATGCTCAGTGTTGTGTTAGTTTCCGTTAAATCCTGAGATGTGGCTTGCACCGAGAGACAGATGAGGGTGTTACCAACTTTGTGTTTTTCGGATCTGAAATGCATTGCCTGAAAGTGTGGAAGCTGATTTAATACCAACTTTTAAGAGAGTAGATAGTTATTTGGAGAGCAGGGCTCTGAGGAGAGAGCGGGGAAGTGGGATTGATTTGGACAGTGTTTTCAAAAAGCTGGCACAGACACAATGGACTGAATGGCCTCCTTCTGTGCTGTATAATTCTATGATTCTATGAACTTTGCTGAGCTGATAGCACAGAATTTTCCAACGGTAGGACTCTTAGCCAAAACATTATGCACAGGCTTCAATAAGTACCCAGTGATTTATGCAGAGTATTTATGGTAACCTGCGAAGCAGCCTATAAGATGTTGGACCTCTTTTCTCAGAATATTAAAAAATCAGCAAAGGCTGCATTCTTTTAAAAACAAATAGAGGTTTACATATTCCAGTACAGATGTAACTTTCATTCCAGTGACCAAGAGTCAGAGATGTTTTAACCCCATGAAGCTGCTCATTAACACACAATCCAGATGTTGGTCATGAGATCATCACAGTTGCTGATGAGAAATGGAATTTGTCTGTGGCAGTGAGATGTACCACAGAAACTTGGCGTTGATTCAATGCTCTGGAAAGAATTCCAGTGGGAATGCCGAAGGAGAGTTCGCCGGTAGCCAGTTGTGGGGATCTCCTTGCCTTTTCCCAGTTTGCTTCATTCAGTCTTGCCAGAGCTTACCATGCAAGGCAAAAAAGAACCCAGAAAGCTGCGTTATTTGTCACTGTTACTTGCAGTCCACCAGTTAAAATATATTCCCAAATCTAATGTCAACGAGACTTGTCTAACAATGATAACTACAGTATGAAATGATCATTACCATACTTGGATCTCTGAGCTGACATATCAAGGCAGTGCATCTGCAGGATACGAGTTATTACTGTTGATGTTGTGCAGAGGTCCTGTGGGCTTTTGACTTCATCAGACCATCAAATTCCTGAGGTCCCTGGGTCAGTATAATTATACCCCAAGGACTAGGGATGGCCTTGGTAAATGTGCAATTCCCAACGATCTTTTTCACAATAGCATGTAGCAATGTAGCAAAATAAATCTCTGCTGCGTTTTGATTGAAACCAGTTTTAGCTCAACGTCAGAGTATATAAAGCTGCTGTGTTTCATTTTTAAAAAAAAACAGCTTGCTGTTAAAAACATAACACTAAAATGTACAAAGACAAATAGTTGGATCATTCTTCTTCCATATTGAAGAATACTGAGCGGCATTATCAGTCGCATGTAATATAAGAAAGATAGTCCCTTATTGCAATAAAAAGCACTTAATGGGTACCGACTGGTGCAGTGATTATAATTGTAGATAAATGCACCAGCTATTGTTATGCCATCAACGTTCCACAAACAGCCATGAAGGGAGTGTTGAATCTGATCCGGGGGCCTATTGCCCAAGACACAGAAGCAATTCTGTTCTTTCGGGCAGTACTAGCGCCTTGGGACAGCCTCCTGATTTGAAAGATGCTATACAAGTGTAATTTTGTTGCTGTTATTACTATGGGATATTTAGCGTCCACTCAATCAAACAAATGGGACCTTTGTTTAACATTTGAAGGATGACACCTCCAAAAACACAGGACACCCCAAGCATTGCATTGGGATTTCAGTTGAGACCATGTGTTCAAAGTCATAATGGGGGCTTGAATCCACAAACTTCTGACTCAAGGATGAGAGGGCAAGTGAGCAAGGCAAATATAGGGGTGATAGGGTGACCAATCTTGGTTATACTGTCACGGGCAGTGTTGAGGGTACGTCAAGCATTATTCATTGGATGAAACAAATCATTGGAACAACTTGACTTCCTTACAGCTTGCCTAGGATAGGATGGATGGGATGGATGGAATGGGATGGATTGGATGGATGGGATGCCTGGGATGGAATGCATTGAATGAGATGGGAGTTTGTGATGGAGGGAGTTTGTGAGGGAGGGAGTTTGTGAGGGAGGGAGGGAGTTTGTGCGGGAGGGAGGGAGTGAGTGAGTGAGTGAGGGAGGGAGGGAGGGAGGGAGGGAGGGAGGGAGGGAGGGAGGGAGGGAGGGAGGGAGGGAGGGAGGGAGGGAGGGAGGGAGGGAGGGAGGGAGGGAGGGAGGGAGGGAGGGAGGGAGGGAGGGAGGGAGGGAGGGAGGGGTTGGGTGGGCGGGCGGGCGGGCGGGCGGGCGGGCGGGCGGGCGGGCGGGCGAGTGGGCCGTCGGCTATTATTGGGATGGGATGAAAAGGAATAGAAGGTATGGAATGAGGTGGATAGGATGATGGAATGGATGGGATGGAATGGATGTGACCTTGTGGGATGGGATGCATGGGATGGGAGAGATGGGGTGAGATAATAATAAAGCTTGCTTTTCACATCTTCTAGACACCTCAAAGTGCTTCACAGAATATATTATAAAGTGAGTTGACTGTTGGGATGGGATATGATGGATGGGTTGGGATGGATGGGCTTGATTGAGATGGATGTGATGGGATAGGATGGGAAGGGATGGATGGGATGAATGGTCTGTGATGAATGAGATGGGATGAGATGGATGGAATAGAATGTGTTGGATGGTATAGGATGCAATTGAATAGGATGGATGGGATAGCATTGATGGGATGGATGGGATGGAATGGATGGGATGGGAAGTGATGAATGTGATAGGATGGAAGGAATGGGATGAATAGCTTGAATGAATGGATGGAATGGGATGGATGAGACGGATGGGGTGAATGGGATTGGATTGGTGGGATGGCTGGGTGGGATGATTGGTTGCGTGGACGGACAGATGGATGGATGGATGGATGGATGGATGGATGGATGGATGGATGGATGGATGGATGGATGGATGGATGGATGGATGGATGGATGGATGGATGGATGGATGATTGGGCTGGTGGGTGGGATAGCTGGATGTGATGGTTGATTGCTTAGATGGACAAATGGATGGATGGACAGATGGACGGATGATTGGGCAGGCTGGTGAGTGGGTGCATGGGTTGGGTGGGTGGGTGGATGGGTGGGTGGAGGTAAGTGAGACTATTAAGAATGCTACCAGGCTGACACTTGACGGGTAAGGACAGGATTTTGATTTGGCTTTGATGCTGCCAATCAAAATAGGTCACTGAAAATCCATGTAACGCACACACAGGAAGAATGGCCACCCAGGTGCTGTGCTGAAAGGTTATTTCTCAGCCTGGATTTCTACTCAGTGTAAGTCACCACTTTCAGCAAAAAAGTACTGAACACTCAAGGAAAACATCCAAATGTTTGTGTGATAAAATTTACTTTGTTAACTTGAATTGATCAACTTGAACCTAATGACTTGGGACTATGAAAGGCTCTATACAAATGTAATTTTGTATTGTTTTTGTATTATTTTACACTGACATTAGATCCTAAAACAAAGGAATTCACACACCAGTATTTTGCATAAAGTCTAATGTGTCTAACATTTTTAAATGCAGAGTTTTTGTGGCAAAATAACCATTATCACTGTAAACCTTCTCTGGAAGGTTTTGAAATAGTACTGAAATGCTAGTATTTAACAACAACAACAAAATTATGTTTATAGAGTGCCTTTCACATCAGGAGGACGTCCCAGTGTGCTGAACAGTTAGATCGGGGCCCAATGGGTAGAGGGTGGGTCAGGGTAGGGGGAAGGAGAGTAGGAGAGGGGGGAGAGTTAGGAGGGGAGCAGAAGGCACAGTCGAAGAGGAAGGTCTTGAGACTGGCCTTGAAGGAGGAAAAGGAGGAAACGAGGCGAAGAGATTGTGGGATGGAGTTCCAGAGTGTGGGGGCAGATAGGCTGAAAGCCCGGCCACCAATAGTGGGGCGGTTTGGGCGGGGGACATGAAGCAGGTCAGAGCCCGCTGAATGCAGGAGATGGGCAGGCTGATAGGGAGACAGCAGGTTGGAGAGATAGGCGGGAGCAAGGCCGTGAATGGCCTTGAAAGTGAGGACGAGGATCTTGAATTCAATCCTCTTTGAGATGGGGAGCCAGTGGAGATGGGCAAGGGTGGGAGTAATGTGGTCGCGGAGCCTAGTGCGGGAGAGTACACGAGCTGCAGAGTTCTGAATAATCTGCAGCTTGTGAAGGGAGGAGCTAGGAAGGCCGATGAGGAGACAGTTATCGAGGTCGAGCCTAGATGTGATGAATGCATGGATGAGTGTTTCAGCAACGTCGGCGGTGAGTTAGTAGCAGACTCTGGCAATGTTGCAGAGGTGGTGGAAGGTTGAACTGTCATGTCGCGGATTTGGGGGAGGAAGGACAGTTCAGGGTTAAACAAGATGCCCAGATTCCTGACTGGCTTCAAGAGGTGGAGAGTACAGCCTTGAATGCTAATGTTGCCAGCGCCTGGGGTGCGGAGGCACTGATATGAGCCAATCAGGAGGGCCTCCGTCTTGTTGATGTTTAGTTGGAGGAAGTTGTCCCTCATCCAGGACTCAATGTTGGATGAGGCACAACTTGCAACAACAACAACTTGGATTTATATAGCGCCCTCCACGCCGAACGGAGTATCAGGATTAGGATAGGAGAGTGGAGCAGTCATAGGTGACTGTGTGATCTATGAATCCATGTGCATTCAGATTATCCAGTTCCAGGTATGAATTACTCTCTGGATTAAAAAAAGGTAGACTGAAATTGCCCCTTGAAACTCTAAACCAATGCTATTTTATTCTATCATGTTGGTGCATCCTAAAATGTTATTCTGGGTTTACTTTTTCAGTCCCATCTAAAATGTTATACATTTCCATTAAGGTCCCCTCTAAATCATTCTCTCTAAGGTTGAAGAGCCCTAAAATGTGTAATTGTTTTAATAGCTAATTTCTCTAACACAGGGGATCATCCTCGTTGCTCTCCTCTGCAACACCTCCAGGACCTGAACAGCTTGCTTATGTCATAGTGACCAGAACTATATGAAATACTTCAGTTGTGGCCTGACCAGAGCACTATATAGCTTGATGTCTTGGGATTTAAACTCAATTGAATTAATATTGTAGTCCAGCATCCTGTACTGTGACTTAAATTAGAGCACGTGATACATTAGAGAGGGTCATGGGAGCTCTAAATGACCACATAAGTATTTATACATGGTTACTAGCCTTAATTGTTTTGGTACGTACATCCTGAGCAATTATTTTGCAGGTAATGAAAAGGAGCATTAATCAAAGCGTAACAAGAACACAATCACTTTTACTAGCCGCACTGTTTCAAATTTCCTGGATGATTATCTCGCTAGAAGCTGCAGTGTACTTTGAAAGCATGAAATTACTTTTATGTGGAGCATATGGATTCTAATTGAAGTGTTCTGTTTACATTAAAACTCGAGCTATAATGTGATGCCAAACTCTGGTATTGATAACTTCTCACAGATGAGTTAATTGATTTTACATTTCAGAAGTGTAGGTTTTTGCCAAGCTAAGACAATAGTCAGTTGTCAACGAACAATAGTGATGATGGATGTGCCACTTGAGTGAAATTTATCACTTGTGTGCCAGTCTGGTTCAATTGTTGGCACTCTTGCCTTTGAGTTAAAAGGTTGTGGCTTCAAGCCCCATGTTGGGACTTATAACCCACACAGTCTATGGTGACACTCTAATGCAGTCATTGGGGTTATACTGCATTGTTGGAGGTGCTGTCCTTCGGTTGGGTTAAACTGAGGTCCCACCTTCCTATCTAGGTGAACATTAAAGATTCCATGGCCCCCTTTGGAAAGAGTGGGAGTTTATTCCCCAAAATAAATTTGGTTATTCACTTTATGGCTGTTTTCAGAACATTGTTGTGTGCAAATTGGCAATTGGGTTTGCCCACAAAATACAGTCCTACCACATTACAGTAGATACTGTGAAGTGCTTTGAGATATAGCAATCACATAATAAAGCATCATATCAAATGGATTACAATTATTGTAATTCAAATAAATGAAATACAGTTTGGTAAACTTACGATATTGAATAACAAATTATGATTGAATAGCACCTTTGACATCGGGAGAATATCACAAAGCACTGGACAGTCAGGGATTTGCACTTTTGCAGAGGTTGGGATCAGGAGTGGTGGAGGGCAGGGAGGGTAGGAGGGTGCAATAGTTTCAATTAATTCAATGTCAATTTCATGGTGAATAATAGGAAGACAAAGGCAACAAATTATAGAATACCGGTTATCCCTTCATGCCGGAGAAAACAATTAGACTGGATGTAAAGATATACTTTTTTCTCTCGCGTGTAGTGGATATCTGGAACTTGTTCCCATGTAAATGTTGGGTGTATTTGGTTTTGGTCAGTCAAGTATCTGATAAATGCAAAACCACATCGTCATGCTGATTGAAGCATATCCAGAATAGATTGAATTCCACATGTGTATTCCACCTACACATGGAAATGTCCACGTGTCTGGAATGAAATGCACACTCTCTCACTGGGGTGATACACCCTGCCTACCTAATACTGGAGAGTATGAGGCACAGGTGGCGAGATCCAAGGCTTGGTGGTACCCTGGAATGTGTGTTGGGACACTTTTGCAGAAGTCCTAAAACTTCAGAGGGAACAAGTGTTGCCTGCATACATATGTTGTCTTCATCAAATTTAATTAAAAGAAGAAAGTTCCAAGTCAATTATAGACAGACTGATGTGAATCAATAATATTTGCTAGAAATACATTTGAAAATTACTATGGAAGCACTTTATTTAAATAAATTAAAGACTACTAAAGAAAATATCAAATGTTTTCAATTAGTTGCTTTTGAGTGTTTACAGCCTGTCTCAGTCGGTAGCATTCTTGCCTCTGAGTCAGAAGGTTGTCGGTTCAAGTCCCACGTTGAGATTTGGATATTTAATCTAGATGCTGGGAGCATAAACCATCTAATTAGCATGTTTGTTACATACACTATTAAATATGTCTGATTTAAAAAAAATAGAAACCTATCTGAATACATAATAAAGTGTAATAATCCTTACATTCTTTCAATAGCACCAAATCATTTCAAGATTTACTGTGTAGATTATATCTGTAGATGAACATGACAGTCAATTTGCACAAAGCAGTGGTGCACAAATAGTCACAAAGTGAATGACCAAGAATATCAAAGGGTTTGTTGGGCAGTATACTCGCAGAACTCCTTTCCCCTTTTGTAGTGTAATGGGATGTTTAATATCCAACCGAACAGATAGACAGGACATCGGTTTAACACATCATTTGATGGCACCTCCAGCAACCCAATGCTCTCACATCAATGTGTTGGAGTGCCAGTCAAGAATACAAGCTTAAAGTCTGATTGAGACGACAACCTTCTCACTCAGAAGTGAGAATGCTACCAACTGAGCCAGACTGATGGTGTTGTTTTTGAGTGGTGGGAACGGGAATCATGCACATATCTTTCTTCATTCAGCACACATGTTGATGTGGCTAGGCATTAAAGAAATCATACGCAGGTATTTGTTGGCCAGTTGTTGTGCATTGTTTGGCCTACTATGTCAGCCTACTGATTCCCTGGAATACAATCATGTACTGGCAAGAACAGCTCAACCGTAATTTTGTGCAATCAATTGTCATGAGCAGATTGTTGAGTGGGAACAATTGATCGTGTGTTCAAGGGACAGGGGTAGAACTGTTTCTCCTATTATTTGTTCATCTGTTTTACTTTTGCCTGCTATGTTACTGCGAACACCTGTGAAGGTTAGGATATCATCACCATGCAGTAAATTCACTGTACCTTTGTGAAATCCATTGAGACTTGCGTAAACACAAGAGATTTAATAGGTTGTAGTTTTACCTCTGCAAAACCTAAATTGTAAAAATTACTTTCACTTTTGAATCCAATCCAGATGACTGCAAACTGGGAAGAGTCGCTTTGTGTGCATGGATTCCCCATCCATGATAGATTAGCTCAATTAGATAGATGTCCCATTTGGGTTCTTGACTCCATGTTACATCCTATAGCAATTGCACTACCCACTCTCTGAGTGTGTGTTTTCTGCTGTGGGGCCACTTTTCAATATTAAAACTCTTTAGATGTTGCCGCTCTAACCGGGTGCAGGGGAGGAATCAGATTGTTCCACTTGACACTTCATGACCAGCGTTGTCCAACCATTGTTGAAAACATGCGCTTGTTACTGCCCCAAGTTGCGAGTGCTCGTAACCTCTGCTGGAAGAGGCCGGAAAGAAAACACAGCAAGCTGAATATTCTCTGGTTTCAGCACATAATCACTGTGGTCTCTTTAATAGCAGCCATTAGCCTAGCTCAGTGTGGGAATTGCACCAGATCCATTCCGCCTTCCGTTTCCCAGAAAAATGGGGATGACCTTTCTTCCTGCCTTGGATCATTAATGAAAACCCTGCCCATTTCCCTATAGACAAAAATCAGGCATACATCTTGAAGAGTTACACATCTTTCAATTGTGGACTGTATTTTTGAAAGAACGCAGCATCTGGGCCATTATAACATAAGTATTTTCCTGGTTTAACTACACTAAGCAATTTCAAATTATTAATCAGACACTGATCACCTCTGCAGTGATAAGGCACTGAACAGTACATGGTTTTACGCTTCAGCAAAGGAGATTACTGAGGGCCGTGTATGAGTGAAACAATTAAAGACCTTGTCTGATTATTCTTGCTGATTTAATTTTGTGTGTGTATATTATATATATATATATATATATATATGTGTGTATATTGGGATGAAGGTTGCAAAGCCCCAAATTCCACCTACAACAACAACAACAATTTACATTTATATAGCGCCTTTCACGTCGGGAGGACGTCCCAAGGCGCTAAACAAGATGCGTGTGACCCGAGCTGGGAGGGGAGTGTTTGGGAAGGGGTTAAACACGAAGGGGAGGTAAAAGAGTTCGGGGTGGATCAAAAGGCACGATCGAAGAGGAAATTCTTCAAATCGGCCTTGAAAGAGGAAAGGGAAGAGGCGAAACGGAGGGATTGAGGGATGGCATTCCATAAGGTGGGAGCGGAGAAACTGAAGGCCCGGCCTCCGATGGTGGGGCGGTTCGGGCGGGGGGCTTGGAGCAGGCCAAGTCCTGTTGAACGGAGGGTCCGGGTGGGCGTGTAGGGGGAGAGTAGATCCGTTAGGTAGGATGGGGCAAGGCCGTGTAAGGCCTTGTAGGTGAGGACGAGGATCTTAAATTCGATCCTCTGGAGGATGGGGAGCCAGTGGAGACGGGCGAGGGTAGGGGTTATGTGGTCACGGAGGCGGGTGTTACTAGTCTTAATTATCAAGGCCATTTTGTCTTAAAAGAGCTCCTGTGGAGCTCCTGTGGCTAAGTGGTTAGAGCACGTGTCTTGCAAGCTGGGGAGACCAAGCTGGGGAAACCTGTGTTCGAATCCAGCCAGGTCAGGGCAAAACCTTAATAATCCGTTCGAAAAAACCACAATAATAAAAATTGGTCATTTCTATCCATGACTGTTTGTGGGACACTGCTGTGCGCAATTGGCTGCCGTGATTCGCCCACAAATATACAGTCAATTGACTTTACAGTATATTCTGGTGAAGCGCTTTGGGACGTCGATAAGATGTGAAAAGTGCTGTATCAAATGCAAGGATTATTATATTATTATATATTAAAATATAAGGTTCTGCAAAACTGTGCTAGCCACTAATGGTGGTGCAGAGAGGATGTGGGATGATTGCTCTGACTATTTCAGCAAAGTTTAGTCTTATCAAGGCTGAGGATTGCCCCAAAATGTTGGACACCCACCAGGAAGTATTTCTTTCAGCAGAAAGTAATAACATTAATAACACATAGAATGATCCTTGCATTTGATGCAGTGCCTTATTACATCTTCTAGATATCTCAAAGCACATCACAGAATATACTGTAAAGCGAATCGACTGTGGGAAAAATTTGGAAGCCAAATGCACACAGCAGTGTCCCACAAACAGTCATGGACTAAGTGACCAAATTACTCCCAGAAAAACAAGCTGTCAATCGACTAACAACCAGGTTTCTACTTACTGCTAGGTAATCAGAGAACTGTGGAGTGAGGAAAGCTGAGATGAAATGGATCAAAGAGCTTTGATCAATAACAACTTGCATTTATTCAGTGCCCTTCATGCAAAATAGCGTCTTGGAGCCCTTAACTGTGGCGGAGTCTGATGTCAAACTGAGGGGAGGGGCGAGGTAACTGTAAGCACATTTGAGGAGGAAGGTCTTCAGATGTTATCTGAAAATGGGGAAGGAGACAACGAGTCGGGGGGATCGAAGGTGAGAGTTCCAAAATTTGGGGCATAGAGGCCGAAAGCATGGCCACTGATGGTGGAGGGGTGAGGGATAAGCAGGATGCCAAAGTCAGTGAAGCAGAGGCAGTGGAGTTGGGTGTAAGCAGGTTGGAGAGATAGGGAAATGCTAGGGTATGACGGGATTTCTAGACCAGTGTTAGGTTCATGGAATCATAGAATCCTACAGCACAAAAGGAGGCCATTCGGCCCATCGAGTCTGTGCCGACTCTTTAACAAGAGCAACTCAATCCCACTCCCCGGCTCTCTCCCCATAACCGCGCAAACCTGTCCTCCCAAAATAAATGTCTACCTCTCTGTTAAAAGTTTTATCGAATGGGCCTCAAAAGAATGGGCTACCTTTTCAGCCAATGCATTCCAGATTCGAACAACTCGCTGAGTGAAAAAATTTCTCCTCATCTCCACTCTGCTTCTTTTTGAAACTATTTTAAATCCGTGACCACAAGATTCTTGGAGTTGATCCATTTTGCGATAGGGAGCCAGTGGATCCTGGCAAGAGCTGGGGTGATGGGATCTGGAGTTTAGAGGGGGTTCATTCAAAGTCCTCTTGTGACCAGCGGAGAGGTGTCAATCTTTTGACTTCAAATGATATAGCGCACCTTGTGTTAAATTTCACAAGCCACATACTCTGGTGATAAATTGTGGGACCAATGTTTTCTCGCCAAGAAATAGTTACGTTTCCAACAACACGTGAATTACATCTGGAATAGAATTGTCACGATTCAAGAAGCGGAACCAGAGGCAAAATGAACAAAATCTCAAAAGTGTTCTGGCAGGGATTCTGGCTCCTATTTTATTTTAACAACAATTAGAAATGATGTGTCTGTAACAAGAAAATATGGTTTGGCTTGTGAAATGGTAGAACTCTTTATGTCACAAAACACTGCCAAGAATGTTAAAATGAGGAATCGGGAATATATGTATTGTCAAGGTACGAGTAATTCCTCCTAAAATGCCTTTGTCTCAGAGCCAAAGAGTCCTGATGTTTTCAAATGATCTCCAGAATTGTTAAGAGCTGTTTTATTGTACCTCCAAACAGCCCTGATTTCATTTTAAATGCACATTTTATTTTAACAAAAAACCTTTTAAGGAATAATGAGAATAATAATGAGGGCTTTGATGGTGAGGTTGTGATCATATCTCTGCTGATAACAATTGTTGTATTTATCTCCCTCTCCCCACTCCCAACACATACCCAAAAATGCTGTGATATGGACTGGAATCAACCAGCAGAGGTGAATACATATGTTTTACAGGTTTCTTTTTAGTGTAAAGAATCTGCAGTTTTGTATTTTCTTTCCCCTTCAAGCAATGTTGACGGCCGCTATTCCGTGACTGAACACAATATTCTTGCTGTTAACAATTGTTTTTGATACAGTTAAGTATATCTCCTAACAGAAACAAGCTGGAGAGAAGAATCAGGAGTTGGTATACACAATGCAATTTACGTTTATTAATTTATTAGTTTATCTAATCAATGCTCCTAAAATCTTGCCCGTAAAACCTGGGATTATCTTTGTTGCTCTCCTCTACACTGCCTGAAGGTCTCCACAGCCCATGTATGTAGTAAGGAACCAGAACTGCATGCAATACTCTGTAACGTATTATACAATACTCTGGTGATATCGGATCACAGCATTGTAGGCGCTCTCCAAATGTAATTTTGTTGTTTTGTTGTAGTTGACGTATAATTTGGAGAAGGCTTCTGAGAATATAAGCAAATTGATTTTCATCCTGTTTGCTTTGTTTATTGCTGCTTCACACTTTTCTGATACAATGAGAGTCTTCACATCGTGGGTATTTTTCAACTTCACCTACAAAACAAACAGTCACTACATTTTCCAGTATATTCTGTGAAGTGCATTGAGACATTCTCCGGACGTAAAATATGCTATATCAAATGCAAGAATTATTACATTATTTAACTTGCCCATAACCAAATTCTACCCTATCCATTATAATAATCCTTGTGCAACAACTACAGTACTTGGATTTAGAGAGTACCCTCCAATGCTGTATGGTTTCTCAGAGTGTTTGCAATAGTGTTTGATATTACTTATGTTGTCAAGGTGCACTTTATGGAAATTTGTTTGATAAATTGTTTTAATTCCCCATTCAATAGCTTGTCAGCACTTACCTTAAAAGTGTTGTTAAATTATCCCTCCACATTGAATAAAATGAGTTTTCCATTACAAGTAGAGCACAAAATGAAAAGATTGTTGACATTGTGCAAAGATATTCCTATAAAGGACTCACGGATTCGCAGTTTTGTGTTCTTCCTATTTGTTTGTGTCCTCTATCCTAATTGTGCTTATTTGATTATTCTTGCAGATTGACCACTTAACCACATTTAACAGCATATCTTCACCACAGGCAGTTTAGATAAATTGCATTCATTATTTTCATGTGCTAAGGTACAAGTTTCTTCTGAATCTGAAAGTTTCATCGTCTCTTTGAATAAACCTGCCAAGCCATCTGGAGCAGCAACTGCAGGCTATTAGAACTACATTTATGATAAGATAAACACTTTTTAATTTATCTTTTTGGTAGTATCCTACTCTACGAGCCATTTCCCAAGGTTCTCAACTCACAAAATTATTCTGAGATCTGATCCAAAGTCCCCTCCATACAGCAATGATTAATCATTCAGATCTGGATGTCATTTTATCCTTCGCCCTGTATTGGGCCTCCAGTGTTTCTGACTTCTAACTTTTTTGATTCTTATAAACCTAGCACTGTAGTCCTCTTCTAGTTATTATGTGGAATTCTGTAGCAGTCCTGTTGTAGACTCACAAAAAAAAGAACAAATTAAATTTGTATGATGCCTTTCTTGTCAGGAGGATGTCCCAAGGAGTTGAACAATCATTGATTCAGAAGGGGTGGAGGACAGAGAGGGTAGAGGTTGGGAAGACTGACAAGTAGGAAGTTAATATAATCGAGCCTAGGTATAATAAATGCATGCATGAGGGTTTCAGTTGCTTGAGGGGAGAGGTAATGGCTGAGCTAGGCAATGTGGCGGAGCCAGGTGGCGGAGGTGAGGGAAAGCAGAGTGGATCAGGGCAAGGAAACTTGTCTAAAGTTTTGCCCTGCCCAGGAATGGAGCTCATGTCCTCTTCTTTGTGAGACGAGGACCCTAATTACTTCTCTACAGGACTGATCTTGAGGCTTCGCTGAAGACCATCAGACCAAAGCAGAGAGAACAATTTGTCACTTTAGGATATTATTCGGAGTGTACATGAGAAAAAAAAGGTAACCTTGATGGGAAAGTTCAATCAACCCAACATAAACTGGGAATGCTCAAGTGGGAAAGACTCTGAGCATGTAAATGTGGTGTGTGACTGCTTCCTCACTCAGTGTGCAGGGGCAGCCCACAAGAGGTAGTTGTCTCCTCACTAACATAGGTAGTAATCAGCAGTTGATCCATTAGGTGAAAATTACCACAACTCAATAATGTAGTTTGATTCAGGAAACAGCACAAACAAATAACAAAACTTCAGTGTACAATTTTAGATGGGCATTAGTCAAGGGTCTGAGGACTAAGTTAAGTGACAGAGATTTGCTGCTGCATTTCACCAACACAATATAATCAATTCAGTTTACAGTATATTCTGTGAAATGCTTTGAAAAGTTTCGAAGACATGATAAAGCGCAGTTTCAAAAGTCAGGTCTGTGATTACTGTAGACTGGATGACATTATTGAAAGGCAAATTAGCTGAGGATAAATGGATATCCTTGAAAAGCATAATTTAGTGCATGAAGAATAACACCATAGCTAAGTGTGGCAGAGGCTAATTGAACAAAACTACCTCCAAAATCGATCAACAAGAAAATAAAAAAGGAAATTAAGAAGAAACAAAACTTACAAAACATAGTGGGATAGGAGAGTTGAATACAACAACAACTTGGATTTATATAGCGCCCTCCACGCCGGATGGCGTCTCAGTGCGCAAAAATACAAAACAGGTTGGGTGAGATTAGGATAGCCAAAAGGGAACTGGAAAGGGATATAGCAACAAAACATAAAAATTCATCGTTAGGACAGTAAGGCAAAGGGAGACATTAAAATCTTAATAAACATATAGATAGCAAAAGATAGCAAACATATTACATGACCACTTCCTGGAGTTTATTTTTTTTACTAGAGAGAACACAAAAAATATACCTCCCCAAAACCCAGCAAACATTCTTTGAGCTCCAGGACTCAACAATCATCAACGTAGGTTCTAGAAATTGAAGGGGGTTGAAAATATTCTGTTTGCCTAAGGGAGATAAACTGTATTCCAGGGTATTTAGAGACAAGGTAGGAGTTTTGTGTAATGCTGATGGACATTGTGAGGGAGTCAAATCAACACTGGTAGATTCCAATGATAGGATGAGATCAAAAGGACCCAAGGGCCTTCTTCATCTAAACTAAAGTTGTGCTCTTGTGTTAAATATTTGACTAATCGCTAATATGATACCAATTCATACAGTTTTAAACATCTTTCTAAGCACTATAGTGGCAAGTTACTTACCATTTTACAAAGTCAAACTTTACCACAAAGTATACTGAACAAAATGCTTCCGACCAGACCTGGTAGTGTTTTTTCCTGGAGCCTATAGTGAACATAATACATCACAAACACAGTTTGACTGAATCGAGTAATTCCAAATTAGCCCAATGTGAAACTTACTCATTCTGTACGTGTTCAAGAACCCAAACATTGAATGCGTTCCTCTCTTGTGACTCACTATTTGTAAATCTGTACAAATTGAGCTACTCAGCCACTGAAATCTAAAAGCCATAACAAAAATATTAAAATCATTTAGGAATTACGGTCACCAGTCTTCAAGCCTCACTGGGACCAGCAGCTCTCTTTCGAGGCAAACGTAATGGTAATTTCAGATTGGTTTCTTTCATACAGACATGGAAACAAGACACGGAAAGAAACATAATAGGGCGTATTTACATTTTATATCAATTGTATATACATTTACACAGTAGACAGTAGGTGGGAATGACTGCTTAGTCTGAAGTCTAAGCGCTCCTGGAGACTTGGTATGTCTGATGCATAGGTTCCTCCATCTCAGCACAATATGTTGACCAGAAGGATTTCATTAGTACTGTGGGGCTTGAACAATGTTGCTGCCATCTACCGGTCAAACATAAATACTTCTTGCTGTTCTTCACAGTGCCAAACAAAGCTTTTTGTTTCAATACAAGCAGGATTGTTCCTTGAAATGGCACCCGATTAAATTGTTTTCTTGTGATTCACTAACTAGGTCATTTCTCAGTTACAGAAGCCGACCCACATTCTTCTGTGTCTCTATTTTTTTTAAAAAAGTTAGTTTGAACTGTGCCTATCTTTTCCTTGCATTGTTTATCTAATTTGCACTCAAGCTTCAGGCATTCGAAAACAAAAGCTGACCTTGCTTTAAAAGGAAAAGGGAGTTTAGGTGACAAGAAGTATGTATTGTAACAAAGCATTTCCTCCATCTACCAAATGCTGAACTCAAAGTTTAAATTAAACATTATATTCTAGCATTAGATAATAATAGTAATAATAAAAAATAATTCCTGCATTTGAAATAGCACTTTACCCGTCTTCTAGATGTCTCAAACCTCTTCATAAAATATGCTGTAAAGTGAATTGACAGTATATTTATGGGCGAAATGCAACAGCCAATTGTGCATAGCAGTGTCCCACAAACAGTCATGGCTTGAAATGGCCAATTTATTATTGTTGTTTTTCAAGGGATTTTTTATTAGGTGTGTGAAGGAAACTTGCCCAAGGTTTCGCCCTGCCTGGAATTGAACCCAGGTCTCTCACTTGTAAGGCAAGTGCTCTAATCACTGAGCTACAGGACAGATAAACAGTGGGGTAACGTTTATTGGAGTTTCACAATATGTTAAAGAATGCTAACTTTTATACATTATTTTTATTGTGTTTTTAACAATATTTTATCTTGGAACCTATTTAAATATATCAATGTGATGAAAGATATATAGTGACAATGCTTATATCCTGATGTTCTGGTCAAGTAGGTGACCTATTGTCTTCAGATCAGGTGAAACCATCTCTGAATAGCAGGAAGCAGCCAGCAGCCATCAATTCAATCTGCAGCCCTCACTACAGGAAGTCTGAGCACCAGCAACAGTTAGGCCAAGGTCATGTTTGACTTTAACACTAAACGCTGTATTAGGCGCCTGTTTCATGTTCGTGAATGTTTGCACTTAGGTTCACACAGTAAATTTGTGGCATTGAAGTTATGGGTCTCCAGCAATCTAATTACTTGATACCTCAGAGTCTAAAAATACAGCCCTTGCCAGTTCATCGGGATGGATTTAGTAATAACATTAATTTCCAAGGAACATTTTCTCAGGCAACAAAGTATTTAAAGTGCTACAATATGTCTTAGGCATTTTCTTTGGTGAGACAGGTTGCTCCTGTTCACAAATATTACCACTTCCAAAGCCTTGGCTGCAATATGACAGCATGAAGTAAATAATAGTTTAAAAACTGCTCCAATAATTGTGAACTGTGCCATGGAATCTATGAAACACCACAATTTTACATCTATTCCTAAAGTCTAACCACAATTGTTTTCATCACCCACCCCACCACCTTCCCTCACATCACCAAAAATCATGGTGCTTTCAATAGCTATAAGTGCTGTTTACCATTATTGCATTTGAGTGACATTTTGTAGGATCTTGCCCTAATTTGATTGGTATCAATAACTTGAACGCTGACAACAGCTAAACAGGAATCCAGGATGAAGGTGTAGTCCTTGCCATTGTGCATAAATCAGGGAGGAAAGAAGTTAATACCAGGGACAACAACAAAACAATAAAATTACACTTGTATAGTGCCTTTCACATCAGGAGAATGTTCCATGGTGCTGGACAGTCATTGTTTCAGACCTGAGTTGGGGACGGGGAGGGTGAAGGGAAAGTGGAGGAATTGAAGTGACCAATGGGACCGTCGAAGAGTGGGGTCTTGAGGTGAGACTTCAAGAAGGCCAGGGAGGGGCGGGTTGGAGGAATTGCGGGTTGGAGTTCCAGAGGTTGAGAGCAGAGTGGCTGAAAGCTCGTCCACCGATGTGGAGCGGGTGGGTCGGGGAACATGGATGTTCAAGGGGTGGGCAGATTGGTAGGGGTTTAGGAGGTCGCAGTTGTAGGGTGGGGCAAGGCCATAGAGGGCTTTAAATGTGAGGGTCAGGATCTTGAATTGGATCCTCTGGATGATGAGGAGCTAGTGGAGTCAGGCAAGGATGAGGGAGATGGAGACACAAAGCTTGGAGCGGTAGAGGAATGGGCCGCAGAGTTCTGGATTATCTGCAACCTACAGAGGGAGGAATTGGGAAGGCCAACAAGCAGGGGCCATTTTGGGAGGGAACAGAAGAGAAAATGCAAAGTTTCAGAACAGATTTAATAAAAGCAGAACAGAGTTGATAATCAGCAAGTTGTTATGAAACATTGCAATTTTTTCACCTTCAAATTTCTTCATAATATTAGGTATTCATAAGAATACCTGACTGCTCTCTGACCAAAGACTATTCTCTTTTTGAATAGTGCCGGTATCTTTAACATCCACTTGAACAGGCAGATGGGGCCTCGGTTTAATGTCTCATCTGAAGGAAGGAAACAGCTATGCGGTACAGCAATGCGTGCTGCATGAATCCAACCATAGATTGATGGGGCAAATGTCTCGCTCTGCTAACTGTAAGAATCTTTTCAGTCATCTCATCCCACTTCTGAGTTGATATATCACAGTACAAAATTGCCTCCAATTCTTTTGCCTACGTAACTCACAGGATGGTTTGTATGAGGAAATTGCATATTCCTCTGAGGTTAGCACTAAGGAACTTTGTTGGAGAAAGAGTTCACAGAGAGAAGAGATAGACAGAGAGAGGGAGAGGAATGGTTAAATTGACTGCGCTGTCTCTGACCAAAGATTGTTTTAGACTGGGTGACATAAGTAGACCCAGTATAGCATTCCTTACCTCTTTTTATATACTGGGGTCTTTATTTTTACAATAGGTAACAAAGAATGGTCAACATTTGAAAGCATTAGCTTAAACAAGGTAATATGAAATAAACAGAGCACATGTCTTATAGTTTTACCAGATGACATATAGGAATACTCTAGTCAGTCTGCTGATATAGCTCAAGTAGTTATGGTTAGGAATGTGTCTGTTGTGATGTATGTACATGTCAGATGCTGACAGATATGCAAGGTTTAGATGATTTAAAGTCACAGTGACTTTTTCTTGGATAATGTTTTATCGTACTGTTAAAATTTATCGTTAGTGTTAAAATTAATCATGTTTTCATTAACCAAATTTTTTTATTTAAACATTTTATCATAGTCAATATAGTTAGTATGCAGTGTGATCTAATATGTAACACTTCATAACAAGGAATCCCTTCAGAATTTCCATCACCATATGGGAATTCCACTCTGGAGGAATCTCTAGTTTGTATGACCTGCAGTCTTTACGGAATCTTGTTATGAACGACTGCATAGTTAGATTGCACTGTGTTCCTATGTTTAACTTACAGTGAATCTTTACACATGCTCATTGTTGTGCACAGAGGTCTATATGCCTGCTTTGCCTCTGTCCATTCTTTTCAATATTATTTTCATTGAATGCTATATTTGTGAAACTGCAGGCCGCCGGCATTGTAAAATGGATCTGGGGATCTCTTTTTGTCAAGAATTTGCCGTTCACTCTGCTGAATTGTGTGTGAGTGTGTGTATAATATGTGTGCATAAAACATAGCGTGGTACAGTATTAGTGATATGCATATGCAGAATTAATGATGGAGAAATACTCAAATGTAAGGATATAAGAATTTAAGAGACTAATTTATCAACATAGCCAAGGAAGGAAAATAATGGTGGATTTTGCAGTTTTAGAATCTATAACATCATAGACAGTCCACGGGTATTTTTTGATTATTCCACATCTGGACTTTGAGTTTATAGTCTGGACTAGCAAAACCTAGGATAGAAATTCAAATGCAAGTTGTTGAAATTCTTGTTGTTAAAATGATTTTTTTTTCCTCCCTGGGTAATTTTAACAGGAGAAGGTCTATGGAAGCAGGCTGTCTATATTCTGATTTTTCCGTATCCCTCTTTCCCATGAGAAGGGCCTTTCCACATCAGCAGAGCTGTAGTTAGAAACAAGGATATCCAATTTGTCAGGAAACTTTGTAGTGACATTCCAAACACTCAAGCCCAGTGTCAAGCCCTGAGGTAAATATTCTACCTGCATTTAACTTTATTTCCTTAGTATTTCAAAGTGTCCAGAATTTGGCAAATTATGAAATACACTTATTTTGGAACTGGTTTTCTTTAGGTTATTTAAAGAACTATATAAAAAAAAGACTTTAGACTGCATTCAACATCCTTCATGTGGTGAGGCAGCCAACTGCTGTGTACAATTGGCTGACACATTTTGCCCACAAATATACAGTCAATTTGCTTCACAGTATATTCTGTGAAGTGCTTTGAGACATCCAGAAGACATGAAAAGCACTATCAAAATGCAAGACATTATTATCATTATTATTTCCTATGCCTGTTCAGGAAGACATTAAAGATCCCATGATTCTATTAAAAAGAGAGGGAGGTTTTATTGATGAGCAGGCTAACATTACACTCAAAGCGTTTCGCAGGATGTAATGTGAAGGGACTGTGTATTTGTATCCTTAATTTTGTGGCTGTTTGTGGGGCAATACTGTGTATAAATTGACTACTGTGTTTGGCAAAAAGTACACAGTACACAATCTTTACAGGAGGTTTGCAAATTACAAGGTACAGAAGTGTTACCTTGCCTGTCTGGGTTGAACACCTTTTCTAGCATTGGCTTATGAACTGATTTTCAGCATTGCTCACTGAAAAATAATGCACAATTACTAGAAAAATTGACCTGGGAATAATTTGCAGCTTGAAAGTAATAGTAACTGCTGGCAAAGGAGAAATAGAAACATTGTGAATTGCCTCCGGTCTCTGAAATTTGTAAATATAAGACTTCTATTTTTCAATGAGAAATTTCAGAAAGTAGGTCGGAAATCTGGAGTAGACAGGACATTCAAATTGGGCAGCCAACAGTGGTTGCTTATACTTTGACAGACATCACCAAGCACCAGAATAAAGTGAGTGAAGCTGACTGGGAAGATGGAAACACCGTCTGCTGTAGTATTTGCAGAGATTTCAAGAATGTGAAATATTTCACTGTAAAAATATGAGAGATTGGCACAAAAAGAAATTCCTTCAAATTGTGCTAGAATTTCATATAAATAAGCTAACCCTAAAGTGGTTGAGCCATCAAGGCTATTACCAAAACATGCTGAGGCATCTCAGATGTTTGAAACATAATTAAAATAGAAACTAAATGAACAACTCTAAAGTCCTAATTTCCACCACCCACCACCTCCTCCGCGCACCCCCTCAGGCCTCCTCAATCTTCACTTCAAATGCGAAGTGCGAGGAGATAATGGACTTCTTTTCTTCCAAGATCCACAATATCCGCCAGTCACCATCATCCTTCAGCCTCTCGTCACCCATTACCACCCCCAACCCATCCCCCTCACCTGCCCCCACCCTCCCTCATCTTCAGCTCCTACCTCAAGCCCTTCCTATACTCCTTCTCTCCCATCTCTCCTTCCTCCTTCTCACGCACTCTCACCTCTATGAGGCCAACAACCTGCTGCCTCGATCCCATCCCTACTATTCTACTGCTCACCCAGCTCACCCTCCTCTGCCCACTCCTGGCTGATATCATCAACCAGTCCCTCTCCATCAGATCAGTCCCTGCCCCACTCAAAACTGCTACCATCACCCCGCTGCTTAAAAAGCCCTCCCTAGATCCCTCAAACCCTAGCCATTATCGCCCTATTTCTAACCTGCCCTTCCTTTCAAAAGCACTGAAACGCGATGTTGCAAATCAACTCCACGCCCACCTCTCCTCCCACTCCCTCTTCGAACCCCTCCAGTCTGGTTTCCGCCCTGCCCACAGTACAGAGACTGCGCTTGTGAAAGTCACAAACGACGACCTCTCTATCTGTGACCAGGGCTCCCTCTGCCTCCTTATCCTGCTGGACCTGTCGGCTGCCTTTGACACAGTCGACCACGCCATCCTCCTCCACCGCCTGTCCTCCATCATCCACCTCAGTGGGACCGCACTCGCCTGGTTCGAGTCCTACTTCACAAACCGTCAGCAGTACATCTCCACAAATGCCTTTTCCTCCCGCTCTTACCCAGTCACCTGTGGGGTACCCCAGGGATCCATTCTTGGCCCCCTCCTCTTCCTCATCTATACGCTCCCTCTTGGCGATGACATCCGCAGACATGGGGCACACTTCCACATGTACGCGGATGACACCCAACTCTATTTCTCCACTTCACTTTGCGACCCCAGTCCCCTGATGCTCTGTCAGCCTCCCTTTCAGACATCAAGGGCTGGATGAGCGCAAATTTCTTGCAGCTGAATGTCAACAAGACGGAGACCATACTCTTTGGCTCTCGTCAACATGTCCATTCACACGGCTCTCAGCTCCTCCACCTTCCCAGCCTGCCCCTAAAACTCTCTGAACCTGTGCGCAACCTAGGCATCAGGTTCGACCCCCAACTGTCCTTCCTCCTCCACATCCGGTCCGTTACCAGCACTGCCTTCTACCATCTCCGACGGATCACCCGTCTCTAGCAATACCTCACCCCAAAAGCCGCTGAAACCTTGGTCCATGCCTTTGTCACTTCTTGGCTGGACTATTGCATGCCCTCCTCTCCGGTCTCCCCTCCATCACAATCCACAAAATCTAGCTAATCCAAAACTCTGCCGCCCGCATACTCACCCGCTCCAAGCTTCGCTCCCCCATTACCCCAGTCCTTGCCAGACTTCACTGGCTTCCTAACCCAGTGAGGATCGACTTCAAGATCCTCTCCCTTGTTTTCAAATCCCTCCATTCCTCTGCACTCCCCTATCTCTCTGATCTCCTCTCCCCCCAAATCAGCACCCGGTGCCTTTCCTCCTCTGGGTCTGGCCACCTCCATGTCCCCTGAATCCTCCGCTCCATCCTCGGCCGTGCCTTCAGCCACTATGCCCTGAGGCTCTGGAACTCCCTTCTTCACTCCCTTCGCCTCGCCCCCTCTCTTCCCAATTTCAGGTCACAGATGAAGACCTTTCTCTTCGACCGCGCCTTTGGTCACCTTTCTGCCCCTGCCCCTGGCTCGGTCCCGGGATCCGCTATTGTAAAGCGCTCTGAGACGCCGTCCGGCGTGGAGGGCGCTGTATAAATCAAAGTTGTTGTTGTTATTGAATACAATGTGTATATTATGCCTAGGATACAATGGTGGTCAAAGGATTGGGATTATTTTGTGGCAAAATGGATGATATACAAAAATACTGTACAAAACAATCGACTTTATAGAGTGCCTTTCACATTGGAAGGAGGTCTCAAAGCACTTAGCATTACTGGATGCACCCAAACTGCGGGGTGGGGGAAACTAAATTCTGTGGTGGGAAAGTAATCTGAAAACCGGGCCAAAGAGGTAAATTTTGGGACTATCGTTATAAAGAGCGGAGGGAGGGAATGATGAGAGGAGTGAGATTAATACAGATTGACCTTTGTTATTCATTATTTTCAAAATGTTCTCCGGATCACTGTCTATACTTTATAACTCATCTACAATTGTTGCAAGATGTGTATCAATGTCATTTTTTTTATATCGCTGTGGAAATGTCCACTGTTTGATCCTTATATAGCAACCTCTCATGTATAGAATCATGGGCAGAAAGTTACAAGGGTGCAGAAAATGACTTTTTACATTAAACTAGTGCTCTTTTGCAATAGAAATCAGTGGACGTTATCAGAACTGTTCACAGGAGGTCTGAACTCCTTTCAACCAGTAACAAAAACGTAAAATACTGCAAATGCTGGAAATCCAGTTCTGACGAAGGGTCGTGGACCCGAAACGTTGACACACTTTCCTTTCTCTATGGATGCTGCCTGACCTGCTGACTGGTCCCAGCGATTTTAACCAGTGTTGTACCAGGGCACTGTTTGATGCTGATACTGAATGCAAAATTAGAAAAACGTTCTATCATCCAGTCTAATCATGTGTCATGTTGATTAGTATCAAATGAAATTAAATCTGAATTTAGAATTCTAAGAGCATTGTTACAAATTGTTCTGGGACTTGATACGATTTACGTGGAGAATAACAGATATTTGGAAATGACTACAAAGTAGTAAACTAATCGAGAGCTTCTGAGCAAAATTCTATGTGTCGCCACATAGAATGTGAATTTAGGGATGATTTGTATCTGCTTTTAATATTGTGTATAAGCTTGCATAAGTTTATTATTCAGATTTTAGATCAGTGATGTACCAAGAATGGGCTGCTGTCAAGCTGCTCACTGTCATTGTGGTACATTGTGGTGTAGTATTAACATTGTTGACTGCACTGATGATCATTTGCAGTTGCTGTATCTGCATATTCTCAGAAGCTGCTCGAAACAATCTGCAGCCCTTGGCAACTTCAGTGCATCATCTCCCTCCTTCCTATGCATATCTTGAACTTGATAATAACAATAATCTTTGCATTTGATACGGTGCCTATTCACGTCATCAAGACGTCTCAAAGCGCTTCACAGGATATATTGTAAAGTGGGTTGATTCTGTATTGTGTGGCTGAAATGTGGCAGCCAATTGCACCCAGCAGTGTCCCACAAATAGTCGTGGATCGAGCAGCCAAATTATTATTATTTTTAATTTTTGGAAGAATTATTACTGCCTCCTTCAACTTAAGTTTTAACTTACGAGAGATGAATTTACCTTAAAATGCCTACAGGTCACTGCTGGTCCTAGCATGCAGCACTCACTGCAGCCCCGCCTGCCTCAATTTTACCAGTTGAGCATTTTTTTTTAAATCGCTTCTCCCAGAAATCTGCTGCCCTAGGCAGCTGTCTAGATTTCCTATAGCTAGAGTGGCCCCTGCATAGTCTAAAACCCCAACAGACTCTCATTGTATTTAGAAACTACACTTAGAGATTGAGGAAAACTGCTTGCTATTCTTATTCGCTAATGACCATAATTCTTGCAATTAATACCTTTTCCCGTTGCAATGTCTCATAGCATTTCACTGATTTTTAAAACATTTTTTTGTAAAGTACAGTGACTGTGTATTTGTAAGCAAACACAACAATCTATTTGCCCACAGCAATGTCTCACCACAATCATCAAATGAATCGCTAATTTCTCTCTAATGTTTTCTGGCTTGGTTAAAGGGAGAAACTCACTTCTCTTTTCAAAACAGTGCCATGGGATTTTTAACATCCACATGAACCAAGAGATGAGACCTTGGTTTGTCCACAGGCACATTCGACTAATGCAGTGCTCCCTCAGCATTGCACTGAGGGAGCACACCCCTCCCTCTTTAACCTCTAACCTCACAGCAGTATCCGCTGCCTCCGCTCTACTGTGTCTGGCCTCCTTCTTGACCCCCCGAATCCTCCGCTCCACCATCGGCACCTGTGTTTTTAGACACTACGCCCTGGAACTCCCTACTTCAACCCCCTCCTTTCCCATCTTCAGATCACCACTGAAAACCTTCCTCTTCGACATCGCTTATGGTCACCTTCCCCTGGGATAATGAGACAATCATTACTTATTATTATTACAGTAAAAGTCCATTTATCCGGCACCCGATCAACTGTTAACTTCCGTATAACCAGCATCGCAAAAACAAAAGGTCCACATTCGATTAACTAGAATTTATCCGGAAAAATGCATTGAAAAACATTGTTTTTATTTTTTAAATTGTATTTTCGGCCAAATATCCGGCAGGCACTTTAACTGGCATTGGCCAGGTCCCGAAAGTGCTGATAAATGGGCTTTTACTGTATTATTATTTATTATTAACAGAGCTTCATACTGATCAATGGGCAATTAGATCAGGTTGGTAGCCAAATATTTCTTACGTTTACTTTTTTTTAAGGCTTTTAATTAATCTTGATATACATTTAGAATGTAACTTACCCAAAGTCTTTTATGTTTGATTGATTCGATGACAAAATCAACAGGAGTTAAAAGTTGCTTCACTGGACTGGTTAAGGTGAGCTTCTAATTATAAAGCTACAGCTGCAACACCTGCCTATCTCAAAGGCTGAAAAACAAGCAGGCGGTGGTGGCTGTCCAGAAGTTGTCCACATCTATCTCTCTCTCTCTCTCTGCAAAGCATTCTGTGAAGGTTGGGGACTATCTCCGTGACAAGCGGAGGTGGGATGAGAAACATATTAAAAAAAGATTTGACTTTGAAATACTTGTATAGAGGGTCAGCACACTTCCCAGTGGAATTAATATCAATCCTACTGTATCTATGGTCTAAGTTTTAAGAAAAGTAATTATGAGGTCCATAAGAAGAGCTTTCCCCAATCTGAGTGTGGTAATATATATTTTGATTGTTATGCTGGAGAAAACAGTATGTTGATGTGATAACATAATATCAACATTAATGCAGTGACTGTTACTGTTTGTGTGTGAAGAAAGACCTTTGCTTTGAATCTTTGTGGCCACTGATAATGAATAAACTGAGGCTCCAGCAATTCTTATACTTAGAAATATATTAGTGAAGTATACATTGATCTTTACTTTTGTAAAAACACTTTAGTCATTTGTTGTATCGTCAAATTAGTCTTTTAAAAGAATATGATTTTCAAATTGAACCTAAACCACCATTGATGGACTCTTCAGACTCTCTGGCCCCACCCTCCAGAACTCCATCCCATAGTCCCACCACTTCGTACCCTCCACCCCCCACCATTGCCCTCAAGACCCATCTCAAGACCCTCCCCTTCTACCATGCCTTCAGTCACTTTCCTAGCCCTACCTTCCCCACCCACCACACCTCCTAATCCCAAACACTAGCTTGGGTGCTGATCCCTGACTGTCCAGCGCCTTGCGATGTCCTCCTGACATAAAAGTCGCTGTACAAATACAATTTGTTTTTCTTTCCAGATTTTCTGATTGCAAACGATTCAAGCTGTTCAGATTTGCAAGAGGTGAAAACATTAGAGTGTTGGTTACATCTGCCTGTACTTTCCTTCAGATATGTGGTGTGAGCCTCTTTAATAAAGCTAAAATCCAAATGACCAATTTTAGCATTGAGATAGATTTGTGGTAATCCCACTGCCGTTTGTCTGGACCTTGTAGCCTGTTTGCGGATCTGGTGCAGTTTATCAAAACGAAACATGGCAGCAATCATTGGCAATAGGAACATGACCACAAAATGACATTAGGTGAATAACTTGTGAGGCTGAAGTGCTCCTGATATGCTCCTCCTAAAGCTTTGAGTCCCGATCGGTATTTCATCTGGACCACATGTTAAACTTAAATATTGCTGCCACATTTTGCCCACAAAAGTACTGTCAATTCACTTCACAGCATATTCTGGGAAGAATTTTGAGATGTCTAGAGGATGTGAAAAGTGTCAAATGGAAGGGTTATTATCATTATATAATATTATTTCCTGAAAGAAAACTATCTCATCTGTGTTTGAAAGAATCAACATTTTCTGCTTCAACTGTCTCTCTAGGGAACCTGTTCCACAGGTTCACTATTCGCTCACTTAAATAGTGTTTGCGTAGATTCGTTCTTTACTCCACTTCAATTGAAACAGCCTGTCCTGGTTTATATTGTCTTGCCCTTTTAGAATCTTAAAAGACTGAAATCATGAGATGAGTGTTCTAACCACTAAGCTACAGGACTCCACGGAGTTAAGTTAGTAAAATGAAGAGAATTGCCTAACGCTTGGTACTGTGATACAATATAATTTACATTTATATAGTGTTTTTCATGCTGGGAGTACATCTCACAGAGGTTTGCAAAACAGATGTGTTGCAATTGAGAAGGCGCCGTGTGTATGCGGTGAAATCACTATAATAGGCATAATGCTCAGTGTGTCTTAATACAGTTAGTAAATCCTTTACATCAGTGTGGAGTGAAGCTTTGGCATTGACCAGAGAGGTGTTGCAATCTTTAGTTTAAGTGTAATGCTTATTGGATGATGCATTATCAGTGACATATCACTCAGCTTGAAAAATATAATTATAATAACCTTTCCAATTGAAATAGTGTATTTTTACATCAAGATGTCTTCACACTTCATTACAGGAATTTACAGTAATGTGGGTGCATTTTTAGGCAAGAGTCACATTCAGGTTACACACTGCAAATGTCCAATAAATAGCTATGAAATGAATGACCAATTTTACTTGTGGGGCGTAGGGGGTGGTTGTTGGCCAGGTCCAGAAAGAAGAAACTCCTTTTTCTTTTGAATCGTGTAATAAATCCTTAGTATCCAACTGAACGAGCAGCCAAGTCCTGGGTTAACATCTTATCCAAAGGACCCCACCTCTGACGATGCAACACATGGGGCTTGAACACACAACCTTCTGACTCAGAGGTGAGAATGCTTTAACTGAGCCAGGCTGACACTCAAACATATACAAGGTTCTGAAATAATCTACCACAGATTGATCATTGATATTTGATCCATGCACACCCTACAAAAAAAGTTCTTCATTGTCCAACAATGAGCTAACTGCAGTACTTTATCATCAGCACTATTGTTATGATAAAGCCTTAAAGCTATCATCAGGGAAGAGTGTTCTATTTTCCAAATCATATTTAACTTGAGATTTCATCTTTTGATCTCTCAGTACTTTCTCTCAAAATTGGCTTCAATAAACACCAAAGGCAGTTGAAAACATATGGGACATCTTAAGCCTGGACTCAATGTCTCTGTGTTACTTAATTCTGGAATGCAAACTGGTAGATGCAACGAGAAACAGAAATATTAATGCTTGTTACCTATAATGTACCAAAATAATTCAGTGTCTTCTCCTCGATTTGCCAAATACAACAATATGTCATAACATTTGGAATTTTAAATCTAAAGCCTTGCTGCTAACATTTTAGGCTTGCTTTTGATGTGATCCTCCACTTTTCATTGTGGAAGTAACATCTCAACGGCTTTGTTGAGCCAACCTAGGAAACCTGTTGATAATGGAATAGCTGAGACCGCAATAACATCTTAAAGGCAATTAGATAAACATAAGAAGAGAAATAAACAAAAACGGAATGGGAGAACAGATGGAGAATTGGGAATAGGTAAAGTTTCTCCAGAAGTGGATTTAGCATTGGAATAGGCTTGATGGATGGAATAGCTTCAGTCTACATTCTATCATTCTATGACATTACATATGCCCCTGGGACTGGAAGGACTCTGATGTGTAATAAAACAGATGAGAGTGAAAGCTACTAATAGATTTCTTGCACTAAGGAAATGCACTACGTGACAGAGATACAGAATTATTTAGTGACAAAATAATTCCCTGCAGAGACAAAAGACGTCTATAACACCATTGATGGAGTCTATGGATGTCAAATGAAAATCAGAGAAAGTCACTCACTGCATCTTAATGCCTAAAGAGCAGGAGCTGAGAAACTTCCATTCTTTCAAATCCCATTTTGCTATAGCACAAACAGCAATAAAGGGATGTTCACAAAATATTGCTGATACATTAGTGCATCTGCGTCAAATCATTATACATGAAATATACAGAAAAAAGTCCTTTCTTTACTTACTCTCTCCCTCAATCCACTTCACTTCATATTTAGTCCTCATATTTTCCCACCTGCTTTATCCTTTTTTATTCAGTGAAGGTCTAATATGCTCACTAACTGTCAAAAATATAAGTACCAAAAAATGTAGTTGACAAAAGCATTTGGTTAGACACTTACTCAGTAAGGATCCAGAAGTCTGCTTGAGCTCATATCAACTCACATGTATGAAAAGCAAGCTTCTTTCAGGAGTCAAATGAAGGTCATTTGAATTGCAAATTAATATCTGATTGCATGTATAACTCATTAAAATAGCTTGTTGTTTTAGCATCACATTGATTGACAGAGATGGATAGTAGTTAGCAGGCTCGCTCCTATTTTTTTTATTCTGCTCCTCCATTCAAAACTAATGAGGCTGCAAACTGGACAAAAAGTCCCTTTGTCTCCATTTTGTTAAATCCTCACAATTGTGTTGAAGATCTGAACTGTATTCTCAAAGGTAATGGAGAAGAAAGGCGACTGAGAACTTCACACACAGCTCTTAGGTTGGATAGACCCTGTTTTTGGCAGTCTTTTTCTCAAAAACTAACATTCCCTTGGTTGTAAAGAGTCTACAGGCCGACGTGTTGTTGGCAGACCGTGCATCCGTTATAATGTCTCTTTCACTGATTATCTTCCAAATAATAGTTTAGATTCTTTGCTCATTCCGACTCTGGCATCACACACCCACTTTTCTTCATTTCCAATCAACCATTACATCCTTATACATTTGCCACTTTGCATCAATGGAAACAATGGAATAAAAAGAGTCTGTGTACATTGTAGAGCATAAATCTACGGTTGATTCCACGCCTTATGGGAGAGTGAGCCTTTCACTTGTTTTGGACTTCTATATGCACTGAAGGTTGTGGGACTCTCGGACTAGCTGGCCACAAACCAGCTCAGTGCTGTTTATAATGACCTTAGTTACTTCTTGCTGAATTGTAAGTCTATCACTTAGTGAACGAATCCAAATCATCGTAGCAAGAGCAAAGATCGAGTGCTTTCTTTAGTTTCCATTCTCTTTCCATCTTTTGTCTGCTCCTGAACATTCTGACACCTGTTGAGTTATGCTTCTAAGAACATTAGCCTGCCTTGAGTACCTTGCCGAAGGCGTCAATCTTTTTTGTGTTAAAGGCCCCAAGCCATATAACCACTGGAAGGATGACAAGCGAATCCAAGTCAGTTCTCACAAGGAGTTCACTCACTCACACTTTCCAGTAAGGGAAACTGGTCAATGATCTGTGGAGGAAACTCTAACAAAGTTCCCCCCAAGCCAATTGGCACAGCCCCACTACTGCCCCAGTGAGCATAGATTATCATGATAATAAATCTTTACATTTTATATAGTGCCTTATCATGCGTTTGAGATGTTTCAAATCACTTTACAGAATATACTGTAAAGTGAAATAGCTCCATATTTCATGGGTGAAAATATTTTGTGGGTGAAGAAACACTATGGATTGAACGTTGGTACATTTCTCACCTACATTACTCAACACCAAATCAGGCGGCACGTTGAGCTTCTGATCTGTCAAGGAGTTCCAAACTTGAGTAATTTATATTTTATTTATTAGCTTAACCTTGAGATGCACCTGCTATTAGTAAATAAGTAAGTAATCCTTAAGTTTATATAGTGCTTTCCACATCTTATCGACGTCCCAAAGCGCTTCACAGAGTTTGGGGAAGGCTTACAATGTACCATGCATTTGTAACATAAGTCATTAACTTTGACTCCAGTTCACAAAACAGGATTCTTGCTGGTTATGGAATGATGCGCTTCCTATTGTTCACAGAATTCCCCATTTAAGACTTGTTTACCAACCAGTGCAAATTATACCCTTAATACAGCATAATAAAGTAAAGCGAAAGTTATGTCTCTGTTTAATCCAACAACAATTTGCATTTAAATAGCACCCTTCACGGAGGGTAGTGTCCCAAAGAGCTTGACAGTGATGGAGTCTAATCCACAATGGAAGAAATGTGTAGGGCACAAGAAAGCACGTTTTATGACTTAACCTTCTACGCTAATGAAGCTACATGTAGGCGAGTACAGATTAGCAGTGTGATGCATCATAACCAAACCACTCTGGTAATGAATCACAGAAAATAATCACTTTGTATCTTCCTGGTTGTTCTGTCCAATACATTTGTTATTCAACATCCATTTTATGAATGGAATAATTCATAATAATAATTTTTTAATTTGATACTGCGCCTTTCACATTGGATAGCTATTTCAAAGCACTTCACAAGATTTAGTGTTGAGCGTAGTAACTCAGTATTTTGCAGGCAAACTCTTATTTAGTGCAGCTATCTGAAATGCAGTATATTCTATGAGGGGTTTTGTGACGTCTCAAAGCCATCATAAGTCGCAAAAACAAATGCAAATGTTATAATAATAATCCTTGCACTTCATATAGTGCTTTCCATGTCTTCTAGACATCTCAAAGTGCTTCACAGAATATACTGTAAAGGAAAATTGTCTGTATATTTGTGGGCAAACGTGACAACCAGTTGCTCATAGCAGTGTCCCACAAACAGTCATGGATTGAAATGACCAATTTACAGTAGAAGCCGATTTATGCATGACTTGAGGAACCGGCACTTCCATATAACCGGGGGGGGAAAAAAAATCCCCATTCGATAAACCAGAACTTATCCGGAACAATAACAGTGGAGCATTTGTAAATGCATAAATAATAACATAATAACTGAATATTGTATTGGTACTTATTGTTAAAACTACTCTCTTGTGCTTCTCACCTTTTGCGCTTGAAGCCATGATGCTGCGGTTGAGGTTTATAGTCCAGCGATTCTTTTTAAAATGGAGCACGCCAAGTGGCTGAAAACAATGGAGCGCGATTTTAAAGCCATACTTTAAAGCCAATCATGCTAGCCAATAACCCACATTGTTGCTCAGGTGCAGTATTTTGGTTTGCCGCTAGTAGTGCTACTCTCACCTCTATGAGGCCAACAACCTGCTGCCCCGATCCCATCCCCACTAACCTACTGCTCACCCAACTCCCCCTCCTCTGCCCACTGTTGGCTGATATCATCAACCAGTCCCTCTCCATCGGATCAGTCCCTGCCCCACTCAAAACTGCTGCCATCACCCCGCTGCTTAAAAAGCCCTCCCTAGATCCCTCAAACCCCAGCCACTATTGCCCTATCTCAAACCTGCCCTTCCTCTCAAAAGCACTGGAACACGTTGTCGCAAACCAACTCCGTGCTCACCTCTCCTCCCACTCCCTCTTCGAACCCCTCCGGTCCGGTTTCCGCCCTGCCCACAGTACAGAGAGTGCGCTTGTGAAAGTCACAAACGATGTCCTCTCTGTCCGTGACCAGGGCTCCCTCTGCCTCCTTATCCTGCTGGACCTGTCGGCTGCCTTTGACACAGTCGACCACGCCATCCTCCTCCACCGCCTGTCCTCCATCATCCACCTCAGTGGGACCGCACTCGCCTGGTTCGAGTCCTACTTCACAAACCGTCAGCAGTACATCTCCACAAACGGCTTTTCCTCCCGCTCTTACCCAGTCACCTGTGGGGTACCCCAGGGATCCATTCTTGGCACCCTCCTCTTCCTCATCTATACGCTCCCTCTTGGCGATGTCATGCGCAGACATGGGGCACACTTCCACATGTACGCGGATGACACCCAACTCTATCTCTCCACTTCACTTTGTGACCCCCAGTCCCCCGATGTTCTGTCAGCCTTCCTTTCGGACATCAGGGGCTGGATGAGCACAAATTTCTTGCAGCTGAATGTTGACAAGATGGAGGCCATACTCCTTGGCTCTCGTCAACGTCTCCATTCGCAGGGCTCTCACCTCCTCCACCTTCCCGGCCTGCCCCTAAAATGCACCGAACCTGTGCGCAACCTAGGTGTCAGGTTCGACCCCCAACTGTCCTTCCTCCCCCACATCCGGTCCGTCACCAGCACTGCCTTCTACCACCTCCGACGGATCACCCGTCTCTGGCAATACCTCACCTTAAAAGCCGCCGAAACCTTGGTCCACACCTTTGTCACCTCTCGGCTGGACTATTGCAACGCCCTCCTCGCCGGTCTCCCCTCCACCACAATCCACAAAACCCAGCTTATCCAGAACTCTGTCGCCAGCATACTCACCCACTCTAAGCTTCGCTCCCCCATTACCCCAATCCTTGCCAGACTTCACTGGCTCCCTATCCCAGAGAGGATCGACTTCAAGATCCTCACCCTTGTTTTCAAATCCCTCCACTTCTCTGCACCCCCCTATCTCTCTGATCTCCTCTCCCCACAACCCAGCACACGCTGCCTTCGTTCCTCTGGGTCTGGCCTCCTCCATGTCCCCCAAGTCCTCCGCACCACCCTCGGCGGCCGTGCCTTTAGCCACTATGCCCCGAGGCTTTGGAACTCCATTCCTCACTCGCTTCGCCTCTCCCCCTCTCTTCCCAGTTTCAGGTCACAGTTGAAGACCTTTCTCTTCGACTGAGCTTTTGGTCACCTTCCTGCCCCTGCTCCTGGCTCGGTCCCAGGATCTGCTACTGTGAAGCGCTCTGAGACGCCGTCTGGCGTGGAGGACATTATATAAATCGAAGTTGTTTTTGTTGTGGTAAAGTAGCGCGACTTTAAAATTGCGCTGCCGTTTTTTTTACCCGCTTGGCGTCCTCCATTTAAAAATGAATCGCTGGACTGTAAACTTCAATCAGTAAAGGTAAGAAGCGCAAGAGAGTAGAAAAAGAAGTTTAATTTTTTTGTTGTGGGTTTTCGGCCGCAGGCCGCCCGAATATCCGTCAAGTGCTTTAACCGGCATCGGCCAGATCCTGCAGGTGCCGGATAAACAGGCTTTTACTGTACTATTATTTTTTGGGAAATATTATTAGGTGTGTGGACTAGGAAACTTACCCACGTTTTCACCCTGCATGCAATCAAACTCAGTTCTCTTGCTTGTAAGGCGAATACTCTAACCACTGAGCTACAGGACTCAGAATGGGTAGAACTGCATTAGGGAGAAGACATGATGGGAGTCTAAGGGTTAAGTTAACTATTGACGTCATCTTCAAATCATTATAAGCTAAAACAATTGTTTATCAACTAACTTGGTCTACTCCAATGGATCCCTTTCAAAGATGTCACTCACAAGTCTGGATTACTGAGTCCAATGCAATTTATAACTAACAAGAAATGAACTTGCTGACTTCACCAAAGCCCTTTCCAATTTGTATGTAAATGTATACATCTCATTGCAATTATGATACACAACCAGACTATGTTTATCCAATGCATCGTACACAGGATCTAGCTGTTTTCACATTGTGCTGGAGAGAAACAAAGATTTTATGGAAACCTTAAATGGGATACAAATTGATAACAGATGAAAAAAAGTTTCATAATCTTTAAAGGGAATGCCAAAATGAACTGTACCTTTTATTTTGATACACATACGGAAATTCAGAGCAAAGCTAAAGGAATGAAGAAGGCTTGCACTTCGTGTAGCTTCTAATATTACTAGATATAAGTGAACAGGATATTAGTGAACTGTTTTCATTGTGATATGATTCTGAAGAGGAAATTGATTAGAGTAAATGATGATTTAAACAGTATTAGTTTCTCAGTAACTTTGGTCTTTTCGCAAACTAAACACTGATAGTACTTTTCTTTAGTAAATTAATCTTGCAAATTAAAGTACAAATTCCTCTGTCATTTCAAAGAAAATCATATCTAAAATCCATAATTGATACGTTCATGTCTTTCAGAAAATGCTCTTAAGAGTCCTCCGTATAGCAGGGTTTATAGATATAAAATATTCCTTGCATTTATTACATCTTCAAGACATATCAAAGTGCTTTACAGAATAAATTGTAAAGTGAATTTACTATATATTTTGTGGGCAAAATGCAATATCCAATTGCGCACAGCAGTATCCCACAAGCAGTTGTAGATTGAGTGACCAATTTAATATTTTAAGGAATTATTACCCCCGGAAAAGCGATCTGCCAATCGACTAACCACTGGGTTCCTACTTCTTGTTAGATAATCAGAGGTGTGTGGAGTAAGGAAACTTGCCCAACATTTCACCCTGTCGGGAATCAAATCCAGGTCTCTCGTTTGCGAGGGGAGTGCTCTAATCACTGGGCTACAGGACCCCATAAGTGTTAAAATCTCCAAGAGTGTGGGATAAGCATTATTAATTTAAGATAGTATTCTAGTATCATGAATTATTGATATTTTTTATAGGATATATTCCTAAATGTTCTATTATGGTCCCTATGCTTTGGAACTCTATCCCACAACCCCTTTTCTTTGCCCTCTCCTTGCCTTGCCTTCTTTATGGCCCAATTCAAGACTCTTCTTTTCAACTGTGCCTTCAGCCATCCTCCTATCTCGCTGGCCTCCCTCTTCCCAACCCTGCAAGCCTTACAAGCAAGAGACCTGGGTTTGATCCTTCAAAACAAAATTGGATATTTTAACCGATGACTGTTTATAGCACGCCACTATGCGCAATTGGCTGCTGTGTATCACTCAAAAATATATAGTCAATCCACTTTACTGTACATTCTGTGAAGGGCTTTGAGACGTCTAGATGTGAAAAGCGCTATATCAAATGCAAGGATTATTATTACATATATACAGTGAATTCACTTTACAGTATATTCTGCGAAGCTGTGAAACGCTTTGAGATGTCTAGAAGATGTGAAAAGTGGTATATCAAATCCAAGGATTATTATTTTATTATTATTTATACAGTGACATGGAAATAAAAGTTAATAATCCTGAAAAATTTCATTTTTATGAAGTTAATGTGAAACCTATGGAATTAAAGCAAACATTTTAATTGGAAATAAAAATAGAACTATAAATTCTGTGTGCCCTTGCTTTTGCTTCATCCCTCTCCTGCCCCCCCCCCCCCCCCCTCCACCACCATTTAACTTATTTTCCAAGTTCTTTGTATTTTTGGAGTTGAACATTAATTTTATTTTCCCCTCCACCGCCACACTGAACCTATCCATTCCAACATTTGCCCTCCAAAATAATTTGCATGCATTTTAAAGATTTTATTAACCTTCATACTTTCACTTCTGAGCTTCCCACTCTCCATTTTGAGCAGAAAGTAGTTTCGAAATTGAGTGTTTATTGGCAGAAAATTGGTTTTAAAGGAGATTTATGCAAACAAATGAAAACCAGACCATCAATGACTGACAGTGTCCTGTCAGTGATGTGGCCAAGACAATCCTTGGCTATTTTTCACATGCGAAAACCAGGAAGTGTGCAATCTGTCTCTTTCACTTTTAAAGCTATACACAGTCTTGTTTCTCCCTACTTCTGCAACCCATTAAGCCTGCCAACCCCCTCCACTCAGCGGGCAGTAGTGGAGGGGGTTGGCCCGCCCTGCCTGCCCTAACATTTGTGTTATTTGTATTTGGCCTTTATCCTCACCCTTGTTTTCAAATCCCTCCACTCCTCTGCACCCACCTACCTCTCCGACCTCCTCTCTTCTCAAACCAGCACCGGTTGCCTTCGCTCCACCGGGCGTACTTCCTCCTTGTTCCCCGAATCCTCTGCTCCACCATCGGTGGCCGTGCCTTCAGCCACTATGCCCCAAGGCTCTGGAACTCCCTTCCTCACTCCCTTCGCCCCTCCCTCTCTCTTCCCAGTTTCAGGTCTCAGCTCAAGACCTTTCTCTTCGATGGTGCCTTTGGTCACCTTTCTACCCCTGCCCCTGGGTCGCCCCAGGTTCCATTATTGTGAAGCGCTCCGAGACGCCGTCCGGCATGGAGGACACTATATAAATCAATGTTGTTATTGTTGTTATTCTTTCTACTCCCACTCCTTGAACTCCATTTCGGAGGCCCTCTGACTCACCCATTTCCTTGCCATATTCAGGGTGCATCTCACAACCTTCCTATTTGGTTACGACTTCAGTCATCCTCCCTTCCCCAATCCTCTTTGCAGGTCCACCCTTCTTGATTCCAAGCTCTAGCTCGGGTGCAAACCCTTTACTGCACAGCACCTTGGGACATCCTCTTGACATGAAAGGCGCTATATAAATGCAATTTGTTACTTGACAAGAACTTGATGTGGAGAATGTGAGATGGTACATGGATTTAATTGACTTGCCGTAGCATTGCACTTTTAGCTTACTCACAGCAACTAATCTGTGGGAGGGGTGAGAGGGGGAGCGCTGCAGAATCACTGAGAATTTCAGTCGGTAACATGGGCAGTGTAAAAGTTTACCTTTTCCTGTTTGCCTGCTGACTTAATTGTAACCAGGTTTCCGTGCACATCTGTTGTACCTTACAAACCAGGAATTGGAAGGGAAGTTAGTAAGGGAACTTAGTTGTTAGGAATGACAAAGCTAGTCCCTGGAGGTTCTTGTATATGGAGAATGGATCATCTAACTAATCTGTGACTGGGCTGCCATCTGGATCCAGAGTCAAAATGCACTTGCCACTATCTCTTGTGCCTTTGCCAATATAGTCTTCTGATAGGAAAATGTTGTTGTTTTATAAGTAACACTAAGCAGCAAGCAGGATATCTTCATTCCATATACAATGGCCTATGAAGTGGGCTGTTTTCATTATTGCTTTCCTTTCTGTGTAGGGGACTTTGAATGTGCAACTGGCTGAACTAACCAATGGTGGTTTGATTTTTTTTATCATGCCTTTTACTAATTGTATTTTTCTTCAAAACCACTCGCAAATGTGAAATACATTATGCAAAGCACATTGCCCCTTTCAAAATAGTCCCAGGCAAAATTGTAATATCCAGAGTGTTGGTTAGCCGAATTATGGATTAACTGGTACACAGTAGGACAGAGTTTTACAATAAAGTACTTTATTAAAATATACATCCCATCTGGGATCATTTATACTCGGGGATCCAGCAAGGAAGTCAGCAGACGAGCAGCAGGAAGGCAAAACATCATCAGTCCTACAGAGAAAAGATACAATGCTTTAAGATGAATTTCTACCCCATGCATCTGTACCCAATTGAGAATGTTTGGCAGAGGAGTTTGTTTGCAAGTAAACCACTGACATATATAATTGTTTAAATAAGGTAGAGTTCTTTTTTTAAAAAAAACACACACACTACAAAACTGGCTTCTAAAATGTTTATCGGCACAGTAGGATGGTGTTTCTTCCAAATAACATGCCTGCATTAAGTTCTGCTCTTATAAAGGAAACCAGGCACTGTGACAAGACCAAACTGGCTACATTGACACTATGGGGTAAACTTGATGTGTTTTTGTGTTTAATTACCACAAGGAATTGGTTAAGAAACAACAAACAATGTTACCACATTGCAGTTATGGATACCAGATCTTTCAGTTTACTGTATAAACTTTGAACTGTTCACTTTGGCTAAATCAGCTTGAGTTTGAGACGTTCAGTGCTATTAGGATTCCACACACTCTGCAAGAAAATTATTGCGCCTTTCTCATTTGGTCTTGTGGGAACTTCAAATCATAATGTGCTTCTCATAGCAGAAAATATTAAATGCCTCAGTAAGTAGAATTAATAATGCCACAGTTATTTCATTTAGTTTAGTGCCTTGACATTTTATTAGGTTTAAAAGAAAGTCGGAGACAACATTACCAGAAAGACGTGGGACTGGGAAATATCTTATGAGCATGCTTAACGTTATGCAAATCCTCACAAGGTATTGGGATCACAATATAATAACAAAATATATTAATAATAATCATTGCATTTGATATAGCCTTATCACATCTTTGTGACATCTCAAAGTGTTTCGCAGAATATATTGAAAAAAGTGTATTGACTGTATATTTTTGGGGTGAAACACGACAACAATGTCCCACAATTGTTCACTTAATCATGGATTAAGTGAACAATTTCTTGTTATTAATTTTGTTGAAGGATTATTACTCCCGTAAAAGCAACTAACAAATGCGTTCCTACTTACCGCTAGGTAAACATAGGTATGTTGAGTAAGGAAATTTACCTCATATTTTGCACTTTACAGAACAACACACGTGAGGCTGATCCTATAGTAGGGATGTATTCTCAATGCAAATGACATTCCATTTGACAAGGCAATGCCCTGGAAAATATTAAGAGAGCATTCTCCTGTAATATTCCTGATGTAACACTGGTATCCTGTGTATCTGGTTACACATAACTCTAGTGTTGAAAAGTACTTTCCAGGTTATCCCTGCTGACTCTTCTCATGTACTGTGCATGCATATTACACTTGGGGAGTGCTCCAATATAACTTCCTATGCACTACAACAACAACAACTTAAACTTATAAAGCGCCTTTCATGTCGGGAGGACATCCCAAGGCACTGCACAGGAGGTGTGTGACCCGAGCTGGGAGGGGAGTGTTCAGGAAGGGGTGAAACACGTAGGGGAGGTCGAAAAGTTCAGGGGGGAGCAAAAGGCACGGTCGAAGAGGAAAGTCTTCAAACCGGCCTTGAAAGAGGAAAGGGAAGAAACAAGGCGGAGGGATTGGGGGATGGAATTCCACAGGGTAGGAGCGGAGAAACTGAAGGCCCGGCCTCCGATGGTGGGGCAGTTTTCGCGGGGGGCTTGGAGCAGGCCAATTCCTGCTGAACGGAGGGTCCGGGTGGGCTGATAGGGGGAAAGTAAATTGGTTAAGTAGGGTGGAGCAAGGCCGTGTAAGGCCTTGAAGGTGAGGACGAGGATCTTGAACTTGATCCTCTGGAGGATGGGGAGCCAGTGGAGATGGGCGAGGGTGGGGGTTATGTGGTCGCAGAGGCGGGTGCGGGATAGTACAGGGGCTGCAGAGTTTTCGATGACCTGTAGCCTGTGGATGGAGGAACTGGGGAGTCCGACGAGGAGAGAGTTTCCGTAGTCCAGCCACAGAGTGATGTGGCTCTAAATTTAAAAATAAAGAGGATGAGCAAAGACTTGATGTTAATCTCTTCCCCATTGCCCCATTGACATGGGCATTCTGAAGTTGGAGAGTTTCTTAAAATAAGCTTAGTAGCTGTGGAGTTCTGAAGCTCGATGGTCACTTTGCAAGCGAGGGACCTGGGTTTGATTCCTGGCAGGGAGAAATGTTGAGCGAGTTATGGTGTGGATTGGTGGATCACTTTTCCAGGGTTAATAATTCCTTAAAAAAGTAACGTTACTATTGAATTGGTTACTCGATCCACAACTTTTTGTCGGATACTGTTGTGTGCAAATGCCTGCTGCATTTTGTCCACCAAAAGTATAGTCAAGTAATTAACTTGATAGTATATTCTGTGAAGTACTTTGAGACGTCTCTAAGACGTGAATTTGCAGAGCGCTATTCATGCAGGGTGGCGTCTTGGAGTGCTGAACAATGGTAGAGCTTCACATCAAGCTGGGGGGATGGTGACCGTAATAATAATAGCAATAATAATAACAACAACAAAAGTAATAATGATAGATTGTTCATTCAATCCATGACTGTTTGTGGGACAATGCTATTCGCAATTGGCTGCCCCGTTAGGTGCTACATCAAATCTAAGGTTTAATAAATTTATACCCTGTATTATTATTATCACATCTTTGAGACGTCTCAAAGCCCTTCACAGAATATACTGTAAAGTGGAAATGTCTATTTTGTGGGTGAAGCATGGCAACCAATTGCACATAGCTGTGTCCTACAAACAATTGTATATAAATACTTATTGGTTTCTATCATAGTTGAGATCCTGGAGGTGAACAGTCTCCACTAACTCTCAGTCTAACAACTCTGATCTAAAGATGAATCCATCACCAGTGAAGGAAGACAATCTGTCTTCCAATCACTGTGGTAAATCAGGAAGCAAATTGTTCTCATACTTCTTTCAAGAGCAAAAGACAACATTTTTGACTTTGTTTCCTCAAAGGAGCAATGTTGAATAACAGCTCTATAAGTGTAAGTTGTTGTTGTTGTTGAATACTGTTGATAAATGCTTTATCTCAGATGTATTGATGATGTATGGAAAAGTGTCTCTCACCTGCCAAAAACAGTCATGTTTGCAAACTACCAGTACAAAAAACACACTGCAGTACCTATTATAAATAATAATATAATCCTGGTTTGCGATATGGTGCCTTATCACATCATTACGATCTCTCAAAGCATTTTGCATAACTTTACTGTGAAGTATAGTGATTGTGTTTTTGTAGACAAGCACAGCTGCCAATTTGCACACAGCAATGTGCTTATGAACAGCAATGTAATGAATGACAAATTTTATTTGGGGATTGTTGCCCTGGATTGCGGTTCACTTTCTGTTTACTTTCTAAAAGGAAGACTACCCAGTCATCCCTGGTGAGTATCAAGAGAGAATGTTTTCCATGTTATTCCAAATTGTAGAAGTGCTTGAAATATTTGATGTCTAGTGGTCAGAGTAGTGAGGTCTGATTTGTAATGGGGGAAAGAAGAGGAACACACCATATGATGTGACAATTATCACATCCATCGAAAATCCAGATAAAAAGCCAAAAATAATAAATAATCACAGGTTTCCCCCGATTTACGATGTCTCTATTTACACGTTTTCGATTTAACAAATGTAATTTTTTAACACCTTTTTATCGACTTAGAATATTTTGTTTTGTTTTAACGACAAAAAATTGTGTGCATCTTTATTGCGCATGTGCAGTATACAGTGTATTTTGTGGTAAAATTGCAGTCGTATGCTGTATCCAAGCATTTGAACTGGCCAATAGCATGTCGCTATGTCAACGGTTACCAACCTTTTGGTACCAACCTTTGGCTGCGACCCAAATTAGCCTCACAGCACTAGGGGGCGATATCGTGATTGACACTCAGCTCAGCCAAAACGTTATCTCCATCTGTTTTGTGAACTTAGCTCTTTTGGACGTGAGCTCTTTATATATGTTGCTTTTTTTTTTAGCGTTAAATGTTTTTTTTTTAGCGGTAAAAGCTTTTTTTAGTGTTTTAAAAGCCAGCTTCTTTTGAAGCAACACCACACAATTTTGAGCAATTTACAGCCTCTATCGCATTTCTACAATGTCAGAAAAGAGACCGGTAAATGAAATCAGCAGCAGTAATATCGCTAGCGGTAAGAAACTCCGCAAAGTCATTACTTTAGCTACTAAATCTTGTCTATGTGTGTTATTTTGTGTGTTTTGTGTGTTATTTTGTATGTTATTTTAGTGGGTTTAAGGTCTGAAAATTTTGTCAAAAGAAAGCATCTCGGGTTATATAATGGGACCACATGGGAAACCACGTTCCTCGTTATGACAATTCGATTCGCATGACATTTTTCAGGAATGCAACCCTGTCGTAAACCGGGGGATACCTGTATTGTAATTATTGACAGGCCAAGAGGGAAAATTCCCCCCATCCATCTCTTCCAATATTCCTGCTTCCCTAATGGTGCCAAGAACTATGTCACCTGAAAACTTCTCGTCTCTACTTGTATTCTAATGTATCTGAAACTAGATAGAAACAGCCATCCGAGCCTTGAGATTGAACCATTGCATTAATCATTGGAGACCTAGATGAGGCACAGTCATGGCATAGCTTTTGTTTAGCTTCATGCTGCTTAGCTTTTTGGATGGTAACATGAAGATAGTATAGTAGAAGCCCATTTATCCATGACTCGATGCACCCACATTTCCGTATAACCGGCGTTATAAAAAAAAATCCCCTTTCAATAAACCGGAACTTACCTGGAATAATAGCAGTGGAGCATTTGTAAATGCATAAATAATAACAGAATATTGTATTGGTACTTATTGTTAAAACTACTCCCTTACGCTTCTCACCCTTGCTGGTAGATGCTGCGCTTAAAGCCATGATGCTGCGGTTGAGGTTTATAGTCCAGTGATTCTTTATAAAATGGAGCACGCCAAGCGGGTGAAAAAAACGGAGCGCGACTTTAAAGTCACACTAGCAGCAAGCCGATAACGCAAGCCGATAACCCACATTGTCACGCAGGTACAATATTTCAGTTTGCCACTAGTAGTCTAGGGCTTCGGCTTGCAGCTCATAAAGTTGCGCAACTTTAAAATCGCGCTGACGTTTATTTCACCCGCTTGGTTCCATTTAAAAAAGAATTGCTGGACTGTAAACCTCTATCAGTAAAGATGAGAAGCACAAGAGAGTAGTTTTAACAATAAGTACCAATATAATGTTCTTTAATTATGTGTTATTATTTAGTCTGGTGTATATGGTGTGTGTTGAAAGAACTGTAATTTTTTTGTAGTGGGTTTTCTGCTGCGGGCCGCCCGAATATCTGGCAGGCGCTTTAACCGGCATAGCCAGGTGCCATGGGTGCTGGATAAATGGGCTTCTACTGTACTAGGTTGCTCTCTCAATGCACTTTATAGTATATTCTGTGAAGTGCTCTGAGACGTCGATAAGATGTGAAAAGTGCCTTATCAAATGCAAGGATTATTATTAGTAGTATTATTATTAAAGCTTTTCATTTCTCTTTAGGTTGGGTGAATCCTTGTCCTCTTATATTGCCAAGGTGTTGGATAGCGTTTAAGAAAATAAATACCAATTATAGGAGAAACAGGGGGAATTTACTGAAGGGTTTTTAGTTGGATTCTTTGATCTGTAAATTGTGAGCTGAGAAGAAAATAGTGTTCGACACATAGAGTGTTGAGAAAATAACAACTGGGTCATTTAGTGTGGTCATCTCAGAGGGAATTGTGCTGTTTTGGTTCTCAGGGGATAAAAAAAAGGCTATGGGAAAAAGGCAATAAAATGCGACAAAATAGATTGCTCTTTGATGGAGTCACCAGAAACAATGGTGAACCTCCTTTTGCTGTAAATGTATTTGTTTTATGAAAAGGATAAACCCTCCATAGTGTAAGATAATTGGGATTTTTCAGGTGTGTTTTTCGTGCCTCCATGATTCAGAAATTGTGGCTAGGGAATAGCATGTGTTTTTTTTAAACCCATGTGATAGTTTGTTACTGATCAGTGTTAAGTAAAATACTAATTTATTAAGCTGCTCAGCTGATAGAATACTGGTCTTAGATCAGAGGGCTTTAGGTTCAAGCCTACATCAAGAACATTGACCTTATAGTCTGTGCTTTGGATGTTATCATCTGTAATTACTATTACTATTATATTTTCCAAAGCTAGAGTTTAAGAATTATTTTGCTGTGTGGTTTGAGAATTTGGTATCTGCTCTTTTTTTTACACACAATTCTGTCATGTAATATCAACATAAAATTTTGAGGAACGTTTAATTTGGTGCTTGGAACAAAATAATAATTCCACTCTAGAACTCAACCAGGTATACAACAGTTAACTTGCAATAGTTAACTGTAGTTTCTTACAAAGGTAATGTTACTTGGTTCAATATGCCACAGTAACAAGGTTTTCTCCATTCTGCCTTTAGCCTTGGGCCTTGAGATGATTGATCATACACTGAAAGTTTTCAGTCAGGAAAAAAAACAGTGAAAACCTGATGTCCCAAGGTAAGCCTTTTCAAGACTAGCGGAAACCTTGTGGTGTTAACTGAAGCTAGTACAGCCTTATTCTCTTTTGTACCTTTGCACCATGATGCAGATAGCATGCGGGTTTTAAAAACATCTTACCTTTGCTGTAGTGCATTCAAATTTCCAGCATCTGCAGTATTTTGCATTTTTGAAATGGTGTTTGTTTTTGTTTGTTGTTTTTGTTCAGAACAGTATGCCAAGTCCTGTGACTCTCTCCCTTCTCTTTATCCTGACCCTGGAAGCTCGTTGTGGACCTCAATCCATGTATGTTATGGCCACACTTGGATTTGAACAGTAGAATTTTATGAAGAATCTGTGACTTTTCAGAACATTAAAGTGTTGCCATTAATAATTCAGGTTATGCAACAGTCAGCAGCAATGCACAGAATTCAATTAATAACATGTTTGAGAACCTGCCTGGAGACTCGTGTTCTGGAAATATAAAGGATATCTTGTACCTCCAGTGTTCATGAGTTATAAGCCTTTCACAAACACAAAAGACCTGCTGTAAAGCACGGTCTCCAGTGAGACATCCCCTAATATACTTTATGGATGATTTAGGAGCCAAGCTATCAGTTATCGATTCATTCAGTAAACAAAGAATCACTTGTCACACAGTACAATAACAAGATTGAAGCAATGAGAGAATTTCAAGCAGTCTACAATATTAATTTTAATGGTTTTGTTGTAAATCACAAAGCTCCCCAGGGAATGGATAGTAGTACTCTTAAATAGCAACTTCAAAAAGTAGCATTCTTTTTTACACATACGGAGAATTTTCAGAGCAAGCTGAACCAAACTTTTGTGACCTATGAGGCACTAGAGGCAGTGCAGAGGAGAGCAGTGAGGATGATCCCCAATATTAGAGCGATACGCCATGTCACATGTCCTCTTAAACTCCTAAACAGGAGACAATGACTAAAAAAGGTTTTGTGCACACATATTAGGTGCTGACTCAGACCCAACAGTAGGTGTCAAACAGGCTTATAGGCGACCTCACGTCTACCCATCAGTAGGGTTACATTTGGCCAGTGAGGAAGTTTAAGTCTTCAGAATGTTGGCATTATACAATTTAGGATTAGTATAATGCCTGAAAGGTCTTGATTTTTAATACTTACAGTTTCACAGTGAAGTCATCTGGTTTCATTTGTTAATGTGCCTGAAAGATCTCATTGACCAAGGTAAGTTCGGGCAAATCATCCACATTGCTATTGCCATTATGTTGTAGAGATAGAAAAAGTTAGGAATACAGAGAGAGACAGGGACAGAGATGCTCAGCAAAAAAAAAGGTAGAGTGAATGGGAAAGAGTCACAGAGAGAGAGAGAGAGAGTCAAAAGGAATATGGAAGAGAGAGAAAAAGCCAGTACAATATGGAACTTAGTGATGCTTTAACTCCTGATACAAAATTATTTTGTTAACACAGTTGACAATCTACTTTTGTGTAATGTCTAATTATCCACCATGTCTGCTTATCTGCAAATGTCATGATCCCAATTAGTGCAGATAATTAATTCTACTCACAATGACCCATGGCAACTACACTCCAACATGTTCTGCTTCTGATGCAAAGTTCTCAGGGATAACAAGACATCTAATGCTTTTGTTAATAAGAAACATAAATTACTTCCCATTGTCTCTTTAAGACGTCTGGAAGACGTAAAAAGCGCATATCAAATAAAAGGATTATTATTATTAATAATTAAGCTGTACATTTACTAATACATAGACAACAATACTTGCACTTATATAGCACCCTTCGCATGGAGTAATGCCTCATAGTGCTTATATGACAAATGTTTGCTGTTCATACTCTTCCTCCCCCTACTTCACTGTTCACCCCTGTTCACAACCTCCCGTGGAGTGCAACAAAATTAAGTGAAATTATTTATTTAATGAGAGGCTTTCATATGTCAAAAACAAATGAGCAGCACTAAAACTAAAAAAATCTTATTGGGGGGGATTTTTTTTTTGCCAATTTTCTTCATTAAAACGTCATGGAAACTTGAAGTCTTTGCACTCCACAAGCGATGTGACAGAGGATGTGATTGAAGGGGTTGCCCTGTGTGTTCTATGGCGACCAGTCAATCGCCTACAGGATCTCTTGACTGCTCTAGTCATCTGCCACCACAATCTCCCTGCTCTCGGGGCTTACAGCTGAGAGTCATCACTGAAATATGTGGGAAACAAATTTATTTTCCACATGACCTGGAAAGTTCTCACACTCCCATAATTTAACCGAAGAAAACAGAATTGCTCAAAGTCTGAAAAATTGGAAGAATGCATCTGAACAGTTGACTGAAATAATAACACTGAAACTGACGGACGTTAGTTGCAGCGCAGCCTGGGGAAGGAAGGAAAAAAATAGCCGGCAGCTCCCTCACATCTGGTGCTGTATAAGTCAGTGTCAATGTCAACTCCCAGGCAATGTGTTCTTGTAAACTGTGTGTGATGTAATCTACACCCACCGTGGTAGAGGAGGCGATGTCTGAGAGAAGCACAAGCTGTGCTGCTGATGGAGGAGATGGTATTCATTTACCTCCGAGGATTACAGATGGATGCAGCAGCTTTATAAATGGTGTAGGTCCTCTGTACTAGTGGCAAACGGTTCCCACATGTTGCCCACTGCAATGCATGCTGAATGTGAAAAGCTGAATCTCCTTTTTACATGGTTAGCACAACCTGCAAATTGGGCCCCAGTGTGGTGTGTAGGTATTAAACTACAGTTCAGATTTAGAGTAGAAATTATGTAGTGTGGGGGAGATGGGGGCTTGTGCCAGGTGGCTATTTGCTACCTTATATTGCCAAATCTAACCCAGGGATTAGATTTACTAATATGTGCATAGAAATCATGTGACCATTACAGTATTAATAATCCTTGCATTTGAATATAGCGCTTTTTGAATCTTCTAGACGACTCAAAGCGGCTTCTGTAAATCACTGTAAAGTGATTTGACTTTATATTTGTGGGTGAAATGTGCAATGTCACACAAACAGTTGTGGATTGAAAATGACCAATTTATGATTGAATTTTAGGAGGGATATCAGGCGTGTGGAGTAAGAGAAAAAAACCAACACAAAATACTACAGATGCTGAAAATCTGAAACAGAAATAGAAATTTTCTGTGAAAACTCAGCAGGTCAGGCAGCATCCATGGAGAAAGGAAAGTGAGTCAATGTTTCGGGTCCACGACCCTTCGTCAGAACTGAGTAAGAGAACTTGCCCAAGGTTTCGCCCTGCCTGCAATTGAATCCAGGTCTCTCACCTGCAATGCAAGTGCTCTAAACCACTAAACTACAGGACTCCACGACTGGGAGTAATTTTCCCCCCAAAACAATAAATAAAGTACACTTAACAAAACTAAATCACGGCCATAAATCTCTTGTGTGTGAGATGAGATTAAAGAAAAACATTCACAATGTTTTTGTAATTGCCTCATAAAATAACCTATTTCAAAATATTTATTTTGTTATTAATAGACTCTTATGGAAGTGGTACTGAAATAAGACAAGCATTAAAAAAAACTAGATCTTAATATACATTAAATATGATTATTTAGGCAGGTAAAAACTGGAGGTTGTGGTAAGTGCCATCACATTAGAGTGATGGTTTGGAAAGAGTTAGTGGAGTATTTATCAATATAGTACATTAGTGTGGTGTGTTTTGCATTAGAGAGTACATTAGAATGCACTGTAGAGAGTACATTAGTGTGTTTTATATTAGAGTACATTAATATGTTTGTTAGAAGAGTACATTAAAAGCTGTTAGTAATGAGTACATTAGTGTACATTAGTTGGTAGAGAGTACATTAGATGTGTGATAGTAGAGAGCTATTAATAATAATCATCTTTGCATTTGATATAATGCCTTTCATGTTTGGAGGATGTCTCAATGTGTTTCAAACATTTACTGTTAAGTTTAGTGACTGCCTATTGTGTAGGCAGCTACAGCAGCCGATTAGCACACAATTAGCATCCCAGGAGGGACAGCCATGGAATGAATGACCAATTTTAATTGAGGGATTGTTGGCCAGGACACTGGGAGAAAGTCCCTTGTTTTCTCAAACAGTATTATGGGATCATTGACATCCACCGAAACAAGCAGACAGTGCTTTGGTTTGATGTCTCATCAATGATAGCTCCTCCATCAAGGTCACAAATTTCTAGCACTGCATTGTACAATCAGCCTAGATAGACTATGTAACTTCAAAGTTCCTGACGTGAGGCAGGAGTCCATAATCTTCTGACTCAGAGGTGAGAGTGTTAGCAAGTGGCACACAGCCAGGCATGCATTTTAACTCCACAATACATTCAAAGTTAAGACACCATCACATTAATCTTAACTTTAATGTTTGTAATATTATTTCTTCTGCAAAATGCAATGTAGATTCATTAAATTCTTTAATGCAAACTTTACAACAACAGCAACAACAATAAAATTACATTTATAGAGGGCCTTTCACGTCGGGAGGACATCCCAAGGAGCTGAAAGTCAACTACAAGTCTACTTCTTTCAAATCAACCTCTTTCACACTCTCTTTCAAATCTGCGAATCACTCTTCGCAGAATCCTTTTATACTTGCACCATCCATAATGAATTGCCATTTATATTGTTAAAGTAAATATGATACAATATTGTAATCTGCAAGGCTGCTATCAAATGGACAGGCAACAGCTTTGGCCCTCTTCTGGTAAGGTCAATAAATGAAAACATTGACTGGTTGCATTTTTCTTCACTGTGCCAATCAACATATTACAGGTCACAGCTTTTCAAAGTAATAAATCAGAACATTTTTTTCTTGAATTGCAGAATAATGACAGGTTCTGTTTGGCCAGCGTGTCCTCGGCTATAAATGACTCCTGTTGTCTTGCTATTTATTGTTATTTAATTAGTACAGTCCACAAAAGAGGGCCTTCACACTTGAATGGCGCTGGTGTACAGAATACCCTTTTTTGGGGGTTACTGGTTTGAAATGTGTGTGTAAATCTATTCTCTGAACTTGCTCTACATAGAAATAAAACCTGTTCCCAAAACTCTTGCAAACTAAAAGCCTTGAACTACCATTTTTTTAAAAAAAACAACAACTTGTATTTAAAGATTCATACTCTATGAATCAAGTTGTTAAAAGGATAAACTTTCCCTATTCTTTTTGAATACTCTCCAGGATGTTACAATTAATTTGGGTCAGCTGGGTGTGTGACAAGTGCAGAATATATGCTTAAAATGCTTAAAAGTATCCCAAACAGACTGTGAGTGGGGTAGGGTAATCCTAGCTGGTCAAGCAGCAGAAAAGCTTGCCAGCCAGCAATATGAATGCCACGTTGTGCAGGTTTAGATTCCAGGAACACCCCCAGTTGCCAAGCTTTGGATCTTGTCAACCTGTGCTTAATACTTTCTGGAATCAGGTAAGCAGGATGCATCCCTCCAGGGAGAGAGTGCGCATTCCATTCCAACAATCTATCTCTGGGATTCCCATGTGTAGGTGAGATCTCAGGGTTCCGCATGGGTCAGACAACCAGCTGCCAATAAAAATCCCTCCTTTCAGAAAATCATATCCAAATCCCTCCCATTTCTTGCAGTGTGCCCACACACTCGTGAAGCACTGTGAGATATTTGATTTGTTTGAATGATACAAAAAAACGTTTCAAAAGTAAATGCAAGAGTAAATGTAAGTTGTTGTTTGGGGAAATCCCAAATGGAAACCTGGTGCTTCCTTGCAAGAAAGCGAGGACCCAGAAAATAGATTGTGAGATTGTTACCTCACCCCAGGCCACTGAACATCCAGGGAATTGGTTAAACAAATAGAAAATCTTATCCTTGACACTGTTTCACAAACACCTAGGGTTTGCACATTTTAAGTAAGAGGTTGTGGGTTCAAGTAATACTCTGGGATTTAAGATCACAGTCTAGGCTGACAATGCAGTAAGTGTGCTGCATTGTTGGAGATGCTGTGTTTTGGATAAGGCATCAAAACAAATTCCATCATGTCTGTTCGTCAGGTGGAGTTTAGCGATCCTTTGACCCTACTTTAAAAGCTGAGGGAATTTTTCCTGGTTATCAGTCCTCCACACGAATTGACCATTGTAATCTGTCCCAAAAAAAACACAATAATAAAATTGGTCATTTCAATCCACGACTGTTTGTGAGACACTGCTGTGCGCAATTGCCTGCTACGTTTCGCCCACAAATATACAGTCAACTCACTTTATAGTATATTCTGTGAAGCGCTTTGAGACGTTGATAATATGTGAAAAGCGCTATATCAAATGCAAGGATTATTATTATTATCATTTACCAAATGTCTGTTTGGGGGATGGTTCTGTAGGCAAAATAGCTGCCATGTTGCTGGAAAAAAAAGTTACTACACATGAGAATAATTACTTGCTTCTCACTAACGGAAGCAGGTCACTGAAACAGGTTATAACATTCTGCTCGTAATTCCCACCCCTTCCTTGTGTATGATGGAATGCTTATGGTAACTCACCCCTATTTTCCACTGTTCTGTTCAAACTTTGGCAAATGAGTAAAAATGAGTCTTCTGATAGTCCTATCACTTCATAAATCTTTTATTGTTACTGCACGAATAATTTGAAGCTGAGAACATTCTCAGGAATTAGTTTACGGCCTCCCGACGTGGAAGGAGCTCTAGAAATGTAATTTTGTTGTTCATGATAAACAAAGTGCTGTGGTATAATTTCATTATATTTAAAAAAGAAAACTTTCAATCTTCGGTATTGAATTTCAATTTTTATTGAACTCCATTGAGCTAACAGCTGCTCAGGAGTAGTGAAATAACAAAAATGTGCTTTCATGACTGCCCACAAGATTAGCAAGGTGGCACTCAATCTGACGCTCATGCTCGAGTCCTGATCCCTGACTGTTCAGCACCTTGGCATGTCCTCACGACATGAAAGGCGCTTTACAAATGTAAGTTTGTTGTTGATTCCTAGCCTCCAATGCAATGTAGCTTGTTCTTTTGCCAGCTGATATGCTAATGTCATAGTAATAATAATACAACAACAAGAACATTTCGTTTGTAGATAATAATATTAATAATTATTATTATTAGTATAATAATCCTTGCATTTGATGTAGCGTGTTATCGCATCTTCGAGATGACTCAAAGTGGTTCACAGAATATACTGTATATTTTGTGGGCAAAATGCAGCTGCCAATTGCACATAGGAGTGTCCTACAAACAGTCATGGATTGAAATGACCAATTTTTATGTCAGCTGTCAATGTTAACCTTCTCTTTTCCAACTAAATTATGATTGAAGCAAACAGAAATTGTGATGTTTGATATGATAATTATCAAATAAGTGACAAAGTAATCAATAGCAGTTCATAATGAACACTGCTCACTGATAAAAGCACTGCCTCCCACTGAGCATTGATAGTTACTAACTGAGTTATTAATGGAGCTTGTGATAATTAGCACATCACAAGTCATATTTTTCACCCATTGTAAAAGTGAATGACAATCTGCCCATCGATACTGCTCCATCATGTAATCACATTGTGGCAGATTTTTTAATCCCATTTCTGCACTTTTTCTCTATTTCTTTTAAAACCGTTTAAAAACAAGTATTTATCTATCTCCCTTTGAAACATACCAATTGATATCATATGTATGGCCTTTCGGGCTGCGCATTTAACATTCTCACAACCCTTTCTCTGTGTGAAGATACATTTCCTGATCTCAAGTGGCTCAATTCTAATTTTAAGATTAGATCCCCCTCTTTTGGATCCTTTTACAAGTTAAAAGAGCACAGTTTGTCAATTTATTTCATTAAATTAAATGTTTTCAATCAGATCACTGGGCAATCTCCTCTGCCTTGTGTATCCATCCACTCATTACAGCTATAATAAGTTCATTGCCAAGTCACTGGAACGAATTCAAGACACATGATTGTATTTCTGATTTGATGATATAAAACGGAGCAAAACAAATGTGGGATTTAAGTCCAAACAAAATAGATTGCATAACATTTATATCAATGATGTGCCAACCATGATTCTTCAGGCTGAAAAATAATCACAACCCAATAGAATAGCAACTATTATAATCTCCAACAGCACCCCAGCAAATGCTTTGAGGTCAACAAGCCAACCTGTTAGTAATACTCTCCGGGATTAGGAAACAGTTCCTGCATTGAGAGATATATGTTCCATTCGAACCAATGACATTTCCAATTTGTGGGTGGGATGGATACGTGGAATTGTTAGTCTAATTTAGGTACTCGTAAACATGCTAGTAGGTTTCTGAATTCATGAGACACCTAATTGACCCCTCAAAAAATGTGTTTGCATGAACCCCAGTGCTTAGATTGTTTTTAATTGCAGAGAATAAAACTATGACAAAGGGGTCCACTGTGACTACATATGTTGAGTGAGGAAGAACATTTGCTTGTTTTGGAATAGATTCCAAAAAACTGAACATCTTATACAAATAGGTTCAGACTAGAAGGCGAAGGAAAGGATTTCACACCTCAAGCCCATAATTATATAGTGGGTTGACAATGAAAATACTATTATACTCAAAAATGGTTGATCATGACAGAGAAGCCAAGTATTATTATTTTATTCTATTTGAAGAAAATTGAAGTACAGAACACCTAATCTGTTCTGAAATCAAAGCATTTGGTGAAGACATTATCTGATTGAATGAAATGAGACTTCTGAAAACACGACTAAGAATTCAGTGTTGATCTTTGCTCTATTGTCAATGTCAGCCACAAAGTATAATTTATGTTTTCACAAGTGAGAAGCAGCAAAAAGCTCCCAAAAGATAACTTAATTGTATAAACAGCAGCAGTGGCACAAGAGACAGTATAAATCAAATCACATAGGTGGTCATGACATAATGTGTATATACAGTACTATAGATACACAATCTTTGAACACATTTATTAAGAACTATTTTATATAAAGTATGAATGGGTGCATAATGAAATTGGCACAGATGCATCACATCAATCAGAGTGAAATAATTAACCATTACAGCTAATAATAATCATTGTATTTGATATAGTGCTTTTCACATCTTCTAGATGTCTCAAAGCGCTTCACAGCATATACTGTAACGTGAATTGACTTGTGGGTGAAACTCAGCAGTCTATTGGGCATAGCAGTGTTCCCGTGTTCCACAAACAGTCATGGATTGAATTGCCCAGTTTCATTAATGTTTTTCTCTTGAGGTATTATCCGGCATGTGGAGAAAGGAAACTTGCCTAAACTTTTGCCTTGCTGGGAATTGAACGTAGGTCTCTCGCTCTAACCACTGAGCTACAGGACTCCTACCAGAAGTTAGTTTTTAATTTGTTGCAATTTGGAAAAATCTTTACATCCTTTGTATTATGCACAGTAACATAACTGTACATTAGTCCTTGCTCACACCCCACTTCCCTCCGCCTCTCCCCTCCCTGGCCTCCTTCAGGTCCCGCCTCAAGCAAGACCCTGATTTTCAACGGTCCCATCGGGCACTCCAAATCCTCTCTTTTCACCTTTCCCAATCCTGACCCCAGCTCGGGTAAGAAACATTTGAATGTCCAGCGACTTGGGACGTCCTCCTGACGTGAAAGGCGCTATGCAAATGCAATTTTGTTGTTGTTGTTCAGCAGGCTCCAGCCTGCTCCGTGTTCCCCGCCTGACCCACCCTACCATCGGCGGACGGACTTTCAGGCTCTCTGCTCCCACACTGTGGAACTCCATCCCACAGTCCCTTCACCTCGCTCCCTCCGTCTTTCCCTTCAAGGACGGTCTCAAGACCCTCTTCTTCGACCTTGTCTTCTGCTGCCCTCCCAATTCTCTCTCTCCCATCCTTCCTAACTCTCTCCCGCCCCTCCCCCCTGCCCTGCCCCTCTCCATTGCTCGGGTCACATCCTGACCGTTCAGCACCTTGGGACATCCTCCTGACGTAAAAGATGCTCTATAAATGTAATTTTGTTGTTGTTCTCTATCCACCCCTAGCTCAGCTGGCTCAGGTCATTCTGCACATACCTTGACCCTTCTATTCCACCACATAGGTGGCCCTGCTTTTAGCCATTATACCCTGAAACTCAGTAATTCCCTTCCTTAATCTTTCCGTCTTGCCCCCCCCTTTGCCTTATTTTCAAATTGCATCTGAAGATCTTCCTGTTTGACTATAATTTGACTATCGCAATATTCAGCCTATAGGCAAATATACTGTGCATTATGTTGCCAGCTAATGGAGAGGAATGGTGGAGTGCTGATTAGTGGAGAGATAGCAGTTACAAAGTTCTTATTAGTTAGATTGCTAGTTTGCAGCACATTGGTGGTTGGAGCACGCAGAATTTAGAGTGCTCCCCTCACAAATGAGAGACTTGCATTTGAGTCCCGGACAGGGCAAAATGTTGTGCAAGTTTCCTTATTCCACACGCCTCTGTTTACCTAACAGTATGTAGGAAACCGGTTGTTAGTTGATTGGCTGTGCGCAATTAGTTGCTGTGTTTTGTCCACAAAATATAAAGTCAATTCACTTTACACTACAGAATTTTCAATTCTGAGAAGAGCTTTGAGATGTCTTGAAGACATGATGAGGTGCTATATTGATTGCAAGGATAATATTTTTTCCATTTGATCATCTTATATCAGCATAAACTTCAGAATTAAGCCATGGGGCTGTGTGGACAATACACAGTCCAATCATTATAATGGAATTTGGGGAGAGGGGGTGAATGTGGGTTTGCAACTACTCGGTAATGAAGACATCAACTGAATGCATTTTTCAACAATGTGTTCAACACATGTCTCAATTTTCATCCTTCTGTGTAAATGTAATTGTATAAAATCGATTGGCTCCAGTCAAGCCAAATTCTGGATGTGTAAATTTAAACATTGCAAAAGAGTACCACATGTGGCATTGCACTGGAGACTGGAAATGCTACATTACATGGTACTGCATATTTTCAATATAAAATGTCCTACATCCAAAGAGGAATAATGAACTGACACAGAAGTGATGAAAATCAATGGATTTAGTTTTACAGTCTTCAAATAAAAAGTTCTAAAAGAAGTATAAGGTCTGTGAGATGTCACGGTAACTTTATTTTCACTTTCTTCGTGGACTCCAAGTTAAGCAAACTTATTCATGATTTTTACTGTGCGGTCTATTATTCTACTTCATATTCACAAATACAAGAGAAGGAAGGGATCTAATAAGTACAAAAGTTTCCTTTTTGATACTATTTTATTATGATAAATATTGACAGCAGTGGTAACATACTTTGTTTAACTTTAGAAACATTGGGGTTAAATTAGCCATTCAAGTAATATTTATGATCCAGAGGCACAGTGGAGTTGTGTAGCTCAGTGGTAAGAGCTCTCGCCTTACATGCGAGAGAGCTGGATTCGATTCCCAGCTGGGAGAAATTATCGGCAAGTTTCCTTACTCCACACGCCTCAGTTTACCTAGCAGTACGTAGGAAGACTTGGACTTCCAGCTTGAAAATGAGTGTGATACCAGTTGTGCCAGCTAGGTTCAGCAGCATTCGTGCCTCTGAGACTGACCCATCATTAGAACTTTGAGGCTGACACTCCCATACTGTGCTCGGAGTATGCTTCATTGTTGGCTGTGTAAACCTTCAGACAATAATAAATAATCCTTGTATTTCATATAGTGCATTATCATGTCTTTGAGACGTCTCAAAGCGCTTCACGAAATATAAGGAATATACGCTTATTATATTCAGTGAAGTGCTTTGAGATGTCTAGAAGATGTGAAAAGCGCTACATCAAATGCAAGTATTATTATTATACTGTAATACCCACCTTTTGGAACTCCGTCCCACATTCTCTTTGCCTTGCTTCCTCCCTTGCCTGCTTCAAGGCCTGACTCGAGACCCTCCTTTTCAACCGTGTCTTCAGCTGCCCACCCTCATCCCAACCCTGCCCCCACTCCCCCGCCAATCCCTCACTCAGTCCTGATCCCTGACTGTTCAGCACCTTAGAACATCTTCCTGACTTCATAGAATCATAGAATGTTATGGCACAGAAGGAGCCCATTCAGCCCATTGAGTCTGTGCCGGCTCTTTGACCGAGCAAGTCACTTTCATTAACCCCAATCACCAACTTTCTCCTCATAACCCTGCAAACCCGTCTTCCCCAGGGTTGAAAGGCACTCTGCAAATGTAATTGTGTTGCTGTTGTTGTTGTCCTCTAGGTGGCTTCCTTCTAAGATCTTTCTCAATACGTTCCTTTTCGACCTCGCATTTGGTGATCTTTTGCCCTCGTATCTCAGCTCGGATCCCACACTCAGCTTGGACCTGGGCTGTCAAGTGCCTTGAGATATCCCCCTGATATGCAAGGTGTATATACAGTAAATGCAAAGTTGTATTGGAAAGTGGAGTCGTTTTCAAATCCCTTCATGCCCTCGCACCACCCTACTACCTATCCATCTTCCTGATGTCTGCACACCATTCTGTAATCAATGGTTGTTACTGTTACATCTTGTAGCTGTTCACTTTGGATAAGTGCAACAACAACAACTACTTGCATTTATATAGCACCCTCCATGCCAGACGGCGTCTCAGAGCCCTTCACAGTAGTGGAGCCCGAGGCCGAGCCAGAGTGAGGAGGAAGGTGACCGTAGGCGGGGTCGTAGGCGCGACCTGAAAATGGAAAAGGAGAGGGTGAAGCGAAGGAATTGAGGGAGTGAGTGCAGGATTACACTCAGTGGACCAACAGTCTTAAGTTTAGCAGAATCATGAGGATTTCTTTTAAAATTACATTTTACAAGCATATTATTGATACTCAAATATAAAATTATTTGCAGTTTAAGAAGATACCAATGACATTTGAGTATCTTTATTACTGTTACGTTTAGTGCTTATTTTAGTAAATTTACAAAATCAGCCAGTTCAGCTACAAAGGAAACTGCCTGCAGTCTGATGCTAACATTATACTGTTTACTAAATATTTTACCACTGTTTTATAATTTTAACTATATTAAGAAACAAACCAACATAACTTGTTGGTTTGTTATTTGTTTATTTTTGTTGAATAGCAACATAAAATAATTATAATAATCCTTGCATTTGTTGTAGAGCTTTTCATGTCTTCTAGGTGTCTCAAAGCAGTTCACAAAATATACTATAAAGTGAATTAACTGTATGTATGTGGCGATATGGAGCAGCCAATTGCACACAGCATTGTCCCACAACACATGTGGATTGAAGTGACCAATTTATTATTGGGGTAATTTTTCTTGATGGATTATTATTAGGTGTGTGGAGTAAGGAAACTTGCCCAAGGTTTCACCCTGCCAGGAATCAAACCCAGATTTCTCGTTTACAAGGCAAGTGTTCTCACCACTCAGGACTCCAGAGGATAAGTGAGGAATATTTAAATTTTCTATCTAATCTAATTATCTAAAAAATAATTTAGTGTCCAATTATTTTCTAATTCTCTCTCCAGTGGAATAGACCCTGCCTCTCTATCTCTCTGCAACTACCCTCTCTCTCTCTCTCTCTCTCTAACTTCTGAAACAGTTATCCCAACGCACACTGTTGGATTCCCAAGCCTTGGCTCTTCCCAAACTGTGGCTAATACTTTCTGGAGTTAGGTAAGCAGGATACATCTCTCCAGCAAGAGAGATTTCAAATATCTATCCATGTGTAGGTGAGATGCATGGAAATCTCAGGTTGGTTTTGATACTCTAAAGCATGGTGATGAGTTTTTGCATGTGTCAGACACCCGGCTGACCAAAAATAAATAAAAGAGACTTGAATTACTAATTCAACCAACAGAGCCAGTGTCTGCTGGGTGCTGGAGTGAGACAGTCCGAATGTATTTCATCTTGAACTCTAAACAGCTGTAATGGACAGGAGGCTTTCATCCCAACAGCCTGCGCTGGATCTGAGGCTGGGCCCTTATAGGTTAAGTGATAGCAATCTAACCTCATATACCATCCAGTCCATAAGTGGAACAGAATTCCACAAAAAGAAAAAATCACCAATGTGAAGTACATATCTTTCTGTGAAGAAACAACACTTTCTTTTTAAATTAGCTTCTTTCAAAGAAAATAAACGATCTGAAAATTGAATCAAGACACCCCAAATGTCTACAGACTGTTTGAATTGAAATCCATTTTGTCGCACACAGAATGATCATTATTTGTCGGTGAATAAACTGTCTGTTAGCATTTGACGAGTTAATTTCGGTCTACCGGAATTACTGGTGCTAGAATTCTGCCAGCTGCCAGTTGGATATTAAGTTTCAGATACTTTTCATTTCACTTTATTGATGTTTTTCTTCATTAAACCTTCATTTTAACAGTCATTCTTTCCAGCGTGTTTTGTTAAGAAGCTCGATAGAGTACATGGCTGGAAAATAATTGGAGTCAGCTACAGGGAAATTTGTGTTTTCTTCTCTTGAACTAAAAAAATTATTGACTTATGAGGGGGACAAACCTCCGATTCACAAAAGATGCTTTAGTGTCAGTTTAGGTTCTCCAAAGTTCTGAGTTCAAGACCTACATTCACACTTTAAATATATATACCTGTAGTCCGAGCTGAGACAGCAATGCAGTGCTGGAGGTGTGCTGTATTATCAGAGATGCCATCCTTCGAATAAAACCAAGATGCTGACTGCCTGTTCAGGTGAACATTAAAGATACCATGATACTGGTCGAGAAGAGGAGGGAATTTCTCCGTGTTCTCGCGAACAATCCTCAAAACAAAATTGATCATTTATGATCTTCTTATGTGTAAATTGATTTCCAGTTTGCTTTACATATACATTGCAGTATATTATGTGAAGTAATTTGTGTTGTCCTCCATTGACAGGCAGGAGAATGCCTCAAAAGCCTCTGTTTATTAGTCAGCTACTGTACTTTTAAAAAAATCATTATTGCAATATGTTATTGGAAATGCTTAACCATTTACCACAGGGTTAGCAAACAAATAAATGAAAAATAATACAAAATCAACATCCAAAGATATTGTGTTGTTGTACAACAATAAAATGTGCAAACACTTTCAGCAGATCACATTATTACATCCACGGGATTATTATGTTGGAAAATTTCCTTCATTCCACCATTCGTGGTCAGGCATTCTGCCCCACACTCTGGAATTCTATCCCCCTGCCTCACCCCCTCTCTTGCCTCCTTCAAGTCCTGGCTAAAGACCTTTCTCTTCAACCACGCCTTCGGCCATTCTCCCATCCTCATCCACCTGCCCTCCACCCCTCCTGATCACAACTCTCAATTCGGGTCCAAAACCCCTGATTGTCCAGCACCCTGGGACATCTTTCCAATGTGAAGGGTGCTATACAAGTGTAAATTTGTTGTTGTTTCCAAATTGTTTTGCTAATGTCTCTTTTGACACACTTGCTCAATCGATTTGTGAACATCTGCTTACTGACCCATGAGTAGGGTCTAATCTATATATAGTCATTTTAACACCTTATTTTTCAGTCTAGGGAAACATTGAACAGTGTTTCTAATGGCCTAGGATATTATTAATGTTACAAAATAAAAAAAATTGTGCCTGTGGGATGAATATCAAAGTGTACTCATGATACTGTTTAAGAAACAAGTACCTGTACCTGATGTAGTTTCAATGCTCCAAGATGCTACCCCAAGTGAAGGGTGCTATATAAATGCAAACTGTTACTGTTGTCTTTTTGGATCTGCACTCAAAACACCCAGACAACATAGAAAACTGTTGCCATCATCGTAGTTAGTTCATTAGACATTTATTGTGGGGTCCTGTAGCACACTGGTTAGAACACTCCAAGCGAGAGACCTGGGTTCAATTCCATACTGGGTGAAACCTTGGGCAAGTTTCCTTATTCTATACGCCTTGTATTAAACCCTCCAAAAGACACAATAATAAATTGGTCATTTCAATCCATGATGGCTTGGGGGACACTGCTGTGTGCAATTGGCTGCTGCATTTTGCCCACAAATATACAGTTAATTCACTTTACAGTATATACTGTGAAGCGCTTTGAGACAGTTTTTAGTTTGGCTGCAGTGAGAAGAAAGCATCTGAATAAAAGGACATGATAACAATCCTTGCATCTGATACAGCACCTTATCACATCTTTGAGACATCTCAAAGCGCTTCACAGAATATACCCTAAAGTGAATTGTCTATATATTTTGTGGTTGGTAGCCAATTGTGTAGAGCAGTGTCCCATGAACAGACATGGATTGTGTGACCAATTTATTACTATTATTTTTAAATTTTATTGAAGTAATTATCACTCCCAGAAAAAAACGATCTGCCAGTCGACTAATAACCGTGTTCCTACTTCCAGCTAGGTAAACAGAAATGTGTGGAGTAAGGAAACTTGATGTAAGATTGTCAACTGGCTGATTGTGACTATGCCACTCAATAGTCTGAGAATCCATGGCCAGATAGAGTAAACAGGTATTGCAGAAAATCTGACATGAAGGCGAGCTAGGCAGAGAGGGAAATCAAACTGAATGACTTCACTTCCTCCAGCATGTGAACAAATTTATCCTACGGTGCCACTGCTGGAGACCACATCATTTACAGAAACAGATTTTGGGCATCGAGACAATGCATATTCACACTTTTAGAAGTGGAATGAGATTTTCTGTCTGGAATATAGATTATGGAAGTGTTATTACTGCTCATTATAGGCTTTTTTTTGTTTTCAATTCAAATGCTGTTCGCTCCTGTCAAAGAGGGGAAAAATGATTTCCTGTCTGGGTTTACCATTCATTCTGCATTGCTGATCAGTGTGAAATGAGGGAGAACTGCTTACCAGAACCTCAGTGAACCAATATAGACCATAACAGGTTGCCTGCACACCAATGGCTCAGTGGGTAAATGTACCACTGATGAGGTCCTAGACTTAAACTTGTGCTGAACTGGATAATCTGAGAGTGGGTAGATCAATATAATTGGCCTCTCTGGAATATGAAAGCTGTGGATGCCAAATACGTACATAGCCAAAGGTTGTGAGTTCAAGCCTCATTACGGGATTTGGAGCTCACAGTCCAATACAATGCTAAGGTGTGCTGCATTGTTGGAAGTGTCCTTTGGGTGAGGTGTTAAATCAAGATCCATTTGTGCCTGTTTAAGTGAATGTTAAAGATTCTGTGGCACTGTTTAAAAAGAGAAGGAAGTTTCACTTGGTGTCCTGGCCAACAATCACTTACTGTTTGTAGGACATTACTTTGTACAAATGAGCTGCCGCATTCACCTAAGAATACACAGTCACCACACTTTACAGTATATTCTGTGAAATGCTTTGAGACATCCTACTGATGTGAAAGGTACTATATCAATTGAAAGGATTATTATTATGTTAAATCTCACATAATTCATATCAATTAGGACCATACTTTTAATATCACTTGTGCAAAGCATGCCTTATGGGAAATTCAAAAATAAGTCATATCATATAAGATGTAAAGATATGTATAAGTCAGATTTTATATAAATTACACATAACAAATACAAAAGTACTGAACTATCTGGTGACATTAAAGCAAGGTTTCTGTACCTTGTTTAACCCATGCATATTAAAGCTGTCGTAACCCATTCTTTACATATACACAACTGCACAGAACTGGCTTGATAAATCCTGCTTTTGTTCCTGAGATAATTATTCAAAATCTGTGGCTTCAATTCAAATTTGGAGGTAATGTCCCTTTATTTCATTTCAGGATTTTCTTTGCAAAATTGGAGAACCTGGTACTTCTCCTGATAGGTCCTTGTCACTAATTTGTATATAATTTGAGTTTCTGCATTGCACAATGCCATAGGGCTGAACAAAACCATGTCTCTTGTACTTGTTCACTATTCTGTAATATGCATGAGGTTCTAGGGCATTGAAGCTGGGAAGTGCACATGACAGGTCAGGACTCAATGATTGACTCACATGGAACACTGAGTACGCTGCTTCGAGGCTGGTAAGTCAGCATCTTGGGACGTCCTCCTGACGTGAAAGGCGCTATACAAATGTAATTTTGTTCATGTTGTTGTAAGTGCACATGTGGATCCCCTTCGCTCTTCATGTAATCAGGCATTCCTCGCCCCCTAATATTACACTCTCAGAAGGGCATGGAGAGTATCGGGTGTAATTATAACTTAATATTATAATAAAGTTAATTGATTAGCCAATCTCAGACAGAGCTCATATCAGAAATTTGGCTCAGAGTTCCACATCCACCGATCCCTTCTGCAAGATGCGGATATCAGGTCAGGGTTGCATCAGTGTTGGGAGTGATTCAACCCTACAGTCAAATAGCCTGCAAACACTTACTGTCAAAGGATCGGACATAATAATAATTCTTGGCCTTGATAAAATGCTTTATCACTTCTTCTGGATGCTTCAAAACACTTCACATAATATACCCTAAAATAAATTGACTAGATTTTGTGGGCAAAACATAGCAGCTGATTGCACACAGCAATGTCCCCGTCGTTGATTGAGTGACCACAGTTTTCATATAAGGGATCCGCCATACGACTAACGATAAGGTTCCTATTTACTGCTAGGTAAACAGAGGTGTATGGAGTAACTTGCCCAACATTTCGCCCTGCCGGGAATTGAACACACTTGCATTTGCACACTTGTGAGACGAGTGCTGTAACCACTGAGCTACAATGGACTCTACAGTGTAGTGTGTATGCGGTGTTCCGTTTGAGGAAGACATGGCTGCTGGAAAGTTTGGCAATTACAAGTTGCAGGATTGTTAATTTAATAATAATCTTTACATTTGATTTGCACTTTTCACATCTTCTAGATCTCAAAGTGCTTCACAGAATATTCTGTAAAGTGAATTGACTGTATGTTTGCGTGTGAAATATGGTAGCCAATAACTCACAGCCATATGATGTATGACAGCATGGTGCAGCTTTGTCAAATGCATATGACTAGTGTAGATAAATTTAAGTGGATTTAATAGGAAATTCAACAGGAATATGGTAAGATATATGTCTTCGGCAATTATACAATTGATACAGATCAGATTAATAGGAGTTCTACAGTATATGTTAACAGTCTACCATCACTTAGTGTCCAAAATCATTCAATAACCTATACTCGTACAATGCCTTTCAAGTAGGGTGAATGTTTCAAAGCACTTTAATAATAATAATGAAATCCTTGCATTTTGATATAACCCTTTTTACATCTTCTAGATGTCTCAAAGTGCTTCACAGAATAAACTGTAAAGTGAATTTACTCTATATTTCTGGGCAAAATGCAGTAGCCAATTGTGCACAACAGTGTCCCACAAACAAGGGACAGAGAGAGCAGAGAGAGTGCCGGATGGAGTTCCAGAACAACAATAACAACAACAAATTACATTTATAGAGCGCCTTTCACGTCGGGAGGACGTCCCAAGGCGCTACACAGGAGGCGTGTGACCCGAGCTGGGGGGGGAGTGTTTGGGAAGGGGTGAGACACGAAGGGGAGGTCGAAACATTTGAGGTGGAACAAAAGGCACAGTCGAAGAGGAAAGTCTTCAAACCGGCCTTGAAAGAGGAAAGGGAAGAAACGAGACGGAGGGATTGGGGGATGGTATTCCATAGGGTGGGAGCGGAGAAACTGAAGGCCCGGCCTCCGATGGTGGGGCGGTTCGGGCGGGGGGCTTGGAGCAGGCCAAGTCCTGCTGAACAGAGGGTGGGCTTGTAGGGGGAAAGTAGATTGGTTAAATAGGGCGGGGCAAGGCCGTGTAAGGCCTTGTAGGTGAGGACGAGGATCTTGAACTCGATCCTCTGGAGAATGGGTAGCCAATGGAGACGGGCGAGGGTGGGGGTTATATGGTCGCGGAGGCGAGTGCGGGATAATACACGGGCTGCAGAGTTTTGGATGACCTGCAGCCTGTGAATCGAGGAACTGGGAAGGCCGATGAGGAGAGAATTTCCATAGTCCAGCCTCGAGGTGATGTATGCGTGCACGAGTGTTTCGGCAGCGCGGGGGGTAAGGTAGTTGCGGAGCCTGGCAATGTTGCGCAGGTGGAAATAAGCGGTGCCGGTCAAGGCGCGGATGTGGGGGAGGAAAGAGAGTTTTGGATCGAACATGATGCCGAAGTTCCTGACTGGCTTTGTGAGGTGGAGAGTACAGCCTTGGATGTTGAGGCTGGCAGCGCCCGATGTGTGGAGGCACAGGCTTGAGCCGATCAGGAGGGCCTCGGTCTTACTAACGTTCAATTGCAGGAAATTGACCCTCGTCCAGGACTCGATGTCGGACAGACATGCTGTCAGAACATCGATGGTCTGGGGGTTGAGGGATGAGGCAGAAAGGTACAACTCGGTGTCGTCCGCATACATGTGGAAATTTACCCCATGTTTGTGGATGACATCGCCCAGAGGGAGCGTGTAAAGGGTGAAAAGGAGGGGACCTAGGACAGAGCCTTGAGGGATGCCGTGAGAAACTGTGCGGGGGTTTGAGGAAAAACCGTTGGAAGAAACAAAGTGTAAATGGTGGGTCAAGTAGGAATGGAACCAGTCAAGGACTGTGCCTTGAAGGTTGAGGTGGGAGGAAAGACGTTGGAGGAGGATGGTGTGATCGACTGTGTCGAACGCAGCAGACAGGTCAAGGAGGACGAGGAGGCAGAGGGAGCCCTGGTCACAGGCGGTTAGGATGTCATTTGTAACCTTAACCAGGGCAGTTTCTGTGCTGTGAATTGGGCGGAAACCTGATTGGAGGGGTTCAAGGAGTTGGGGGCAGAGTGGCTGAAGGCTCGCCTGCTGAGCGGAAGCAATGGGCAGCTCGGTATGGGTTTAGGAGGTTGCAGCGGTAGGGTGGGGCAAGACCATGGAGGGTTTTGAAGGTAAATCTAAACAAAACATCTCATGCTTCTTGTAATGTACACATCACCGAGACACAGTGAAGAGACAGAACAGCTCCAAAAGACTGCATATAGAGTTTCCTGCGTATGAAGAAAGCGAATTTAGAGAGCTCCACACCCTATGACGCCTATCCTTGTCTAGCTACATTGAGTCCTCATGCCCCAAAAGATCAAGTTCAAATTCCTCATCCTCACTTGCAAATCTCTCCCCACCCTACATCTGTAACATTGTAAAACCCCACCAGCCTCCCCACTCCCTGCTCAGTGGACACTGCCCTGCTTCACTCCCATGCTCATTCCCGCTCCGTTGTTGAGCTTTCAGCCGCTGAGTTCCCACTGTCTGAAACTACCCGTCTGATTTGTGCCCTACTTCACCTCTTTCAAAGTCAGTCTCAAGCCTTCCTCTTCGGCCAGCCCTTTATGCTTCTTTCTCCTTTCCCCCTCCCCACACACCTACCCCATTTCTAAAATTAAATTTGTTCTGTATTATTTTTTATTGTGGACACTGAATTCTGCTTCGCAGACCGCCCCCCATAGTGATGTTAGCCAGCTTGTGACCACAACTACCTGAAGTGCAACTACATGTAGCTCGTATCACAAAAAAGAAGCATGTGATAATGTCACCTAATTGTGCAGTGTGACTGGAGCACTGCAATGTGTCTAAATCCATTTGACACCTTCAGGATTGCAGTGCTCAAATCCAATGGAAAAACTGTCTGTCACCTTAACAAACCCCAAATTGACCCCAATTCTGTTTATTATATCAGAGAATGGATAACTGTGCTCTGGTACTAATCCTGTGGTAATGGAATGATGAACTGCCAAACAGTTTGTAACTGATGGGCCCCTATAAGGGTAAGTTTGAAACAAACGTCTTTTAGTTGAAACTGCGCTCCTCCCTAGTATTTTGCCTTTTTTTCATTCATTGTTTTGCATTGTTCAGGTTCTATTAATAAGCAAAAAGTGTGTTTATTTTCCAAAGTAAACTTTTGTTACTCTAAAAATACATGGGTTGTAGTTCTTTAAATTTGAGTGTGGTACCTGGCCAGACGAAGGCTTGGGATATTTTCATACTGCAGTACTTGGGATATGTTTCATATCTCAAGAAAAAAAGGAAACATTCGCTTCACACAAATTCTGGATGACACACAATCAAATATTAAATAATTGTAATAGCAGTTAATTGGTATGTGTAATTGTATCTGACCTTAAACAGCCAAGCTCAAATGCCTCAAATCCCAGTCTACTTTTCCCATGCCTTGTTTTAGGTTTGACTCCTTTCCCCAATTCCCGAAGGCATTGACTCATCCTGGGTTACATTTCTGTGGATGCTAGGCCTCGCCCGTCCACCCATTGATCACACGTTAAGTTAGATTGCAAGTGTTGACAAGCTGTTCAAGGCATCACCATAATGTCCCATCCTATCATAGAGCAACAACAACAACAACTATTTACATTTATATAGCGCCTTTCACGTCGGGAGGACGTCCCAAGGCGCTAAACAAGAGGCGTGTGACCCGAGCTGGGAGGGGAGTGTTTGGGAAGGGGTGAAACACGAAGGGGAGGTAAAAGAGTTTGGGGTGGAACAAAAGGCACGATCGAAGAGGAAAGTCTTCAAATCGGCCTTGAAAGAGGAAAGGGAAGAGGCGAAACAGAGGGATTGAGGGATGGCATTCCATAAGGTGGGAGCGGAGAAACTGAAGGCCCGGCCTCCGATGGTGGGGCGGTTCAGGCGGGGGGCTTGGAGCAGGCCAAGTCCTGTTGAACGGAGGGTCCGGGTGGGCATGTAGGGGGAGAGTAGATCAGCTATGTAGGATGGGGCAAGGCCGTGCAAGGCCTTGTAGGTGAGGACGAGGATCTTAAATTCGATCCTCTGGAGGATGGGGAGCCAGTGGAGACGGGCGAGGGTGGGGGTTATGTGGTCACGGAGGCGGGTGCGGAATAGTACACGGGCTGCAGAGTTTTGGATGGCCTGCAGCCTATGAATGGAGGAACTGGGGAGGCCGATTAGGAGAGCATTTCCGTAATCCAGCCATGAGGTGATGTACGCGTACACGAGTGTTTCGGCAGTGCGGGGGGTAAGATAGTTGCGGAGCCTGGCAATGTTGCGCAGATGGAAATAGGCGGTGCCAGTCAAGGCGCGGATGTGGGGGAGGAAGGAAAGTTTTTGATCGAACATGATGCCGAGGTTCCTGATTGGCTTTGTGAGGTGGAGAGTACAGCCTTGGATGTTGAGGCTGGCAGCGCCCGATGTGCGGAGGCGCTGGCTTGAGCCAATCAGGAGGGCCTCGGTCTTATTCACGTTCAATTGCAAAAAGTTGTCCCTCGTCCACGATTCGATGTCGGACAGACATCGAATCGAAGCAACACAAATGATGCCCAGTGTTAGAAGAATGAGCCATGAGCAACAATTAGCTAAGTTTTGATCTTCTGTCCACAAAAGAGACATTTCAGAGGGAACCTTATAGGGGTTACATGAGATAAAGAAATTAAATCCAGAGTAATAGTTTCAGTAATATCAAGGCAGTAGGACAGCCTCTAGGTTAAGTGTTGTAAAGAAAAATTCAGGACTAACACGAGAAGATTTATTTTCATCATAGATAACCAAGACCCAGAGAGGGGGAGATCAGGAAACTGGACTCATTTAATAAATAGCTGAATACACTAAAAGCCCGTTTATCCGTGACCTGATGAACCGTAACTTCTGTACAACCAGCACCTCAAAAAAAAGGGCCCCCATTTGAATAACTAGATCTTATTGAGCAGAATCACGGTGGCACATTTAATGAGTCGATTGTCGCACGAGAGTACCATATGATTAGTTCTGAATGCTGTCGGTAGTGGCACTTCCGGTTTTTCCACTTAAAGCAGCGCTGTCGGTTTTTCCTCTCCCTCTCTCCTTTTTCTTCTCTCTCCTTTTTATTTCTCTCTCTCCCTCTCCTTTCTCTCTATCTCTCCCTCTCTCTTTCTATCTCTCCCTCTCTCTTTCTATCTTTCTTCCTTCTTTCCTTCTTTCCTTCCCTCCTTCCTTCCTTCCTTGCTTGCTTGCTTGGTTGCTTGCCTTCTCTCTCTCTGATGGATACTACGTATTGCCTGTGTAGCCTGACTGTAACGTGGGTTTATACACTGTTTTGATGGGGGGTGGGAGAAGGAAAGAGGGACAGGGAGAGAGAGGGTGGGGGGAAGAGAGGGAAAGAGTGGGGGTAGAAAGAGAGGAGTGGGAGGGGGAGAGGAGGGAAGAGGGTGCTGGATAAATGGGCTTTTACTGTACTATAATGGACAGTGGTAGATTGTGTATCTGGAAGAATGAAATTAAATGGACAAAAAATAGCTTTATTTGTACAGTACATCTTTTGTGATTTTGCTACAGCATCTAGATGGTGCTCATCTGGGTAGGGTCAGTACATAAAAATAATCATAATAATCCTTGCATTTTGGTATGGCGCATTTCAGGTCAGAAGGCTTCAATGGCTTCAAAGGATATATTGTAAAGTGTAGTGACTATGTATTTCTAGGTAAATATGACAGCCCAATTGCATTCAGCAATGGCCCACAAATAGCCATGAAATAAATGATAAATTTTATTTGAGAATTTGTTCGACGGGAGCAACTCCTTTCTCTTTTTGAGTTGTGCTATGGGATTTCTAACATTTACTTGAACAGATAGATGGGAGCTACACCTGAAGGACAGACAATGCAACATACCCAAAATACTGGAGTAGCATCTTAGATGATGTGAGTTCAAGACAAAGACCTTGATTCCTCAACCGTCTGAGCTAGAAGCAAGAATGCTACTATCTAAACCAGGCAGATACGCAGATGGTAGATGGTTGTAACGATGTAGCTCAGTGTTTAGAGCACTTGCCTTGTGGTAAGCAAGGTCTTCTTGAAGTTGAGTTGGTTCCAGAATGATGTGCCTGGCAATGGAATATCAAAGCTGAGTCAATCTTCCATGGTTGTCTCAGGAGTCTGGTTCCTGAGCCAGGCAGGTCCATGGCAGTCCAGTTTGTGAGCCAGGCAGGTTCACAGTACTCCAAAAAAAATGTTAATGATGAACTGGCTCATTAAAAGGCCTCGGAGGAATCGACCAGTCATTGTGATGTTGGCATTCTTCCTAGTCACGTCTTCTTAAACTTGCAAACTAAAGCCATTGCTGGTAAGGTGATCCTAGTTGGACAAGGAATTTGCCTTTGTTTTGAAATTGCATGTTGTGCGGTTCTAGCTGGTTAAAATCTAGTAGTGAAGGAATGAATACTCTAGGTACCTAAGAGCCTTGGTTTGGCTTGTCCTGAAGCACTCTGGAAATAAATAAGTAGTGTATAATCTTCGAGGGAGAGTGTATGCCCTAAACCAAAAATTGTACGTGAAATTCATAGCAATTTGGTCTGCAAACTCTCAAGCATCTTGGTGGATTTCTGTGTGTATACGACATCAAGCTGACTGAAAACAATGCTTATCCCAGTATATTTGTCCTTTGTTGAATATTTGTTTCCAAAAAAAGTCAATTACTTGATTTCACTTGTGGAGATGTTTACCATGTACTGTACACAGAGATTAATTGATTGATTTACTTGCAATTTATTGATTTACTTATTTTCATCCCCATTCTCACCTGACTCCACTGGCTTCTCATCACTCAGAGGAGTCAATTCAAGATCCTGGTCTTTCAAAGCCCTCCATGGCCATGGTGCACTCTATTTCTGTGACCTCCTAACATTCTATTAACCCCTCTGCTCGGTGGGCTCTGGCCTGCTCCATGTCCCCTGACCTACCTGCCTCACCATTGAGAGGTGAGCCTTAAGTCACTCCACACTAACCTTTGGAATTCCATCCTGCAATCACTTTGCCTTGACTTCTCCCTAGCCTCCTTCAAATCCCGCCTCAAGACCCTCCTCTTCAAATGTGGCATTGATGACCCCACTTCCCCGTTCCTGACCCCAGCTCGGGTCTGAAACACTGACTGTTCGGTGCCTTGGAACATCCTCCCAATATGAAAGGCGTTGTATAAATGTAATTTTGTTGTTGTTGTATAGCTCTGGTGAGTGGAATTCATGGGTGAACGTGTTAAGTTGTTGCATATAAACCTGGTGAGTGTTTTGTTTTTGCTGTTAATACTGTAGTTTCAAGGCATTCCTTTGTTGGATGGGTTGATGGTGGCTGCTCATCAGAGACAATGTTTTCATTGTTTGAATTGATGTTATTTGCTTGGTTAAAGAGTATCTTTCACATCTTTATTTTTCGAGAAGGTTCAGGAATGACAGCATTGAATCTCCCTGGAGCAGGTTATCATTCTCTATTGGAGTCTAATGGGTTTTCATTTCACTTATTTATTATAGTCACTGGAATAATGGGGATGCATTGCCCATCTCCCAAATTACACCTTTCCAGAAGAGGAAAATGATCTGTACAAAAAAGTAAACAGAGATGGATTTTAATCCAAACAAAACTAACAGTCAGTCACCATACTGTTTCTTTTCAATCGTCAGTTGGAACCCTTGAATAAAAATTCTATTGACTTCATGCGACACTTAATCCAAATTAAATAAACTGCAAGTGAAGTGGAATCATAGGTATAATGAAGTACCATAACAGGAATAATCTTTCAACGGTGAAGCAAAATAACTATCATGTTACCTCACCTCAAGCTACCAGTTTTACAATGAAAACAAAACATTTCACTGCCAATTATTTCCAGAATTCCCAGCCCGGTGGCTTAAATCTTTCTTGAAGCCTCTCTGGCTCAAATAAGCAACACGTGTCACAAAATAGCCATGGATGATTTTACTTGTTGCAAGTGTACCTATAGACCATTATGAATTAATTCTCAGCAGCTATAGTTAGTTTGGCATTTGGCTTACATCATATTTGAGATGTGAGAACAATGGTTATGTCCCACTAAACATGGAGCTCAAGGTATAAAAAATAGTACACTTAATGTATTGGGTCCTGTTTACTGGAGTGAATTTGATGCTCATCAACATGAAGGATTTTTTAGGATAGTGAAAACGTTCCCTGCTAGGCATTCACAGATCCTGGACAGAATGGATAGATACAGAGTAAGAACCTCCTAACTACACCCCAAACCCCAAACTGTATCCTCCACTACACTTCAATATCAACACTTTTGTTTCAGGCACTCAGTGTTCAAAATGTTCCTTTTTCCTTCATAATTGATGGCAGTTTTTTTTGACTGTTTGGAGCTCAAACCTAGGGATCCGGGTTAGTCAGTTATGACTTTGATCTTTCAGTACTAGGAGTAAAGTAGAGGACCTCTGTGTGTTTCAACTCCTTATTTGGAATTAGATTTCCTCGACCGAGATGAAGTCTTTCTAGTCAGTTTCCTGTTTTACTTTACTGTTGGCAGTGGGTCGGAAGGAGAGACTGTTGAGACTGTGTGGTTCAGTCAATGAGAGCAGTTCATACATTACCGAGGTCAGTAAGGAAACTTCATCTTAATTAAAGTCAAATTTGTAGGAATTCCAAAATTGGACTATTCTTGGGAGAATGAGGAGGAAAGTAGGATCTCCTTGGGACTCTAAGGTGAGACACTTGGCCACAAAATGTCAAAATTAAGTCAACCTTTTGTGCTGGCCTCAGTAGTTCAGTTCCGACTCAGCTCCTGTTAACTGTGCAAGTCAAAGTCTCAACAGGTAGGTTGTTTCTAGCTGGACAAGCAGGGGAAAGCTTGCTAGATAGCAAACTATGTTTTCAGCTAGTTAAATTCCAGCAGTACCCCAGTGACCACTCTGGGGTCCCAAACCTTCACGTTCATCAACCTGAGCCTAATATGATCCAGGATTAGAGAGCAGCGTGTCCAGAAACAAATGCACATTTCAAACCAGACATGAAAATTTCTGTATGACTGCCTTGTCGCTAATCAGCTTTGCAAGTACTTCTCCCTCCACTCACTCCACAAAACTACTTTTCATCAGCTGTAACTTCAGGTCCGCCGATTTTCCATCAACTTGTCTAGCTGACATCGGGGCCTGGATGAGCACAAACTTCCAGCAGCTGAATGTGGAGAAGACTGAGGCCATAATCCTTGGTTCCCAAGGTGGCTACAGTCAACTCCTTCCAGCTTGACGTCATGATCCACCACTATCCAGCGCTCTGGGATGCTACTCTGAATGAGAGATTCTATATAGCTGTTGCTATTATTGAAGGTGGCTTTTCTCATGCGGAACTACTTCTGGTTTAGATACTCTTAAACACGAAGATGGACAGCCAAGTGACCATAATCCCTCCACAAGGCATGGGTTAGAATTCAATCAACTTCTGATTTGAACAGTTCTGACTGGAGAAGTGCGCTGTAAAGCTGCCTTGACATCAGTACTATCCACACAAGCAAGATGCCTTCATCTTGTTGTTTCAAGCGCTCTGAGATGCCGTCCGGCGTGGAGGGCGCTATATAAATCAAAGTTGTTGTTGTAGTTGTTGTATGTTGAGTGCAGTTATGTTTCCTGTATAATTTACCTGGTGAAATGACGACAAGTATGGTTGAAGTAGTTTTGTGAATGTAAGTTAAAAATTGATAGAGAGGGTGAGGATGGTGGTGGGAGGGAGATGATGAAGTATAACTGCAGTGTGATAGCCACATCACACCCAGCCCTGGTTTATAACAGAACGGCATATTGTATTCAGTTACAATTAGCTTTCACACTGAAAGGCATGTATTAAAATAGCTCCTGTAATTCCTGAATCTAAAGAGTACTACTCAGGATTGTAAAACAGTGACCTTTTACCCAAATAGCAATTAACTTAAGGAATGCAAAAGGTTGCATTAATGTTTGGATGTGTTTGAATAGGTGTCATATACTTCGCTGCATTTCTGGATGAATTAGTCACAGCAAAGAGATTTACCATGTGTCCATGTTTTAGGCATCAAAGTTGCAACTGTATTTCAAAAGGACTCAATTTAAACTGGCAGCTCGAAATTCATACCTATTTACAAGGAAAGCTAACTGATGAGACTTGCTTGAAGGAAACCAACCATTGGCTTTTAGAATTTAATTGATGAAGGAATGTGTAATGGTGAGACTTGCTGGACTGTGCAGAATTACATTGTTGGAAAAACAAGTGGGAGGTGGGGAGAGGGGGTTCAGCTGCCATCCCAGTATGACTATGTCCCTCAAAATATGTTGCACGCAAATTCCTTGTGCAGGCTTTTCCCAGCTTAATTCTAGCTATTTATTCTGGAGAACCTATAATTTTTAGGGAGAGGTTCTACGTTTTTATTTCCACTCTTGACAATTTCTCTTCTGAAAGCATTTAATTGTTTTCTTCCCCCATAGGGCCCAGGTACCTCACCCGTGTGGTTGTTCCTTATGTAGAGTCTTGTAGATCAGTGGTTAGAACACTTGCCTCACAAGCACGAGGACCAGGGTTTGATTCCCGGCAGGACAAAACATTGGGCAAGTTTTCTTAATCCACATATCTCTGCTTACCTAGTACTGTACATAGTAAGTAGGAACAAGGTTGGTAGTCGATTGGTGGATCACTTTTCCAGGGTTAATAGTCCCTTCAAAAATGTATGCTTTTTTAAAATAATAATAATTTGGTCATTCAATTCGCGACCGTTTGTGGGACACTGCTGTGCGCAGTTAGCTGCCATGTTTTGGCTACAAACTATGCAGTAAATTCTGTGACGCAATTTGAGGTGTCTCAAAGACATGATAAGGTGCAATATCAAATGCAAATATAATTATTATGTATGATCTTTCAGCAGTGAGCATTAGCAGGCTGCTGGACTGTAGGGGTGAATCACTCACAACATGATGCTACACTGACTTGATATCCACATCTTGCAGTAGGGATTGTCGGATGTGAAACACAGACTTGAGTCCTACACAGTCCTGCATTGCTCAGTTACTAACTGGATATGTTTGCTGATGCCTCCAACATCCCTAGAGTGGAAGAGTGATGACTAGCCATCTTAGTATAACTATCGCATTCAACAGAATACCACAAATTTACTTTCGTATAGAGCTTTTCATGACAAAAGGATGTCCCAAGGCGTTAATACAAGCAAAATTATATGATGGGATCGTTAAAACACAGATAGCTAAAACAAAATGATTTTTCCGCAACATCACTTGTTTGGGAGATTCATAAAATAGACTCAACATCAAACATTGAAGTCTGAAACATGATTAAATCTAGTCCTTAATAAAATTGTTTAACTGTTAAATGTGGCCTACTCCTCGTACCAAATGTATATAATAATAATCCTTTGCATTTCATATAGCGCCTTTTCATGTCTTCGAGATGTCCCATAGCGCTTCACAGAATATATTGTAAAGTGTATTGATTATGTTTTGTGTGCAAAATGTGGCAGCAAATATGCACAGCAGTGTCCCACAAACAGTCATGGATTGAAGTGACCAATTTATTATTTATATATTTTTAAAGTAATGGTTACTCTCGGAAAAGTGATCCGCCAATCGATTAACAACAGGGTTCCTACTTATTGCTATGTTTTGCATTAGTCTGTGGCAGGAAGTTAATTTCACTCACCTCCGTTCCCTCAAAAGCCAAGTGAGAGCAGCTGAACGCACCTGTCTCAAATCTGGCCTCACGGTCCACCGGCAAATCTGGCTGGACCGTATCAAATTTTACCGCTCTGCATTAGCCACCGCTAAATCAGCCTTCTACTCCAGGATAATCCTGGAAGCGAAGGACAACCACCGCCTCCTCTTCGCCACCACCAACCAGCTCCTTCACCCCCCACGCCTCGCTTCACAGATCCTCAAAAGAACATTGCGAGGAAATGTTGAACTTCCTCGAGTCCAAAATAGAGAGAATCCACTCTGCGGTTTCCTCCCCCCACCTCTCCTCCACCTCCGCCCCTACATTCGTTATTTCAACCCCTACCCACCCCCCCTTTCATACTTTCAACCCCACCTTCCCGTCTTTAGTCACAAAAATAATCACCTCCATGAAACCAACCACGTGCTCATTGGACCCCATCCCCACCCCCCTCCTCCGCACCCAGCTCCACCTTTTGGCCCCGCTCATTTCTGACACCATCAACCTTTCCCTCTCCTCAGGCACCGTCCCTAACTCCCTTAAAACAGCCACCATCACACCTATCCTGAAAAAACCCTCCCTTGATGCGTCGCAGCCATCAAGCTACCGACCCATCTCCAACCTCCCGTTTTTATCTAAGGTCCTTGAAAGAGTGGTTACCTCCCAGCTCCGCTCTTTCCTCTCAATTCACTCACTCCTTGAACCCCTCCAATCAGGTTTCCACCCTGCTCACAGCACGGAAACTGCCCTGGTCAAGGTCACCAATGACATCTTAACCGCCTGTGACCAGGGCTCCCTCTGCCTCCTCATCCTCCTTGACCTGTCTGCTGCGTTCAACACAGTCGATCACACCATCCTCCTCCAATGTCTTTCCTCCCACCTCAACCTTCAAGGCACAGTCCTTGACTGGTTCCATTCCTACCTGACCCACCGCCTACATTTTGTTTCTTCCAACGGTTTCTCCTCAAACCACCGCACAGTTTCTCACGGCGTCCCTCAGGGCTCTGTCCTTGGCCCCCTTCCTTTTCACTATTTACACACTCCCTCTGGGTGATGTCATCTGCAAACATGGGGTAAATTTCCACATGTATGCGGACGACACCCAGCTGTACCTTTCTGCCTCATCCCTCAACCCCCAGACCATCGATGTTCTGACAGCATGTCTGTCCGACATTGAGTCCTGGACAACTTCTTCCAATTGAACGTGAGCAAGACCGAGGCCCTCCTGATTGGCTCAAGCCAGCGCTTCCGCACATCGGGCGCTGCCAGCCTCAACATCCAAGGCTGTATTCTCCACCTCACAAAGTCAGTCAGGAACCTCGGCATCACGTTCGACCATAAACTCTCCTTCCTCCCCCACATCTGTGCCTTGACCGGCACCGCTTATTTCCACCTGCACAACATTGCCAGGCTCCGCAACTATCTCACCCCCCACGCTGCCGAAACACTCGTGCATGCATACATCACCTCACAGCTGGACTACGGAAATTCTCTCCTCGTCGGCCTCCCCAGTTCCTCCATTCACAGGCTGCAGGTCATCCAAAACTCCGCAGCCCGTGTATTATCCCGCACCCACCTCTGCGACCACATAACCCCCACCCTCGCCCGTCTCCACTGGCTCCCCATCCTCCAGAGGATCGAGTTCAAGATCCTCATCCTCACCTTCAAAGCCTTACACGGCCTTGCCCCGCCCTACTTAACCGACTTACTTTCCCCCTATAATCCCACCCAGTCCCTCCATTCAGCAGGTCTTGGCCTGCTCCAAGCCCCCCGCCCAAACCACCCCACCATTGGAGGCCGGGCTTTCAGCTTTTCCGCTCCCACCCTGTGGAATTCCATCCCCCAATCTCTCAGTCTCGTTTCTTCCCTTTCCTCTTTCAAGGCCGGTTTGAAGACTTTCCTCTGCAACCGTGCCTTTTGTTCCCCCCCGAATTTTTCGACCTCTACATGTTTCACCCCTTCCCGAACACACCCCTCCCAGCTCAGGTCACACGCCTCCTGTGCAGCGCCTTGGGACGTCCTCCCGACGTGAAAGGCGCTTTATAAGTTTAAGTTGTTGTTGTTGTTGTTCACTGTTTCTGGAAGAGCTCCCCATTTGTGCCTCAAAGTCACTATTAAAAAAATTACATTAGAAACCATTGCATTTTTGGCAATTGTATAAGATTGAGTTTAAAATCCAAAGTTTAAAATCCGAGCAGTAGTTTCCACCCAACGTGTGATGGTGACAAATATGTGGGAAGTTGGTGATTTTCATTGTATTCACATCACCACAGTGGAAATACTGAAGCACAACAGCTTTCTCTTAATGAGAGGGCCATTATGTGGAGCTGTTTAAGTTAAAATTAAACAGCAATACATAGCAGTACAGTACGCTGCTCCTGCATTCGTCCCCTAGGACCCGCTTATCAGGAAAATAAATCACAGCTTTGGCTCTGCACGGGGCACTAATCTCTGCACTAAGCTTGCCCCACACTGTCCAGCAAGGCTGGAAAGCCTTGGAAAGATTGGAAAGCCTTGGAAAGCTCGAAAGATTCAGCCCAAACAGCTGAATATCCACAGTTAAAACAATGTTTAAAAATAGTGAACTTCTCCAATTTGAAAACTGAACTGTGAACATTTTAAAAGCAGGCAATGAATGTGAAAAATGAAAAGCTTTTCACCAGATATCTCACTTTATTCTATTGGAAAGAATTGCCCAAGGTGTGCACACATATATTGTCCCTTTGCCAGAAACGTATGTTTTCTTAATCAGGTCCAGTTAAAAAATTTTTTTTCCTGTAGCTCAATGGTTAGAGCACTCACCTTACATGAGACCTGTGTTCAAATCCAGGCAGATCAGAACGAAACCTTGGAGAAGTTTCCTCACTTCACACGCCTAATAATAATCCGTCCAAAAAAACAAACACAATAATAAAAATTGGTCATTTCAATCCTCACTGTTTGTGGGACACCACTGTGCTCAATTGGCTGCCACGTTTCGCCCAGAAATATACAGTCAATTCACTTCACAGTATATTCTGTGGAAGGCTTTGAGAAGTTGATAAGATGTGAAAAGCACTATATCAAATGCAAGGATTATTATTATTATTTATTATTATTTCAAAATCTGTACCAAGAAATGGTATCTCTGAATTTTTTTTTCCGGTGCCATTACAGCCTCACGTAGAGCAGAGCTGATTATCTCGAGCAATTGGGACCAGACCAATTCCGGATAAGGAGACAGCATGAGTAATTGTCCATCATGCAAACTATATCGACTACGGTGATAACCAAAAAGTACGTTCATCAGGAGTTATTGTGCCACTGTAATACTACACTGTGGCAACTTCTCCCTCTCTCTCCCACACACACACATTCCTTTCTCTTAGGTTTTTGAGTCTCATTTATTTTACCTTTCTGACTTTCTCTAACTCTCTCCTCCTCTCTCTCTGACATTGTCTCTATCTCTCTCTGACTTTCTTGTTCTGTCTCACTTTTTCAGAGACGACAACGAGCATGAGATTGGAAAGTGGTTGGAACAAAATGCCCATAAAAGGTTCACCCATCATTCCGAAGGCAAATATAATCAAATAACTGATGAGGAAACAAGTTTGGGATGATAGCTGCTGGATAGTGTTAGGCTTCATTCATGAACACATTTTAATGTATTCTACCTTATGTAGATCCCAAGTCCAGGATATACCGCTTACCTCTCTGAATACCTATATTCAGAGCTGAAGCTCTGCACCTACAACTGGTGCTGCCATTGCTCGGTGGGCAGGGATGTATACTGGATCAGTACGCGAGAAGTTGGCATGCTCTTATGCATTACATGCTGACGTATGCCATTCACAAATAAATTCACTGAGACTTTCTGGTGCCGTACAACTAAAGAGGGCTCAAACCTGTGCTTGTCAGATGTCAAAAGAATTTCCACTGGCAATGGGCAGAGGAACAGAAGCTGAGTTTCCTTCGGTCTGAGCTGCTGCAATTATGATTTGGTCTGGCTGGTATTTGGCACATGTGTCTGTAATAGAATGTGCTTCAGAAGAGAAATGTCTCATGTGACGGATGCATCCTACTTACTTAAATCCGCTTAAAACAAATTTGTTTCGAAACTTTATTATTGTTTAGCACTCCAAGGTGCCATGCCATGTGAAAGGTGCCATGTAAGTGTAAGTTGTTGTGATCTAAACTACAATAAATAATCCGTCCAAAAATAACCACAATAATAAAATTGGTCATTTCAATCCACGATTGTTTGTGGGACACTGCTGTGCGCAATTGGCTACCGCGTTTCGCCCATAAATATACAGTCAATTCACTTTACAGTATACTCTGTGAAGCATTTTGAGATGTCGATAAGATGTGGAAAGTACTATGTCAAATGCAAGGAGTATTATTATTATTACTAAAGATACTACCTTACATGTGGGACACTATATAAATGTAAGTTGTTGCCAGTTTTTTGTAAGGTGATTTGGGGGATAATCAAATAGTTTAGCTGCTTTTTTTTCCAACGTTCACTAGAAATTAAAGTTACAAAGTGACATTAAATTCTGTCACCAAAACATGTTGTAGCCTAGTGGTTAGAAAACTCGCCTTGCAAACAAATGAAGCTGCATTTGATTCCTGAGCAGGGAGCAATGTTAGGAAAGTTTCCTTACTTCACGCACTCTGCTTACTATTCTAATGTTCAATTGTGTTGAATTTCATTGACTATTTGGGGAGACATTGTGCATAAATTAGCTGCTGTGTTCATCTATAAATGACAGTTGTCAATTTCACCGTAAATCCTGTGAAGCACTTTAAGACATGCTGACATGACCAATTTAAGAACTATTATTATTGTTATTAAGCATTTTGCTTTGCATTGATTTGTTTTCCAAAAAAAGTTATAGGAAAATGGGTGGGTATTTTGGAAGGATCAGAAGAGATGGGCCAAAGGGCCTTCTTCAAATAAACTAATCTTGTGATCTTGCATCTGTTTTGCCCTCCATTTCATTAATAATTCTTGCAGCAGTTCATAGATGCTACAAAAATACAGTCTAACATTTATTACAAGAAAGGGGAGGATTTTCACTAATTATCTTACTGGTATAAGGAAGTAGTCTACACACTAAGTAAAAGTTATCAAGTTTTTTTCTACATCAGCCAAAACAAGCATGATGGCCTTTCAGTCAGTCACAACCCCCCACCCACCCTCCGCGTGTGTGTGTGCAAACAAAACCTTAGATAGACCCTAAACGCAACCACAACTTGGTGGCCCCCAGACTGGATCGAAATCTCCTATGAATTTGTGTGTGGTGTTGGGGGGTGCGTGCGGTGAAGGGGTGCAAGTTATCAACTCTTATCCTGTCCAGAGCAGGTGATCTTTCTTCACTGACAAAAAGAGAACAATTTGGACTGAATTTATGGAGCACTATTTCAATCACGTTGTTTTATTTTAAAATAAAGCTCACTGTTTGACTTTGGAGACAGGTTTCTGGCAATATTTATTTAATTTGAGGTCACTTGCCTGCTACTGGGGTTTTATACTGCTGCTAGTGATCCGGTTACTTTATCCAGCTGGAACTGCAACCAAACGCAATCCCACAGCAAATGCTGAATAAGGCAGAAATGACTTTCCATCTTCAATTACTGGAGTTATTAAACGGCCATTGAACCTTAACAGTAATTTTTTTTTGCAGTTTTACATTAACTATGAATAATAACGCTTCAAAAGTCCCCAGACTGTTGCGCTTTCATTCCACAAATTGTGTGCTGCCAAATCTCCAGCCCTGTCATTCTGCTACCTCACAATATTACACTTCAAAGTGCACAAAGAAATAGGATCTTCTGAAGATTGTTTCTACTTGAGAAAGGGTTGCCAACATACTAAATGACAAAATAAATTTTCAGGCTATGCATTAAACCAGGGAAGAAATCCAAATCTCTGTTGGTATGGCGTTATACAGAGCTCCAGAGTATTGTAGTGTATTAGAGCACTCGCCTCACAAGCAAAAGGACCTGGGTTTGATTCCCTGGTGAGGCAAAAGTTTAGGAAAGTTTCCTTACCCGGCATGCCTCTGTTTACCTAGCAGTGAGTAGGAATCCAATTCTTACTCGATTAGCATTTCTCTTAAGTACTAATCCCTTCAAAAATAAACAAATAAAATAATAATAATCCTTACATTTTGATATAACGGTTTAGCATATCTTCAATACGTCTTAAAGCATTTCACAGGATTCACTGTCAAGTGAATTGATTGTATATTTTGTGGGCAAAAATAATAATAATAATAATTTGGTCACTCAACTATTTGTGGGACACTGCTGTGTGCAAATGGCTACTGTGTTTCACTCACAAAATCTACAGTCAATTCATTTTACAGTTTATTCTGTGAAGCACTGTGACACGTCGCTCATGTTGGAATCGTAATTTCTGAGCTTTGACCTCTCTCTCTTCCATGCAGCAAATTCCCTCCTCTGGTCTTTGACTTTTCTTTTTTTCATTGCAATATTCATTCTATTTAACAATGCTGGCATTGTAGTTTAAGGAGTAAATGTTACTTAAAAAGATGGAAAAGTGAACGTATTCAGTGAGTTGTTAAGACACTGCACTGAATTCCATCCAGGTTAACAATATTCTGCTACATCATCTTAGCCTCTAATAATTATAAAGACCCAAATCATGTTCTCTAATACCTCCCATCCCATCCTCATTTCTGTAGTGAATTTTTGTTTAGCAAAATATATATTTATATGCTGATATATTTATAAACAACAACAACAACTTCGATTTATATAGCGCTCTCCACGCCGGACGGCGTCTCAGAGCGCTTTATACATATCTCAGACAGCAGTATCAAACCGATTACAGAAAAAATGACACAAACTGTTATGTTCTCATTTGAGGATGAAACAGATCTGTCGTTACACATTCTCTGATACTCCTATGTAGTGCTGGGGGTGTGCTTTCTTTGTTGGAGGTGCCATCCTTTGGTTGGGACATTAAACAGAATCTGCCTCAACAGGTGGATGTTAAAGATTCTATAGCACTATTAATAAAGAGAAAGGGGTTTCTCCTGGTTGTTTGTAGGATATTCGTGTATGGAAATTGGCAGCTGCAAAAAACACAAAGAGTTAGTATACTGTATAGTATGTCCTATGAAGTACTTTGCAACATCCTCCTGATATGATAGGTTCCAGTACCAAATGTGACTATTGTTATTTTTGTATGCACCAACTTTGGTGCAACCTTAAACTGTCCAGCTCTTTGGGACGTCCTGCTGACATGAAAGACATTATATAAATTTGAGTGTATTGTATTATGACCACTGTAGCAAGCGTCTTCAACACAAGGTTCCTTCCCTCACTAATATCACACATTTTGGATTTTCTTCTCACTTGCACCAGGAGAACACAGACCATCAGGCACAAACCTGTCAACATTTAGCCACACCAATCTAATCACTGTTGAGGAGAATATAAATACATGAATATTGTTCAAAAGATTAGGGGAAGAAGCAATCATACATGACAGTGTCCAGAATCAGAAGCAACACAGTGAACATTAATCCTAAAGCAACAAACAAAATATTTTAACACTAATGTCAAAATATAGAGTGGCTGCACCATACATATTATATCCCCATGGATAATAATCATTACATATTCAAACAATGGTATGAAGTACCTCTGAGGGAAATGTTCTTATGATAATGTGGGTTCAGAGATCATTAATCTTTGTTTATTGGTCTCTAAAGTCAGCCTCTGAGGAGTGTTTTGGCCTTTGTTCTCAAAGACAAATGTGAATGCTCCATTGCACAACATGTTAGCAAGCACAAACATAACATCAGCCCTTCCCCGCATGAGGCGCAAAACTTAACGCTGCCTCTTTCAAAACAGCAATTCTTCATGGAATTTAGTATTGAATCATTTGAATCTATTTCCCATCGAGTTTAAACGTAAGAATGTGAGAATGTAACATGGTAATGTGTCACATCTCCAAACATTGTTGTGAAACTGGTCAACAGATTTATCCTCCTCCTGACCATGGTTGGGCCCCAAACCACCATCGGAGTTCTCAACCATGGAGAGCTCCTTCATGGGATACCAACTGCAATGAATTTGAGTGAATCATATATATTTTAACACCATATATTTAACACAACTATCAGTAACCTTTCTTCATTTCTGCTGTACTGGAATTCAGTGTTAAAAATAACTTGAAAAAGTACTTTGCATTTGATATTGTAGTAAACACTGTGGAGGATAGTATTGTACTATAGGTGGACATAGACAGGCTGGTAAAACGGGCAGACAGTGGCAGGTGGAATTTATTGCAGAGAAGTGTGAAGCAATGCATTTTCAAAGGAGGAATGAGGAGAGACAATATGAGATAAATTGTACAATTTTAAAGGGGGTGCAGGAACAGAGAGACCTAGGGGTTCACATACACAAATCTTTGAAGGTGGCAGGACAAGTTTTTTTTTAAAAAAACATATGGGATCCTTGGCATTATAAGTAGAGGCATAGAGTATAAAAACAAGGAAGTTATGTTGAACTTTCACAAATTGCTGCTTCAGCCTCACTATTGTGTTAATTCTGGGCACCACACTTTAGGAAGAATATCAGGGTCTTAGAGAGGATGTAGAGGAGATTTACAAGAATGATGCCATAAATGAGGACTACAATTATGTGGAGAGATGAGGCAGGCTGGAATTATTCTTTTTAGAGGAGAGAAGATTGAGGGGAGATTCAATAGAGGTCTTCAAAATTATGAGGGGATTTGATAGATTAGATGGGGAGAATCTGTTTCCTCTGGTGGGTGAGTTGATAATCAGAGGAAAGATTTAAGATAATTGGCAAAAGAACCAGAGGAGAGACAAGGAGAATGTTTTTCACCCAGAGAGTTATTATGGTCTTGAATGCACTACCCAAAATTGTGATGGAAGCAGATTCAGTAATAGTGTTAAAAGGGAATTGGATAGGTACTTGAAAAGGAAAAAGTTACAGGGCTATGGGATAGAAGCGGGGGAGTGGGACTAGTTGGCGCAGGCACAATGGCTCTTTTCTGTGCCATATGAGTCTATGATTGTGCATTTAACATTTCTAGAGCTGCAGTTTAATGTGTAATGACTGAAAACTTTCTGGGCAAATGTACACAGAGCAATGTTCCTCAAATAGTCATAAAGTAAATGAACAATTTTATTTGAGGGATTGTTGGCCCACACACTGGGCGAATCCCCCTTCTCTCTTTGAACAGTGTCACTGAAGCTTTTGTCCTTGTCTGTCTGCCTCAACAGACGGTCAAGACATCTGACAATGTGTGCTTCCTCAACACTGCACGTGAGTCATCCTAGACTGTGAGCTCAAATTCCCTGACCCAGGGCATGATTCAGAGCTTGAATCTGACTCAGGGTTTACAACAAATTAAACAGGACATAATATGGCATCCTATCTGTGAATCTGAAAGACCAGAATTGACACGTGAATGAAGATGGCAGTGACCCTTTTAATAACCTGAGTGGATGAACACGAGGACTGTCAACATTCTGAATTATGTCATGTACCTGTTTAAAATATTCCAAACACGTGGTTTATGGCTCTCCTGCTATGCCATGGAAAATCCAAATAAAATATGGCTTTTATAAAGCAGCCCTTTACAACATGTTCCGCATATTGTTCCCTCGGGTCATTTTATCTGGAGGGTCTATAGTTACCTGAAGCTTTATGACTGCCCTGAAGCAAGTTGAAGAAAATATTGTGCCTTTTTTGAATCATGCATTTGAATCATGCACAGAGCCTGATACAAACAAACATGAGTGTATGAAGGCATCACTACTGTAACATTCCTGCTGAGGTTTCCATCAAATATTTTTTTTGTGGCTGTCAAGGTTCCTCTCAAATCTCTTGGTCTGAGCTGCAGTTGGTGGTCCAGCTTCCCACTGTTTCCATTGACTCCCCAGTTCACTCTTCCATTTAATTCATTGTGCACATCAATGACCTCCTTCGTTCATAAACAACCCTATTCACCCTTTGGCAGATGATTCCTGTTTAGGTGGATATAATTGACTCTGTTCAAAAAGAGAAAGGAGTTTGTCTTGATATTCTGACTAACAATCCTCCAGATAATAATAATAAATGAATAATAATGATTGCAGGAATTGCAGCACAATTTTAAGACAGTGAATAGCACCTGAAGGATCAAAAATCGTTAGTAGCATCTATCTGGCCTTTGTTTTCCAACTCCAACTTAGAACAACAGACATAACATGGAATGGTGCATGCAATCACGCATAATAATAATATTCTTTGCATTTGATATAGCACATTGTCAATTCATCAAGACTTCTCAAAGCACTTCATAGAATATATGGTAAAGACTGTATATGTACGAAGTTGGCGAAATTTACAATTAGGCACAGCTGTATTATATGCACTGTATCTAATGTAAAGATTATTATTAAATGTCTAGCAGTGTATTTCAGGCAATAATTGAACCTTAAGGATTGGAAACTTCTCCGATGATGTATAAGACCTTAATTATTGTAAGTAACTCACTGCTAGCTATCTATACTTTACCATTTATTTTAACCAATCAAGGCTCATGTGGAATCTAAATACCATGAAATAATTGGGCCGAATGGCCTGTTTATGTTCTGTATCATGGTATTTAATTCTATGTAATGCTATATATTAGTCATTAATGAAAGGTTTTTTATTTTCCCTCTTAGTACCAGATTACCTGCTATGACCTGATTTGAGTTAGCCTGTCTTGATCTGATCACGACATTTCTTTACCAGATTATCATAGGATGTGTTGTGCTATGTTCTAAAGAAATCTGGAGAAGTTGAAAACAGACCAGCCTCCCTCAGGAGACACATTAATCTAACACCAGAAGCGCTCTGTTCAAATCTAAATATGAGTTTGAGGCAGCGAAAGGGATTTTTCAAGCTGCAGTATATCCATATGTCCCTCATTACATACTACTTCCTACCATCAATTGCCTGGTAACCACATTAATTTGCTTTCAATCCAAATCATTAAAAAATAATGAGAGAAACCATTCTGGGTGGTCTGAATTTCTCCAGTTTATGGTTTTCAAGTAAAGGTGACTGACTAATGCAGCGAAGTTAAGTGTTAATGTTTGCTTTCTTTACAGTGAGCATATGCAATGTCTAGAAGGCAACTATTTCAAGGTTATAACACAGCATTTATTTATGCAATTGGTACGCAACACTGTTTGAAGATGGTCTGACTTATAGCACTCAAACTTTGTACAAAAAACAGTAGAGGTTATTTTTAGTATTGGAGCTGGACCACAGTCTGCACACTTAGATTCTTCAAGTCACTATTCACGAAATACAGACTGGATCTTTATCTTGAACTCCCAATGTGTTTACAGAGGGTTATGCACGCACACGCTAAATATTTCACCACAATCTGAAAGGAGCTTAGGCACTGGTCTGATTATGGAGTGCATATAATGAGAAGTAGCTTGTAGGGTAGGTAAATTACATTATAGTTACCACATGCTGTTGAAGGAAAAGAAAATATTAACCTTCCACAAAGCATACATCATGTCGTTCAAAAAGCAAATTGCATGAAAAGCAGCTTTACTTGATACCAAAACTCATTTTGTTTTAATTACATACAAAAATACATTTAAATGCACTTACATTTCTTTGATATCTTTAGCGTTTTGCACTGGTATTTTCATGGTTTGAAGTGTGCTGATGATTTGTGACACTGAGGGTATAAGTTTTAAATGAGTTTCCCTACTAGCTATAAGACCCAAGATTTCACCCAAGATCGCCCAAGACCATTTCTTCTCAAAATTTAAGATCCTGCAGATTTGTGGAAAATTCCTAACTTCAACCTTAATTTGGGAAGATGTTTTTCTTAGGTATAGTGGAGTTTTTTCCAAATTAAAACTAAATTGAAGAATTTTCCACAGATTTTACAGAATTTTACATTTTTGGCCAAAATAACCCCATAGCCTACAATTGAATGGAATTGTGAAACAATGTTGTGCAATTGGTTTTCTGGGTTAGAAATTTCACCTAGATCTAAATATACACCATTTATGTACAGTAGTATGTTAGAGTGTCTGATCAGGAAAAATCCTAAATACTGGGTTAAAATTTGAGGCTGGTTTTCTGTAAATAGCTTTTTATTTCATATGTATGCGGATGACACCCAATTCTACCTTTCCGCTTCCACTCTCGATTCCAGGACTACTGGCTTCCTGACTGTGTGTCTGCCCAACATTGAGTCCTGGATGAGAGACAATTTTCTCCAACTTAACGTCAACAAGACAGAAGCCCTCCTGATCGGCTCGTGTTAGCGCCTCCGCACCTCAGGCCCTGACAACATCAGCATTCAAGACCGCTCTCTCCACCTCTCGAAGGCAGTGAGGAATCTGGGCATCTTGTTTGACCCCGAACTGTCCTTCCTCCCCCATATCCGTGCCATGACCGGTACAGCTTTCCACCACCTCCATAACATTGCCAGACTCCGCCACTACCTCATTCCCCATGTCGCCAAAACACTCATTCATGCATTCATCACATCTAGGTTTGATTACGGGAACTCTCTCCTCATCGGCCTTCCCAGCTCCTCCCTTCACAAGCTGTAGATTATCCAGAATTCTGCAGCCCGTATACTCTCCCGCAGCAGGTTCCGTGACCACAATACTCTCACCCTCGCCCGTCTCCACTGGCTCCCCATCCCCCAGAGGATCGAATTCAAGATCCTCGTCCTCACATTCAAGGCCATTCACGGCCTAGCCCCTGCCTATCTCTCTAACCTGCTGACTCCCTATCAGCCTGCCTGTCCCCACCGTTCAGCAGGCTCTAGCCTACTCCTTGTCCACCGCCCTAACCGCCCTACCATTGGTGGCCGGGCTTTCAGCCTCTCTGCTCCCATGTTATGGAACTCCATCCCACAATCCCTTCACCTCACCTCCTCCCTTTCCTCCTTCAAGGCCGTTCTCATAACCTTCCTCTTCGACCGTGCCTTCTGCTCCCTTCCTAACTCTTCTCCCTCTCCTACTCTCCTTCCCCCTACTCCAACCACCCCACTGCTCAGGTCCCAACCTGATTGTTCAGCGCCTTGGGACGTCCTCCCCACATGAAAGGTGCTCTAGAAATGTAATTTTTGTTGTTGTTGTTAATAATTGCAGAAAGCAGGCTTCAACGTTAAGTCTGAATTCAACAATTTGCCAAATTTTGAATGGTCTGAATTGCTAAGAATACAGAGTAAATCTAGACCTTGAAATTTTTCTTCTTTATATGGTACCATAAAGTATAATATTATATAATAATAATCCTTGCATTTGATATAGCACTTTTCACGATTTTTAAACGCCTCAAAAGACTTCACAGAATATACAGGTATAAAGTGAATTGACTGTACATTTGTGTGCAAAACACGGTGACCAATTGCCCACAGCAGTGTCCCACAAACATTTGTGGATTGAAGTGACAATTTTTTTTTTGTGTAGGATTATTATCAGGCATGTGCAATGAGGAAATTTTCCCAAAGTTTTGCACTGCTGGGAATTGAACCTAGGTCTCTCACTTGCAAGGCAAATGCTCTAATCACTGAGTTACAGGACACTATATGTCCGACCCAGACACTGTGAAGCATTCAAAGAAGTTACTTTATATGAGACGTGCTATATAAATGCAAGTGCTTTGTTGTATTGCGGCTTAAATGGCAAATGCAACAAAATTTTACGAAGGTGAACAATTGAATGATCTTTCGTAACTTCTTACTGGCCTTTGTTTTCAAACTCCAACTTATATCAACAGACATAAGATGGAATGGTGCATGTGATTATGAAAAATAATAATTTTAATATATGATATGGCACCTTATCATGTCTTCAAGACGTCGCAAAACACCTCACGCAATAAATGGTAAAGTGAATTGAATGTATATTTTGAGTAGGGTTATATCCAATATAATTTTCATATCGATATGCTGATATCGGAATTTAAAATATATCGATATATCGAAAAATTCAATTAAAAAATATATATCGGTATCTTGTTGCCGGCATTGCAACCTCCTGGGCCTAGAGCGTGGCGTGCGCACATCTGAATGCGCACACACCCCGAACGTGCGCGCACTGAACTACAAGACCCAGAATGCTCATCTCTACACAATGCACAGACCGAGGTGCAAGCCGCCATATTGTATTCGTAGTCCTCGAGTACAATATACAGGTATACAACAGGTGTGGGGAGAGGGAGGGAGATACGGTGGGGGAAGAGGGAGAGACGGGGGGGGCAGAGGGAGGGAGAGATGGGTGGGGGAGAGGGAGGGGCAGATGGGGGGGAGAGGAAGGGAGAGACGGGGAGGAGGGAGGGAGGAAGAGACGGGGGAGAGGGAGGGGGAGATGGGGGAGAGAGGGAGGGTGAGACGGTGGGGGGAGAGGGAGGGAGAGACGGTGGGGGGAGAGGGAGGGAGATGGGGGGCGAGAGGGAGGGGAGACGGGGGGGGAGGGAGGGGGAGACGGGGGGGGGAGAGGGAGGGAGATGGGGTGGGAGAGGAAGGGGGAGATGGGGGGGGAGAGGGAGGGAGACACGGTGGGGGGTGGGAGAGGGAGAGATGGGGGGAGGAGAGGGAGGGAGACTGGGGGGCGAAAGGGAGGGGAGATGGGGGGGGAGAGGGAGGGAGATGTGGTGGGAGAGGGAGGGGGAGATGGGGGGGGGGGGGAGAGGGAGGGAGATGGGGTGGGAGAGGGAGGGGGAGATGGGGGGGGGAGAGGGAGGGAGACACGGTGGGGGGTGGGAGAGGGAGAGAGAGACTAGACAGAGAGACACAGAGAGAGAGAGAGAGAGAGATGGAGAGAGTGAGTGTGAGAGACACAGAGAGAGAGATATTTACCTCCTGAGGAGATAGGCCCCGAATGTGTGTGCATGCGCAGTATTAAAAAAAAACAAAAATATCGATATATCAGTAAATATCGATATGAGCCCATCGATATATCGAAATCGGAAAATGTCTATATCGACGGACCCTAATTTTGAGGGTGAAACACTGCAGTCAATTGCACACAGTAGTGTCCCACAAACAGTCATGGATTGAAGTGACCAATTTATTATTATTAGTTTTTTGAAGGACTTATTGCCCCCAGAAAAGCAATCTGCCAATTGACCAAAAACAGATTCTTACTCACTACTAGGTAAACAGAAGCATGTGGAGTAAGGAAATTTGCCCAACTTTTTGCCCTGCTGGGAATCAAACCCACGTTTGTCACTTGCGAGGCGAATGCTCTAACCACTGAGCTACAGTACTCTACATGAGATATTTACTTTTGATTTGAATTTCTATATCTCGAACACTGAGCTTTGCGATGTCCTCCCACATGAAAGGCGCTCCATAAATGTAATTTTGTTATTGTTGTCATGCTGCCTTGTTGCACTGATAAATAGTAGAGGAGTTCCTCTTTCTTTCCAGCTCTTGCTTTTCACATAGAACTACAAGTATAGCAATTAACTCAAAACATTTGGTGTTTCAGGTGGTTTAATTGGAGGTATTTCCAGGCTCAGAGAGTTGCCCAGACAGTGTTTTGGGGATTCTCCACTGCACCCAGCTTCACAACTCTGTTTCAAGCAGTTACTCACCTAATTTGACCATGTCCACAGCTTGAAATCTAAAGAAACGACAAGAACAGTGGCAGGAAGCTCTCTGTTATTTGTTGAACCATTGTATGTTAACACAAAAAATTGACAATGATCCAGTCATGAGAACGTAACAAAAGCCAAGCTTTGGAAAGACCTTGTGACGTGGTTTGGCAATTGGTTGGGAGGCAGGAAACAACAACAATTGGATTTAGATAGCGACCTCGACACCAATCGATGTTTCAGAATCACTTCACAACAGGGGAGCCCAAGGCCAAGCCAGTGGGAGGGGAAAGGTGACCGTAGGTGCGATCGAACAGAAAGGTCTTCAGGCGCAACCTGAAAATGGAAAAGGAGGGGTTGAGGTGGAGGAAGGGACTTCTAGGATTTCGGGGCGCAGTGACTGAAAGCACAGCCACCAATGGTGGAGTGGAGGATTCGGGGGATGAGGAAGAGGCCAGACCCAGTAGAGTGGTGGCAGCAGGTAGTGCTGTGAGGAGAGAGGAGGTTTGAGAAGCTCGACGGTCTGAATGGCTTACTCCTGTTCCTATGACTATCAGGTAATTTGACACAAATTGCCTTCCCTACCTCGTTTTTGACAAAAAAGGGACAAAATCTGTTATGTGAATCGATCACTTCCTTCATGTACCATTTTTCTCCTTGCAGCTTCATTTTCAACAGTGAGACAAATAAACCATTAACGGGGAGAATAATACAATACCAACGGAAAACATAAGTAATAAGAATAATAATAGTAACTCTTGCATTTGTTATTGTGCCTTTCATACCAGGAGGATGCCTTAACAACAACACTAAAATTACATTTGTAGAGCACCTTTCAAATCGGGAGACCATCCCAAGTCCTTGACAGAATGATACTGTAAAATGTTCTGATTCTGTATTTTATGGGTGAAGAGAGCAGCCAATTTATACAAAGTAATGAATATCTCACAAACAGCCACGAAGTAAACAACTCATTTTTATCCATGGGATTGATTGGCCGGGATGCTGGGAACAACTTCCTCCTCTTTTTGAATAGCATTATGGGATCTTGTGGAGCTCCTGTAGTTCAGTGGTTAGAGTACTTGCCTTAAAAGCGTGAGACCTGTATTCGAATCTAGGCAGGTCAGGGCGAAACCTTGGGCAAGTTTCCTTACTCCACACGTCTAATAATAATCCATCCCCAAAAAACACAATAATAAAATTGGTCACTTCACTCCACAACTGTTTGCATGACACTGCTGTGTGCAATTGACTGCCATGTTTCGCCAACAAATATACAGTCAATTCGCTTTACAGTATAGTCTGTGAAGCATTTTAAGACGTCGATAAGATGTGAAAAATGCTATATCAAATGCAAGGATTATTATTATATATTATCTTTCATTTCCACCTGAACCCCGGCTTCAAGACCAGCCCCGCGACACACAGCCCCGGCTCCAAGACACACAGCCACGAGACTCACGGCCCTGCTCCCGGCTCCAGCCTCGACACGGCGACCCATAGCACGGACACACGCAGCCCCGGCAACTGGCCCTAAAACCCACAACCCCAGCCTCGGCCGCAGCCCCGGTCAGGCTTCAGACCGCAACGCCTCACATCCCTTGGGATGATGCCGCCCCATTGACCCTCGCTCCTGGTCCCCCGCGTGCGCAATATGGCTGCCGCCATGACCCGAGCTTCCCTCCCCCTATTCAAGCTGTTCCCCCCAACCCCCCCTCTCCGTTATTTTTTCTCTAACCTTTTTTCTCTTCGCCCTCCTCGTTTACTGTCCCTGCTCGACCCTCCCACCGCTTCCCTCTATTCCAGTATTGGAATCCTCCATCGGGCTCACCGTGGCACTCGGCGCTGGCTGTCCAATAGCAGTCACACCAAGTGCCCTGTCCCCCACCATCACCATCAGCCTCACCGGACACAAACCCGGGGGGTCAACCTCTCCTCCCTTATTCAGATCCCCACCCTCCCTGCCGACCATCTCAGTCCCCCCTCACACCCCTCGGCCAACTGCTTTTTCCGCATCAGCCTCCAAAATGTCCGCTCTGTCTGCAACAAGGCATTGGCCATCAACGATCTCATCCTTGGTGAGAACGTTGACATCATGGCCCTGACGGAGACTTGGATCACCCCAGGCGACACTTTCCCCCTTGTTGAAGCCACACCACCCAACTACACATTCCACCATGCCCCTCGACCCAACCGTCGTGGCAGTGGCATGGCCCTCATCTCAAAGACATCCCTCGCCCTATCCCCCTATTCCTCCGGCTCCTTCCTCTCTTTTGAACAACTCACCCTTTCTCACTCCTCCCACAATTCTTTCAAAATCCTACTAGTTTATCGCCCCCCCCAAACCCTCCCCCACTTTCATTTCAGATGTTCTTCACTTTTAACTTCCCTTTGTACCTCCTCTGATCGCCTTATTATTCTTGGCGATTTCAACCTCCATTTCACCCCCTCCTGCCCCATTTCCTCTGAATTTTCCTCTTTACTTTCGTCTTTCAACTTCTCCCTTCATATCAACACTGCCACCCACACTCACGGCCATCCTCTCGATCTAGTGATCAGTTGAACGCACCTGGCTCAAATCTGGCCTCACAGTCCACCGGCAAATCTGGCTGGACCGCATAAAATTTTACCGCTCCGCCCTAGCCACCGCCAAATCAGCCTTCTACTCCAGGATAATCCTGGAATTGAAGGACAACCACCGCCTCCTCTTCGCCACCACCAACCAGCTCCTCCGCCCCCCCCGCCTCACCTCGCAGATCCTCTCCTCAAACGTTCGTTGCGAGGAGATGCTGGATTTCCTCGAGTCCAAAATTGAGAAAATCCGCTCTGCGGTTTCCTCCCCCCACCACTCCTCCACCTCCGCGCCCTCATCAGTTACCTCAACCTCCACTCACCCCCCATTTCACTCTTTCAACCCCACCACCCCGCTTTCAGTCACAAAAACAATAACCTCCATGAAACCCACCATGTGCTCATTGGACCCCATCCCCACCCCCCTCCTCCGCACCCAGCTCCATTTGTTAGCCCCGCTCATTTCTGACACCATTAACCTTTCCCTCTCCACAGGAACCGTCCCTACCTCCCTTAAAACAGCCACCATCACCCCTATCCTGAAGAAACCCTCCCTTGATGCGTCGCAACCATCAAGTTATCGACCCATCTCCAACCTCCCGTTTCTATCCAAGGTCCTTGAAAGAGTGGTTGCCTCCCAGCTCCGATCTTTCCTTTCAAATCACTCACTTCTTGAACCCCTCCAATCGGGTTTCCGCCCTATCCACAGTACAGAAACTGCCCTGGTCAAGGTTACAAATGACATCCTAACCGCCTGTGACCAGGGCTCCCTCTGCCTCCTCGTCCTCCTTGACCTGTCTGCTGCGTTCGACACAGTTGGTCACACCATCCTCCTTCAACGTCTTTCCTCCCACCTCAACCTTCAAGGCACAGTCCTTGAATGGTTCCATTCTTATTTGACCCACCGTTTACATTTTGTTTCTTCCAATGGTTTTTCTTCAAACCCCCGCACAGTTTCCCACGGCGTCCCTCAGGGCTCTGTCCTCGGTCCCCTTCTTTTCACCTTTTACACGCTCCCCCTAGGCGACGTCATCCGCAGACATGGGGTAAATTTCCACATGTGTGCGGATGACACCCAGTTGTACCTTTCTGCCTCATCCCTCAACCCCCAGACGATCGATGTCCTGACAGCATGTCTGTCCGACATCGAATCGTGGACGAGGGACAACTTTTTGCAATTGAACGTGAATAAGACCGAGGCCCTCTTGATTGGCTCAAGCCAGCGCCCCCGCACATCGGGCGCTGCCAGCCTCAACATCCAAGGCTGCACTCTCCACCTCACATAGCCAATCAGGAACCTCGGCATCATGTTCGATCAAAAACTTTCCTCCCTCCGCCACATCCGCGCCTTGACCGGCACCGCCTATTTCCATCTGCGCAACATTGCCAGGCTCCGCAACTATCTTACCCCCCGCTCTGCCGATACACTCGTGCATGCTTACATCACCTCACGGCTGGATTACAGAAATTCTCTCCTAGTCAGCCTCCCCAGTTCCTCCATTCATAGGCTGCAGGCCATCCAAAACTCTGCAGCCCGTGTACTATCCCGCACCCGCCTCCGTGACCACATAACCCCCACCCTCGCCCGTCTCCACTGGCTCCCCATCCTCCAGAGGATCGAGATTAAGATCCTCGTCCTCACCTACAAGGCCTTACACGGCCTTGCCCCATCCTACCTAACCGATCTACTCTTCCCCTACACGCCCACCCGGACCCTCCGTTCAACAGGACTTGGCCTGCTCCAAGCCCCCCGCCCGAACCGCCCCACCATCGGAGGCCGGGCCTTCAGTTTCTCCGCTCCCACCTTATGGAATGCCATCCCTCAATCCCTCCAATTCGCCTCTTCCCTTTCCTCTTTCAAGGCCGGTTTGAAGACTTTCCTCTTCGATCGTGCCTTTTGTTTCACCCCGAACTCTTTTACCTCCCCTTCGTGTTTCACCCCTTCCCAAACACTCCCCTCCCAGCTCGGGTCACATGCCTCTTGTTCAGCACCTTGGGACGTCCTCCCGACGTGAAAGGCGCTCTATAAATGTAAATTGTTGTTGTTGTTGGTGTTGAACCGGCAGAGACAGGTTTAACATCTCATCTGACAGGTGGCATCCCTTTGCAATATTTCATGTGGAAAGATTGGCAGCAAAGACTGTGAGTTCAACGTCCTGACGAGGAGCTTGAACCCTCAACCTTCTGACTCCGGGTGAGAGTGCTAGATTGAACTGACACAAATACAGTCTGGCATCTCCCAAAATGGAATAAAAAGAAAAGGGAGTCTAGCACTAAACATGTGAAATACAACAATAACAACAATTTGCATTTATATGACACCCTTCATACAGGTAGCAACCCAGAGCACTTCACAGTGGCGGAGTCTAATAATGAGCCAAGGGGAGAGGGAGGGTGGAGTGACCCGATGATCAAAAGTAAACACTATTTATGCACATTTTTATATTTGATAGAAAAATAACCACGAGAGTCTTTTACGGATGCATTAGCAGATTACTGAACAAAATGCATTCTAAAAGTTGTCAAACAACTTGGAACAAAAATGAAGTGAAGGAATGCCAGCTATGAAATCTGTTGCAATACAGAGTATGACCAGATCAGCTCTAGTGATGGCTTCAATACTTTTAAGTGATCCTGTGGTTAACCTCATCCTCTGGAACGTAATATACCTAATTTTGCTTTAAAGTGGGGGTAAGCATTGCATTCAAATGCGATTTGAAGCAACGATGAACCACTAATTTAGTACGATGCTGGGCTTCCAGGTTTGTTCCTTGTGTTTGCTTTGGTTCATGAGCAAAGAATTGAAACATGAGAAACCGGGAAAGAAAGGAACACAAAGCTAATATCTTGCCTTCTCGAAATATAGCCACATCTGATTGTCTTTAAGCATGTCCTGGTGGCTGTCTATTCAGAGAGGGGTTGATGGATATTACTAAACTGTAATTACCTGTCTGCCCCTATTCTCTGGAACTCTGTCTCAGAGTTCCAACAACTCGCTCCTGCCTCACTTTGTTCAAAGTCCATCTCAAGATCGACCTCTTACTTCTCCCTATGCCCCTTGGCTCACACTTCCAGCTCTTGTGACAAGCCAATATTGCAAAGCACTCATGAATAGAACAAGTAATGTGCATTTCTGGGCTAACGCTCTACATCTGTTGATCTGTAATTTTACAGTACTCTTACTCCAGTAAATGTACAACTTGGTCAACAATCCAGGCTCCCCTCCCTCTGTTCCATTGTACAAGGAATGGTAGCGGTGAGGGAGAAAGAGGGGAGAGAGGAGCAAAATTGGCTGACTCTTTCTGGTGAGTTTAAGAAAAGCTATGGGCTTTCGCCCAAAACTGGCAGGCAGAGAAAGGTTTCATCTGGCATTGGCAGCTCAGCTGTCAGCAATCCTTCACAATGAACCGATCTCAGAGATAAAGCATGAGAAATGTCCAATAATGCATTTGTTTCTGATAGAAAAATAAATATCATCCAACCACAAACTCACAGATTATATTACTGAGCATTCAAGATATGCATGAAATGCCTAGATTTATCAACGAATTAAAACAATAGCTAATTTTTAGGCTTTCGACTTCACAGACAAGCACATATCAAAAATTTGTATTGTGCATTTCACATCAGGAGGACATCGCAAGGCGCAGAACAGTCAGGGATCCACAACCAAGATGGTAGTTGGGATCAGAGAGAGGTGGAGATCAGGAAGGGTAGAGGTAGGAAGGTGACCAAAGCTACAGTCAAAGAGCAGGGTCTTGAGACATGCTTTGAAGAAGGCAAGCGATGGAGCAAGACGGAGAGACTAGGGGATGGTAGGGCAGGCCAGGTGGTTGAAGTGAAACAGGCCAGAGCCCGTTGAGCAGAGGGAGCAGGCAGGCTGGTTGGGGATTTGGAGATCACAGAAGTAGGGAAAAGCAAGACTGTGGAGGGCTTTGAAGGTGAGGATGAGGATCTTCAGCACCTTGGGATGTCCTCCTGACATGAAAGACTTATACAAGTGTACTTTTGTTGCTGTTATTGAACTATATGCGCTGAGTGATGGGGAGCTAGTGGAGCAGAGGGAGGATGGGGTGACAGTATCACAGAGCCTTGTGCAGGAGAGGACACTGGCGCAAACTAGCTCAGCAGTCTAGTCAGCATTGTTGAACATTTTAAGATATCCTCCTGAATAGAAAGGCACTACCATAAAGATAAATTGTATGTATGATGCCACTGAAGCTTCTAGTTCATTTTCTGCAACAATAACTTGCACTTGTAAACCAGTTTTCACCACCAGAAGCATCTTGAAGCACTAAGAATAATCCTTGCATTTGATATTCTGAACAAATAGGATGGGGAGCATGGTTAATAAAAAGAAATATGTAGTATAGTATTTAAGAAGGTTTTGAAATCACTGAGAGAGGAAGCAAAGAGAACAGAGTTTGGAAGAAAATTTCAGACTATACGATGTAGTGGCCATCCAGCATGCAGCATGCGATATAAATCCATTGTTGTTGTTAAAGGCTCAGCTACCAATGCCGAGACAGAGGAGGTGACAAATACGCAATGGACCAGATTGAGGACAATGGGGATTATAAAGGCCATAGAGTAGAACTGGAAGAAATTGCCCCATTAGGGAAGGGGTGAGATCATGCAGAAATTTGAAGGTCAAATGGCTCAGAAAGCCTGCTTCATCTGTACTGTCCCTGGAGACTTCTGATCTCAGCATCTTTAAGTCAATCCATCAGATCCTGGCAGTCAGTGGATCTAGGCAAAGATGAATTTTGTGGATCCTGGTATGGGGGAGAATAATAATCATCCTTGCATTTGATGTAGTGCCTTATCATTTCTTTGAGATGTCCCAAAGTGCCTCACAGAATATACCGTACAGTGAATTGATTTGTGAGTTAAAGTTTAAAGGCTAACATTCTATTTGGGAGGATTTCTTGAATAGGTTAACACTGCTGACTAGACTCCTGAGCTGGGCTGTGTATTCTGTTAACATAATAAAGGCTTTCAAGTTTTTTATCACTTTTGTGGTTGTTTTCTATGCCTTGGCTTGAAGAGCTGGTTTACCATACCTCTTCACAGTTAGAAGGCTGCTTCCTTTAGATGGGAAACGATTATCTCTTCGTTGGTCAGAAGTAAGACTATTTGGATGAATAAATCAACATAAAACCAACCCGAGTGCAGATAACACTGAATATAACATGAGGGAGTGGAAGAATGCAATTGTGGTTCCATAAATCCAATTTCACATTCATTAAGAAGAATATTATTTTCAGATAAAAGTTTATATACAAACCTCCAAAGCCTCACAACTGGCTTATCCTCTTCCTTCAAGTAGAGTGGATTTTAAAAAAATGTGTCCTATTAAAATCTCATCCAAGAGCTTTCAAATCTCTGTCAAATATCTCTCAACTATCTCCTGGCTGCCATGTAATCTAATTCTTTAACGGAACTGTAACCTAAAAGCATTGTACCATCTACAGCCTGCAGTGATGTTTTAGAAATCTTTCTGTTTATCTCAGTACCACTTCTAGGCTCTATTAGAGTCTTTTCATGAGCTTGCAATTCTGCTGGCTATATTATTTGTGGACAGTCACTTGCTTTTCTTTACTCCGTCGGCAGGGTCAATAATTATTGTGCACCCGTTGATGTCCTGAGAATGTGGTGGTGCTGGGACCTCTTTAAGATATATAAATAGTAATAAATAATCCTTGCATTTGATATAAGTGCTTTTGACGTCTTATATATGTCTCAAAGCGCTTCACAGAATGAAACTCTTTGAATTCTAAAGCCTGGGGTTCGGGCCTCTTGAAGAGCTTATCTTTCTTTGAAGCAATTTTCCTTAAAAGTGGCTTCCTATGGATTTTCAGAGTGAGACACAATGGTACAATTTCTCTATATTGTCAAGATTTGTCAAATCAGAACTTTTTTTCTTACAGCACATTAATTAAAGTTTTCTTTCTCTAGACTGGTAACTTTCTTACCAGCAGATTCAATTGAATACTGAAATACAGTGACTCAAGGGGCCTGCTCAGTCCTTGGAGACAGTGCAGAGGAGAACAATGAGGAAATAGAGTGTTAGAGGAATGAGCTTTGAGCAATGATTGGACATGTTGGGGCTCTCAGTCTTGAGAGAAGGTGATCGAGGGAGAACCTCAGAGAGGTGCATAAGATTTTAAAAGGGATTGAAAAAGATGAGATCGGAAATGATCTTCATATAGACCAATACAGATCTTCCTATAGACCAATGTTTGTGGTAATAATTCTAATAATAATAATGATACTACTGATAATAATTATCCTTGCATTTGATATAGCACTTTTCACATCTTCTAGACTTCTCAAAACACTTCACAGAATGTATTGTAAAGTGAATTTACTTTATTTGTGGATGAAATGCTGCAGCCAATTGTGCACAGTAGTATCCCACAAACAGTTGTGGATTGAGTGACCACATTTTTTTTGAGGGATTATTATCCCCAGAAAAGCGATCTGCCAATCGACTAACAATGAGGTTCCTACTTACTGCTAGGTAAACAGAGGTGTGTGGAATACGGAAACTTTTGCAACGTATTGCCCTGCCGGCAATTGAACCCAGGTATCTTGCTTGCGAGGCGGGTGCTCTAACCACTGAGCTACAGCACTCATGTATAGTGCTTTGGAGGCACAGGTTTTACAAGTGATTTGGGGAACTCTGACAAGGTTGCCAGTCTCCCATCTGGAGGGAGAAAAAAAACAATCCTATTGCTTAACATAGAATTTTCTTTTCAGTTCCTGGCAAGTCATGATCCAGCTCTGCTCTGGTAGACAGCTTGCCAATATCAATGCTGCCATTTTGTAATGAATGTATTTGGCATGACCTGTCTCCCCCACTAGCCCGCATTGGTGTGGAATTACACCATTTACATCTCTCAAATGTTCTTGAATGGCCTTCATTATTTTTCATACTGCGGATGTTGAGGTCATAGATCTATAATTCCCAGGATTATGCTTCAGCATTTCTTTTATGGAATAAATATACAGTTAATTCACTTTACAGTACTGGATATACTGTGAAGTGCTTTGAGATATCTGGAAGACATCTAATGCAAGGATTATTATTATTCCACCTCATTAGGTAAAAAAAAATTCCTGGTGAAAAGGGAAGGGAGTTTCTCCTGGTATCCAGATCAACAATCCTCCAAATTAAAATTCATGGTTGTTTGTGGGACATAGGTGTCCTCAAATTGGCTGTGGAGTTTATCTACACTTAACAGTATTTTCCGTGAAGTGCTTTGACATATCTCGGAGATGTGATAAAGCACCTTGCTATTGGCAAAGCCAGCAGTGTTAAGCACTTTCAGACATCCTCCCTATGTGAAACGAACTATATAAATCTAACTTGTATTGTATTATACAGTGCCTTGTGACATACTCACAACATGAAATGCGCTATACAAATGTAATTTTGTTGTTGTTGTTGTATTGTACTTAAGAAATCTGAATGAGGAAGCAACATTACTGATTTTACACAGAATCAGGGGGTTTGAAAATAAATGGTGTTGGAATGTTGCCAAGGGTCAGCATCATGAACGTCTGAATTTTGTAATGAAGAAATCTCACAATATTGTCCCAATCCAATTATCAATAACTCTGAGAACTTCTGGTACATATGGCCATGTTGAGTAGTGAAGATTAGCTTTTAAATGATTCTTTAATATCATATGAAGGCATTTTTTTTTAAAATGAAGCCTTTGAAAATATGTTTATTTTTGTTGTAAGAAATTGCTACCCCTTGCACTCTAATGCTGGTCACTCAAAGAATGGCTAAATTACAGAACACAGTGTAAATTCCACAGCTACCTCATTGGCAGTAGCTTACAAATAGTTAAAACACTGAGGTTAAAGGGTCATTTACAAATAATGATTTGGCACACTGTCTATCCTTTATTCAACTTGTGTGGGGTCCAATTCCATTTTCATATTTCTTAAGGCTTTGGCTGGAATATTTTGGCCATTCTATTTCCAACTGATATGAGATAGTACTGTGCAAATTCCCATGGATGTAGTTATGTAGAAAGATAAGAAAAATTGTGACTATTTGCAGTGAAGTAACAAAATGTGAATATAATGATAGACAATGATAACAACAACAACAAAATTACATTTATAGGCCTTAAAACACCTTTCATGTCAGGAAGACATCCTAATGCATTGATAACAGATGACCATAATAATAATTCTTACAATTGATATAGTGTCTCTGTCAGGAGGATGTCTCAAGCCTGTAATAGGATAAACCGACCAGCTTTAGGTCTATAATAATAATAAGAAGAATCCTTGCATTTCATACAGCACTTTATCATATCTTCCAGTTGTCTCAAAGCATTTCACAAAATATACTGTAAAATGAATTGAATGTATATTTTGTGGGGGATTTCTGACACCCAATTGTGCACAGCAGTGTCCCACAAACAGTCGTGGATTAAATAACCAATTTATTATTCTTGTAATTTTCTTTCAAGGAATTATTAACCCCAGAAAAGCAGGATTCCTACTTACTATCAGGTAAACAGAGGAATGTGGAGCAAGGAAACCTGCTGAACATTTTGTCCTGCTGGAAATCAAACCCAGATCTCTTGCTTGCAAGGTGAGTGCTCTAAACCACTGAGCTGCAGAAATCCACAGCTTGGGAAGGAGGACAACAACAACAACAACAACTTAAACTTATAAAGCGTCTTTCGCATTGGGAGGACGTCCCAAGGCGCTGTACAGGAGGCGTGTGACCCGAGCTGGGAGGGAGGTGTTCGGGAAGGGGTGAAACACATAGGACAAAGGTTGACTAGCTTCATGGCCAGGATGGGGGCTGATTTGGAAAAAGTAACACTATTGAGTACCATATTTGGGAGAGAACACAAGTGTGTTGTGAGAATGAAATGTAGAATCGGTGTGGAACGTTGGTTGTCAACCCAGGCATCTACATATCCATAGGGTCAACTTTCCTGGCAGCGTGTTGCAGTTGTTGATTTCACCCACAAAATACGCAGTCACTCCACTTCACAATGTATTCTGTGAAGCGTTTTGTGACTCTCAAAGATGTGATAGGATGCTATATCAAATGCAAGGATTATTATTGCCATTGCCCTCTGTGTGAAGAGATACTCGCTGGTGTCAGGCCTGAAATTGTCTTTTACAATAAACCTATGTTGTCTTGTTCTACTGTCTTGATTCATCCTAAAGTATTGATCTGGGTTTACTTTTCCAATCCCATTGAAAATGTTGTACAACTCAATGAGGACACATCTAAGCCAGATTCACTCAAGACTGCAGAGCGGCAGCTTGTCTAATTGTTGAACATCATTCATTTTCCTGACACTTGGGAATCATCCTCATCAGCATCCATGTGCGCGCGTGCATCCATGCATGTATCCGTGCGTGTAGGATCTGTCTAGGCTTGAACAGTCTGCCTTTGTGGAAAATTGGCTGATGTATTCACCCACAAAATACACAATCACTACACGATTCTTAATATATCATGAGAAGTGCTCTGAGACATCCACCTGATGTGAAAAGCATTATATTAAAAGTAAGGATTAGTATTATTATTAACAATAGTATTGAAGAGTCCCAGAAAAATGCTGGGGAATAGGATATAATAGGATTTGAGTAGATAGTTCGAGTGTGGAAGCTTCCTTAGGCTAGACTGAGCCCAGCCTAACTAGGATTAGGGAGGTTAAAATGAAATGGGTTCATTTGTCCTAGTCCCTCTTCAGCACTCTCTATTTGTAGTGTGTTTGTTTGTTGACAACCAGTTGAGGCTTGGCTGTGATTTGCTCGATTGTGAAGCATTCTGCTGAACTCTCCCAAGCCGCACACATGTTCATGGTCACCTCAACAGGACAACCAGTGACTGTGGAGCTGCAGCTATATATAATAATAATAATAATCCTTGCATTTAATATAGTACCTCATCACATCTTTGAGATGTCTCAAAACGCTTCACACAATATACTGTAAAGCAAATTGTCTTTGCAGGCAATAATTTGTGGGCAACGAATTTTGCGCAGCTCTGTCCTACAAACCATCATGGACTGAGTGACCAATTCTTATTCTTTTTGAAGGAATTGTTACACCCAGAAAAGTGATCTGCCAATTGACTAACAACCGGGTTCCTACTTACTGCTTGGTAAACAGAGGCAGATGGAGTAATGAAAGTTGCCCAACATTTTGCCCTACCAGGAGTCAAACTCAGGAGAAAAATGAATCATGTGGGTTTCATAAAGGCACTCGAACATCATTCCAGCAATGCACTGATAGTTGGATCTTTCTGATGCTCTTCTACGCCTTGTCAAATTCCTGCTTGGTGGGTGGAATTGAATCAAAATCCCTAGCTTGAGAAGTGTAATATACTGTATCAATGTAACCTTGGAGTTGTTCACTTTGGAAAACCTAACAGAATGTAGAGAGGCCCCATCCGTACAATCGTCACATGTGAGAGATCTGCTCGAGAATGTGCATCTGTAATGTGTTAAGATACTTTTTGTACCATGGAGTGCAAACACCGCCTATATAGAGCTATGTGTTTGTGTTAACAAATTGTTTAGATTCCTACAGGTATAGTCCACGGAAAGCTGGAGGTGACTGGGAACACAAACGTAATAGAAATTTCCCAAGAATCCGTTCTCCCACTCCCCACCTCCAATACTCAATCACTTTATTTACTACATAGACATCTTGAAATAAGTTTTTTTTAAAATACATAACATTTTGAATCATGTTATGTTGCGCCATCAGTAATCCAAATGTTGAACTCCTTCATCACAATTGGTGAGGCAAGGGTGGAACAATAAAAGTTCAAGGACAGAGAAAATTAATTCCCTATCCAAACTCACCAAATTCCTGATTCTTTTTGTGTTAACTCCAAACTTTGCCACCATGTGCTAAATTGAAATATTTGGCAAATTCATTTTTAAAAAGGGAGGTAGTTGAATCATTAAATGAAGATGGATTGACATGCTCCACAGAATCAGACTATGCTCTCTTTCCCCCAACCCAACCCCAAAAAAATCCGGCATCACAACAACAACAACTTGCATTGATAGGGTGCCCCTCATGTAGGATAGCATCCCAGAGCATTTTACAGTGGCGGAGCATGACACCGAGGCGGGGGGAGTAATGAGGGGTGGGTAACCACAGGCACGGCTAAAGAGGAAAGTCTTCAGGCACAACCTGAAGATGGGGAAGGAAGGAAAGGTGGAGAGATAAAGGAAGATAACAGCAGTTTAAGCAGGACTCTAATGCAGAACTTGCTGTATTCAAACATTAACATCGATTTGTCAACTTCGGTTTTTCTCTAAGTGTTCTGCATATGTAGACTCATAATTTTTTTTAAAAAAGATTGACCTGGTAAAGGGCAATGGATATTAAAACATTTTGACATTTTGCACAAAGCATCTTTGTCATCATCTATTTTTTTATGTTGGCCTGAATCATTCACCACAAACCTGAAGCCATTTGGTTTGAAACTGCTCAACAAATAAGATCTGTCTATTATATAAATTCTAGCCAATGCTGGATTACATTTGTCTTCTTCACTGTTTCATTACCCTGTCATGTTTCTTTGACCATCAACTGTGACTCTTTGGGTTAATTCATTGCTTAATTACAGGTTTTGGAGTGAAGATAGCTTGCAAAGTTGTTTCTGTGTTTTGCTGATTCATTTAAAAAAAATAAAATTACCTGCGTTGTACCTGTATTAGGAGTGACAGTGTGGTATTTGTAACAGAAAGCTTTCAAATTGCAAAGTGACAACCAGTGACAACAGCAGTCAAAAAGTGTCTTGTGTGAAAGTGGAGTCAGTGTGATCCGTTTCCAGTTTCTGTCAGAAGTCCCTTTTTGTAAAGAGTGTCTGTTATGACCATCATATTTTAGACTTTGTTACGTGCAGTTCATTTCTAATATCAGAAACGTGTTGACTGAAAATATATTGACTGAACAGATACAGAAATAAATATTTACAGAATCAAACCAAGCAACCCTGAGCTCGGACCTGAGAGAGCCACGGATGCTAAGTGAAAAGTGCAAGGAGGAAGCTATAATCTACAAATCCATCTATCACCCCCTTGCTAACAATCAGGAAACAATACAACGTTCAAGGAAACTGAGTTTGCTAAGCCAAGTACCTAGATCAGCAGCACACAGTGTAGAACAAGAATGACAACTTGCATTTATATAGCGCCCTCCACATCAGGTGATGTCCTAGGGTGCAGAACAACAGCTGCACCGAACATTACATACTGAAACAACTGTACTATTAAGTCAAATCGTTATCAGCCTGGCTCACTCTTGCCTCTGAGTCAGAAGGTATGGTTCAAGTCTAGGGATCAAGACTTTGAATTCAGTGTAGACTGGTAGTCCCGAGATGTTTAATTCTTTTGACTGGAAATCACAGGTTGGTCCACACTTCTTCTATATTATCTGTCAATATTACTCCCTTTTACCTCCTTTGGACCACTTATTTACAGGAAGGGAGTCCTTTAGCTCAGTGATTAGAGCAAATGAGAGAACCGGGTTTGATTCCCGGCAGGCGAAACCTTCTGTATGTTTCCTTACTCCACATACCTGTTAATAATCCCTGAAAAAAATAAACAATAATAAATTGGTCACTTCAATCCACGACCGTTTGTGGGGCACGGCTGCGTGCCTTGGGCTGCCATGTTTCATCCACAGTATTTTCTGTGAAGTGCTTTGAGATGCCCAGAACAACAACAACAACAACAACAAAATTACTTTTATAGAGCACCTTTCATATCGGGAGGATGACATGAAATGCACTATATAAAGCAGTGATTATTATTATTAATATTATTATAGGAATGAAAAGATGTTGGTTTCAATGACTTCTGGGATTAAACGCTACATAAATGACTAAAATATTACCCATGTACTTTTCAATCCTCCTAGCTTGCTGCAGCTGCCAAACAAGATTTTTAATACTGTCCATTTGGCTAAAAGTATCCATTTGATATACAGTATATACGTTTCCACAGATGTTTAATTCAGCCCGCTTAATTCAACAGCATTACATTTGTATAGCACCTTTTTTTTTAATTGAGTGAAATGGAAACAGAATGCTTCCCCAGAAAAAAGACAAGTGATAAACTTTTCCCATGGTTAGAAATTGTACCTTTTTATATGGACCACTCTTAAAGATAATTGCTAAGCGTTTCATATTGGTTACTTGCGTACAATCTATGGTACAGAATTGAAAGCATTAGGAACTATAATTATGGCAGCAATCACAACACTTAAACATTCCCAAAATAGCTAGTGATATAAAGTTGCTATTGATGCTAATGATAAGCACCAGAGCCTAAGTTGGCGGATATTGGGTTCACACCATTTTTGCGGTCACGCACCACCTAACACTAGATGTCCTTATAAAAGCTGCATTTACAATGTCCAAAGCAAATTCTTCTGTCATTTCAGTTTGGGGAAAATTTATTTGAAAAAGTACAATTCATTAAGAAAACAAGCGCGCGCGCACACACACACACTGCAACTAAAGAACTTTGGGTGATAATAAACAGCACTGTTGGACACTATTAGTACATTAAATTTGCGTACATTTTCTGACCATTTCCCTCATCATGTTTCTATCAATCTCACAACCCTGCTTTTAATTATTTCCATATCTGGCCCCAAAACCAAGACTCCTAAAACTGAAGGAATAATATGCCAGATTGCTATCTTTTGATTTTTCCCAATATACATGTGGTTCAAATATGACTAGAAATTGCTGCCAAGCCACGCTTTAACAGCACACTGGCAATGAATATAAACCATTGTTCACAGTTTCAGTTAAATTTCAGTTAACAGGTCAGAAAATACTTTGGTCAGTCATTCTGCACAGGGTCAGAGTTCAGGAGATAATCCAACATTAACACCCACCCCAATATGAAAACAACAAAAACCAAGTTATCTTCTAAATTAATCAGATTTTTTACTTGAGAAAAGCAAATTGGAAACCAACTATAGATCCATCTCACAAAGGATTTGTCAGGTACGCACTTTTGGGATTGTTTCTGAGACTATTGTGTACGCAAACATAAACATCTGCATGAATACATTTACAAGTAGGGTTCAGGAGGCAATTGTTTGAGGTTAACTAAGGTACACAAACAAACAAATTTCCTTTGATTCTATTGTAGTAATTGGAATCTCCATGTGAACCTACACCAAGCACTGGCCATGGAGGTGGGCATTGCTGTTGCAGCTTTCTAGAGTCTCCCAATACATATCATTCTTATTCAGATTATGAAGGAAGTAATCAGCAAATACAGAAAGATTCAGCGATTGCTTTTTGCTTCACAGATTCTTTAGGGTGGAGGGTTGTTGATGTCGTACTGCCTGTCTGTCAGACATCAAATCGTGGATAAGAGTTACCTTTCTACAGTTGAATGTCAACAAGACCGAGGCTCTTCTGATTGGCTCGAGCCAGCGCCTTCACGTATCAGGCACTGGCCGCATCAACCTCCATAGTTGCACACTGCACCTCACCAAGCCAGTCAGGAACCTTGGTGTCTTGTTCGATCCTCAATTGTCTTTCCTCCCGCACTCCCAAGCCATGACCCGCTCTACCTTCCCTCACCTCCGCAACATTGCTCAACTCCGCCACTACCTCACTCCTCACGATGCTGAAACCCTCATTCATGCCTTCATCACATCCAGGCTCGTGTACCCTAATACCCTGCTTGTCGGCCTGCCCAATTCCTCCCTCCATAGACTGGAGATCATCCAGAACTCTGCAGCCCATGTCCTCTACACATCCAAGCTCTGTGACCACAAGTTCCCCATCTACCCTGACTCCATTGGCTCCCCATCACCCAGAGGGTTCAATTCAAGATCCTGGTCCTCACCTTCAAAGCCCTCCATGACCTCTCCTAACCCTACCTTTGCGACCTCCTAACCCCCTTCCAACCTGCCTGCTCCCTCCGCTCAGCAGGCTCCGTCCTGCTCCATATTCCTCAACCCACCAGCCTCACCATTGGGGGGTGTGGAGGAGGGAGGCAGAGAGCCTTCAGCCACTCAGCCCCTAACCTCCGGAATTCCATCCTGCAGTCTGTCTGCCTCACACTTTCCCTAGCCTCCTTCAAGTCCTGCCTTAAGACCCTCCTCTTGAACGGTCCCATCATTCACCCCATATTCCCTCCTTTCCAGCCACCGTTCCCAATACTGATCCCAACTTGGGTCTGAAACACTGACTGTCCAGCGCCTTGGGACATCCTCCTGATGTGAACGGTGCTTTACAAATGTAATTTTGTTGTTGTTGTTGTGTATGCAAACAAAGTAACACTGAGATGAACAATGCAATATAACCAATATATTGGAGGAAATACGAGAATCAACTTGTCATGTTCCCATTCAACTCTCAATGGTAATAATCATTATTGATGCAACGACAGCAGAAACTTGCATTTATATGGCGCCCTTCACATGGTGAATGCTCAAGCATGCATTACATTGGGAAAATGGCTTCACAAAATTGGCTGAAACCCCAATTTGAGGGGAGGGGAACAAACGTGCCAGGTTAAAGAGAGAGGACTCCATTCAGATTTCAAAGGGGCAAAAGAGGAGGTGTAGTGCAGTTTGAATGGTAGAAGTGGCCAAGGTAGCAGTATCACAGGAAGTCACAGAAGTAGGAGGGGTGAGGCCATGAATGCATTTAAAGGTAAAGATGAAATTGTTGAATTTGATCTGTTGACAGATGGGAAGTCAGTGATGGTGATGAGGGTGGTGGTAATGGGCTTAATGGAGCTTGATGTGGGAGAGGACACAGGCTGCAATGATCTGTTTAGTCTGAAACTTTTGCAGTTGTGGAGTCCAACAAGGAGGGCTTGATACTGGAAGAGAGAAATTCTGGCATTTTCTTTTGTCCACAGTCTGGTTTCAATTCATGGGCTTTACTTTGAAATTTCAGGTTAAACACAGCAAGCCTTATTCAATAAATAACCTTCTGCTTTAGTTAACTCGTTGAGAAGAAGCCATTTCTTCATACAACTAGCCATTATTTGGTGTGGGCTGAATATGCTTTTGATTGTGTGTGGAAGCACAGAATAACAGTAAAATGGGTAAATATAATCCCACTTACTCAATGTTTATGCCCAATATTCCAGTTTTATCTAAAAATGTACATCTAAATACAATACAACAAAATTACATTTGTATGTGTCTTTCACATTGGGAGGATGTCCCGGCTGAACAGTTAGTGTTTCAGACTCGAGCTGGCTACAGGATCAGAGAGAGTGGAGGGAAGAGAGGGGAAGATGGGTGACTGATGACACTGTCAAAGATGAGTGTCTTGATGCGAGACTTGAAGGAGGCTAGGGAGGGGATGAAGTGGAGGGATTCAGGGATGGAATTCCAAAGATTGGGGGCTGAGTGGCTGAAGACGCACCTGCCGATGGTGGGGTGGGTAGGTCGGGGGACATGGAGCAAGCCAGAGCCCGCTGAGCGGAGGGAGTGGACAGGTTGGTATGGAGTTAGGAGGTCTCAGAGGTAGGGTGGGGCAAGGCCATGGAGGGCTTTAAACATGAGACCAGGACCTTGAATTCAATGCTCTGAAAGATGGGAAGCCAGTGGAATTGGCTGAGAATGGGAGTGATAGGGTCGCGGAGATTGGTGAGGGAGAGGATTCAGGCTGCAGAGTTTTGATCTGCAGCCTAGGAGTGAGGAGTTGGGGAGGCTGACAAGCAGGGCGTTAGCATAGTCGAGCCTGGTCATGATGAAGGCATGAACGAGTGTTTCAGCGGACTGAGGGATGAGGTAGTGGTGGAGTTGGGCGATGTTGCGGAGGCGAGGGAAGGCAGAGTGGGTATGGATGAGGGGAGAAAAAGCAGTTTAGGATCACCAAGGTTCCTTATTGCCTTGGAGAGGTGGAGTGTGCATCCATGGAGGTTGATACTGTCACTGCCTGAGGTGCGGAGGCACTGGTGGGGACAAATCAGGGGGCCTTGGTCTTGTGGGCATTCAACTGTAGAAGATTAGCTCTCATCTAGGACTGATGTGCAACAGGCAGTCTGTCAGATCAGTAGTGGTCCTGGAATCGAGGGTGGAGGCAGAAATATAGAGTTGGGTGCCATTGCATACATATGGAAGTCAACCCATGTCTGTGGATGATGTCATCAAGGGGGGAACATATAGATGTTGAGAAGTAGTGGCCTGGAGGATGCCATGCGTGACACTGGAGGAGAAGCCGTTAGTGGTGACAAAGTCGAGATGGTAGGAGAAGTAAGATTCGAACCAGGCAAGGGCAGATCCACAAAGTTTGAGCTGAGAGGAGAGATGGTAAAGGACGATAGAGTGGTTGACAGTGTCGAAGGCGGCAGAGAGGTCGATGTAGGTAGAGAGAGCCCTATGGGTATTTCACACAAGGAGTGAATAATGGAAGTGTAGAACTCTCTGCTAGTCACTTGTTGGTCTGTCAACTATGCATACATTCAAAAAATACATTTAAGAGGGAATGACATTCAGGGATGTGGGGAAAACACCAAACATAGGATCTAGGTTGGGCAAAACACAAACTGGTAGACTGAAGGGCCTGTTTCTGAGCTGTAGCTGAGCTGTAGCTTCCATAAATCTATGCGAGCAGCCTGGCTGAAAGCTCACCCACAGATGGATCAGGCAGGGGACATGTTCACTGAGAGGAGAGCATTGCTGGGTCTGTAGAGTTGCGGGAAGTAACAGAGCTACTTTGGGGTGAAGCCATGAAAGGATTTGAACGTTATTTCTGTTGAGTCAGACAAAATCTGTGGCTTACAAAAACAAATGAAACAGAAGTGAAAGTAATTAATTCATCCATAAGAACTGTTACTTTATGGAATGGAACTTAATGTGGACTTGATTGCAAAAATCAAAAGGAAATGAGCAAGTTCCTTGAATGGCACATACTATTAATAATTCTTGCATATGGTATTGCCTTTCATGTCGGGAGGAAGTCCCAAAGGACTTCACAGCATATATTGTAAAGTGCTGTGACTGTGTTTTGTGGGCAAACAATAATGACCTTGAAGTCCAGGAAAGAGAGTGGGGACAATGGGCTCACTTATACTAATAAAACAGCATTTTTTTTTGTTATATCTTTGTAATTAGATGTTGCATTATAGAGGTATATGATAAATGTATTGCTATGTATCACTGGCTAGTGATAAAATCCCTACAATGATTAGTGAGGATTTTAAAGGTACTCTGAATGATATTGAGAGGTAGGTGAGCCCAATGACTTTCTTTACAGCTGCTCCTTCTTAATTTCATAAAGTGTTCATATCGTCATTGGTGACATTATCACCCATTGCATTTTATCCAGGTATAAACACAGGTAAAAGGATTTTCAAGCTTGTAATGAATTATTTTGCCTCTTTGAAAATAGTATGTGACATGGTTCACATTGAACAGGAAGGCTATCAGAGATCTATGTGTTGAATTATCCATCCAGATGTAAAAACTGTTGCACTCATTCTCATTACTCTAGTTGTGATAGCAAAAGTCAGATCAAAAAGGCATCCTTGAATATCTTTGTTCTTTCATCCATGAATTTATTTAAGTGGGCTGCGAATATGCTATAGATGAACAAATAACCTTGCCTTATAAATTGCTTGGTAACCAATGAATACATATTACCTTACTTGCGCAATCTATATCGGTGATCCTTGCAATCTGCAAAAGGTTGAGGCACAAATAGCAATAAAATAAATGACCCATTGTATCTGAGGGATTGTTGGCCAATACTCCAGGAAATTCAAACAGTGCCATGGAATCTAGAATGTCCACATAGATAGAAAGATGGGACTGTGGTTTAACATCTCAGCTGAAAAACTGGCACTTCTAAGAGAGGCCAACAGAGTGAGGTGGGAACTGAGTGAGGTGGAAATTGAGTGATGTGGAATGAGAATGAGAATTCTGTCAAGGAATATGGTGAGAGTTGGAATTCATCAGCAAAAGAGAACTATTTAATTCAGCAGAAGACTAGGAAATCTTTCTTGATCTAGAGACAACCTTATATGTAAGTAGGTAAACAAGTTAATTACCAGTTAGTCAAAGGGGCAGGTGGAACCTGTATTAGGAGGATGGATTACACTTGTTAGGGATTAATACATTTGGTGTCGAGAGCGAAAGTGTTGCATAACTACAAAATATATAATAGTTATACTAAAATAATATAAAACATGTCTGGGAATATAGCAGGGCAGCTCAGACCAGTTGCGTACACAATACATGCCATGTGGGAACTCCAGGATATTTTGTATGCCCTGGACAAACATGTGTGTGGAAAGTGCCTCCAGCTGTTCGAGCTCTGTTTGAGCTGGTTCTGGGATCAAGGAGAGGCTGGTGTCACTACGTAGCATACGGGAGGCAGAAGAGTTCATGGATTGAACATTTCAGGAAGTGGTCACCCTACAGCCGCAGAGTGAGTGGGTATCCATCTGGCATGGAAGGAAGAGCAGACAGGCAGTGTAGAAATCCACTGAGAGTGTGGCACTCACAAATCAGTTCTCTGCACTGAATATCAGTGAGGGTAATGGCACCTCTAAAGAAGGGAATTAATAGCTAATGGATGCACAAGAAAGAGTATCAGTACAATTGTCATTGCATTGTCACAATGGCGAAAAAAGTATTCAGGCGTTTTTGCAGCCAAATATGTGAATTTCACATGGTATATTGCATCTCCTGGTGTCATCAGGGTTGAAGATATCATGGAACATATGCAAAATATTCTACATAAAATATTCTACTCTCCTCTTTGATGGACCCATCGGCAACTCCTCCCTCCCACCCTGTCCTCAGCTCGGGTCTGAATCAGTAACTGTCCAGCGCCTTGGGATGTCCTCCTGACGCGAAAGGCGCTATACAAATGTAATTTTATTGTTGTATCAGAAACTATGGATAAAGCTAAAGAGCAGGACCTCAAAAATAGTGATCTCTGGATTATTCTCAGTGCCTCCTGCAAGTAAACATCAAAAGAGTAGGATCAAACATATGAATGCATAGCTGGAGAAATGGTGCAGTAAGGAGGGCTTTAAGTTCAGCAACAACAATATTACATTTGTATGGCGTTGGGAGGACTTCCCAAGGTGCTGGATGATTGATGGATGATTGGGACCAGTTCTGGGGAAGGTGGGACCTGTACAAGGAGGATGGGTTACACCTGAGCAGGGCTGGGACCAATGTGTTCGAAGGGAGATTAACTTGGCTAATTTAGATAGGGAAGGAAATCAGCATTAGAGAGCCAAACAAATTACATAAAGGGCTGGGAGAGATGAATTGCGATGTAATAAGGAGTGGGGTGACCCATGGCACAGTCAAAGAGGAGAGACTTGAGGCAGGACTTGCTATACAAGTGTAATTTTGTTGTTGAAGGAGACTAGGGAGGGGGTGGGATTGCAAGATGGAATTCCAAAGGTTGGTGGCAGAGTGGTTTTGTCAGAGTATGCTTTGGGGGTCCTGGAAAAATACAACTGTGTTCAAAAGCTGGTAGCTCAGACCTATGATGGAGTGGTTGTAATGGCATCAGAACTAAGTGGAGTTCAGGCCAAAATAAAAGAAAAAGCCCCAGCAGCGACATTTACACACAGTTACACTCACAAGTTGAATCTAGTACTTTCTCAGTCTGCAAAACTCATCTCCGAATGTAAAATATTTTTTAAAACAGTAGAGGGATTCGCTTAATTTTTCAACAAATTTACCCAACACATGAGGCTTCTTGATGAAGTAGTGAAGCAACGCATGCTTAGGGCTGCACCGACAAGGTGGAACATGCATTCATGGCTTGTTCAGACAATAAGCCATTATCATTCTAAATTGAATAAAATTAATTGGAAAGGAAAGTCTTTTAAAACTACAGGGCACCAAGACCAATGATTTTTACAATTGGTTACGGAAATCTTTGTTCAGAAGGAAAGGCAGATGGACTTCAGCTTCAAATAAATATGTAAGTGAATTTAAACATTTATAAATACTCTTATTGTTATACTTGACCAAAGGAATGTAACTGACATCTAATATACAGTATAATTTGGTGCAAAAGCGATGAAGATGTGGGATGGTAAGCAGTATTCGAACAACAACAACAATTTACATTTATAGAGCGCCTTTCACGTCGGGAGGACGTCCCAAGGCGCTGAACAAGAGGCGTGTGACCCGAGCTGGGAGGGGAGTGTTTGGGAAGGGGTTAAACACGAAGGGGAGGTAAAAGAGTTCGGGGTGGAACAAAATGCACGATCGAAGAGGAAAGTCTTCAAATCGGCCTTGAAAGAGGAAAGGGAAGAGGTGAAACAGAGGGATTGAGGGATGGCATTCCATAAGGTGGGAGCGGAGAAACTGAAGGCCCGGCCTCCGATGGTGGGGCGGTTCGGGCGGGGGGCTTGGAGCAGGCCATGTCCTGTTGAACGGAGGGTCCGGGTGGGCGTGTAGGGGGAGAGTAGATCGGTTAGGTAGGATGGGGCAAGGCCATGTAAGGACTTGTAGGTGAGGACGAGGATCTTAAATTCGATCCTCTGGAGGATGGGGAGCCAGTGGAGAAGGGCGAGGGTGGGAGTTATGTGGTCATGGAGGCGGGTGCGGGATAGTACACGGGCTGCAGAGTTTTGGATGGCCTGCAGCCTATGAATGGAGGAACTGGGGAGGCCGACTAGGAGAGAATTTCCGTAATCCAGCCGTGAGGTGATGTAAGCATGCACAAGTGTTTCGGCAGCGCGGGGGGTAAGATAGTTGCGGAGCCTGGCAATGTTGCGCAGATGGAAATAGGTGGTGTCGGTCAAGGCGCGGATGTGGGGGAGGAAGGAAAGTTTTTGATCGAACATGATGCCGAGGTTCCTGATTGGCTTTGTGAGGTGGAGAGTACAGCCTTGGATGTTGAGGCTGGCAGTGCCCGATGTGTGGAGGTGCTGGCTTGAGCCAATCAGGAGGGCCTCGGTCTTATTCACGTTCAATTGCAAAAAATTGTCCCTCGTCCACGATTCGATGTCGGATAGACATGCTGTCAGAACATCGATCGTCTGGGGGTTGAGGGATGAGGCAGAAAGGTACAACTGGGTGTCATCCGCATACATGTGGAAATTTACCCCATGTCTGCGGATGACGTCGCCCAGGGGGAGCGTGTAAAGGGTGAAAAGAAGGGGACCGAGGACAGAGCCCTGAGGGACGCCGTGGGAAACTGTGCGGGGGTTTGAAGAAAAGCCATTGGAAGAAACAAAATGTAAACGGTGGGTCAAATAAGAATGGAGGTGGGTCAAATAAGAATGGAACCGTAAATATGTAAAGGATGGGAAAAAGCAGTCTGCTGCTGCTTTGGGGGGCATGGCTTTATGACAACGACATAAACATCACTGCAGCCTAGACTACATGAATTCTAAGTCCTGACTTGGAGGGGCTTGAACCCACAACCTTCTGACTCAGAAGTGAGAGCATTACCAACTGAACCAATGTAAAAAATATTTTGGCAAATGTGAATGCGTATAACAGAGAACTTTTAAGAATCTTAACGTCTGATGAGCTCATATTTCAAACATATTCAAATGGTGTAAGCATATCCAAACAAAAGTGTTATCTCAAGGTTAATATGTTTCTGATATCAATGAGAATGAAGGAATGAGTGAAGAAGCAGGCGATTTAATTGCATCTATCCAGCCTTGATTCAGACCAGATCCCAGGCATGACAGGGCACGATCTCTTTACTAAAACCTGCTCTTCACAGGACAGAAGAGCAACACAATAAAAAATCATTCAGCCCCATGTGGAGATAATAAACTTGATAACCCTTGCATTAATTCTGAGTCTCTTTAGCCTTCGTTTCACGATGACAGATTGTCAGAATTATTTTAATAGAAAGCAGGTTGTATCGTGTAAAATCTGATTGAGTACAAAAATAACAAGAAATTAAAATCATGATGGCTATAAATTAAGTTAATGATGCCAGACAAGGCAGTTCATATGTAACTGTTACATAGCGTATAATCAGAGCAAAAGCATTTTTTTAAAAAATTATAAATTGCTGTCAGTTACACCTTAAAGCTTCAAGTATTCTTATGAAAATCTCCAATTCTGTATCTATGTGTCTATTTGATTTGTACCATCAAACAGGAGCTCACATTGGTCTAGTATTCAGTCAAATCTTGAGTCACACTGCAGAATTAGAAAGTGCAAATAAACTGGAATATTCACTGTTAAAATGGATAAGCTCTGTATTTGGACCTTAAGCTAATGTCTTGGAGAGCATATATTAATGAGGAAAACATAAAACAAGCGCACATATTCCACCACGGTTGTTAAATCGGATGATTTTAATTTGGGAAGGTCAATGTCAAGGATCACACAAGGGTGCACTGCTGTTACAGGGATCCACAAGTTACCTGAGTACCAGGTTATGTGGAGTTTCACTAACAGATTTTTCATTTGATTCAAATATCTCCTGCTACTAATTTGTTCTTATTCTCTATCTGTTTTGCAACCCTTCTCTTTATTGCAATCTCATCATCTGTCACTCTTTCACCCTCTCTATTCTGCCTTGATGCCTTTTCTGCCTTTTGCCTGTTTTTTTCTCTCACTCTAATTGTCTGTTTTCTCTCAGTTATACTATCAATCATCTTTTCTCAACCTCACTGTTTCCCAGCACCCTCTTCTGCTCTGCTATTTGCCCATTGACTCTCCACCATCTATTTCCCTTTAAAAAATGCATAGAATCCAATGTGGGTTTTGGTAACTGGTACCTATCAGTGTGAGAACTCTCCTAAACAAGATCACATCAGAGGGGAATTCCCTTCCCTTTACCATTGGATTCTGTTTTGCACAGCTTGAAATCCCTATTAAAGTATCTCGTTCAGAAATATTTTTAAAATTCCAATGTTCTGTCAGGTCTTTCTCTCGCATCTCAATGTCTGTCAACATATTTGTTCAGAATCATTTATAAAAATATAAATTTTTATGTTAAGTATGGAGGTATGGATAAGATCTGAACAGATTTATGAGCCAAACTGATCCCTTTACTGTGAATTGGTATGTACTGTTTGTGAATGCAGATGAAAATACAGATAATAATAATCCTAGCATTTGATATTGAGCCTTATCACCTCATTGAGACATCTGATAGCACTTAACAGTGTAGTGACTAGGTTTTGAAGGTGAGCTTGGCAGCCAATTATTGCAAATGCATTCCTCCAACCATCAAGTGAATTATTTTATTTGGGGTAAAGTGAACCAGGAGAGAGAAACTCTCTTCTCTTTTTCAGTAATACCATAGGCTTTTTAACTTCCACATGAACTGGCAAGCAAGAACTCAGTTTAACATCTTATCCAAGGGTTCCCCCTCCAATAATGTAGCACTCTTCCAGCACTGACTATAATGCCAGCCTTAGCATGTGATTACAAAGTCCCATTGTGGGACTTGAATCCACAGCCTTCTGTCATTCAATTTCACTTCCCACGTTGGCGCATCATTCAACTAACAAAAAGTGTACCAGAACACAGGCATGGCATATACTAGACTACATCATTTTTTATATGATGCTCTTTATTGTGTTTCAGCAACAACAAAAATTAGCACTTATTTATATTAGCACCCTTCAGGCTGGGTCTTGGAGTTCTGTATCCGTATTCGCTCCAATCTGTGTTCTGAGCATGCTATGGTGTACATTTGAAGTGAACTATGAAGAAGCAAAGTTTACCTGTAGATTAATCAATCCCATTTGTTTTATTCATAGATTCATAGATTCATAGAATTTTACGGCACAAAAGGAGGCCATTCGGCCCATCTAGTCTGTGCCGGCTCTTTGAAAAGAGCGATTCAATCCCACTGCCCTGCCCGCTCCCCATAGCCTAATAGACCTGTTCTCCCTAAATAAAGATCTAATTCCCTTTTAAAAGTTGTTATCGAATCAGCCTCCACCACCTTTTCAGGCAATGCATTCCAGATTCGAACAACTCGCTGAGTGAAAAAATTTCTCCTCAGCTCCCATCTACTTCGCCTTGAAACTATTTTAAATCTGTGACCACGAGTCACAGATTCACCCACGAGTGGAAATAGTTTTTCTCTATTTGCCCTGTCGAAACCCCTCATGATCTTATAAACCTCTATTAGGTCTCCCCTCAATCTTCTCTGCTCCAGAGAGAATAACCCTAGCCTATCTAGCCTCTCCTCATAGCTGAAGTCCCTCAATCCTGGCACCATCCTAGTAAATCTTCGTTGTACCCTTTCCAATGCCTTCACATCCTTTCTGTAGTGTGGTGACTAGAATTGAACACAGTATTCCAGCTGAGGCCTCACCAAAGTCTTATAGAGGTAAGTCAGCACTTCCTGACTTTTGTACTCTATACTCCTATTTATAAAGCCTAGTATCCCATATGCCTTCTTAACAGCCTTGTCTACCTGTCCTGCCACCTTCAACGAGTCACTAACACAAATCCCCAGGTCTCTCTGTTCCTTCACACCATTTAAAATTGTACTATCTAGCCTATATTGCCTCCCTTCATTTCTTCTCCCAAAATGCATCACCTCACACTTCTCTACATTAAACTTCATCTGCCATGTGTCTGCCCACTTTACCAATTTGTCTATATCCTCTTGCAGATGGCTACTATCCTCCTCACTATTTACTATTCTCCCTAACTTAGTGTCATCTGCAAACTTGGAAACTGTACTCCGTACACCCAAGTCCAGATCATTGATGTAGATTACAAACAGCAATGGTCCCAAAACTGATCCCTGTGGCACACCACTGCTCACTTCCCTCCAATCTGAAAAACAGCCGCTCACTACAACTCTCTGCTTTCTGTCTCGCAGCCAGTTGTGGATCCACGCTGCCACTGTCCCTTTTACGCCATGGGCCTTTAATTTCATAATAAGTCTCTCATGTGGCACTTTGTCAAATGCCTTTTGAAAGTCCATGTAAACTACATCAACTGCACTACCATTATCCACCCATTCCGTTACCTCATCAAAAAATTCTATCAGATTTGTAAGGCAAGATTTGCCTTTAACAAATCCATGTTGACTGTCCTTTATTAGCCTATATCTTTCTAAGTGAAGATCTACCTTGTCCCTGATTATGGACTCTAGAAGTTTGCCCACTACCGACGTTAGACTGACTGGTCTGTAGTTACCAGGCTTGTCCTTCTGCCCCTTTTTATGCAAGGGAGTAACATTAGCTATCCTCCAGTCCTCTGGCACGACCCCTGTGTCCAAGAAAGATTGAAAGATTGTGGCCAGAGTCCCTGCTATTTGCTCCCGTGCCTCACTTAGTAACCTAGGGTGCATCCCATCCGGACCAGGTGACTTATCCATCTTGAGCGACGTCAACCTTTTTAGAACTTCCTCTCTGGTTATAATTATTCTATCCATTTCTCCTACCCTCTCCTCTAATACCATGGCATTGGCTGTATCCTTTTCTTTTGTGAAGACAGAGGCGAAGTACTCATTCAGTACATCAGCCATGCCCTCTGCCTCCACAATGAGATTTCCTCCTAGGTCCCTAATTGGCCCCACCCTATCCTTGACCAACCTTTTACTCTTAATATGTTGGTAAAAAACCTTAGGGTTCCCCTTAATCTTACTCGCTAATTGTTTTTCATGCAGTCTCTTTGCCCCTCTAACTTCCTTTTTTAGTTCTATCCTACACTTCCTATATTCTGCTTGGTTCCCTTCTGAATTTTGAGCCTGACACTTATCATAAGCCTCTTTTTTTTGTTTTATTTTGGCCCCGATTTCCTTAGTCATCCAGGGAGGTTTGGATGCCTTACATTTCACCTTTGTGGGGATGCTTTTGACCTGTGCCTGAACTATCTCCTCTTTGAATGCTGCCCACTGCTCGTTAGTTGTCTTACCTGCCAATTTTTCTTTCCAATCCACCTTGGCTAGGTCCCACCTCAACTCATTGAAATTAGCCCTTTTCCAGTTGAGTGTCCTCACCTGTGATCGTTCCTTATCCCTTTCCATAATTATTCTGAATCTAACGATATTGTGGTCACTATTCCCTAGATGCTCACCTACAGAAACCTGTTGAACTTGCCCTACCTCATTTCCCAAAACTAGATCCAGCAATGCTTCTTTCCTCGTTGGACTGGAAACATACTGATCAAGAAAGTTGTCCTGCACACACTTCAGGAATTTTTCTCCCTCCTTGCCCTTTACTCTACTATTCTGCCAGTCTATGTTGGGATAGTTGAAGTCACCCATTATCACTACTCTATTAGCTCTGCATTTCTCCGTGATACGCTTGCAGATCTGCTTGTCTATCTCCTCTCCACTATTTGGTGGTCTATAGTATACCCCTAACAGTGTAACTGCACCTTTTTTATTCCTCATTTCTAACCAGATAAATTCGTTTTTTAGTCCTTCTTCCACCTCGTTCCTTTCTAAGGCAGTCACTGAGTCCTTAACTAAAATTGCCACCCCGCCCCCTTTTCTCCCTTCTCTATCCCTCCTGAATACATTATAACCAGGAATGTTCAACTCCCATTGCTGCCCATGCTGGAGCCAAGTCTCTGTTACTGCTGTAACATCATATCGCCTCGCAGCAACCTGAGCCTGCAGCTCACCAATTTTATTTCTCAAACTTCGTGCATTTACATACATGCACCCTAAGGCACAAATTACTTCCTCTGCACTTTTCTCCCATCTTACCCTTACCCCTGTCCTCTTTGTTACCCCTCCCGTATCTGAACTACTGATCAGTTTCCCACCCTCACCCCCCGGGATTAGTTTAAAGCCCCCCCCACAAAACTCGACAACCTCCCTGCAAGGAGATTGGTTCCAGCCATGTTCAGGTGTAACCCATCCATTTTGTATAGGTTCCACCTACCCCAGAATTGGTCCCAATGGTCTAAGAACCAGAAACCCTCCTTCCTACACCACTTCTCCAGCCATGCATTGATGTGCCTTATTCTAGCATTCTGGAACTGGCTTGCTCGAGGCACTGGAAGCAACCCAGAGATCACCACTCTCGAAGTTCCACTTTTCAGTTTACTCCCTAGTCTCTGGTACTCTCCCTGGAGCATCTCAGGTCTTTTCCTCTCAACTTCATGGGTCCCAACATGGACCACCACAAGTGGATTTTCCCCTTTCCCTAGCAGAATTTCATGCACCCGCTCAGTCAAGTCTTCAACCCTGGCACGTGGTAGGCAACACACCTTCCGAGATTCGCGTTTCCGTTCACAAAAACGCCTATCTATACCTCGGACAGTTGTATCTCCTATTAAAATGGTCTTTATGGAGTTGGTTTGTCCAACCTTCTCACAGACCTCCTTATCCAAACAGGTACTTCATACCTGTTGGAAATGGTTACAGTCTGGGGTTTCTCTGCACCACTCTTGTGGTTCCGCATACCCGGTCGTCTGACTGTCACCCAGTCCTGACCGTGGCTGGCAACAGCGCACTCTTGTTCCCTAGGTCTTGGTGGAGTGTCAGGCTCTAGGATGAAACTATCTAAGAAGCTTTCCCCTTCCCTGATGCACCGCAATGTCTCCACCTGATACTCCAGCTCAGCTATTCTGAGCTGGAGCTTCCTCAGGTGCAGACATTTGCTGCAGATGAAGTCACCTTGGCTCAGGTTGCCCTCCATCAACTCCCACATCCCGCATTCCTCGCACATCACATGCCAGGCCATTATCTCGACTTACTTCCCTGGGATATATATAATCTGCACCTACTTCCCCCTCTGCACCTAATTCCCACTCTCACCCAATTCCTTCTCACTCTGTCCTCGCCTCACTCCGTCCGTAGCTCACTCTGGCTCTCTGCTCGATTTTAGTGATGGATTGTTGAATTATTGAATGATTGCAAACCATTTAATCTATTAGAATACAATCATCCAATTCCTTGTTCTTTTTAGAGATGAATATCAGCCTATTTTCCTTGGCATTTTTCCAGGCTGGTCAGGTGGCTATCAGTATCTGTTCCTATATCATGTAACAATGAAATGGAAAGATGTGTCCATGTCATCATGAAGGACCTTGTCATGCTACTTATAAAATCTGTATAGATATTATTAATTGGCAATTTTGTTCTTGTTCTTTAAAGCTCTAACTTCATTTGGCCAACAACCAATTTTTTTTAAAATTTCTGAAGCCAAACACAAAAGAACATTGAATTTCATTTTAGTAGTCATTTTATTCTTAGATTGACTGATATATTTGGCACATTTTCTGTATATAAATGGTGCATTGCACCAGCCCTTGATTGTAGAAGTGCAGCTTTGATCAAATGTAATAATAATAATTAATATTAATAGAGGATTGGATTCATGAGAAGAATAGACAATGGAGCTCTACATTCACAGGTGGATTTATAAATACTGAATCACAGATCTGTCTTGGTTGATCTTATGGAATTCTGTCCAGCTCCATTACTCAGTTCCAATTTCACAAGATCACAAGATTGGTCCGGGTGAAGAATGCTCTCCAGCCCATCCGATCGTATCTCTTCAGAACACTTGGCTGTTTCAGCATCTGAGGAGAGTTCCAGGAGTTCGGCCATGACACAGTTGAGATTTATTACTCTCACAGAGATTTATTACTGTGAGATCCCTTTGTAAATAAATGGATTCACAAAGATTTATTACTTTGTGAATCCCTTTATTCACAAAGGGATCTCACAAAGATCCTTTTGTGAATTTCTCAATTTACATCCCAATGACCGGCAGGTCACAAGCAACAACAACAAAATTGCAGTCCTATTATGTCCATCGAATAGCCAATGAGAAAACTCTGATGCTTGAGATGTCAGGTATTGGAAGGTGTTACCTAGACTCCAGCTTTATGAATCCGTCATCCTGTCCCATCTCCGAGCAAAATTTATCAAATACTGTATGCTGTGTGAATTGTTGAATGCGAGTGATATTTTTCAAAGTCCATTAACCATTTAGACTCATTAGGATGCAGAAAAGCATGGATGAGACAACTGAAATGATAAAGCATTCTCCAGAATAAAACTGAATGGATTTTAGGAAGCATTCTAATAATGTCACAGTCAAAGAAAACCAATAATAATCTGTATGATCAAAGAGCTTCACAGGATTTTACAGTGAAAATTGTGTATTTGTAGATAGATGCAATAGCCAATTTGCGTACAACAATGTTCCACAAACAGCCATGAAATGAATGATTTATTTTGTCTGGGGAAATTATTAGTCAGGAAACAGGAGAAACTCCTTTCTCTTTTCAAACCATCTCATGGGATCTTTATCGTCCACTAAAACAGGCAGATGGGAACTTGGTTTAAGTTCTCATTTGAAGATTGGCCACTCTGGCAATGGAACACTCCTGGAGGAACACTTCACTCTACTGTATGGGGAGTGTCAGTCTAGACTGTGAGCTCAAAGTACCGACTTGGGGCTTGGACAACAACCTTCTGACTTGGAAGCTAGAGCAATACCAACTAAACCAAACTGACACACATTGCTGGCACGTCATGTTCAAATACAGCTAGAAGGATAAACTACCAGAAAAAAGCCAGCCTGATGTTAGCAGCCATGAATATTCCTACACGTTTCCAATGTGTTACTGAGGTTATTAAGTTAGAAGCACAACAGCTTTTTTTTTTAGCAAAATAAAGTTGTACTTAATGTGGAGTCATATCATCCTGCCCGTCCCCTCCGTTCAGCGGGCTCTGTCCTGCTCCATGTCCCCCAGCTGAACCGCCCCACCATCGGTGGCCGGGCTTTCAGCCTCTCTGACCCCACACTCTGGAACTCCATACCGCAATCCTTTTGCCTCACTTCCTCCCTTTCCTCTTTCAAGGCTGGTCTCAAGACCTTCCTCATCGACTGTGCCTTCTGCTCCTCTCCTAACTCCCTCACCTCTCCTTCCCCCTGACCCTACCCTGATCCTTCCCTACCTGCTCAGGTCCCAAACTAACTGTTCGGCGCCTTGGGACGTCCTCCCGACATGAAAGGCACTCTATAAATGTAATTTTGTTAGTGTTGTTTATCAATTGAATTGATACAAAATACTCCAGCAGCATCACAACAATGATCACAATAACACATTAATGAATACAGACTGTGTCAGTCCATTATGTGCGCTTTGCTGATGTGTATGGTCAATGGATTTCACATTGCAGGACATGAAATATAATACAATTTTCATTTGTACAGTGCCTGTGTGTTCTTGTGTGCTTGGGCTTCTCTAGAAAGTTTCAAGAAAGTTGCATTTCCAATTAATCTAAATTCTTATACAATAGGTTGCATTACACAATTTAGAAATATTGGCTCTGATTCTGTTGGGGTACTGGATATCAAAAGAGGTAAACCTTTTAAATCATTCTTGTATTTTTTGAGGGCTCCGAAGGTAATGACCAATTTTATCTGGGTGATTGTTGGCCAGGACACCAGGAGAAACACCCTTCTCTTTTCAGATAGTTCCATTGGATCTTTAATAGACAGCATAATTGAGGTACTGCTTTGTAGTTTCTGAATGTTAAGGGTTTGTGTTTCTTTACCTTGTATTAATATTATGCCTATTGCTGATGAGAGCCACTAATATGTTCCTTTGCACTCCAGCTCATGTATTTATCAACCTCACATTATTTTTTTTGATGTATGCTATGCAAAGATTCAATTTAATTTCCTCCATTACATAACATAAGTCATACGGAATTGAAATTATTGTCATGAATCGTTACTTCTCAAACTCTTCTGTCGCATTTCACCGACCTCTGCAGAACAATGAGTGCATTAATATACCGGTACAATTTTGCAGTGGCTCAAAGAGAAAGCACAGTATGAGGGCCTCTGAATCAATGACTCATTATGCTATGTCTATACTTCAAAAGTCTGATTTCTTTACCAGGTTTCTACAAGTTACACCTGCATAAAATTGTATTCTGACACCTCTGCTTCATTTTTTCACAGCTGTGTTAACTTACATGGTCCATCACAGCAAACGTTTGCTGACTTTAAAGGCAGAATGAAACATTTTGCCTGACGACCGTCAAATAGTTGATGGAATTGAGTAATGAGCAGAGTCAAAAGGATTATCATTGATTTCTCATGGACGAACTTCTTCCTTGGCTTATGATGGAGTAACTGCACAATTAAAGCATGGCAGTGGAACCATATACAATATAATTTGTTTCTATACAGGGAATGAGGGAGGATGTCTCAAAGTACTTCACAGTCCTGGATGAGAACTCGAGATGGGAGGCGAGGTAGGCGGTGATACTAACAATGTGTTGAAAACTCTCTGAAAAAGGATATTATTTTCGTCTGCTTTGTGATTTGTTGCTTATCCTTCATATAAATCAAAATAATTCTTGCACTTTATATAGTGCCTTTAAAATCCAAACGTCTCAATGCACTTCAGTTTTCCTTGAAGGATTGTGATGGTATACTTCCAGATGAATGTAGCACACAATTTAATACACAGCAGTTTCCCACAAACAGCCATCAAGTCAAAGGCCAATTCTGTCTGGCAATAGAGGAGGGTGGTGGCAGGGAGGCTGGGGGATGCGGGGGAGAAACTCCCTACCCTTTTCAAATAATGCCTTGGGATCTTTAATGTCTTGACATGAACAGACATTGTGGATCAAGTGTTAGAGTCAAATATACAGCGAAGTCAGCATTTCTGACAATCCTAACCTAATCTCTAACCCTAGTACAGTGCTGCACGCAGTAACGCACTGCATTGTCAGCTTATTCTTGTGGGGAGATTGACAAATAATTAGGACTTTTGCACACAAAATATACAGTCAATTCACAGTATATTCTGTGAAGCACTTTGTGATATTTTGAAGATGTGATAAGGCTCTATATCAAATGGAAGGATTGTTATTATAATAATTGGCCCAGTTTTATGTGGGGTTTGCCAATTCGTGACTTATTTTAAAACTCTTTCATTTTATATGCTAACGCTACTTTATTCACATTATTTTAAATGTAACCACTAAATACACATTGTGCTGAATGAAAGTTCAGTGTGAGAACAGCTATTTTGTTCCTTATTTCAGTCAGACTGATTTCTAAATTGCCTTCATAGGTGTTTTGGTCTACAGGAGGTGTTTTGTAAAACGCCTAATTGAAAGCTGGTATCGATATTGCAGACTAAAAGTAATAATAATAATAGTCCTTGCATTTGATATAGCATCTTATCATGTCTTCGAAATGTCTCAAAGCATAATACAGAATATACTGTGAATTGTCTATGCATTTTGTGGGCAACAAAATGTATAATAATGGCTGGATCAACAGAAAGTACAGCCATGGTGACAAATGTTTTATTTGGAAATATGTTGTACTGTGGATTGCCTCAGAAAAAGGATAAGGAAATCAGCTTGATAGTGACAAATGAAACATCCTCCCTTGATGGTGATCAGTCAAAATGCTTTCAATTGACTTTGAAGTGGTGAACAACATGTGGTAATATGCAGTAGAATTTTATTAATGAAGTAAATTAAATCTGCAACACTTATAGATTTTGATGGAGAAATGAAATGATATTTCACAGAAATCTAACCCAATGATTCATTTAGTCAAAGCTCCTCCTGCTGTGCCCCTATGAGAATTTTTCAATATACAGGAATTGAATTGTATATGTTTAAAGGCGATTTTCTTCTGAGGAGTGTACAGTAATAAGTTAAATCTGAAGCTCCGAGTCAAGAGTTTGAATAATTAGAGAACTGAAAAATACTTAGAGACACTACAGACCCTATTCTGAACCTTCTCTAAGTCCCATCTCGTTGTTTCAATAAAGAACAAATCTGCACCAAGCCTCCAAATGGTTCAAAATTAATTAATTTGGTGGCATCGCTTATAAAATGATGCATTTGATCAATTAGTTGACACCTTATCCGAAGTGTTCTTGTTACAATTGTAACTTTTGCAATAATTTGTATTCCAAAGCCAAAAAAAACTATCATATTGAAGAAGTTATTTTAAACCAGTGTAAGAAAATTTTAAATGGGATTGAAAAAGCAAACCCAAATCAATACTTTAAAATATATCATGACAGCAAAACAAGAGGACATAGATTTGGAATTATAAATAGCAAGTCCGGGGCAGATACTCAGAAGGTTTATTTTATGCAGAGAGTAATCAACAATTGGAATGGGCTGCCAGGAAAAATGACAGAGACCAGGACACTGGACTAATTTCAAAAGCAGTTTGATGTAGTGATGGATGGATGTGAGGGATGAGATGGGCCGGAGGGCTTTCTTCATCCAAACCAAGCTTGTGATCCTAGGAATGCGAAATCTCTACCTCAACAAATTTGGATTCCACTGTTCAGTGACGTGACAATTATCATAGCTGACCATTATCATGGTGATAACTATCATCTCATCAAAATGTGCAATGTAAATATGGGGTGAAAAATGCATCACCTACTGCAATTTTGCACTCCATTAAAACAGAATCCTGTGAAGACTACATTGTACTATATACTATACCTTGTCAGAATTCCTTCTGATGTGAAATGCAATGATTGTTATTATTATATCTATGGGTTATTGTGCAAAATCCCATCCGTTTAAGGCTAACTTCCACTCTCTTCCCTCCTCTAACTCTCCCTAACAAAATTCATAAATAGTAGAGACTGGCTTCATAAAGGGTTGAAGTTCTGTTATGGGAGAGGTTTAGCTTCCAATGATGGGCCAACACTGATTGGACAAATGCTTGTACTTTTTTGGATTACCCAACTTCATCTTCTGCCTGAGAAGATGACACTAGATTTTAGTCAAGCAAAGATCTTATGCTCCCCAGCAACAGCAACAACACCTAGATGGTTCCACACAGGAGAATACCTCAAAGCACTTTACCGGGACACTGAACAATGTAGGAAAAAGGGTGAATGAGAAGCTGACTGTAGACATGGTTAAAGAGGTCGGTCTTTCAGCAGGGTTTGGAAGGCAGATAGAGAAATTTGGGGAAAGATTTGACCCATTTAGGGTGAGGACAAAGGGCTAAAAGGTACTAACCTTGTATTTTGTGATCATTTGGTGATTGCTGAAAGGCATGTCAGTAAGTATTAGTCAAAACAATGTAAAGTGATGAGTGGAAATGATTATTACGTCATCCCTCTAATGTGCTTTCTCTTTATATAGATTCCCAGGGGAAAAACCTTTCTTAGTTGTTAAAGTTTTGCCCTTTTGGAGGAAACCCTTGCTCTCTCAGCATGACTAATGCAACTTATTATGCCCGAGTGCTGGGAGTTTGGGTAATGAATTTGCTTTGGACACTTGAAATGAAAGATTTGCTGCGGATGGATTTTTTCTGTAGAAAATAGAATAAGATCTACTCAGGGCCACTAATTTTCAATAAAACTAGATTGAATCATTGATCCCTGATGTGACTTTTAGTAAAAAAAAATGAGTTGGTGGAAAAAAGTAACTTAGGTCAGACTCATTTACTACTCGAGAGCGAAATAACGGAGAAGGATTTTATGTCATGCCGCTATTTTCTAAAATTTACAGAGAGTAAATTTGTTGCATGAACTAATAGGGTAAGAGGTATTACCTGTTGCCCTATTAGTGAAAGGGTAGTGAAAGCTGTATGAATTTGCCTGCATATTTGGCTTGACTATGCCAACGCCTTGCCCCACCCTATCTCTGCGGCCTTTTAACCCCCTGCCAACCTGTACACTCCCTCCGACCCACCCACCGCACCATTGGTGACCAAGTCTTCAGCCACTCTGCCCCCAACCTGCAGAATTCCATCTCTCAATCCCTCCACCTCGCCCCGTCCCTAGTCTACTTCAAGTGACACCTCAAGAAACTTCCTCTTCGATCGTGCCAACAGTCAGCCCCTTTCCCCTCCCTTCCCTCCATCCTCTCTGATCTCAACCCCAGCTCTAATCCATAATTTTGTTATCTTTATTGTTGTTCTTACATATTGAGTTACATCTATACTTATTGCCTTGTACCATGTACCCCGCAGAAGGTGATTTGTTCCCAGACCTCTGTCAATGTTACTCGAACTGACAGCCAAAGGCCATGATAAAATGAGTAACAATGAACTCTACTGACTTGGAGCTTCTCCAGAAACCAACACTGAAAACTGAGAATTGTGTTTTGTGCGTGCGTGCATGAGTGTGTGTTGGGGTACAGATTGGTCTGGTGGAAATAATACAAAACTAGTTTGATAGACTTAATGGCCCACTCCCTTTACTGTAACTAAGCAGCAAGACACAATATCACGCTGCTCTCTTAATTCTGTTTTGACAGTGCACCAAGGCAGCACCTCAGCTATTTTTTACTAGGGAGAACTCCTCATGAAACATTAGAATAATAATTGAGCAGCATTCACTATATTAAAGGCAAGACAAATGAAATGGTTCAAAACCCGGTCTTGAATTATCTTTGAAAGCTTGGACAAGCTATTTCAGCACTGAATTATCTGGGGCAGAATTTCCAATGCTTCTTGACCTGCCAACACTTCACAGTTAAAGCTAACACCACAGATGTGATCACCATTTGTCACTAACATCCTCGGCGCTAAATGGTTCCATGCGTTGAGGTTAAGTGCTGAGGGCGAACAGAAGACATTTATTGCTCAGACTCCTGAGAAATAAACGATAGTCTGTAAATCACTGAAGCGTGTCAGTCAAGATAGTGTTTGTGGTCCAACAACCAATCATCATAATAATAATAATAATCCTTGCATTTGACATATCAAATCTTTGAGACGTCGCAAAGCGCTTCACAGAATATACTGAAAAGTGAATTGATGATATATTTTGTGTGTGAAACAAAATGGACAGCTTAGATCATGCAATCATATGATATCACATTCATTAGTATCTCAGCAATAGATCTATTTCACTCTCCCAATGTACTAAGTACTGTATTGAGTTCAGTTTGTACTGTATGACTGTTCAACTACTGATAGACTAGATGAAGACGTTCAGATTGTAAAGTGTTCTATCATTGTCAATTGGTACATCCAGCAGATATATATCTATTGCACGTGTATTGATGATATTTGTATGTTACATACTTATGGCTTCTAGTTTCTATGTTATTCATGGGAAAGCTAAATGTGAATGTTGCACACTGTGGGCTTTGATTGTATGTTGAGCATGTGTCCCCCACTCTATACCCTTCACCATCAGGCCTTTTTGCCCCTGCTCTCTGGAACTCCATCCCAGAGTGCCTCCAATGTGAGCAGCATTATAAGCGAGAGACCTGGGTTCAATTCCAGGCAGGGTGAAACCTTGGGAAAGTTACTCCACAATCTGCCTAACTCCACAATTTGCCTAATAATAATCCTTAAAAAAAAACAATAATAAATTAGTCATTTTAATCCACGACTGTTTGTGGGACACTGCTATATGCGATTGGCTGCTGCGTTTCACCCACAAATATACAGTCAATTCACTTTACAGTATATTCCGTGAAGCCCTTTGAGACGTCTAGAAAACATGTAAAGTGCTATATCAAATGCAAGGATTATTATCATAATTATAACTGATTCCCACCATTGCCTCATTCAAGGTTTTTCCCAAGATATACCTTTGTGATCACAATTTTGGTCATTTCCCCCCATCACCATACACCTTCAGCTTCAACCCCCATCTCAGGTTCCAGCAATGTTAAGCACTTTGAGATGTCTTCTCAAAATATAAATTGTATTGCATATTATTTTTATACATTAGCTAAATTGCATTTCATCTCTCATGTCACATGAATGTGAGCTACGTTTCTGAGTTGCAAACATGTGGTTTACATTTGGGTACCTCACCTGGTTTTGTTGCAGTCTATTCAGCTGTAAAGAATAGGGACGACTTTTCTAATTGCTCCTTGTGCAGCACAATAATCTCAGCATTACGTGCTCCAAACTATTGCATGTTAACAGCTTGTTACACAGCTGACTTGCATTCATAGCTGTGTGAGACTCATTGAGGCTGTAAAGATTTGCATGAAACAGAAATGTGTCTTCTTTATTGCATTCTTCCCATAAGCATGAGGATAAACGTCATTCTTTTGAATCCACTTTGGACAGATTGAGGCTTTTTACGAGATATCGGATTTCAAAATCAAGGGATCACAATAACGCCTGTTAATAACAATTTAGTGTTTACAGGGAGTCCTGCTGGTAACAGGCAATAGGTCGCAGCCAACTCATGGAGACCCCAATGAACCACTGTCAGCAATTTGATGCAGGGATCCTGTGTTGGCTGTGATGACATTGCTGGTTGCTGCTATGATTCATCTTAAGCATTGCTAAATCCCTATTAGAGGATTTGCGATATACCTTGTGTTTGTCCTCAATATTCCTTAAGTGCAGTATTGTACAGGTGCTTGTTTAAATTAATTGTGTTCATTTACGTTATGAAATTATGCAAATACATAAAATTTTAACTTAGACTCATTATAACCTAGTAAATCAGAGATTCAGCGACAGGTATTAATATAAGAATTCTCCCATTGTATAAGTTCGATCAAACGGCTTGCATTTATTTAGCACTCTTCACGCTTTGAGACATCTCGTGATGTGATAAGGCACTATATCAAATGTGAGAATTATTATTAGTAATGTCTAAGGTTGCTCAAGAAATGTTAAACCACTATGAAGAAAAAATAGTCACAAGGATCCACATTGATCCACCATAGATGAAATAAAAGCTCTGTAATCACACCAATTTCTGACTCCCTTTGTATCAGCTTTATGTGGAACAAAGGGTGATTTGTAGTAAATACTTTTCATGTCAGACACTAACATTAATATCAATTATAACAAATGTACTTTCATGCTGTAAAGCTTATCTATGAATTGACTGAAAACCACAGATCAACACTGCACATGAAAGATAGTAATTACAAGTTTACTTCCTTGAGGGTATTTATTTTTACCAGAAAGAACTTTAAAAGCAGGTCATCCGATACAGCCTGAGACTCAGGTTCCAGATAGCTCTCATGAGACAGATGAACTACATGGAATTACTGAGAGAAACATGCAGAAGATTTGTTAAGCATTGACAGACATGTTGAGGGAGTCTGTGGAGAAACAGCCTGGAAGCAAGCAAATGTGGTTCCAAGATAAATGACAAAGGAATATCCGGCTACTGCAGACTCATTAGCCTGACCTTAATGGTTCAACAACAATAACTACAACTTGCATTTACCTGATAACTCGACCCTAGTCATCATGCTCTCAATATCATGGCTGCATTAATATGTACACTTATACATGTGCCTAATTCGCCATTCCGCGTAACTCAGCTAAGGCGCCCTTATCCCTTGGAGTGATCAGTAATCAGAAGTTCGCTGTATATAGCGCCCTTCAAAAACAAATGAAATTAATAATAGGAAACACAAATAAAGTGAGACCAACGTGGCTTCATAAGGATTGGATCTTCCCCAACAAACCTGTTTTTGATGATGTGACATTGCTAATTTGTTAATTGGAAGCTGTATGCGATGCATCAGTGGGTTCTAACGAAAGGCCATCAACCTGAAACGTTAACTCACTTCCCTCTCTCCATAGATGTTGCCTGACCTGCTGAGTGTTCCCAGTGACTTTTGTTTGTATTTCAAATTTCAGCATCTGCAGTATTTTGCCTTTGTTTTTTAGTAATCAAATGACCTGAAATGAATTCATTTGCACTGCATTAATTTGGCAAAGAACTGAGTTAAAATTATTTGATGAAGCAGAAGGCAAACACCTTCAAACTTCCAATGCCTAACATGTCAAGTAATAACACAGTCTAGTGCGCAGTATTCCTGATGGGATTTCTAACTAAGCAATTTGATTTGTGCAAATTGACTCTTTCTGGTATTTGGACATATTAAGGAATTTCATTACAAATCCTGCATTTTAGATCTCAATTTGCAAGCTGAACATTCTTGTTCAATGTCTCACATGTTTATTATCACAATAACATTGTATTTGATACAGCACTTTTCATATGGTGAATATATATGTGTATGTGTGTGTGTGTGGTGGTGGGGTGGGGGCAAGTAGTGGGGGTCTCATAGGTCTTAACAAGGTTTTACCATAAAGTATAATTACTTTTTTTAAGATGAACTGAGCAGTATGCTGACCATCAGCTCAATGCGTGTCATGGTTAGTTTAGAGATATCTAATGTATCTATTTGATGCAGAGCTCTGCTGAAATATACCAGTCCTTTCTTTAATGTTTCATCAGGTAAATTCAAGACACATTTTTTTTCTGTCCACAATTGTATTCCGGGCCAATTAATCTTCTTCTCTGGATGCAGGCTGAGCAGCTGTAATATTGGTTGGTATGCAATGAATATTGGATTGTTTCAGCCAACGGAGAAGGCACAAGTTCATGTGTTACTCTGTGTTCTCCAACATCATTTCCTTTTCCATACTGTGTGTACTTGCCAAATTGACCACTTCCAGCATCCCACGATGTATCTGTTCCAGTATCAAATGTTACAGCCGTATAATCCTTTCAGATTTCGCCCACAAAATACAGTCAATCCACTTCACAGTATATTCAGTGAAGCGCTTTGAGACGTCTTAGAAGAAGTCTGTACAGAAATACTGTAGCTTGAAATAGTGCTATATCAAATCTAAGGTTTATTATTATATGATTATGCCTTTTTAGGTTGCATGCTTTGTGTGGCATGTCTTCTTTCCACAAGAGCATTTTTGATGATAATAATATATGATGTTTGCATTTGATAACATTGAAGAATCTTAAAGCTCTTCAGAAATAATTGATTTAAAGTGTAATGATTATATTTGTAGGCAAATGTAGGAGCCAATTTTGCACAGCATTAATAATAATACTTCTTGCATTTGACATAGCTCCTTATCACATCATCGAGATGTCTCAAAGCGCTTCATGGAATATAGTGCAAAGTGAATTGACTATATTGGGTGAGCGAAACGTGGCAGCCAGTTGTGTACAGCAATGTCCCAGAAACAGTCGCCGATTTTATTATTATTATTTTTTTTAATTATTATTATTACCACCGGAAAAGCGATCTGCCAGTCGACTAACAGAATTAAGCAGAATTGCTTCTGTCTAAAAAAAATGATTTCCTCAGCTGCTCTTCCTTACTCTGTGTCTCTTCAGTACTTTCCACTATCTTTGTGCTACAAATCAAACAAAAACATGGTTTAAGAGGTAACAGGGGACACTCAAGCCATGTCACAGTGGCATATCATCTTTACAGTGAATACTCTATACTTATAGCTTAGCTTTACGATGAATCCTGTGATGGCTTTGCAATACTCTCCTGAAGTGAAAGGCACTATAATAACATACAAGAATTAAATTGTTATAAAATTTATATTGAGACACACTTGAATCTCCCCCAATAACAAAACAGGGGTCTTTTGTTAAGATTTTGCCTACTCCAAGTGGCAGAGGGTCCCAACTTTTGAAAAATTGCTGTTCATGTCACATGATAAAAGAAACTATCACAAACTTTGAAGGGAGCTACACGATATGCCAAATGAAACAGAATTGCTTCTGTCCAGAAACTCAAGTTCCAACCACAAACTGTGAGCTCATCAAACAAAACCCCAGCACTAGAGCCACTGAGTTCTAAAAACAAATTTAGTTTATTAGGCAAGATTATTCACCAAAGATGTCCAAACCTCAACACTGTCCTCTTGTGCACACCACAGCTTTTGTAACAGGTTCCAGCTGTTCTACATATGCTTAACTTCCAAATCCTCTTCTGCACTAGGCTCCGTGAGCCCGTCACTCCCCATCTTTGCTAAGCTCCATCAGCTCCCCATTCCCCTAGCAGATCGAATTGAAGATCTTCATTCTCAACTTCAAACTCCTCCATCAACTCGATTTGCGCTACTTCCTTGACCTCCTTTAATCCTAGTGAACCAGCCATTCCCTTTGCTCAGCCGGCTTCAGGTCCTATCCACCCCAGTATTCATCAGTATGCAGTCTTTTAGCCATTCTGTCCTCTGGAACAATAACAACAAAATTACATTTATAGAGCACCTTTCGCGTTGGGAGGACGTCCCAAGACACTGAACAGTTAGGGGTCAGGAGCTGAGCATGGGGGAGGGGCAGGGTAGGTGGGGAGGGGAATGAAAGAGGTTGGAGGGCAGCAGAAGTCCATCCCTGAGGCCCCCCAATACGAAAAGGGACAGTAGAGAATAAAAATATAAATGAAATACAGTGCTATTTTGTATCATGAAAAACATATTTAGGGAAGGGAGTTTCTCCTGTTTCCTGACCAACAATTTCCCAAATATAATTAATCATGCACTACACGGCTGTTTGGGAGACATTGCTGCGTACATATTGGCTGGTGTGTTTGTCCACAAATACACAGTCATTAAACTGCATCCTCTGAACTTACATCTTAACTTCATAATGAACTCTGCAAAGGCTTTTTGTGATATCCTCCTGAAGCGCTATAAATAAATACGAGAATTTCGTTGTCATAAAATGTGGAAATGTTTTGCTAAAACAACAGGCCTGAAAAAGCTCTCATGCGGGCAACAGCAGGTAAATCAAGGCTCAGGATGTAAAGTATATTTTCCATTGCACAGTCGAAGAGGTAGGTTTTCCTTTTGAAGATATTCAAAAGTATTTGAAGATAGGCAAAAATAGAGAGTTTCAGGGGTTAGAGCGTGACGACTTAACGCTTGACAACCAATGATGATACTGAAGATCCAATGGTAATAATAATAATCCTTACATTTATATAGCGCTTTCCATGTCTTATCGACATCTCAAAGCGCTTCACAGAATACAACAACGTCCCAAGATTGGGACCAGTTCAGGGTGGGAGAGAGAAGGCAAGAGGGAAGAAACAGGGAAAAGAGGTAGGGACCAGAGCAGGTGGGGAGGGGTCATGGTTGGGGGCAAAAAGTAGGAAAATTTACTGTATATTTGTGGGAGAAATGCGGCAGCCAAATTGCACACAACAGTGTCCCACAAAAAGTTGTGGAAGTGGGGTTTGGGGAAAAGGGGGAAAAGAGGGTAATGGGAGTGGCCAGAGTCGGGGGAAGGAGAACAGAAAAACCGACTGTGTATTTGTGGGCGAAATGATGAGCAAAGGATGCAAAGAAGATCTGTGTCAGCTGATTGTAGGGGACAGGCAGAGGATTGGGGTATGAGGACATCAGAAAAGGGCTTAACATGTGAGGATGATTTAAATCAGTAATTTGTGAATCCCCTGCTTTCTCAATTTGCGCAAAAATATTTTTGCAAGATGGTTCACCTTCATTATCTGCTCAGTGGTAAGAGTGCATGTAATAAACAACAGCAGGCAGTGAAGAGAGATTCCAGGGACAAAATGTAATGGCAAGGTTCAAAGAGTGAATGGAAAAAACTCAGTCCCATTCACAGAATTGATGGCCTCATCAGTGTAATTGCTACTATGCATTTCCACCCCAGTTTCCATTATTCACTGCTTGATATTTGAAGGATAGACTTTGGTTTTGTCAAAATGATATTTCTGATGCACTGAGGCCTGTCAATTGCCACTGTTAGATTATAAAGAGACGTGCACTTGAGACTGAAGGTTTTCTGGCATATATATCAAAACAAAATTAAATAATAAATAGGCTGAGTTAAAACATCTCAAAAGCCCAAGATTCTGTTGAGTTCTCACTTTTAAAGCCTGAATTAAGATTTACCTGTTACCTGAAAATTCAGTTTTATTTCCTGCTCTTCACTCAGGTTAGTGTCCCGGAGTATGACAATGAGCCAGCGGGACAGGGAGAGGGAAGGTGACTGTAAGCACGATCAAAAAAGAAGGTCTTTAGGTGGGATGTGAAAGTGGGGAGGGAGGGGGCAAGGCAGAGGGATTGATCTAGAGAATTCCATAGTTTTGGGGAGTTGAAGGTATGACCATTGATGGTGGAAGGATGGGGTCAAGGGACAAATCGGATGCCGGAGCCAGCCGAGCGGAGGAAGCAGGTGATGGAGTGGGAGAGTAAGCAAATTGGGGAGGTGTGAGGGAATGAAGGGATTTGAGAACAAATAAGAGGAACTTAAAACCCATTTGTTCAATGATTAGGAGCCAGTGGAATCTGGTGAGGACTCGTGTGATCAGGGTAGAGTTTTGCATGGGTGTTTTGCATGGATCCGTTCGGTGAATGGAGTACGGAGTTTGGTCTGGATCAGTAAGCGGGTGGATCTTTTAAATGGTGGATCTGGAGCGAAGCGGGAGGAGCACATTTCAGTAATCCAAGCGGGAGGTGGCAAACACATGCACGGGTGTTTCGGCTGCATTTGGGGTACAGTCCAGTTGGAGGTGGGCAATGCAGTGGAGGTGGAAGAAGGCATTTCTGGTCAGGGACTGGATATGTGGGAGGAAGTATGGCTGGGGGTCAAACTAAATGCCTAGATTGTGCACTGGTTTGTCTGAGGTAGAGCCAAGGGAAGTTGAGGAGTTTAGATCCACTAGAGTGAAGACATTGTCCACATTCAGCTGCAGGAAGTTTGCACTCATCCAGGTCCTGATTTCTGCCAAGCAACCGGATAGAACATTGTTTCATCCATCTACATGTGGAAGTTTAGCCTGTGTCTATGGATGACATCGCACAGAGGGAACATATCAATAAGGAAAAGAAGAGGCCATGGGTGGAGCCCTGGGGAACCCCACAGGTGACTGGGCTGCGTTAGCAGGAGATACTATTTGCCAAGATGAAATGCAGACGGTTAGTTAAGTAGGACTTGAGCTACTTGAGTGTGGTACCACTAAGGTAGATGATGTGGTGAGAGGCGGTGGAAGAGGATGGACTGATCGATTGTGCCGAATGCTGCAGTGCGATGCAGGAGGACAAGGAAACAGAGGCCACCCTGGCCACACAACAAGAGAAACTCATTTGTTACTTTGACGATCACTGTGAGCAGGGCGAAAACCAGACTTGGGGTATTCGAGTATGGAGTGGAAGGAGAGGTATGAGCTAAGTTGATTTGCAACAAAGCGTTCCAACATCTTGACGAGGAAGGGCAGGTTTTTCCACTTGATTCTTTTCAAACAGTGTGCTGTAACTCTACTTCTGCCTAGTGACTATGCAAAACATCTCAAAACTGATTAGATTTCCATGGGGGAGATGTTTTCTAATTTTTACACCCCTTAAAGAATTATAATATAATATGTATCTGCTTTCCACAGCTTCCATCTTAAAATCCACATGTTTAAATTCACTAGCCTTTCTGAAATCCATTTTAAGGTGTCAGTTTGGCGCTTAGCTGGTAACATTCTCACTTCTAGGTCAGAAGTTGTGGGTTCAAACATCATCACTGCCAACAGTAACAAGTTTCACAAGCTCACAGTCCAGTTTACATTTCCAGTGCTGGGAAGTGCTTTATCGGAGATGACATTAAACCAAGATCTGTTTACTTGGATATCAAAAGGCCAAAAGCATTACTCTGGAGGATAGTTAGTCTCAGTGTCCTGGTTAATGACCCACCCCTCCTCAGGTATATTGGTCATTTCCTTACTTGTGTGTTTCTTCGACTTTGCTGTACTCAAATTAGTTGCTGTCTTACCTGCAGTTACTACACTTAGTAGTAATCACTGTAAATAACATTGAGATGTTCTGATGTTATAACAGTAATGACAAATAGAAATTTTATTATACAGTATTTACCTTTGCAGTGTAAGCTGTGAAGGGCTTTGACACATCTTGAAGATGTGATAAGGCGCTATATGAAATGCAAGAATTATTATTATATAATAACATCTCTCGCAAGCAAATTACCTGGGTTCGATTTCTAGCAGAGCAAAATGTTGGGCAAGATTCCTTATTCCATACGTCTGATAGTAATCCCTGAAGAAAATATAAACAATAATAAATTGGTCATTTCAAACCATGATGGGTGGAGGTTTGGTTTTCAGGAGGCTTGGAGGGCAGGGAGGGTAGGGATAGAAGGGTGACCAAACATACGGTTTAAAAGGAGGATCTTGAGACATGCCTTGAACTTTTCTTAAAAAGTAGCTGATATTTACTCTAAGGTTTATCTTATCATTTGTTTTCAAATCAATGTCTACAAAGTTTCACTTTTGTTAAATGAGGCTTAGTTTATGGCCTACAATGATTATATCGACTAAAATAATCGTAACAGTATACATAATCCTTATAAATGATCCCCATCTGTTCAGCGCCTTGGGACGTCCTCCCGACATGAAAGGCGCGTTACAAATGTAATTTTGTTGTCGTTTTTGAAGGAGGCTAGGGTGGGAGCCAGTTTAGGGACTGTGGATAGTTCCAGAGGGTAGGGACAGAGAGGCTGAAGGCCCAACTGCCGATGGTAGTTGCGCAGGGGACATGGAGCAGGAGAGGAAGGAGCAAATGAGTCAATATGGCATTAGCAGCTCACAAGGCACAAGACTTTGGAGAGCTTTAAAAGTGAGGCAGAGTATCTTGAATTCCACCCTCTGAAGTTGGGAAGCCTGGAAAGGAATTAGGTGACAGGCCCACAGAGCTTGGTTTGGGAGAAGACACAAGCTTTGGAGTTTGGAATAATCTGCAACTTGTGGAAGGATGTTGTGAAGTGTGGCAATCCCTTGTTACTGTTCAAAAAGTAAAGCAAGTTTTTTTCTCCCAGCCAACTCCATTTGAAGCACTTTGAAACATCCTAAAAGTATAAAAAATCTTCCAGATAATATGATCATTGAACTTTCTGAATGTGGGGTGGTGGTGTGGGGAGGGGGGAGGGGGGAGGGGGCAAACGGCTGCTGCAAACACAACCATTTATACCCCTTTACAAATCAGGAGGACAGTTCAAAGTGCATTTGTAAAGTGAGTCTCTCATCTGGTACCTTTGTTAATAGCCCTTTCAAGGTATAGTATTTTATATAATATTAACAATCGTTACATTTAGTTTAGCACCTTTCACATTAGGAGGATGTCCTAAGCTGCTTTGTTGGATATACAGTACTATAAACGCAGTGAGTGTGTGAGTTGTACAAGCGAATGCGGCAGCTAACTTGCATAGAACCAGCAATGTTCCACGAACAGGCATGATGTGCATGGCTGATTTTATTGGGGGATTGTTGGCCTCACGACTGCATTTGCCGATTGTTACTGCAAAGCAAGTTGTAAAATGTTGACCTGGTAAAGGCGCAACATTAATCTTCCTCTTCCTCACATGTCCACCGGGTGGCGCTGTGATTCACAAGCAATAAAGTAATCAATAAGCAAAATAGTTCACATCTGGCATCCCCCCTTCTCGGCAGGCTTGCAATGTTCCACACACAGCGCTCTAAATGAGCGCTTTGTGCGATTAATTAAAGACATACTGCTGTGTTGTGTTTCTTCACATGGGGAAAGTAAGAAGGTAACAAATCACTTTGTGGAAGCAAACACATCAAAGATGTATGATTGACCTATTCAGTGGGTGCATTTTACTCACTCCTTACCAGCAGTGCTTTCCAGATCTCCTGGCTGGCTGACAAACTGCAATGTGCTAATGAGCTGTTTAATCATACACATGCAACCAACCAGCAATGGCCTATTAGACTCTACATAGCCAGTTGCATGTGTATCCTGGCTTGACAGAATGCCAGCCAGTGCGGTCAGGTCAAATTGTATACAGAAAATTAACAATTTTCTTTCACTCTCTACCCCCACACCCCCCAACCATAGCCCACATCACATGTTCATCTGCTCTCACCCTCCATGGCTCTACAGTGGGGGGTTTAAATCTCCAGCCGCTTAAATAGCGGAAGGTATGTACGTTTATTAAGGAATACCATTAGGATTCCCGTCAACCCCAAACACTCCATACCAAAAATAGTTTGCAGCTCTACATTATTCCATGTCTGATGTGTTTCCGGTTTTCATACAAAATCCCGATTATCACCATTGACTGCCCCAACTCAGATTCCTTATTAAGAACCCAGTTAAGATATGCTATAAATCAAATATTTAGACATATACACATCCTCCTCCATGGTGAGTATATATTTATTTAATCCCGTTTAAGACAGGTGTCAGACTTCCACAGATTCACACATGCTCATTGACACCTAGGGTGAAAGTGAATCCTGCCACTTTTGCTCAATTGGAAGCACTCTCACCTCTCAGTCAATAGGTTGTGAATTGACATGGCCCCATCCCCCAGCTCAGGTACGTGGACTCACAGTCCAGGCTGATGATCTAATACAGAGGAAGGTGTTTTTGTATTGCCAGAGATGCTGTCCTTCAAATGAGGTACTAAATTGTCCTGTAGAGGTGGATGTGGAAGATGGCAAGGCACCATCTGAAAAGTGAAGGTACTTTCTCTTGGTGTCATGGATAACAATCCCCAAATAAAATTTCCCATTCACTTCATGGCTGTTTATGGATTATTGCTGAGTGCAAATTGGCTGCTGCATCTACCTAAAAAAATTCTCTGCACTATTTAGTAAATCCTGTGAAGCTCATCGAAACATCTTGGTGCAAAAATTGCTATAAAATACTCCCCCTCTAGAAAATAATCTATTCTTTTATTCTTGCTACCTAGGTGAATAATTTCACACTTGCTAACATTGAATTCCATCTGCCACCTACTTGCCCACTCCCCTAACCTATCTATATCTTGTTGCAATTTTTTTGCATCATCCTCAGAGCTCATTCTGCTGCCTAGTTTAGTGTCATCCATGAATTTAGACACATTACATTCAATGTCCTCGTCCAGATCATTTATGTAAATTTTTAAGTTCTTTGCTATTTTGCCCTCATAATCTATTTTCTCCCTCTTGATCAACTTTTTGGTCCTCCTCTGTTGTTCCCTAAAGTTCTCCCAATCCTCGGGTTTACTACTCATCTGCACTGTTTTATAGGCTTTTTCTTTTGATTTGATACTTTCCCTAACTGCTCTAGTTAGCCACGGCTGAATCACCTTTCCTGTGACATTCTTATTCCTCAAAGGAATATGTGCTCGCTGGGAATTTTGCACTATCTCCTTGAATTTTGCCATTGCTGGTCTACTGTCAAATCCTTAAGTCTAGTCTCCCAGTTTATTCTGGCTAAATCCTCTCAGTGATTCAGTGATCTATTTCTTTGGAACCCACACCAATTCAGGTGATAGGCTACTAACAGACAGAGTCACAATCTAATTGGTTGCTTTTCTGACTGGAGAGAAGTGTGCAGTGGTATTCCCCATGGGTTGGCATTGGAGCCACTGCTTTTTGGTCTGTATAAATGACCTGGATTTGAGTGTAGGATGTAAAATTTCCAGATGATCCAAAGTTGGGAAAAGTAGTAAACAGTGAAGAGGATACCAGCCAACTTCAAAAGGATGTAGACAGACTGGTAAAGTGAGCAGACATGTGGCAGATGAAGTTTAATGTGAATAAATGCAAAATGATCCATTTGGGAGAAAGAATCAGGAGAGACAGTATACAGTAAATGGTAGAATCCTAAAGGGGGTGAAGGAACAGAGTTCATATAAGTATATCTTTGAACTTGGCAAGATAGCTAGATCAAGCTGTTAAGAAAGCATACAAGATACTAGACTTTATAAATAGGAGCATAGAATACATAAAGCAGGAAGTTATGATGAACTTTTATAAAATACTGGTTAGGCCTCAGCTAGAGAACTGTGTTCATTTCTGGGCACCACACTTTAGGAAAAATGTCAAGAAATTGGAGAAGATGCAAATGAGATTTACCAGGATGGTACCAGGAATGAGGGACTTCAATTATCAGGAGAGGCTAGATAAACTGGGATTATTCACCTTGGAGCAAAGAAGTTTAAGAAGCAACTTAATACAACTTTTCAAAATTTTCAGGGGATTTGATAGTGTGAACAAGGAGAAACTATCCCTCAAGAAAACAACAATAATAAATTGGTCACTTCAAACCACAACTGTTTGTGGGACACTACTGTGCACAATTTACTGCTGCAATTTGCACCCAAATATTCACTTTCCAATATATTCTATGAAGCGTTTTGAGATGTCTAGAAGACTTGTAAAGCGCTATACCAAATGCAAAAAATATGATTATTAAACTACAGATAGACCTCGCTTGTTTCGTTATTACGTTGCTGATGCATAGGGGAACATTAACATCGCAGCATTCGCTATTACGTTGTTTACCAGCGGGTGGAAACAAACTACTTTGGGTAACATAGGTGTACATAGACTCTGAATGTCTGGTATTTTTATGCAACATCCATCCTGATGTTACCCCTTCATCCCAATAACTCCACCACTCACCCCTGCACCCCAACTAACCATTACAAGCCAGCTTCATAACCATCTCAGGTGAGTGTTATGTTATTTAAGTTTTATATATATTTTAGATTTTACATTTATGAATATACGTGTATTTCAATTTATAATGTTTTTTTTTTAGAAGATTTTGACAAAAAATATCCTAAAGAATTTAACTCCAGTTTATACGTTAATCCTTATGGGAAAAAAATAGTTTGTTTAACGTTGTTTCACTTAGAGTCGCACTTTTCATGAACACAACTACGGCATTAAGCAGGGACTAATGTATTTCCATCAGCCAGTGGGTCGATAACCCAAGGACACTAATTTAACATAGTTGTTAAAAGAAACAGAAGGGAGGTGAGGAGAATTTTTTTCATGCAGTGAGTTGTTCAGATCTGGAATACATGGACTGAAAGGTTGTTGGAAGCCGATTCGATAACAAAGTTAAGGAGAGAAAGTGAATAGTTATTTGGGGAGGACGTGTTTGTCGGGCTATGAGGAGAGAGTAGGGGAATGGGATTGAATTGGACAGTTCTTTTCAAAGAACCGGCACAGATATGATGGGCCAAATGGCTTTATAATTCTATGATTCTATGAATATAATGTTAATTTAAGCAATTTGGCTCATGCCACAATTTTATACCGCAAACAAGCTGGTCAGAGTAGATGTAGCACTGATTAGCAAGCATCCAGTCAGCATTCTGAAAGATAGAGAGATGGATCTTCTATGACATTTATTACAGATCTTGATCTTTTACCTGTGAATATTTTTTGCATCTGTGGTTGTTTTACAAGGAATGCTGCCTTTCTGAAAATGCATTTGCCAAACCTTGTCTCGTATACTTCCAAAAGCACTTGGAACTGCACTGATATAAATTGTACGAAAATACATTACTTAGGCAAGAATTCACTGAGAAGCAAATGAAGTTGGGTTTTAAAACCCTAATTTACTGTTGTGCATTGTAATCTTGTGCCAAAAATCAAGCATCTTCTTCTGTTTGATTTCGATTTTGCAGTACTTCTCTCATGGGAACCTTTTCACCCAGTCCAAAGCTCTCCGTTCAGTCTCCATCATCAACTATTGAATGTGAACAACTGGGTCAGATAAAGGATTTGGGGGCCCCTATAACAGATCACATTTGAGGACCTTTTGAACTATGCACACAAAATATGCAATGATACTGTACCTTTCTAAACTACAGTAAAAGCCCATTTATCCGGCACCCTCGGGACCTGGCCAATGCCGGTTAAACGTGCTGCATATTTGGATGGCCAGCTGCCGAAAACCCAACCCCCCAAAAATTAACTTTCTTTTAAACATACCATATTAATAATAGACTAAATAATAACAGAATATCGTATGGATACTTACCAATAAAGCAATAAATATCGATTACAGTCTATAAACCCACACAATCACAAAACAAACTTCTACAATGGTGGACTGTAGTGTCTTAAAGCGGTACTGTCTTTTTTTTCCCTCTATTTTTCTTTCTTTCTCTCCCTCCCCCTCTCTCTCTCTTTCACACACACACTCAGTCAGTCTGGCATCTCAATGTCTTCAAACCCAACCCCCTTCCCCTCCTCTCCCCCACCTCTCTCTCCCCCTCCCACTCCTCTCTTTCTCCCCCGCACCCCTTTCCCTCTCTTCCCCCCATCCCCCACTCTCTTTCTTCTTCTCCCACCCCACCCCCCCTACCAAAACAATGTATAAACCCACGATACCATCAGGCTACACAGGCAATGTAGCATCCATCAGACAGAGAGGCAAAGAAAGAAAGGGGAAGAGATAGAAAGAGAGAGGGAGAGATAGAGAGGAAGGAAGGAGAGGGTGAGAGACAAAAAATAGAGGGAGATGAAAAACAGTGCTGCTTTAAGATGAAAAACCGGAAGTGCCACTAGCGGCAGCATTCAGAACTAATCGTACTACACTCTCGTGTGAGAATCGACTCATTAAATGCGCCACCGCGATTGTGCCGGATAAGATCCAGTTATTCGAATGGTGACCCTTTTTTTGAGGTGACTGTTGTACAGAAGTTACAGTTGATCGGGTCATGGATAAACAAGCTGTTACTGTACTTAGAATTCTAAAAGATTTCATAATTGTAAGCATGTTAGCTACATCATCAAAACTTAATGTACGTGTCAAATCATGCTCATCAGACATGATTACGAGTGCATTGAATCTATCTTGCATCATAGGAGATCTGAAGCATCCAATATGATGCAAGATAAATTGAATGCACTCACAATTGAAGCACTCTGAGGCGCCGCCCGGTGTGGAGGGCACTATATAAATCCAAGTTGTTGTTGTTGAGTGAATTTTTTATGAAACTCATCTTTGAGAACAAGCTTTCAACTTCATACACGGTTAACTGGTCATGTTAAGAATGTCCAAAGAGTGTCTCCACATTTGGAAATATTGATTGAACAAAGCAGTCCTGTTTCACATACTTTAGCATTTTCCGTGGTGCTTTCTCACATTTAATATGTGATGTGAAATCCAGAAAGTGCACAAATTTATCAAGACTGACTGCATCAAAATCTTTCTCTTAAGAGTTATTAAAATATGCTCTATATAGATAAGCTCTATTGCTGCTAGATATTGGCTCCTGCTCTTCAAGATGCTTCTTACCTCATCTTACCTCCTGGAGGCACAAGTCATACCGCCCGCTCTGTACTTCTTGTCATCGCTCACTACACAGCATCATAGTGACAGGAAGAGAGATGCAGGTGGAGGTAATAATTATAATCCTTGCATTTGATATAGGCCCGATCACACTTTCGAGATGTCTCAAGGAGCTTCACAAAATGAATTATAAAGTGAATTGAATGTATATTTTATGGACAAAGTATGAAGGCTAATTGCACAAGGCAGTGTCCCACAAACTGTCGTGATTTAGTGATCAAATTATCATTACTTTTTTTAAAGTGATTATTACCTCACAGAAAAGTGATCCACCAATTGACTAACAACTGAGTTCCGATTTACTGCTAGTTAAATGGAGGCATGTGGAGTTAGGAAACTTGCCAAAGGATTTGTCTTGCCGGGAAACAAACCCAGGTCTTCTTGCTTGCGAGGCGAGCTCTCTAACCACTAAGCTACAAGACTCCACTAAAGAGGTAAAAGCATCAATCTGTCGAGGAACCCTCAGAGCTTGGGGTCTATCAGACATTTGGGCCCTAAATCATGGCTTACCTGGTTTATTGGTTAATAAGGCTTTGGGGACCAAATAACCTGTTTGGGATTCAGTCCAGGGCTTGCTTCGTTTAACAGTACAGCTCATTTTTCATTTATTCCTTCTCGGTATCTAGAATCATGGATCAGTAGAATTATTAAATTATACAGCTTAAAAGGAAGCCTGTCAATCCAACCATTTTATTCAGGTTTTATTAACGTTAAATACTCTAATCTCAATTGACTGCTGCTTTCTCATATAATTTTATTCAAATATTTATAAAATTTGCTCTTAAATGTTGTTATGATTTTAGCCTCAATATCCACTTGTGGTGAAGTGTTTTATATTCTAATAACTCTCTATACAGTATAATCTACATGTTACATCAACAACTTGGGGAAGACGGGTTTGCATGGCTATGGGGAGAGAGCTGGGGAGTGGGATTAAATTGTTCTTTTTAAAGAACCGGCACAGACTCGATGGGCCGAATGGCCTCCTTTTATGCCATATGATTCTATAATTCTAACGCGCATTCACATAGTGAGTGCCCCTCACATGGAGTTGATTTATACTGGGCAAGATGGAGATGGTAGGGGAGGGAGCAAGTGGGAGGTGACAATAGGCAATAGACAAAGCGGTCGTTTTTAGTGGGTCTTTCAAAATCAGATAAAGGATTAGATGGAGGATTTCTGGAGGAAGTTCCAGGGAAGGGGCACATCAGTCATCTGTAGTGGGCACAACAGACAGGGAAAGCACAGCCGACTGTGAGTTTGCCAAATGGGATGGGCAAACAGAAGAATTTAGTTGGAGAAGATCACAGAAGGAGGTGAGAGGGTGTGAAGGAATTTGTAAGTGAGAATCTTGATGTTCAATGGAGGCTGATAAGGAAGAGCAAACAGGTGTATGAAATTCAGTGTGGATAAGATGCAGACAGCAGGACTTGTTAATGGTAGGTAATGGCAGCAGTTGAAAAGTTAAATTTCAAAAGGTGACAAAGACAATGAATGAGTATATTCTGCAGCACTGAGCTCCCTGATTATTGACGGAGCCGAATGATGTGGTAAAGAAGCAGAAAATTATCCTTGTCTTGCATTTGATTTTTGGCTTTGCACGTCTTCTAAATGACCCAAAGAACTCCACAGAATATACATGAATTGACTGTATATTTGTGGGTGAAACGCGGCAGTCAATTGAGCACAACAGTGTCTCACAAACAGTCATAGATTTAAATGACCAATTTATTGTTGGGCTTTTTCTCCGAGACCATTTGCCTTGCAAGCGAGAGATGACCTGGGTTCAATTCCAGGCAGGGCAAAACCTTGGTCAAGTTTCCTTACTCCACATGCCTGATAATAATCCCTCAAAAAAAATTGATCATTTAAATCCAAGACTGTTTGTAGGACAATTAGCCACCGCATTTCACCCAGAAAATATACATTCAATTCACATTACTCTATATTCTGTGAAGCACTTTAGGATGTCTAGAAGATGTGAAAAGCCCTATATCAAAAAAATGCAAAAGAGGATCCTCCATCATTATGTGTCCTTGCTTCAATCTGGCTTCCTGACAACCTAAAATTGATGTTTGATAAGTGGGTGGTCAAAACATAATATTAGTCATATCACAATGCTTAACATTTTGCCCAAATATATACAGTCAATTCACTTTACAATATATTCTGTGAAGTGCTTTGAGACTAGAAGATGCACTATAAAATGTGAAAAGCACTATATCAAATGCAAGGATTATTATTATTATTATTATTATTCCAAAGCACAATTGTAAATTTGGGACTCCCGGTGTAAATACAAATGAAATTTAGTTGTTTTTGGTGTAAATGGTGCTATATAAATGTAAATTTGTAGTTGTATTGTATTAGTGGACCTGGAATCAAGGATGGAGGTAAATAAATCAATGTTCTTTTGTCTTTGAAGAATACTGACAGACAATAAATTCTTGAGTACTCAGCTATTTGATCTTTATTGACTCCCTGGAAGAATGCTGGCATGGTGAGATCTGTAGATTTCAGACCAGCTTGACGTACACATCTGTTCTAAGCAAACAATAAGATACTACTTTGTGACTTGTATAATTTGTCCCTGGCTTCTCCAGTAACTGATTACCAGCCTTGTGAACAGTTCATCACCCATGGTCTTTTTGGACACCCAAGTCGATGGAAAAGCTTCCTAAATCTAAATTTGCACGGAATATTTGCATTCAACGGATGAGTTCTTAATAATTGTACAGGGAATAACAGGTTTCAACTATTACGGGCAGTCTTTTTACAGTATATTTAAATCCAAGGCTTGTTTAAAGTCAATGAGGTCTATCCAGCACGGCTGTTGGAATTCCATCGACTTTCAACGATTTGTCTTTGCGTACATCCGGCCTACGCAGAAATCTTCAAACTGGAAATCAGCCTGTTCTTACACATGTCTTCATCTGCCACACTTTTCAGATGATTTAGAGTTTGGCTGCAAAGGTTGGAGGGAGCAGCCGGCAGGGAGATGTCTCTGCGGTTCTCACATTGTGTGATGTGGCCTGGGTGAGATGGTAATGCTGATGACTTCCATCTGTAATTCCAATGAAATGCTTTATTCAAACTAAGCACGAGCAAATAAAATGCATCTGCTCTTCAACTGTGGCACCTCTCGCCTTAATTCCTTCTCCACTGTTATTACCAACACTTGGGGAGAAATTGCACCTGGCTCCATATTAGAACTACTCTTATTTTCTTAGTGTGCAGAATTGGCAGATTATTGAATGTACTCTCAGCTTTGAAGCCAACCTTCTTTGTGGGGGAAAAAAAATCAACTTCAATATTAAGGCTGTGTTAAAGAATATCTGAAATTCTGAATATAATAATAATAATCTGTGCATTTGATATAGTGCTTTTCATATCTTCTAGTTATCTCAAAGTGCTTTACAAGATATACTGATATACTGGTATATTGCAAATATACCAAAATGCTATGGGAATTGAATAAATCTAATTCCAGGTGGATTTTCTGCCTCATGAATTCTAATTTTCTTACATTTATATCCACTATATAAAAGCAGATGTGAATTGTTTTCTAAATGATTGACTGATAATATATCAGGAGACTTCAAGAGAAATTTACAGGTGTAATTTTTATGGCCTTTCTTAATGTGTTTCCTTTAGAAACATAGATATTCACAGTGCTGAAGGAAGCTGTTTAGCCCATCGTGTCTGCACTGGCTTTCAATATAAAAATAATTCTCAATAAAAATTCTTGCATTTGGGATAGCAGCTTATCATGCCAAGAAATCTCACAGTTCTCAGGATTTTATTGTTAAGGGTAATGACTGTGAATTTGAAGACAATCTGACTGACCCACCCTATCCCCATTTCCCTTCAAGCCTGTAATCATATACTTATCTATTTCCCCCTTGTAACCCACAATGGACTCTGTCTCTACCACCTTACTTGGCAGGACATTCCACATTCTGACAACTCCTTTCTTTACTAGGACAACAAATGCATTAGGAATTTTGCAAACATTACCAATTGTGCTCTTATCTCATCAAAATGGCACAAAAATGCTTTGCAATAATTATTGTCAAATGTATTTTGAAGGCAAATGCCATGACTGTACACTACGGTGGAAGC